>CM074546.1:2808151-4008151 GCA_037305995.1 Sclerodermus sp. 'alternatusi' | reverse complement strand
GTCATTTTGATAATATTCTTCTAACGTTGAACCAAATTTTTCCATAAGCTGTTTCGCCTCTTCAGAATGATTATTATAAACAAGTTCCAAGTACATATGCACCAAAACAGGATAGAGAATAGTACCCAATTCATGCTGATATAAATAAAACAAATAGGTTATGTCATAATATTATAACAATCATTACATAAAATTAACAAAAACAATAAGCAACCTTATAAATATCTAAAGATCCTTCTACAAACTTTTTTAATTCCACATAAGCTTTTTCATAAAGTGCAGGATCTCCTTCGCTTTTGTATGCTGAAAGTACACTGCTCACTTCAGAATCTGTTTGTTGTGCTTCATCAGGCGAAATATCTAATAAATTTGCTTCTTTTCTGAGAGACTCTTCAGTACCCTAAAATAATATATCAACAATCATGATGCATAATATTAAATTTTAATAAACAAATTAAAAATTAATACTTGATATTCATAAAATAACCTTTAAATTGTATTTTCTAAGTAGCTGCAGGACAGCTAACATAGTACTTTTATCATTCTCCATTTTTTAATCTTTTAACAAACATAAAAGTGTATTTTCTTCTCTCTTTCAGTAATCTTTCACAATAATGAACACTGAACAACATAAACAAATATTAAAACTCTCTGAGCAAAAGATTATTGTGATGATGCACTCCAACAGTCAGATCCGCACCTTTTTTTTCTGAAACTAATCATTCTTTACGAAATTGATTGAGGCGTCTCTAGTGACTGTACATTGAATTATATTTTCCACGTAAGATAATGTTGGTAATTCACTATATAATAATCCGAAACTGCCGATAATATAGGAAATGATTTATATTGCTATGTATGAAAAAAGGGTACTGCCGCATTTTAAGAGAATGTTAACTCGACCGAAAATCGTACTTTTAGGATTTCTCCCTAAAAAAGGCTTTTATAAAGGAATATTTGTAGAATCACGGGTCATGTTTTTAAGGCGCTTCCTAATCTCTTTAGAGATCAGGAAGTACAGTATAGAGGCAGAACCAGCGGGTGAAGTAAATCTTGCGGAGATATCATCCGGTGGTTCATAAAATGCCTAGGTGAGGAATTTAGTGGGTCGAACCCCACACTACTCTCAGCCAGTTATCCTTGAAGAATTCTCATTTCAAGGATGAGAGGACGAGAGTGTCTGATAATCAGATTCTCCTCACCTGTCAAAAAAAAAAAAAAAAATTAATGATTTGGTCTGGTGTTTTGTAAAATAATTGGAAAATTATTATTTCTCCAAAACTCCTCTACAAGGAAGCAGATTTGACATCAAACATAAAAATCCTCGCCATTTCCACAAAAATGAATATTTTTGGAACGGCTTTCTGATATGCGTTCTACTCATCGAATACTACCTTTCTACAGAATTACAAGCGATTAGGAGAGATGTCGATTTTTCAGAAAATTGTAAGTGGTACCCCTTGGAGTTTTTTCAGAATTTTTTCGATCTTTAAAGTGTCGCCATTTCCACAAAAATCAATATTTTTGGAAACAGTTTTCGGATATGCATTCTACTCATCGAATACTACCTTTCTACAGAATTACAAGCGATTCTGAGAGATGTCGATTTTTCAGAAAATTGTAAGTGGTACCCCTTGGAGTTTTTTCAGAATTTTTTCGATCTTTAAAGTGTCGCCATTTCCACAAAAATCAATATTTTTGGAAACGGTTTTCGGTTATGCATTCTACTCATCGAATACTACCTTTCTACAGAATTTGAAGCGATTTTCGGTCTGGTTTACATACTCTTAATGATTATAGCTAAGTGAACCTAATAACTAATTAATCAGGAAAATCGAAACAAATGCAATTACATTTTCAATTCTTTTACTATATTCTTAATAATTTTTTCTATAATTACTGGCAAAGAATCATTTCTAAGCGACTATCCGTGAGCTTACCTATATAATTTTATTGAAAAATACGAAATCTAGCTAAATAGAATAAAAAAGAAAGTACTTGCAGCATGTGTTAATTAAAGAACGAGCATTAGATACAGGCACCGTGGAGTATTTATGTGATACTGTTATAATGTTCAGATAATGATATCTTCAGTTTCGTCATTCGACGACGACCACCTGAAAAGCGCCTATGCGAATATTAGCTTAATTGCCGACACCACTTGGATATTCAACAACGAAGATTCCTTTCAGAAACTGAATCAAGCTTTGTGGATTAAGGTACTTTCCTCTTCCTCCTCTCCTGTGTAATATAAACTAAAACATTTATTCCCCTGCTTCTCTTCCCTCTTTTTTTCCGACAGAGTTGCGAAGTACATGCAAGATATAGAACAAATGAGAATTTCCAGAGAAAACGCGTTCACGATGTTATTCCAGAGTCACGTCTTGCTAGATACGGTAATTACGAGTACGATGAGGAACGGGAGAGACTGTACAAACATGATAATGACTCGACGACATCCTTCGAGGCCAGTTATAGCGCTGAGAAAGCTACGGAGCCATGGATGCTTCCGGAAGTCGAAGAAAACTTCGCCCGGCTAGTCAGCCAGAGGAAAAAAACCGAGAAAAAATAGTTAGCCTCTTGATTTCTCATGCTCCGTATTATTCCTTTCTTATTTCTATCTTTCTTTCTCTCTTCCCTTCAACACCTTTGCTTTGAATCTTTCTTTCCTTCGGACGTTTTCGACGGGCTCCCATGAAATATCAGCAGTAACTTTTCAGCGAGCCGATGCGTAAGTTGTACATAAAGATGCTGAAATTTGGTATGCTGCTGATGGTAACATTATTACAATTGCAAAGCTCAGCTGTAACGAAACTGAAGACTGAGAAGATTCAGAGGAGTAGCGAAACCAGCCAATGCTACAAAAAATCAGAGTGGAAAGATATTTCGCGAAGCCAACGAGCTACCGAAGGACACGATGATTGGAGAAAGAAAAGGAAACACAGTGAGAAACAGAGCATGTCCTTGCTATTCCATTATGCGACAGACACAGGTACTCTAAGTGACATATACTTCATAATCTCGTGGCTTTAAATCTTTTCTACGTTCAGCCGATTTCTCTTCTTTTCGTTAGATTCGAGTAGCGATACGGAGAAATCCTCGAGATATGAGAAACAGAGATACGGCATTGAGAGTCCTACTGAAGAAAGATTACGAGAAAGAATTAACTCCGATACCGTACGTGAACTATGGAATCCATCGCCTCAAATATTTCACAGCAAATTCTGCCAGGAAGGACAACAATACTTTAATAAGGTGATAACTAGAATAGTGAGAATCGCTTAAATTAACAGAAGTACCTCTGATATCGATCAATTGTTTTGAGTAGACATACATAAATGCATCGCAACTTATACTTTTCAAGTAGAAAAAGCAAATCATTCCGAGAACCACTAGTATCACGAAAATCGCTGCCGGAAATAAGCGCCAGCAAACTTCTCAGAGGAGTCAGGGGCAAACACAGCCGCTTTGGTATACATTTCAGTATTCGCCGCTAATACTGAGAACAGAGTATCAATCGACGCATACGGAAACTTTTGCATCATTGAGGAAACCGCTTCCACCGATTCTGAGCCCGGAAGTGCCGGAATTCTTTCCAAAAGCATCCACGCCAACTTACTTTACCACGAAAAACGAGCTTAAGGCTCATACGGTTCAATATTTCCCATCGACATCTGAGAGACGTTACCAAAACGAGCTCTTCCCCTATAACAGGGTCCAGAGTAATGTCACAGGAACGATTTTCCAGGTTAGTGAGTAGCTGTGCTTTCTCTCCCACTTTTCATGGGTTTTTTCCTCATTGTTGCAAATTCATGAAATTTCAGAATGTAGCTGTACCGGTACTTGCATCAGATGTCTTTAGGCCAGCTCAGCAATGGATTCATCGAGTAGCCACCCCTCCCGGTCAAATTCAACTACCGATGACCTCCTCTACTCAACCGATTTGTACTACCGTACCACCATTAAGAACAATCACTAAACATCCTATTCAAGTATGATAGCTCTCTTTAATTATGATTACTGGACATGTTCGAACGTATAGGATGGATTGAGTAGATATAATGAAACTACTCATTGTTGTTGCTATTATTATTATTAATATAAATAAACAGGCGAATCCCACATCTATCCCGGTTTATCAACGTTCGATAGAGCTTTATCAAGATTCGGTGCAAAGACGTAAGAATCAAGGTGTAGATTTTAATAATTTAATAATTTTGACGAGGAACGCCGCGAAAGCTCGACGATACTGGTCGAAGAATAAAAGCTCTGGAAAGACCTCTGCTAATTTAGTACTGGAATCGTGCAAGGTCTACAGAATACAATCTCCTAATATTCTTAAATCTATATATAAATGTTTAGTACATGCGTATGATGATTGAATGATCGAACAAACTTTAAAATTGTAGTTACAATTGATATAATCCAAACTGGATGTTTTTCAGGCTGTACAGGCTGAGTTTGAAGTATTGCAATGGTTCGATAAGAAATGCACAAAGAGAAGCCAAGAATCTGGAACAATGAATTTAAAAAATAAACGTTCAACTTTGACTAATAGCAAAAAGTCAGAACATCAAGGTTTATCAAGTACCTTCGAGTGTGATCCTAGAATGAAAAGACGTCTCTACAGGGACGTTCTGACCAATACTTCCGAAATTGCCACTCCGATGGAAACTGTTTTTGATAAGAAGTATGAAGAATTGGAGCAACAAGCTATGGAACAGTATAGAGCATCCGAGGAATCTCTGGCTTTAAAATATCAAGTGATTTATTCTGAAACTAAAATTTATTGAAAGACATGATATCTGGTTGAACTCATTTAGTACTAATTCATTATTGTTCCTTTTAAAAGGAATTAGAGCAACAAGCCGTAGAACAATATGGAAATTGCTGTGCAGCCCAGGAAGATACCTTAGCGCCCGAAGGATGCAAGGAGACCAAGGAAAAGGAGGATACCGAAGATAACTCGGAAGATCTGGGTCCCCAAGATTTATCAGCTAGCCAAGAAATGCTAGAGTCACCTTTGAAATGTTCAGGATTTGGCTCATGCAGTTCTTCGAAGACATCTTGTAAAAATACGAAGAAAGGTTACCATCGAGTTAGCAATAAAGTTGATCAGCGTAAAAGCTGAGCTCATTCACTCTTTCGCCGAAAGGTTCCTGTGTATTACCCCAGACCGTCACCATTCTAAGGCCATCGGGAAAGTCAGATTTGAGTTTAGCAGAACATTCAGCAACAATTGGACAGAAAAGTATTCGACCTGCTATTCTTTCGAAAAGTCTCACAACGCTCACTCAGAAAATCACTCGAGGATCGAAAAACATGTCTAAGGGTGCATCAGCAGAGAAGATTAATCAAATCGGTAAAAAAGAAGTTATTATTATTATGAATTAGCTCAAATTGTTCTTATCAGAGTTAATTTTAACATTATTCTTTTATTTATAGTTAGAACCTCGTCAAGAAGGCGTCTGATCCTGGTGTCACCCTTAAAACGTAAATCAGAGGCCAATTTGGAAAAAACATTAAAACTGAAAGAAATATATTCACTTTCTCAAGTAACCAGAAGTGACTACAACTACGATCAAAATCTAGAGATCACAAAAAGCGGAGGTGGTGATGAGAATAAAAATACGTACCCATCATCAACGGCGGAAGGTATTTTGATTTGTAATTTAGTTATTAAGTATTTCAATTTTTTATTAAATATGAAAGACTTAACAAATATTAGATTATATAGAAACAAATTATTTTAATAATTTTGATTAGTTTGGCTATCAGGTTTCTGGACCTCTTAAGAAGATGGATTCTCTTAATATCTTTCAATCATGTTCATTAGGAAGTCTCCATTTAAGCTCTTCGAAGAAAAATTAATAAATAATTTTGATAGTTAGAATAGATCGTTATATAACTATTATGTTTGCAATGTTAACAAAATATTAGAAAAAATTTACCTAGAATGTAGAAATGATAATAAAATGAATGCACTAACATTTTCATAGTTCCTGAGATATATGTATAATTTTATCAAAAACTTACAAGATTATATTGGATAGTGATTTTGTACAAAAAACGTACATGAGTACAGTAAATATTTCAAACCTATTATGACTAGTTACACAAGACATTTTTATGTTAATAGTTAAATATTTACGTGTGTATAAGGGTAGATATATAATATATATTATATCTTAAAGTCATGTTTTTTAGATCACGCGTTTTTTTTATAATACAATATAGTATATATCAAAACACATTTTTCGGGAAAACTTATAAATACTAATACATTATCTAGGAAGAAATACTTAAAGTTATAATATATAAAATGCATATAAAATTTTAAATTAAATTCTTTTACCAGTTATCTAAAAACTCAAAGCCAGTCTTTGGTATACTTCTCTCTTCATCATCTTGATTTAATTGAGAAGATTGGAAGCTATTATATGAACTAGGTGTCTCTAGCAAAGCAGTCGACTCATTAATATCAGTTGATTTAGTAGCAATAGTAACAATAGATGTCATTTGACTTTTACTTGAATCAGAATCTCTATTTGGTACCAAATTCTCTAAATCATCCTCTGTTCCTTGTAACTTTAATAAGGATGCCTTATTAATTAGCTTTGTAAAAATATTTTCAGAGTTATCATTAGTAGAATTACTTAATAAAATACTGCATTCTTCATTTTCAAAAATACTGCTTGAATATTCATCAGAAGCATAACGAAAATCTTGATTGTGTAAACTATAATCGTGAAGAGTGTTCTGCTTCTTTGTTGTGCTCGAGAAATGAGATGATTCTCCAAACTGTGTCCTCATTGATTTAGATGATTCTTCATTACCATCTAATAAACTGAGATTCATTTGAGATTGTGTCATGAAAGAAAATGGTGCTGAGTGTTCATCCCTCCAACGCAATGTCTAAAACATATTTCATAATCATACAAATATTTAATACTATATACACATAATTGTAAAATAACAATAATAAATACTAACTGCCCCAGTCTCATCAATAACATATTTCATTCCTGTTTGAATGCGTAATGTTGGATACCATTCTGGTAATTCTCTGGTAACTTCAATTTTTTGTAAAGTATATTTTAAAGCTACTTCTGGTTGAATTATAGTTTCATTGATAGCTTGATTTCGTTCAGCTGTGCTTAATGCATTCCATAATCCTTCATAAGCCTCTTTTGTTGCAGTAATATCTTCTCCTATTCGTTTTGCTAATGGATTTAGACTATGAAAATATTGTTCTGCTTTTGCAGTTAACGAAAGGCTACTCATTTTAATTATTTAACATATACACAGTTCAATATTAATATTATTTTGAGAAGAGGTAACTTAAAAGAACTTAATTTATTTATTATATAATCATCGTATGATTAATAATTGTTTTGTCTCAATTTTATTATACTAAATATAATATAATTTTATAAATGCGTGTTAATAAAGCATTTGTTAAATTTAATAATATACAGAATCAAAACTAACACCTCTAGACGTTACATTTAATTCAGACAATATAGTGACACATGCTATAGTAAATTTGTATACAAACTTTAGGAGTATACCTTTTATATTAGTATTGCAAAATATTTTCATTTCTGGAGAGAAATCTCAATACTTTCTTTTTAAAGAAATACAAAATTTAATCTTCACCTCAAAATCAAATATAATACTTTACTAAAAAAATTCCAGATATTAGTTTTATATTTTTTTATTTCATAATGTGAAAAATATTCATAGGATATATTAGCACGTATTGAAATTTTAGTAAAATATATATAATTATAATATATTTAAAAAAAACTAATAAAGGTACTCAATCATATAATCTTTTAAATATATGTTTATCAATCATATACTTAAATTATACCAATGGGTTAATATTAATCTATAAAGAAAAATACAATGCACAGAATTTGTGCATATGTAAATTACTTTACAAAGCTTTATATAGTTCATTTTTTATTTTATCATACAAATATATACAATATGATATTTCAATTCAGAGTTCTGTTGCTATAATATTATGTAACATTTTTAATAAAACAACTAACCTATTTGACAGGAATTGAATAAACATAGTAATGATAATATTTACATTGTATGAATGAATAGTACAAAAAAAGTAATAAATACTTAATAAACAATAATTTATTTTAAATAATAATTTGTAAAATGTTTAAGTACTACGCATACCTCACATCCCTCTTTTAAATATTTTTTATAAAAGTATATACATGCATTGATTAAAGATTTTTGTGTTGCCTTTTAAGTTCAAATAAACTTAACTTTATCAAATTTATGATAACTTTATGTAAAGATGTTTATGTTCTAAAGTGGACGTATAAACAGTACGACTTAATAAATTATGAATGTCAATTGTATCAATAAGTATTTCTTTTAAATATAGTACACTTTGTTATGTAGCAGAAAGTGCTTCTTAGGTACAAAGTAATGAATTATTTTTATTCAATATATAGTGGTGAACAAACCAAATTTTTATACAAACGAATATTTCAACAATTTTTAGAAAAATAAAGAAATTTAAAGTTATTAAAATATTTTATATAACACATGACATATATATTTATTGCTTTGATATATCAAAAAGCACTCTCTTTGTAATATATAAAATAAATTTCAATTTACATGGCATAAAAAATTAGTTGAAGTAATATAGAACTTGTATTAACATTTGTTATCATAAATATTGACAATAAATAAATACGCGACTATTTATTATCTTTCTTAAAATCAAAAAATAATCGATTGAAAAATGTTTCGTATTTTCGTACTTTTTGTCGATACTCTATATTACAACATCCTATTGTTTGTGTATTCATCAGATCTTTTTAATTTTATTTATTCTATTATAATATGAAAATTTGTTTAATTTGGATTTAAGAATACTGGCTTGCTTCCATAGTATTGCTAATTATGAAACAATTAATTATTCTTTAAATCGAATATCTTTATAATTATATCGAGGAACTTTCTTCAAAATTAATACTCATTTTATTAAAATAAAAAACAAGTAATGAAAACTTAAAATTAACTCATCATGTTTACAAAATAATGCAAAATTGATTAATCAAATGAAATAAGATTTTAAATGGTAATAATGTCCACAGTTACCTATTTGAAAAATGTTTAAGAGGACCAAGACTTAATATCGATGTAGCACCCAATGCTCCTAAATTGCAAATATTAGAATTCCTTGCACCGTCTATTGTTATTATTGGTAAACCAAAATAACCACCAGTTTGAGCACTAAGCTGTGATAATGGGATATAACTTTGTATACCTAAATTTGACAACCGAGTTAAAACTTGAGGCGACTTTAAATCAACTACAGGTAGAGCCAATTCTGTACCACCATTTTGAGTTAAAGTATCTACTTCTTTATGGTAAGTCTGTTTGTGTGTTAACAACGCTTGTGCTGTAGGATATTGAGCAGGACACAAATTACACCTGAAAAAGGATCATTTATTTATAGATAAAATAATACGTGTTTAAACAAGACGTAGTAATATTCATAATTGCTTCATGCAACTTACTTGTGAAGTAATTTACTCGGTACTCGATGCGTAGCCATGTGTTGAGTTAACATTTCTTGATTTTGGAAATTTTTGTCACAAACTTGACACGTTAACAATGCTCTGTAAGAATATATTGATCATAATTAATTGTATACACATAAATAAATCGATAGAAAGTGAAAAACAATATATTACCTAGGTGGTCTACCACGCCTAACAGCTGGCATTTGTGGTGGAGGTGTATCTTGAGTAAGATCAACAGTTGGGGGTCTAGGAGGCCTTTCAACTTCATTAACTGTTGATTTATTTTGTTTATTTTGTGGAACGGCAAATTGCCCTTGTTCTTGTTGCTTTCTCTGAGAACTAGCTGGTATGATAGAAATGGCAGAATTCAAATTAAGAGCAGAAACATTCAAGGGTTGCTGCTGGGGAGCAGATGGTCTTTGTTGCTGTATTGGTGCTTGTTGTTGTTTACTTTGTTCATTAGCCTTATTCTTGTTTGCAGCAGGAGTCACTGTAATACCCCTAGCTGCTAATACATTTGCTACAGCCTTTGCATCAGACTTTTTACCAGGACCAGACGTATTTTGTACTTGAGCTGGAGTTGAACCTTTAGATTAGTAAAATATACTAAATTTAGTTCTGCACGGCACCTCTTCATTAGAACGTTGATATTAATAATTCACAACTAAATGATAAATAATTTCTAAAACTACTTAAACTTTTTAAATATAAATTAAATATTTCATTGAAGAGGTACTTGAACAGAAATTTAAATGAAAAATCTTGTATCAAGGTAAAATTCAATAGATTTGACTTATATCCACTTTGACGATTGATAAATAATTACCAGGTTGTCGAACGCTGAGAGTGATCGAATCCGTAAGATGTATTGTAGAATCGTTTCTACTGGATTGCTGAGATGTGGCACCTTGAACATTCTGAATTACGGGTAAACCATCGTTTCTTTTTTGCTGTGCTATAACGTGACAATCTGCATCTTCGTTTCTATCTGGTATTAAGACGTCCATTCGTCTTTGTTTTAGTGTACTATTTTGTTGCATAGACATTGTTTGATGCACTGGTCTTTTCATTCGTTGACGTGGCATAGGTGTTGCTTGTTGTGATACTCTTGGTGTTCTAAGATTCAAAAATAAAGTGAAGACTATCTTTATATTTATGTGGAACTTAAATAATTACTGAAGTAAGATTTGTGTGTCAATACCTAGTATTTTGTACTACAGACGGGTACCTTCCACGCGGAATTTGTTGTGAAAGTTGAGGATGCATTTGAGGCGGTGCAGTCATTTGCGGATAAGGTCCCGGCCCATATTGAGAATAAAGATGTGATATGTGAGGTGGATAATGCATGCCCTGTGGTCCTGGAACCCTATACAATGGCGGTCTTCCCGGTGGTTGTACAAAATAATTTGCTCCAGGAATCATTGTATTAGCTCCCGGTGGAAGACTAGGAGGCATTTGAGTTTGTGGAAGAGGCATTCGTTGCACTTGTTGGGCCAACTGCTGTACAGGTGCAGGTAACTGTTCAAAGTTTACAGGTGGAATCATCTGTTGACTTGTATTTGGTATTGCATATGTCGATGAATTAGTTTGATGTTGCGAAGTTAATGGTGACGTTCTATTTATTTGCGAAGGATTTGCAGGAGTCGGAGAACCAATGTTCACAGTGTGTGGAGAATTTGTACTTAATTTTGGTGACGCTTGACTTAAATGCGGAGAATTTGGATTTATATGTGGTGAAAGTTGACTTAAACTTGGAGAGAGAGGAGTTCCATGTGCTTGATTCTTATGTATAGATACTTCCAGTAAAGATGTGAATACTAAATGATTACAATCGGGAATATTGCACTGATAATGGCCAGCTTTGCTCTTATGTTCATCCAATTGTGCGATATCCTTAAACTTTTCATTACAAACCCGACAAGTATTAACAGTTTCCGCTAATTTCTCAAGTGAAACGTATTCTGTTTCGACAGGAGGTAAATTGTTTGATAATGCTGTTTCATTTTGATTACGTCTTTGATGTTCAATTAAAAAAGTTTGCAGAAGAGACCCAGCACTTTCTATATTATTATCTGCTGTTACTTCTGAATCATTTTCATCAGGTTTCGAATTGTTAGAATTTTTGGTAGAAAGATCTGTAGACAATTGATTCCAATTGAAATCTGCCGTGGTCTCATGTGGTTCTTCTTCTTTGTCTTCACTGGTATGATTAGAAAATGTGGAAGACTTTGCAATGATGCTGATTGCTGGATTCTCTTCAAGATTGTGTATCATACTGGACTCATCTGATTTGATGTCTTCTTCTTCAATAGAAGAACTGGAATTTAATTGACATGTGGGTCTAGAACTAAAATAATTTAAGAATGCATTTCAAATTAAAATTTAAAAAAATTAAGTAAAATTAAATTTAAAACAAAAAAATAAAATAAAAAATAAAAGCAAAAGTACCTTGAATGTTCTCCCAACTTTTTTAAGTTTTCTATAGTTTCTCTACATGTAGCCTCTAATGCATCTGACTCTTCGTGATCTTCGATTTCTGAAAGTCTTTTCTCAGTAGTATCATAATGGCCAACACCTTGTAAGTCATCTATATTTGGATCTTCTTTCTCCAAATGATTTGCCATATCACTTCCAACTCCAGAATCTCCTTCGTTGGCATCTAAGGATGGCCTCTCGTTATTATGCTTTAGGAAACTCTGGTCCTCCACATACTTAATATTTCGATAATCATCCTGCAAATTATAATATTTGTACATAAAAATAAAATTTTTAATATCATTATGTAGATACATACTTGCTGATTTACCATCAAGTTTTCAAATGGCTGATCAATAGAACTATCTGCTGCTTTGGCATCTCTTTGATCATTTTCCTTTGTTCCTGCCACTTCTTCGTCAAACTGATTCTCAACAGCCAGATTCAAGTTATTGTTAACAACTTCAAATGTTTTTGACTTGGGTGCTTTTTTAAAAGTAAGCTTAAGAGAATCACAGGAACTTTGTTTTTTTAAAGTTAATTTTAAAGAACCTTTCTTTTCAGGATCCAGCCAATAAGAATCATTTGATTTCTTTCTAATTGATTTTAAGTTTGTCAGACGCTTAAGAACAACACGAGGCTGTCCTAAGTGTGTTAAAATGTGCTTACGAAGATCCTTCTTTGTTGGAAATTGAACAGTACAAATTTCACAGAGAAAACAATTATCAGATAAAGTGTCAGGTTTTTCAGTTTTAATATTTTTCTCTGTAAAACAAAATTTATTTCTCAATATATTACATCAAGTTGTATACAAATTAATAAATAAGTATCTTTATATTTATTGTTTATCTTTATTTATTTTTATTAAAACAAAAAACATAAGGTTCATTACTTTTTAAAACTTTAAGTGTGTTTGTCAAGTTGCCGCGCTTTCTAAATATCTATTCAAATAACTATATATTGCATTCAATTCAATATCACTGATTTCGGAGGGCGGTAACAATTTACTGATAAGATTAAAACTTCTATCAAGATTTTTATATAATTAGTTAAGACATAAATTTATGTCAATATTTTGAGACCAACATTACTAGATACCTAATTTTAAGTTATATACAATAGTTTTTAATATCAAACTAATATTACGATTACAAACACACAAGAAAGATAACTTGAAAGATATTTATCTTGAGTTTTGCAGAGAATTGAAAACAGAAACCTCCAATCGATATGCACTAAAGAACGAGTCTCATTGGTTCATCTTATACGCGAAACCAATCTGTTATCATGATTGGCTACCATCTTGTTGCAGTATTGAGAACTAGAATTGCAACTTATAAGAAATGCAGATATATGTTAAAAGTTTTCATAAACTATTAATTTTGTTATAAAGCACATAAATTTTTATCAGATTTTGTTAATGATAATTTATCTATTCATACATGTATCTTTATAAAACTCAGTGAAAAACTTAACAAATAATCTTAAGTTAGTGGTTGTTGGAAGTTCAATTAAAATTTAATAATATTTTGTTGAAATCACATATGGGTATAATAAGTAAAAACACTTGTCATAACAAAATTATTGTATAATTGATATAATAGTAAAAATATATAACCTGTTAAATGAAAAACATAAATATAACTTGACATTTCAGTATGTACTGTTTTATAAATTTTTATCTTTTACCATTAAAATTACATTATGCTTTAATATCCAATGATATATTTCATTTTTCTTTTGCATTTTTAACAATACTATCGAACAATAATTATAGCTCAATATTAAGTATTAATTATATTTTAAATATTTATTTTGTTTAAATATAAATATATATTTACTGTTATGTCAAGTTTATCAGTAATATCCTATAAACTATTAGCTAAAAGAAATAATTGTCCTTTCAGTTAATAACGTACCTAATTTCTGCAAAACGTCTTCTGAACTATTTTCACTGAGATTACTGGCCGTAGAAAATGTTAATTCTTGAAACTCTTGCTTCAATGGATCATTCATTTCCAATCTGGAATTGTTCCAACAATTTTATACTTTAAATCATTGTAGAATCAATTTGTCAACTATAATAATCAATTAGGTAAAATATTTTTAATTTATACTCACAGGCATTGTGAGCAACAATGCACATTATTATGATAGAATAAAAATTCACTTATATTTTAATGATTAAAATTTCTTACATTAAACCAAATAAATCTTTAAGTTTCAGAAAATATTACAATTCCTTATGCCTTCTCATAGAAAGTAAACAAATATTAATGAATGGAAGTATTCAAACTAATCAAAGTTATTAGTTTCAAAAGAAAAAACATTGATAATGATTCTTATGACAGAACATTAAAGTAGCACTGGAGAAACAACACAATTCAACTACCGAAAGTTCATTAATGTTTTGAATGAGTAGGATAATGCGTTCAGTGAGTGGAAAGCCAATTAAACGCGCGCTAGTCAGATTTTCAACGTGCGTCAAAGCATATATCAGCAACAGATGAAAGCTTCAAGCTCAATCTCCTGGAACTACTTAAAACCGATGCTTGGTTCATTATTCAACATCCCAAACAGGTTTATCGCGTGCACATAAACAAACCCAGTGATGTTGATTTACTATGTATCAAGTATGGTTAAATCATGATTGACGTAAATTTGACATGACCACTGGATAAATAATAGCAGAATTGCCTTCTGGTATAATACTGAAAGCGAATAATAGGGCGGTGCAACGTTAAGATCGATATCACCCCAAAAATTTCAACTTGTACGTGTTCTACCAAACAGCCAATATGGCGGCGGCACTACGATGAAAGCCCGCGCGCCCGCGACAGGACAGAACAGAACAGGAAAATCAACTCGATGTAGATTCGTGCCGAACTGTTGAGGCGCGTTCAGCGACGAGTTCAGAGTGTTCAGATGCGTTGTTTTCCCAGGAGCGGTGCGCGGTGCGGCGTGCGCCGATCGCATCAAGCATAGCCAGATGTTACGCCAGCTCCTCTCACCCCTCTGTAACCGCGCTTCTTTCTTCTAAAGGCCCATCCCCTCTCTAAATACCAACAGTGCGTTTGCTTTATTCGCGATTGGAGAACGGAGAGTTCACTCTCCTTCTCTTCCTCTCCATGATGCACGCACACAAGCTTCCCTATTGTGCTTCGCCATGATGCTGCTAATGTTGGTGCTGTTGGCCCTTCGTATGGAACGGAACACAACAAATACAAAAGAAGCAATGGGTTGTAGCAGAGGGGTGGAAGGACATACGAATTGAAATTAAGTCAACCTAACGTGCACTCAAGCTCGGGTGGGGAACCAATCCGCTCAACGAATTCTCTGCTGGCGCAGGCGCGGCCTGAACATCTCTAAGCAATTCTTTTTCTCTTTCCTCATTCCCCAGCGATTTACCCTGCTTCATTCTCCCTTCCCTCAACTTCCCCATACCGCCTCCTCACCTTTGTGCGAATTCTCTACCTCCATCTCTCCCTTCTCTTCCTTTCCTTTCTATTAACAATGCCCTCTCTCTGACTATTTCTTTGACTATCTCTCTCTCTCTCTTCCCTCACCCTCACTTCCTTTTTTCCCTCTTTCGTTCTATGCTATCTCCCGACAAAATCGTCAACGCCAGCCAGCCATCCAATTGCCACCTGTCATCCAATCTGTGTAAAGCTACCACACTCTGATTTATATCCATAATGCTCGGAGTAGTGTCCCACTTCGATCCAAGTCTAGTGGACTCGCTTGCTTGCCTTTTCAAGCTCTCCTCCGGACCAACGCTACCAACCAATCGATTTTCCCTGCGTTTTTTTTTTAACTCCTCTTTACTTGATATCGGTATCGTCTATTTGATTATGCGATTGCTCAAAATTCTCGAAAAGAATATCTAGAAAATAATGCAAATAAATTATGATGATAATGAGTCTACTCAGTTAGAGTACACTACTAATTATTGATCCATGTTCAATATTTGCGCTTTGTATGATCAAATAATCAAATATGATCAAATCTAATGAATATTCTAAGAAGTCTGAAACGTCTTTATTTAGCAATGATGAAAAATAAATGATATCTGCTAATTGGCTTTTCTATTCGGCAAGATATTGCTATTTTATAGTTTTAATAAAAAGCTTTTTAAGTAAAAAACTTTAATGACGTAGTTTAAAAGTTTAATCACCGCCATTGGCCCCATTCAAGTGGGATTGACGCTACATTTATAGCATAGTGGATTACGTCCAACTTTACATCCGTCCGACGTCGGAGTGAAAAGCACAAGCGATGCAATTGGATGATGTAGCATATATCTGACTACTACTCCCATTGCGCAAAATACTTGACTATTGATCTTGGACCCTACCACACCACCAGTCCTTTGGATAGCATTAGCTTTGGACTGGTATGCGCAGTCTGTTGGCACTAGTATGCGCAGAGATAATCTCTTGTATGGAAGGGTGAAATTACCACGATATAGTAGTGGAATAACCACCGTATAGAGGATGAGGAGACGTCGAAGCGTGCATTGACCCACCATCCCCGACTGCTCCTCCCACAGAGACTGGTTTTCCCACGAGTTGCGCAGAACTTTCTAAGCTCAAATCCCTCCTGGCGAGTTTTGTTCAAGTTTCGTTTGCTGAATACGTAGTGGGGACGAAAAGACTGGAGGGCTTCAATGGTTCCTCGTTAATGAGGCTTCATCAAGGACTTGTTCAAGGCTACCTATACATCCTCAGACACTTTCCTCTAGCTTATATTTAAATATTCTTAAAAATAAATTTTCGTTGAGCAAAAAAATATAAAGATTCCGTTAATATGACATATCTTTTACATTGTATCTATTTTTTATGATTATATACAATTTACTATAAAAGTTTACCTTTAAATTATCAATTTTTTATCCTTTATATATATATGTAAATTGCATAAAACCTGCGTAATACAGCACTAGGTACTACTTGGCAACGCAGGAAACATACTGGAGTTGTTACAAGCTCCATCTACCACAAAAATGGCTGCAAATTTGTCTAGTACTTTTTTAAAATATCATAACACAAAGTATTCCTATTGGTTCTAAAAGAGAAAGCAGATTATGATTACTAAATAAGTTTGTTCTTTCACAAACAATACTTTACTTACATAGCACATTCTACCTCTATATTCTTCCTTGTTTATACAAGTATAGTATACGTATATGATATATAGTGAAGAGAAATAATATGTTAAATATATATATTTTACTTATCAGCTGTAATATATGCTATCACATTTTATTGTTACTTGTACTACAAACTTCCCCCTATATTCTTGTATGACTAATAGAAAGTACAATTAAAAATGTTTTATATATTTTCCAAAATTATAAGGAAATATGAGTATTTATAAATATATAACAAATAACCAATAGTTCACTAACATACCAATAATGCTGATAAATGAGAAAACGTTAATTAAGGGTAAGTTCTGCAATATTCTACAGTTCCTATAGTGAAACTATAGCAGCCAACTATATACAATATTATGTTTGTACAAAACAAAGAAATACTATACTTAACCAACAACTGTTAAGTGTCTCCTCATAAATTTTTCTCGTACAGATATTTTGCGATTTGACCTCGTTTGTTGACCTCACTGGTTGCTAGGCATCACAGGGTACTTCTGTTGGTGGGGGTTAAGCTTTAGCGAGGTTGCCAAATCAGATTGTTCCCAGTGCAAAATGCAATTCAATGCACTGGTTGATGAAATTTGTTTCTCAATGAAATAATGATCACCTGCTCTATTGATACACACATAGTAGTCTGTGATATACAATTACCAATCACCATGTCAACCTTACGAACTTTAACTTATTATAAACAAACGAAATTAAAAAAAATATATACTATGGCTTCTAAGGGTATCTGTATTTATTTATATCATAATTAAATTTGTATGATTTTTTTGAATAAAACTATGAGCACTTATATTGTATATACACACAGATATATGTAATTAATACGAGCCTTTTTTTACATATAATTTATAATACTTTTATATGAAAATGTTAAACCGTGATGAAAAAAATGTCCAAATAAATTATATCTAATAAAATACTGTTTTATAATTTAAGAATATATTTTTTTAAATTAACAATACATACTGTATGTTTTCTTGTATAAATTATAATGTTTATAGTATACCTATGTAATACCACACAGGTATTCTCAGTATGATACTAATTAGTGAACAGAGAAAAGTATAAAGCATGATTAACTAATATCTATTCTTCTGAAAATAAAAATGTTCCTTGTTATTAAAACTAAATCAGACTAAATGAAAATGTAATGAAATGAAGAGGTTTATTATATTTTCATTAAGAACAAAAATTCTAACCTATAATCGATAAACTTACTATATTAAAGTCTGTAGAATTATATGAATAATGTTTGGAACATTGCGAAATAAATTCCAAACTGTACAAGAAGGAATATCAGCCAGGTGGAAGTTTAATTTTTAAACATTATTAAATTAATATTGTAGATTACTTTTTCTCCAAACAATAACTAGAATAAAATATCTTAACTACCTTGTTACTTGTTTGTAGTATTCGTGGTTTAACAGTCACTGAAAGCACAAAACCAAAGAAAACTGTTAAAACTCATGATGTTAACTATGATGCTGGAGCAGATTTATTGCATCACTTTCAATTAGAATGGAATGAACTTCATGAACTTGCAGAAGAAAATGCAGGGAAAGCTCAAGAAGTAGATAATACTGTAGCTTCAATTTGTCAAAAATTAGAAAAAGAATGGTCTAATGTAACATGTTTAAATAGCACTTTGGCATTTATACCAAAACTGAACAATGATTTACAAAATCTGATGGATGAAATTGGTAATAAAATAGTGACAATCATCCTTAATGTTTTTTATATAAATTCAAAAGAATAAGTAAGTTTATTAATGATGATATTTATCAAGGATCATTGCAAGAATTATTTGAAGAAGTAGAAGGAGCCATATACCGCTTAGAAGATTTAAATGAAATTTTGGAGTTGCAAAACCGACAATTAGATCATCGATTCCAACTAGCCTTATATGAAGAGAAGAAAATTTCTGAGCTAAACTTGACAAAGGGTAAAAGTTTTTCTAAAAATTACTAATACCTTATTTCTCTATAAAATAAGTGTTTTAATTATTTTTATTATATATTTTTGTATAGAAAGGATAGCTAATGAACACGTTAAAAAGGTATCTCAACATGAAGAGAAACAGCAAAAAACTTTAAAAGAAAGGCATGAAGCTTTTGAAGAAGCATTTAAAGAGGAATTAGAAGAATATAAAGCTACAGGTTCTATACCAAGTATGTTTGCATATGGTTTTTTAAATTATTTTTTAAGAAATATTAGAAAAATATTTATTTTTAGAATTACCTATTGTTCAACAAGGACCAACACTTGATGAAATAATACTGGATGTTGATTCAAAAACAATTGACGAATTCTTAGAAACTTAAGATAGCAATCAAAATATAAAAGAATTTTTATTTTTATATATATATACACATACATATATATATATGTATATAACTTTTTAAGATTTGTAGATTTTATTTGTTGCTTTCATTTTATCTTTATACTTTGTATTTTATTAAAGTACGAATAATAATATTTACTTGCTATTAGTCACGTGACATTAAACACATTGTATCAACATATACATAACATATTATACATTTTGTTCATAACCTCTAAGTCTATTGCTCTGTAGCTTTTGTACATATGATATTTACATGTATAATTTATACAAACAACTAACTTTCCAGAAAGGTAAGAATTTAAAGATCTTAATAATAATGTAAAATAAATAAAAATTAAAAAAGGTATCTTGATTTTTTTTCAGTAATCCAATAACATTGTAAAGCAAATAGGTTATTTATAAATAGCACTTTAAAAGCAATAATCATGTTAAAACGAATGAGAAAAGATTACCTGCTGGATTTAGCACACAGAACTTTTGTTTATTCATGTATGGGATTCACACTTGCAGCAGGAAGTTGGATTTCAGTTAAAACAGTTGAATATTTTGCTATTTTACGTCCAGCTAGAAGAGAAGCAGAAAAAATAGTTAAAAGAAAATTATTACTTGAAAGTGAAGCTAATACATAAAAATATAAATTGCAAAGAAACACTTTTAAATACAAATAATGCTATTGTATCAACAGTTTATTATTTGTTATTTATTTATGATTCTAATGATCAAATTTGAAGAAAGATTATAGTATAATTTATATGTAATAATAAAGGAATTATTGAAAAGACTTTAATTACTTAGATTTATTTAAATTAATTGTATGAACTTTTCTCTCCTCCATGTAAATAGATAATTTCATGTACTGAAGGCTTGTTTTATTAACAGCACAGTTTATTTCTAAAGTACAAAACTTTTAGCTGAGTTTTTAACCCTGAGTATGTTTTAAATTTTGTTTCATAAGTTATCACCTTGAAATACCTGATGTTTCTTTTAGATGATTAATTACATACTACCTGTATAAAATAGGATATATTCTAAACAAAAGCAGGTAGCCTTAATGAAGTCTTGCACTTTACTCTTAAACTTGCTTTATACCATACACAAACATGAAGAAAGTATTTTATTACAGAATCATCTTTTTGTACTGCAGTAATATTAGCTTATTATTTAACTAATATTTTATCTGCATTTTATAAAATTTATAGCAAGTATACTTTATAATGATTATTTTGATGATGCTTCTGAGACAATTTTTGTTTTCCTCAATAATAACATAAGTTTGATATATGTAAAACTTAAAGTTGATGATATGATTATAATGGAATTATGACATACGACTAAATACTATATTTACAATTCTTACAATATAAGAAACTTATCTCCTTATAACGTTAATTTGCTCTCTCTCTCTCTCTTCCTCCCTGTGCATATTTTCATTATATGCATATAAAGTAAACATTTTTATAGCATTGAAAAATTAATTAAATCTATGACTAAATATAAAAATGACTTATCATTTGCAATGGAGAAATATAGTCTATACATAAACATTGAAAATATTTGCCAATTATTTAGCATATCTAGTTTAATTCAATATAAAATAAAAATTGTGAATGTTATTTAATTTTCATATTATAAAATTTGTACATTAAATAAACATATTTTATTTAATATAATTCTTATTTCTTCATAATTGGTTGAGATGCATGACATATAAAATTATGCAGTCGATGCTGCATATTATTTTACTAACATTGTATAGTGAAATATAAAGTTACACAGCACATATGCTAGTCATCAAAGCACAACTTTGTGTTTTGGAAACATTAAAATCACGTAGAAAATTTCTTAAAACTATGACTTATATGGATAAGTTATAATCTCAAAACTTTTTTAGAAATTCACTTACAAATGCAAAACAATGCATGTGTTATAATTCTTTGACCAGAAGGCTGTTTTTTATTGTAAGCATGAGTCGTGTTGAGTTTTTTCTTAACTTTGTTTATAAAATACTTTTAAAAAAGTATAAATACAACCTACTTTCGTAATATATATACGATTATTCATTGGCATTTGTATTATTTATTTACAACATATTTAAAGATGATTAAATCCTGTCACATAGCACATTATTCTAATAAACTGATTTTTAATATAATTAACTTGAATTAAGGGATGATTTAATTCACAATTAGAGCTAATTAAATGAATGTATATACACAATTTTAATCAAACTCTAGCACCAAAAAATTGTCAGTTATTTTTCTTAGTTTCCAGTTTGATACAGCATTTAACGATATAGATAATTATAAATAAAAATGTCATATCCCTGGTAAAATTTAAACTTATAGATTACTTCATGTATGATTTAACAAGATACAGGCAAAATGTAAATTTTTTTAAATTGACTATAAAAGTATACTTGCGTAAAATGAAATAACACAGATATTACCGTTAATTCTAAGACTCAATTCATACGCAATATAAGGAATTATTTTTATAAATTCTTGTTTATATATATATATATGTGTGTGTGTGATAAGAATAAATTCTTGCATAATGGTCAATAAATATACACTACTTGCTACTACACTCTAGAAAAAGTTATTCGTTTAGAAAACTTGCTACTTATGGTCAATGAAGAACTTGCACAAACCCTGTAGCCTGCAAGCTTTAGTCCAAAAATATTAATAAAAAACTGATATTAATTATGAACTATTAGATGAATTATTAGAATTTGATATTGATTCATTACGCATTGAATCAATTCTCGCAACAATCTTCAATGCAGGTCCTAACTTTATGCTCATAGCTGACATTAAATGGTCCTCTTTAAGTAACATTAATGCCTGCCCATCAATTTCTTGAATAGCAAAATCTTCCGCATAATCTGCACAACCTGGTAAGCCGCGAATAAAATCACAAACTTCTCCTACCTACAAATCATAATCCCATATTTATAAGCTTCATTATTTGTACATTTTCTTAGGCTTTAAACATAAATATATGCGTACCGTCCATTTTACAGGATTAATTTTTGGCAGTGATTCATCCGAAGAAGTAGTTGTAGTAGATGATTTATCTTCTCCATTCTTTTTGGATACCTCATCAATATTCTTGGAATCTGTTTCCATTTCAGACCATTGTTTCTCTGGGCCATCTCGTTCTCGTATTTCACGCTTTTTACTAATACATTAAATAATAAATAATTATTAATTTGTCAACAATTGCATAAGCAATAAAAGTAAAGTATGCATAAAAATTCTATTACTTTAATATTTCTTACCTCTTAGCACATACTGATGAGCAAAAACGTTTATCTTTTTTAAGCTTAATATTTTGTTCATCCAATAAATTACCACAATTTTCACATTTTTTCGTTTGCACATTATTACTATCTTCGTCTGTAATATAATTACTAAGATGTTTCTTTCTAGGTGGTTCATCAAGCGTATCTTTTTCTACTGATGCATTATTTCTATTCAATATATTTGTCGTGTCTTGATTCACTGTACTATTTAGTGACGTTCGATTAACAGCAAATGGTTCAGATGCTGGTTCAAAATGAATTAATTTAATATATGTCTTACAAAATATATTAGAAAAATTAAGAATGATTTCTATATTTACCTTCTTGTATAACAAATCCTTCGATTACGTGAGTTAGCACTTGTGGTTTTACCATAGCTTTTGGAGGTGCGTGTTTGCTATTTATTGAAAGCGGTACAGAAACGGAAACTGTACTAATCTCTTCATTTACAACTCCGTTTGTTATTGAATTTACTGTATTAGCTAACCCTGCCAAAGGATTGTTGCACTTTTCCTCTGCTTTCATAGGTGAAGCTATTTCTTCCTTCACGGAAGACTTAGATTGTTCTACTTCTATAAAAGAAATTTGTAATTAATATTGCTTTTAAAATGACTTGATTTTTTATAGTAATTATAAGATCTTTTTTATAAAAACGTACCCATAGGCTCTGTTTGCGATACCACTGAATTTTCTGCAGCAACCAAAGTAACTTCTTCTTTTTTCATCATTTTCGAATTATCATCGTTAACGATAGTTGTATTTGTGGTAGCTGGTAAAATCATTGAACATTCAGCTGAATTACGATCAGGTGATGTCATAAGCATTGTCGAATTATTTGTATCTTGGGATTGTTGATCTGTTTGATTTATCATTGGTACAGCTTGTACTTGTGATGGACCACTTACTATTTGATTACCAATTATTGTTGGATTAATTGTCTGAAAATATTAATATGAAATTTCTCAGTAAGTTAATACAACACAATTATAGTAAAAATGCCAATTTTTAATAAAAGATTAAAAATCTTACTGGTAACTGCAATTGCTGTACAGTAGACATAGGAGATTGAGGAACTTGATTCATTTGTAAAGTCGTAGCAACTCCAACACCAACTCCACCCATCGAGACAACAGGCATTAGTGGACGTTCGCTACCAATTACTACACCAGGTTGTTGCGGTTGCTGCAGTGTCATGCCAGCTGAAGAAGTATAAGAAAAATTTAATAATAAAACTATAAATAATAAAAGAAATCAATAAAAAAAACTTACTCATTATAGGTTTTGGTTGTATCTGTTGTGGAGATGATTGCACTTGTTGCTGCTGATATTGTTGTTGTAACTGTTGTTGCTGTTGAATGTGCTGCATCTGTTGAATGAATACTTGCTGCTGCTGTATCGATTGCTGCATTTGCTGCTGCTGCTGCTGTTGCTGTGACGATTGCATAACTGTTTTATTTTGTTGTCCGAAGTTTTGTTTATCCACATTAGCCATGGGTGAGCCAGGCGGTTGTGCAGAAGTGACAACGGGAGAATTTGTTGCAATTAGTACCTTGTTATTGTTTCCTGCATGACTTACTACAGGTTGTTGTTGCATTATCATAGTAGCATGATGAATATTTGATTTTGTTTGATTAGCTGCGTCTGCCTTAGAAGTAGCTGTAGAAGCATTTGGCCCAGGGCTTGTACGAACAACTGGTTTTCCACGGCCTTTAGAATTACTACCACCTCCTTTTGAACTCTGAATAAGAAATATGGATTTGTGCTTCATACTGTTATCATAACGAAATTATTTAGGAGAGTAAATAAAAGTCAGTGATAATTTTAACATTGAGGGATAGGTATATCACGATTAAATGTCTGTTGAAGTCAATAGAATAATGACCTGTGTATGTACAGTAGCTTGCACTCCATGGACAGTTTGTGTTGAAACTGAACTTGCCGGTCGAATGTTAGCTGCCTGTACCGTTTGTAAAGAAGAGGGTAGAATGCTTAACGGTCGTTGTCCACTAGCATTTTGCTTGCCTTGTGGCTGTGACTGTTGAATATCCATCACTCTTGATTTGTTATTGGCAGCAGCAATTTGTTGTACTCCTTGAATTTGCTGTTGCGTAGCCAAAGCTATAATAAAAGTCATTTAAAAAAATCTGCTATTGTCTGTGAATTCTTGAGTAATTTATAATTAGTAGGCATACTAACCATTATGAGCTTGTATTGGCTGCGGACTCTGAATAAACATATCCGGTTGAGTATGACCACGAATAAAAATTTGGTTCGGTGCCGCAGTAAGAAGCGTTGGCTGTTGCAAACCAGTCCATGCAACTTGAGGTGCAAATTGCCAAGGAGCAAATTGCATGCCACCTCCTCTATTACCTGAAGGGGGTCCAGTTGTGCAGGTAGTGTACTAAATAATAAAAATGAACACTTATTTAAAGGATTCCAAAAACTATTAAGTATTTTGTTTTATTTTGTATCAATTACCTTTTGTACTTGATCTTGCTTATTAGCAGATTGTTGTTGCTGTTGCTGTTGTATTGATTGAGGTGGTTGAGGAGATCCTAAGACATTCAATTGACTAAACAATAAAGTTTGACCAGCTCCAGGTGTAGCTGAAGTAGGAACAGGCAAATATCCGGCAGGAAATCCTTGAACCTTAGCTCCACCTGTACCTGGATGACCACCTCCCTGACCTGGTGTTGATGCAGTAGTTAACATATGTGGTGTTAACTGTGCTGCGGATTGGAATGGTTTACTAGCAGTTATTACCTACAAAAATATTGAAATGTATATAGTTTTATTTTATTTAGTTTGCAAATATTTGTCACAGTACTTATAATTTTTTGACTATTACCTGAATAGAAGGTGAATTCATGCCAGCAGGATGAAGTAAATTTCCTTGCATTAATAAAGGTGCTCCTTGAGCATTGTAGAGTTGTTGGACAAATTGATTTTGAAGTGGTTGCTGAATAACTTGTACAGCTTGGGGATGAGCAGCCATAGTAGTTATGGTAGTTGCATTTTGTTGACCTGATAAAGCCATTGACACACCACCAATTCCTTGCTGCTGATGCTGTTGCATTGAGACAGCAACAGCATTTTGGAGCTGGTTGATAAAAGAAACAATGACTTTAGATTCATTGATTCAATAATTTCAGTTAATGATTAACAAAATAAGAAATAGTTCTCACTTGTTGCTGAGACATGCTCGCTGCTACCTGAGGTTGAACCTGAACTTGTGTTGGTACAACACTATGTGGTCCATTAGTAGGTTGCTGCTGTTGCTGCTGTTGAACCTGCTGTTGTACTTGCTGCTGAACTTGTTGTTGCACTTGAATTTGTTGCTGTGGTTGTACTTGTTGCTGCACTTGTTGCTGTGGTTGTACTTGTTGTTGTTGTACTTGCTGAGTTTGTTGCTGCTGAACATGTTGCTGTTCTTGTTGAACATTTTGTTGTTGTTGAATTTCTTGAGATGAAATCATCATTTGCTGTTGTTGAGATTGTTGTTGTGACTGTTGCTGCTGTTGCGGTTGAGCTTGTGTTTGGGAAGGAGATATCTCAATCGTTTTACCATCATTCATAAATCTGTTCGTCATTTTTATTAAAACAAAAATGCACAGAAAATAAAGTACTTTTTCTAAATATTAAAATTGTCTTTCATAAAAATTTTTCACCACTGATATCCTCTTTCTTGTCATAATATAGCAATGTTCAAGAAATTAAAAACTTTAATTTTTTCATTTTCTTGAATCTGTAAAATGAGAAACACAAAATGTTTTAGTGAAAAATAATATGTATTTATTTTTTTTTCATTTTTATATAATTCTTCTATTGTTATAATAATAATAATAGTAATACAAATAATAATAATAACAATGAATAACATAATGGAGTTCAGTGTCAAATAGTGTTTATCAGCTTCTCATAACCTTCAAAATGTATTTCTTATATTTAACATAAATGTGATGCTCTTATATCACATATCTTACTATTTCTTTATCAGTTTTCAGAAGGTCAATGACTGTTTTAGACGTACATTTCAAATTGTTTCTTTTTAGACGGGATATTTATTGAAAAAAGTGAGTTTTTCAAAATTACTTTTTCAACTATCATTATTTTCATTTCTATTTAATCAAAAAATGATAAAAACGCATATGTAAATATTAATATTCTATATAAACTATACGAATAAAAACTTTACATGTGTTATATGTAGTTTTTAGCAAAGCTTTGATGAATATCTTAACCTTCAGTATTTCTTGAATTTATTCCATGCATTCGAAAATTTTAAAAGCAATTATTATAAAAATCTTTAAGCTTTTGTAATATCAATATTATAAATATTAATAGTTCATTAAGAATTCCATATTAAATTTTAATCTTTTTGAAGTGAAAACAAGAACCTATAAATGTGTCGTTTTCTTTAAAATCATTATAAATGCATTTCAAACATATTTTGCTAAAAACACATAATCAAATGTTAAAACAAATATTTCTTTAAGTTTTAGAGTAATTAATGAAATAGGGATTACATCAGCATTATTCATTTTATTTCATAGAAAAAATTTTCTCATTTCCTCTTAAAAGTGTACGTGGAGGAAGTAATATTTATTATTTAAATGAAAAAGCAATGAATAAAAATATGTGAAAAAGAGCGAACAGAAAGGTAAAGAGAGAAAAGAGCAAGAAAGAGAGCGAGAGAGAAATGGAGAAAAAACCAGAAATTCATAGCGGTAATGACCTCTAAATCTAAATGAACGATAAGGAAGAAATCTGTTTTGCGAGAAAGCTGCACAACATTGATCGGTGAAAGATGTCTGAACCACCTTAATATGTACGTGTACGAGAACAAAATGTCGCCCATCCGAGACCACCATAATTAGTGTCGATATAGGAGGAGGAGGAGGAGGAGGAGGTGGAGGAAGAAGAAGGGGAACGGGCAGACATCGGGTGAAGCGGGAAATGCGATTGAAAGATACGAAAAGAAGGGGGAGAAAGATTGGGGAAGGAGAGATGGAACTGTGCTAGGGGGCGACTGACAACATGGATCTCGCCATAATGGCAATAACGAGAATAATAATAATGATAATAATAACACGCGGCTCCGAACGAATTGGAATGATCGAGGTTGGCCAGGGGAAATGGAATACGAACGATAGAAATGGGTAGGTCCGTTGAAAGGAGATCAGCGTCCCTATCGCCGACATATTGGATTATAAAATAAAGCCTGTTCTAAGATTGGACGGCACGTAAAAAACAGTACATTCGCGGCATTGGCGTCGTCGTGATCGGTCAGTCTTCTCATTCGGTTTTACGTGTCTACGACACATACCGAGGGTCCGCACTTGTCAACGAACTTGCACTCGACACGACACACAACACTAGAATATAAATTTTCTTATACTCACCGAAGGTATGTGTTTTCACATGGCGACTGCGCAGTCACACCTACACATATTTTTGAACGATACAGATACAGAAAGGGAGTCGGCAGGTTTCATTAATTAAACGTTAACCCCGAGGAATTTTTATCAAGCTTAAATTCGAGCGAGTCTTGCGAAGAACGAGAAGCACCGAGAGGTTTTTAAAGAAAGTTGCGCTACACGTTGTTGACGTCTCGAGGTTCTATAAGCATTGGTAGTGCATTCGTTGACTACCTCCCTGCTCCCGCAGACACCCCCTCGCTTCCCCACAATAGGTTCCCCTTCCATAGGTTCTCGTCCCCCTTTGACCCTCCGTCACTACCCTGCTCGCCTTAGCAGTGTGCAACCCAACGCCCCGATTGGTCCGTCAGGGACAAATCCCAAAGGTATCTTTCTCGTTGAGAAAGGCGGGGCTTTCCCGGATGGGGGATATGGGCGCATGCTCCCTAACGGTACTCATACTTTGCCTCGAGCTATTCATTGCTCACATGGACGCACACGGATTCACACGGATACTCATGGATATACACGAAGCCGTCCCTTCTGTACGTACACGAGATTATAGTCCACGGAAGATCTCCACTGTATACTTGCACGATCGCCCAGTGACGGACGAAACAGTGTCACCTTCCTCGATCTCCAAAGCACTCTTCACTCCAAATTTGCAACTTCTTTTTTTTATTTCCTCTTCTTCTCCAAGTGTGGCACTTTTCATCTTATCTTTTAATTCCAGCCAACCTCCTCGTCGTCCCATTGTTCAAGTTGAAGTACGAGATTGTACTCTGTTATGCACGAATCAATTTCTTGTTTCAATATCCAATCGCCGGACTACTGATAATATCGCTCGAAACTTAGACGAGTCTTTTGGGATCTCGTGTCCATGTGTGGGATGTTTGCGTTTGATCGCTTTTATGCGTGTCCCTTTTTTTGCATTTGTATGGTATTGTAATTTTTGTCGCAAAGAGCCTATCTTTGTGGATTTCGAGTTTTATTCTTGCGAATTGGAGCTGATTTTATGCTCGTAACGATGAATTTCCTGCAAATAAAAAGAAATGTTTCATGTTTATAGGAATTGCAAGGAATTCTCTTAAATTTGTTTCACCGTATACGGTCCTGGAACAGCTGTCCCTAAGTTGAGTTTACGCTATTCATACGAGGGCGCTGTTGAGCTAACTCAATACCGATTGGCTACTGCTGGCACACGGAAAGTTTTTAACCAATCAAAACCTTTTATCATCTTCCCTGTGTATCAATCTGACTGCGTATGCGAAACTTAAGGTCCTATCGGATAAATTTAAAAACTTTGGAATATGTTTGTGATGGAGCAACGCCAAAATATCCAATGTTTCATTGCTCCGTATAGCATTTGCAGCAACGATACGACTTCTTCCAATGCTCCTTCTATCGCTGCAACAAAAAACCAAAGAAGTATTGATCTATCCTTTAAGGTTTATCGATTTTAATCCCAAGAAACGCAGGCTCGACTTTGCATTTTGTAATGATTTACCGACTTATCTACGATTCCGGCTAGGTCGCAGTTTATTCAGTAAGATCTCCAAATATTTGTCAAAAGATAAAGCGTTCAAAAAAAGTCCGTAATGCACGAGTTACGATGCATTAAGTGGGAAAAGAGTTTTTTCCCCTTTCTTTCGATTCGTACGAAATATCGAGAATAGCGAGACCTCCTGAAAATTATACTATTTTATCATGGTACAAAGCGCGCGTGGGTTTTGAGAGGGTCAACGAAGTAGAAAACCCCGTCGATTTATAGTTCTTCTCCCAATACCGGTCTCGGATTTCGACGCGAGGTAGGACGCGTCTCACAGGGAGGGTAGGATGAACCGTAGCCGCGCCAATCCTGGTAACCACGTCCCTACGAGACACTTTTACCACTTCTTCGTTACATTCTACACAGAGCTCCACGCGCGCATACACACGGACATCATGCGTGCACGTACCATCGCTCACCATGTGTGCGTCAACCCACATCAACAAAACACATGGAAGAGAGAGAGAGAGAGCAAGACAGAGAGAGAGAAAGAGAGAAAGAGAGAGTTACCAATACATTTCCATCTACGGGAGGTAGGAAAATTGCGATAGCCCCCAGCCACGAAATCCGTCCATGTGGTCGTGTCCATGGGAGCACGTGTCTGTGCCTCCAGATGTGTGCGCGCTACTGAATTGTTCGACCGATAGAGCAGAAAGCAGAGGTGGGGGTACGTTAGCAACCAATGGTAGGGGCTTGTCAGGGTTGCCAGGGAAACAAGTTAATGATTCGAGCCGCCACTGAGGAATTAGCTTGGCAGGCGGGATGCGCCGCGCATGCGCCACTCCCTGGAAACGAACGTTCCTTTCACTTTAATATAGCGCCGTCACGAAGATCGGGGGAGTTGCGCGCGTGTGTGTGTGCATCTACGCACGGCACACAGCTACACGGAAGAATCTGGTTGTTCCCATGCAGGGGTGTTTGTGTGACGCACACAGAATCAGGGAAGGATGTGGTCGTCGGGTTTTATCGATGTGTCTCCCAGCGGGTGGGCAGCGCGCACACAAACGCACCGAGGGAAGCCAGTGGAGTGGAGTGGCGTGGAGTGGAGTGGGTAAAGCTTGAATAGCCACGATCGCATGTCCATTATAAGTTGGCAGACGACGTGGTACGGGCATGCATGCGTGCACGGTGTGGCTGGGTCGCCTCGACGATTGGTCTTCTTCCCACTCCTCTGGCTGCTGGCACTCGTTCGATCCCTTTCCCACCATATCCTGCGTCCTCGTGGCGTCCACCCCCCTCCCCACCCCGCCCCAGAGCGATTTATGCAACTTTCCCCTCCCCTGCCCGTCCTCCATCCACCAACTCCACTCGTCTTTCCCCCTGACCTTTCTGCCCCACTTGGACTATCTCCTATTCTTTTCCTCCCTCTCTGCTTCTCGCTTGCTCCCTCGCTCTTTCCTTGCTTCCCCTCTCTCACCGTCTCTCTCTCTCTCTCTTCTCTTTTCGATCTCTCTCCGTTCGCACATTTTACAGGGGAAAAGGAGGGCCGGCCCGACGAGGGACGTCGAGAATTATATCTCGATGTCCGTCGATCGTAAAATTAACATTCAGAAAATGGAGACACTCGACTAGGTTTTTACCTGCTGATGGTTGTGGTAGGGGAATGGGAGAGGACAAACCTACCAGGGTCTTTCCTCTCTCGGAGATTATCGCGTGCTTCTTAAAAAGAACCTCGAGTATTGTTCTCTGGATCCTCGGCCTTGGTAAAAGGATATCCATCTCCAGGTGATGGAAAGTATCTTTAATGGGTAGGAACGAAATGCAAGAGAGAGGGGGGAAGAGAGAGAGAGAGAGAGAGAGAGGGAGGGAGGGAGAGGCCTTTCCATAAGAATAGAAACTAACACTAATATTCAATGGAGAAATCCTATTTTAATGAAAAAATTAATTAGGTCTATGCAAGGCATTTCCCGTGAGTTTATAGGTCCGTTGCTATTCATGGTAGATTGAGCGAGGTTCGATGCGGCTCAATTACCACAGCCAATCTTCCTGGCAAAGAGCGAGGGTGGGGGGATGGGTAAGGGCGCCAGGGATCATAATGCCTTACCGTTGACCGTGTTGAAAATTAACGCCCAGAAAATGGAGAAGCAGCCGGCGGCGTCCGCATTGCGTGTTCCATGTCTCTCCCTCCCCAGGAAGGAAAAAAAAGCAAGTCGGCTCAAACGGGGTCTTCTCGTCCCGATGCAAGATTCTTATCTCAATCCAAAAATCAGCGCAGTTTTCCCAATTATCTGGCGCGTTAAGATCAGATCGCCAAGATCATCAACATCATTGCCTGAAAAAAAGACTGAAAGAGTACTGAGGAAATTTGAATTTTGCACGAATTAACGGGGAACCGAGGAACTCGAGGATCTTTGGGATGAATCAAGTAATACATAATTAGTGGGGAGACAGAGAGAGTATAATGATCGCAAAAGGTGATTAGTCTTAGCGAAAACTTGTTGGATTCTCCTCCGCCGGTTCCTCTCCTTCCCCGTATTCTTTAGTTAAACGATAATTGTCCTGCGAACGCGATGAAGGATCTCAGCGTGGATACGAATATCGATTGACTTTGAGTATTTCGGTCCATGGTCGTTCATGATGAATCGATCGTCGCCTCATATTTTTTGGCGGAAAGCCTGAAATAACCAATGTACCTTGCAGTGGATCTTTTCAGGTATCGAGTGAATTATTCAAGAATCGCACTGGATCTTCTGATGAAATTAGCGAAGGAAGGAAATTTTTATTCTTTTTCTTTTTCCCCTCGACTCCTCTTCTCTTTTTTGCTTTCTTCTCGAATCCCTAAAAATTGATCAATCGCTGCATTAATCTATCGGCTGTCTCTATCCTCAGAAATGTGCGAAAAGTAACGCGACAGATCCAAGCAGAAATGGAGGATTTCTTTCCTCCGGTTGCTCGGTTAGCGATAATGCCTGAAATCCTCCAAAGTCCTCTTGGATAATTAACACGCGCTCATATGCAGACACGTGTTACTTAATTATTGAATAGGAAGATCGAAAGCAAAGGTAAGGGGGTTGAGCGATACCGAAGGTAATCGCGTTGGAAGAATCTAATTTTGTTCTCCTGCAATATGAACCCTTCTATAAAATATCGATAGGTCAGCGTGTGCTTTTATCGATATCTCATTATTTACATCTATCTTGATAAGAGATCCTTAAATACCATTCGCTTGTAAAAGGGAAATGGGAAATTTCATTAATTACTCGAGTAATTCGTAGTACGGACTTGGCTGCTGGAATTAGCCGGAGCTTACCGGAAGCGAAAGTATCGCCAATTCTTCTTTCATTGCGTACACTTCATTGTTTCTTCCTCTCCTTCTCTTCTTTTGCCGGAATTCCAAAATCGTCCTTTGTAGATCATGAGTACCCGTTGCTTGTTTGGAACTTACGGCAAAGCTTCCAAGTTGACTGCGAGTCGAGAGATCATCCATCGGATCTTACGAAACGCATCGGCGTCGACAAGCTCGTTGCCGGAATTAACGTCAGTCCGATACAAAATTAAACGAGGACCTTATGCCTCCTTAACGGATAAACACGTGCAATTCTTCGATGGACTGTTGGGGAACAATCGCACAATCACAGATCCTAGCGAATGTGAGATCTACAACATCGATTTTGCTAAAACCGTTCGAGGTGAGGGATTGAAATTTTACGATGAGAATTGGAAGCCAACGGTCGTCCAGAACGAATTTTCTCTTACTATTAATTACAGGTGCTAGCCGATTGATCTTGAAGCCGAAGAGTACCGAAGAGGTCTCTGCGATTTTGCGATACTGCAACGAAAATCGTCTGGCCGTTTGTCCCCAGAGCGGAAACACCGGGTTAGTGGGTGGTAGTAATCCTGTTTTCGACGAGATCGTCGTTTCTATGAAGCTCATGAATAATATTATTGAGACTAATGAGCTCACAGGTTTGTTCTCATGATTAACGAAAACAATCAACTTGAACAGTAATGATTCACGAAGACTCCCTTTCCTAATCGAACGTTACTACTACTTCTTGAATGCTGAAAATACCTTTGCACGTTCTTCACAATTTGTTGGGTCGTGATAATTTTGGGTGTCCTCGCTCCAGGATGAATTTAAATAACCTTGATAATATTAGACTTTCTTGCTTCTAACGCCATTTTAAGATATATTCGACTGACCAGTTGATATCCCTGGAATAGGTGTTCTGACTTGTGAAGCTGGCTGTGTACTAGAGGACCTGGAGAATCATTTGGAACCAGTGGGCTTGATGATGCCATTAGATCTGGGCGCTAAAGGCAGTTGCCTTATCGGCGGTTGTATTTCCACTAACGCCGGAGGTCTTCGACTTCTTCGCTATGGCAATCTTCATGGGAATATCCTGGGTGTTGAAGCTGTAAGTTTAGCAGAAAAAGCATTCTGGAACTTTGCAGTTTGGATGTGGAAGCTCTTTCTTCTTGCAGGTGAAAGCTGACGGCGAAGTCGTCGATTGCATGAGTACCCTAAAGAAAAATAACACCGGGTATCACTTAAAACACCTGTTCATTGGCTCAGAGGGTACGCTGGGTGTCGTCACGAAAGCTGTGGTGCAATGCCCGCCACTCCCGAAGGCCGTCAATATCGCTTTCCTAGGTCTCTTTGGAATCTTCCACTTTCCCTAATTTTCAGATTGTTCACGGTGAATTTGTTTACGGGATATTGACGTGTTCCAGGACTCAAATCCTTCGACGACGTTTTAAAGACTCACCTTTTGGCGAAAAAGGAACTGGCCGAAATACTCTCGTCCTGCGAGCTGATGGACAAATTGTCCCTGGAGGTTTCAACGAAACTTTTGGGTCTTAAGCATCCGCTTGAAAGCAATGAGCACGAATTTTATATGCTTATCGAGACGTCTGGAAGTAATGCTAGCCACGATGAGGAGAAATTAAGTTCTTTCGTCGAGAGAGGAATGGAGAGGAACTTGATCACCGATGGTACCTTGACGTCAGATCCTACAAAATTGAAGGTAAGATACTATTTGATAGTGGAAATTGGGATTAAAGAGAGAAGTAGGAGGGAGAATTTTTTGAAAAATGATAATATATTTTCAGAGCATTTGGGCTCTCAGAGAACGAATAAGCGAAGGGGTTCTTCACGAGGGCTATGTTTTTAAATATGACGTTTCTTTACCATTACCTGAATTCTATAAAATTGTACAAGTTCTTCGCGAGAGATTGAATGACCCGCGTGTCACTCGAATCAGTGGATATGGACACCTTGGTAAGGCTCTGATGGGAGTTCCTCATTTTCTTAATTCAATTCTACTCTTTTCTTCATTTTTATTATTGGTGTGATAGGTGATGGTAACATACATATTCAAATTTCAATGCCAAAATATGAGGAAGACATTGCTGCAAAATTGGAACCTTTCATTTTCGAATATATCTCAAAGTTACGCGGTAGCGTCAGTGCAGAACATGGAATTGGCTTCAAAAAGACGAAATATTTGCATTTCAGTAGAAATCAATCTGAAATTAAGCTTATGCAACAACTGAAAAAAGTTATGGATCCTAATGGGATCCTTAATCCTTACAAAGTTTTACTTCCTATATGTTGATTAATGATATTGTACATTAATTATATTATAGGAGTCAAAAAATGGCGCCCTCTTTTCAAAAGATATACTCCTAAGGCCAAGTGGAATAGATAATTTCTCTTTCACTTTTCTATCTGGAGCTTAATTTTCGAGATATTCAATAATAAAGAGACTATATAATTTAAATAGAGAGGCAAACAGATAATTGATGTGAAAAACAACAATGTTATCTCATTTCAACTATTAATTCTGTCTCTGTTGAACTAATAGTATCTTTATAGAGATCTTTAAAGAGATTTTTTTCCATTTGATTCCAAGATCACCATATTTGAAATATCTTGTGTATTCAATTAAAAAATCTTTTTTAAATTAAATTTTAAACTAAGACATATTTGTAAAAATTTGTTACCTCTTTTAGCACTATTAACGTTAAATATAATGCATGTGCTTCTTATCTATGACTTAAAGTTCTTATAAATCGAATTAATAAATGTAATTTTAATAAATTAAGAACACGCTATACAACCGTTATACATATGCTATATAATTTTTCTTAGTCATAAAATACAATTGGAATAAGAGATTAGCCAGCTTTGCGTAATCAGACTAAACATAGTATTTTTCTTCCAAGTTCACTCTTACTTTACTATCTACTCCCTGTCGTTATTATATATCGGGTGTTCATTAAGAAATGATTATATCTAAGGGAAATAGGGAACTAACAAAAAAATAAAACAAAAAAATGGTTAGTGAGTGACATTTCCTTTTTGGAATTAAAACTATAAAGGTGTGAAAAAGACTATAAAAATCTAAATGCGTTAAATTTAGATGATATACATAACTTTTTGTACACGCAGTACATAGCCACCGTGGCATTGACTATAGTAATGAAAAGGTAGAGATAAAGCTATAGTCTATACATTTCGATGGTTAGCTTCTGCACTGAATTTTAGTTACATTTTGTAGAACGTTGTGTAGTGAGGGCACCACAATTATTTAAGAAAATATAACGTTTGATATAGCTAATTTTTTTATTGGAAATTTATAAATTAATAATGTCCACGCAAGAAGAATGGGACGTAGAACAACATAAAGCTGACCATGAATGTGATGAGCATTGGGAATTAAGAAGGCAATTTCTTTTAGCTCATAAGGATAAATTTCCTGAAAATGAATTGGTTTGTTTGGCTCAAACATTTACAAATATTGAATTTCTGGGTTGCAAGTTAGTATTAATTTGATTCAAATTCAAATAAATTTTTAACGTTAAATACTAATATTTCATTTCAACTTTTAATAGATATCCAAGTGAAACTATGCAATTGATATCTGAATTGTCAAAAGATGTAGCAGCAGATTATCGAGAGAAACAGAAGTCTAAGTTAAAGAGAACATTTGTTAAAGCCTCTGATGCCGCTAGTTCTAAGGCTAAAGGTACTAAAAATTGTGAGTTATGACTTTTACTTCAATTGACTAGAATAGTATAGTTTTAGTTATTTAAAACAAAAATAATTAGTTTAATAGAAATGATATAGCATTAAAATGAATGGTATCGTATTTTATTTAACCTCTTGACATAAAATTAAATTGAAAAAAAATTTTAACACAAATATTAGTGGTTCCTCAAATAGAGTGGTTCATAAGTCAAGGTATCATTATATTTTTTCATTATGCATTTTGACATAATAAATACATGATGTGTCAAAGATATCATTTGATGCCAAGGGATTAAATTGTTAATATTTTTATGTTTTTACGTTTTAGGACTTAATCAATTACTTACAAATATTGTAGATAAGAAACAAGAAATATATGAAACAATAACAATAGATGACTCTGATGATAATAATGCTAATGATGATAATAGTGGTAATGATGTAAATGATGATAAATATGATGATGATGATAATGATGATGACACTGACGAAGATTGTTATGAAGCTCCTCCTAAAAAGATGAAGATAGATAGAGGTTCATGTCCTTTTGGAAATATAATATTAGTTCAACACCCAAAAGAGTACCCTCAAAGTACATTAAAACAAGCTTTCAGTAAATTTAAAAAAACGAAGCTAGAATGGAAATATCAAAAGGAAGGTCGTAACTGGTACATAATTTATATAAAAGTTAACAATAAAAAATATTACACTTTTAAAAAAACAAACCTATGATGTAATACCCATTTCTGCTTTATTCAGGGTATGTTCATTTCTTGTTAATTCAGAAATATTAGGCCAGGGACGCGATAAAAGGCGAAAAATTGCTAAATTTAAAGCTGCTGAAGATTCATTGCTTGAATTACAGAAATACTACTATACTATTAAAGTTAGTATATTTTATTTTATTAAACTTTTATTATACTTCATTCTATTAGAAGCTTTACATACTAATCGCATAAATTTTGTTATTTAGGTTAAAGATAAATCAAGTAGACAAACAGATATTACAGCAGAATCATTGCAAAATGTAAGTGTAGTCGATGAATCTTTGCCCAAATGTAATATTGGAACGAAATTAATGTCATTAATGGGCTGGGAAGGAGGTGGACTTGGGAAATTTCAACAAGGAATTAAAAATCCTATTATGTATATAATGCTTCAATAATTCATGTGCTATGTATGTAAAATTCTTTTAATAAAATATTTTATTTATTCTTATTTTTTACAGTCTTCAACAGAAGGTGAATCGAGAAGGTTTAGGATTAAAGCCAAATACAGATCTATTGGAATTAAAAAGGAACTGTACAAATATCTTAAGACAATATATGGATACTGGTATGATGAAAGATTTAAAGTTTTCTTCAGAATTTAATGAAGAAGAAAGATCAGTGATACATGCGTGAGTAAACATTTTTATGCTTAAAGTCTAATTAATATTATAATCGTACGTATCTGGTAACTATAAGTTATTTTCATTTTATAGAGTAGCCAGGTCACTAGGTTTAAAGTCACAGAGCTATGGACCGAAATCTCGGAGATCACTTATGATTACTCGAAAGTTTAAAATAGATGATTTAGTTGAGGAATTGAAAAGAGTTGGTGGTAATTCTGATAAATATGAATTAATCGAACCACGAGGTCAAGATTAAAAATTATAATATAGTTCTTAATGTAAATTGTCTCATATTATTTCTTACTGTATTATCGCAATTTTTGTATATAGACACATCCTAACAGCACACATAACTGAAGCCAATTAAAAGTTGACATTTAGTCAACTTTTCATCGTGTTGTTAGGGATTCTTTATATATATATAAGTGCAAAAATAAAATACATTTAGTACCTGAATTTTAATTTATTTTTCATATAAGTTAAACTGTTCTGTTATAACTATGCTCCATTAAAGCGTGCATTATATAATTTTTTATTGATATGTTGGTAGCAATGTTTGTCTAATATTTGAGTAACTTCTGGTTTCTGCTGATCTGTCAAACTATAAAAGTTTTTAGAGGTTTAGAGACACTTGTATGCTTACAGGCGATAGTGTGTAATATTGTTCATTAAAGAATTTTCTACGTTAATAATCTATGCAAGAGTTATATGATGTCGGAAAATAGTATTACTCTGCCAAAGGCACCGAAAGATTTATGTTTCACAGAATATGATTTTATTAAGGTTAGGTTTGGTGTCAAAAATTACATTAATATTTATGAATTAAAGCATTTGAAGTTATATTAATGAAAAACAATAAAAAGTAGTACTTCATGTGTTTTATTTTGTAACTATTTTATAGGAAAATTTTGATGTCGATGCATTTTTACAAGATCATAGAAAAAATGTTAAGTTGGAAACTATGCGTGATGATCTTGGAATTTATTTAAAATTATTAAGATCTGCCATGATTGATCTCATTAACAGAGATTATTCAGATTTTGTTGATCTTTCAAGTAATCTTATAGGCTTAGATAAAGCTATAAATGATTTAGAAATTCCTCTTGGTCAACTTAGAGAAGAAGTGATGGTATATTATCATTCTCTCTTTATTTAATGTTTAATGCTAAATTATATATATATATATTTTATGTTTATGTTTAAAGCAAGTTCGTCAAGCACTAGATGATGAAATACAAGCAATGACAAAAAATTTAGAAAATAGCCAACAAATTAGAGAAAAAAAGCAAAGCTTGTATAGTTTAGCACATGTATATAAGTTACTTAAAAAGTTATCTCACATGTTAACAAATGAGATTTCAGGAGAAAGACGCTTAGTAATAGATGTATTAGAACAAGTTGTTGTAGAATACAATCAATTAAAATTTCACATGTCTCGTTGTACATCATATTTAACGAAAGAACAAGAAGAGGTATGTGTTTGGAATATTTATTAAAAATGGAACTAATGTGTAATGAATAAATATTTTTTAGGAAAGTAATAAACTTGATAATCTGCTCATAGCACATTTAAATGAACTGTTTTTAACATGTTTAAATAACAAAGATATATCATTATTAACACGTTGCCTTAGAATATATGTAACATTAGATAGACCTTCTGTTGCTGAAAATTTGGTAGCTAAGAGAATAATAAGCCCATTAGTTGATGATATAATTAATGAAGAAAATCTTCAACATGGTCTTCAAAATATTTATCAACAATTATTAAGTATTATTCATTTAGAAATGAAGCAATTATTAGACATTACTTTATATGCAGATAGGTAAATTTTTTTTATAAATATAATGATTTTAGACATTTCATTATTTTTGAAATGTTATTTATTTTACAGAACATCCGTAAATAGCTTTAATTTTCTAGTTAATAGTTTTTGGATTGAAGTGGAAGAGAAAATTGAGCAAAATATAAAATCAATATTTGCTCCTGGAAATCCTGAACTTTTCCATAAAGTAAGATTTATACTTTCTTATGTAATTTTACTTAAAAAATTTAAAGTATATGTATATGTGTGTGTAGGCCATGAATCATATAACTTCCAATTCTATTTTTAGAGATACAAGGAGACTTTAGAATTTCTTACAAAGCTAGAATCTATTTGTACAACACCTACATCTTTAAATGCACTAAAGAATAATATACAGTATAAAAATTTCTTAAAAAAATGGAACTTACCTGTTTACTTTCAAATTAGATTTCAAGAATTAGCAAGCACTGTAGAGGTATCACTTATTGAACCAGTTTCAGCTGCAACAATTAAATCTCCTTTAGATTCATTACATTCAGAATGTTTTTCACTTTCTGCTACATGTACTATATGGGATTGTCTATTAAAAGTATGGTCGAATGATGTCTATCTTCAGCAACTTTTCCAGAAGTAGATGAAATAAGTATTTATAAAAAATAACAATAATTTTTATTTATACTAATACTTTTCTTGATCTTGTTTAGATTTTGGAAATTATGTCTTCAAATTTGTTCAAGATATCAAACATGGATATTATCAACAATAAAAATGGTAAGTTTACATCAAATATTTTACTAAAATTTTATTAAAAATTTTATTATTTTAGACGTGGCCTACCACACCAGATATTTATAATATAACAGAAATCCAAGCAAGTAACAAGTTAAAATTGTTAGTTTACTTAAATTCAGATGTGGAGAAACTTCTTCATAAATTATCTGAATTCCTTAAATTTATTTATGTAAAGATTGATCATCAAATGAATCCTAGGATCCATAAATTATTGAAAGGTTTTTATTATTTTAATATGTTTAATGAGAAAATTATTTAAAAGACAAATAAACACTTTGATTTCAGATTCGCTTAGTGATACTTTAAAGAACTTGGAAACTACATTGCCATTAATAACGAATGAAATTGTTGATGAACTTCTTAAACCATGTTCATCACATTTAAAGCAAGTTAGTGACATTCCACGTCTATTTAGACGAACGAAACGTGAAGTACCTACAAAACCATGTGCTTATGTGAAAAATGCACTAAACTTTTTGATTCTCTTTTATGATGAATATAATGAAGCTATACCTGTTAAAGTAAACCAGTGGTTAGAATTAACTCTTGCATCTTTAACAGATCGGTAGGTTATAATTAATTAATGTAAATTTTATTCTTATTTATATAATATTTTTTTAGCTATTTAACATCTGTAAAAGATTTAATTGAATCTGTACAAAAAACTGAAGAAAGTTTAAAAAGGTTAAAAAGAATTCGAGACAAATCCACTGGAGCTTTTCCATCAGAATCACAAGGCGTTAGTGATGATGAAAAAATAAGAATTCAACTTCAAGTTGATGTCTATGGATATACAGATATGGTATTTATTTCACTTATATTTTTCTTCAACTTTAATTACAGTAATATAAAACTGTGTTTATGACTAATAATTGTTTAAATAAAGGTTAAGAATATCGGAATATCAACTGTAAATATCCCGCAATTACAGAAGTTAAAAGAAGTTGTAGAAACTGCTGGAAAAAAGTAATTTCTATCAGTGTTTGAATAAAGTAAGAGTCTTTATGTACATAAAAACATTTTACATTTGTAATTATAACAAATTAAAAGAAATGTATTATTTTTGTATAAAAATATAGAAATAAAATAATTTCTTTACTAATCTTTCTTTTTTTAAACGCTTGTAGTCAATAAATTTATATTGTTTGATTTAATTAGTTTACATCTCCTGTATAATTGTCTGTCCTTAATCGTTTACTGTGTTCAGGTATATATTATGCATACATTCAAGTCATTAATATACTAATAATTATATTATACTATCCCATGTATCAAAAGATTTCAATGGTTTGTTATGAAAAGGATTTATATCTACAAATGGATAAGATGGATGCCACCAATCAAAAATTTGATAATTATCAACATCATTTAAAAACACATGACATAAAGAAGTACGTGCAACTTCCGATGTTCCAAAACCAAGTTCTATGCGTTGATACTTAAAACCAGGCATTAAAGTAATTGATACTTTATGCAGTGTCATACCAATTACAGGTGGTATCATAATATAATTTAAGCATGATACCTGAAATGATTTATACATACTTTATTACATTTTTATTAATTTAGTATTTGCTTAATAATAATAAATATTACATACACAAAGTAATTTGCAATTATCTTCCAAATTTTCTGATACATCATTTATTAATTGTTTATTGTCTATTATGTAACTATTATTTCTTGTTAATTTTTTTAATTTAAAAAAGTAACGCCACCGATTCCCAACTTTCTACAATGAGGAAGTAATAACTTTATTAGAGATTTCAATTAGGTAATAAAGTAATAAATACAAATTTTTAATACATTATAATTTTACTTACTCTGTGATCACTATATTCTGAGAAACATCTTCTGTTTACAAGAGAATGCAAATCTGCTTGTTGTAAATTTGTTATAGAATTCTTTTCCCTCATTTTTGGAAAGTAAGTATAATGTAATGCTCTAATAACAGTAGCTCTTAAACCATGTACATATATCATACTTCGTGGTTTTAGGCGCTCAGGTATTTCAAGAATATCTGTGTAATATCTAAAATAATATACAAATATTTAAAGAAAAAAAACATTATGTAATAAGAGTACTATTAAAATAAACATACGTTTTATATAAATGAAACCAAAATATTGCAGTGTTTGTTACATAATAAGAGCTTCTACAGATACTTGCAAATTTTCCTATATCTTCTGGACAAATATATTCTGATATTAAAAACCATATATCTAATGGATAGTCCCCATCTGTTTAAAAGAATGTTAAATAACTATAACATAAGTAAATGAATATAAATAAATTTACCTTCTTCAAGATCATTTTTTAATACTTTCTTCCTGAATTTTTCTGGTTTTGTTAAATGTATACCTTAAAAATTAAAGAACTTATAAATTAAAGCACCTTTTACTTATGTCCTTACTCAAATATCGATGATAAAATAATCTACCAATCTTCCTCTTTCATTTTACTTACCTTTCTTTTGAATTTCATCATATTCTATATCTACATCTTGCAATATTTCTTGATTCGCTAAAATTAAACTTTACTTAACTTTATGATACATCAAAGATTATAATAAATTAAAGAAAAAAAAACTTATAAGAAATCTGTATAACAAAGTGTATTAGCAATATAATATTAAACCTACATTCAATCATTACATTTGCTGCACCTTTTTTCATTCTTAAGCGAGGATGTGTTCCATGTGCAAAATCATGTATTGTAACATCTAAATGAAAAAAAGAACACTTAAATTATATTATATTTAATAAGAATATAAAGAATAATTTTTGAATTGTACTAACCTCTAGAACATTTATTATTAAACCTACTTGTTTTGTTTGAAGAATGTGCTTTTTTTTTTGGTTTTGTCATATTAAAAAGCTCTTAAAATAAGTTTATTTTTATGAACTATATACTTTTATGTACAAAAAAAAATAATAAAAAAAAAAAAGAATTTGATTAATATATTGCGCTACTTATTATAAATAACTACATAATATACAATATATATTACAAAATTTTATTAAAAATATCACATTATGTTAAGTATAATAAGGTTAATATACTCATCGATTTGTTCATCGATGCTTCTTTTTCAGCACTTGTAACCGATGATCTTGCATGTAAATAACCATTCCTGTTCTGTTATTCTGTTCTAATATTTTGTTACAATTGCTAGTTGATCATGTTGACAAAGCTATTTATGGTATATAGTTCTTATATTTTTGTAAATATGTATTTATCACAATTATTAGAAAAGATTCTTAGTAATAATGTGATAAAAAGAAAAAGAAATTATAACCTGAGTATTGTATTAACTTGAAAGATAATTAACCATAACCTCTGCTTTTTAGATTAATATCCAGATATTTTAGAAATTCTAGAATACTTGGGTAGAGATTTTTGATATTATTCAAGATCACACAATGATTAAAGCTATATTAGTTTTCAATAATCATGGGAAGCCACGTCTTTCAAAATTTTATCAGTACTTTGTAAGTAAAACTCTATATCCTTCTTCTTAAATAAATTAAAATACGATTTTAAAAGAGCAATAAATTAAAATTATATCACATACTTTTCTTTAGAATGAAGATATGCAGCAACAAATAATAAAAGAAACATTTCAACTTGTTTCTAAAAGAGACGATAATGTATGTAACTTTTTGGAAGGTGGTAGCCTTATTGGAGGGTCTGATTATAAATTAATCTATCGTCATTATGCTACATTATATTTTGTATTCTGTGTTGATAGTTCAGAATCAGAACTTGGAATATTAGATTTAATACAAGTTTTTGTTGAGACATTAGATAAGTGTTTTGAAAATGTGTGTGAACTTGACCTAATATTTCATGTAGATAAAGTTCATTATATATTAAATGAATTAGTGATGGGAGGTATGGTTCTAGAAACAAATATGACTGAAATTTTAACTAGAATTGAAGATCAAAACAAATTAGAAAAACAAGAGGTAAGTGATATTTGTATTTATATATTACTTTTCATTGGTATATAAGTAGAATGGGTTTATGTTATTGTGTTTGGATGCCAATTAAATTTCAATGTGCAAAATGTATTCTCCTAAATTAATATAACTTGCAAGTTCAATATTTCTATAGGTAAATTACATGAAATATGCTATTATATATGAGGGAATTCTTATAAAAGATTTGTAATGATTTTAGAGACATTCATTTTAATTGTTTTTTTATTTTTATAGCTAATCATGCATGCTAAAGAATGTGTTTGTAGTTCAATCATATTTGGTGGTAGCACTGACAAAGCTAACATAAATTTTAGGGAACTTACATATCAAGACGAACTGTCTCACCTCGTCCGTTTGTCCTCTTGGGGCCCCCTCCCTAAGTAAATCAGCAAAAAAAATCCAAAGAACAATAATTTTGTATTATTTTTTTACAAATAATCAGAAAACTTCATAATTCCATAATTCAAACATTCATAACTCGCATGATAATGGAATGTTTAAAAATGTTTAATCTGTTATGGTGGCCTTAATGCAAATGTATATGTTGCAATGCTCTTAAAATAAAAAATGTAATGTGTAGTTGTCCTATTACTAGTCTTTCCTCTTGTTAGCTGAATAATTTCTGAAGTCCCTTAATATTTGTCCACTCTCCATGTTTTCCATCCTTATAATATGTGCAGGCAGGAATCACAGCAGCTCCAGCTCGTGCTGTTTCGGCAGTTAAAAACATGAATATACCTCAGCAAATAAAGGATATGAAGTTACCTGATTTGCCACAAGCTATAAAAGATCTCAAATTCTGACCAGCCGTAACTTCGTTAGCGCCTAGCTGACTGACATCTTCTACCATTCCTGCTGCAGCAGGCATTCCTGCTGCTGACATGACCACGCAAATCATTTTTCCCTCATTATCGTCAAATGAGAGTGTACCAATGTTATCATCTCTATCTTCTCATGTTACATCTCAGCGATACCAAAATTATTGATAATTTAACATCTTCTTTAAAACATTACTTCATTTAGTATGTCATTTGTCAAGTATGACAAAAATTAAATGAAATGTTATATTATCAAATTTTAATATCTTTTTTTTTTACTTTAAATTAAAAAAATTAGAATTAACATATAATGCAAATAGTATACTATATAAAATTGTGCTATGTAAAGGAAAATTTTAAGAATATCTTGCGGACTATAACTATTGCTCACTTATGTATAATAAATAATGTGCAAATTCAAAGAATTGTGTGTACTAAGATAACAGTAACTTTTTGAAATCTAAGGAAATTGTTATTCCTTAATATTTTACACTATGTATAACATTCTATATTTACTAATCACAGCATTAATTTTAAATGTTCTATTGTATCCAAATACATATGGGAAGAATGTTAAAAACATGTATTTTCATTTGTTTCTATTATATTTATCAAATTTTATCTAATATATAAAATTTTCATCTATGTACAAATTAATATATGTATCACAGATATATGGTATGAAACTATTATGTAACATGTATATATATGTATATGTATATATATATATATCTAATACTGATCATTTTCATAAAAAAATTGTAATAAATTATAAGTTTATGTGTTAAAATAATTGGTTTCCTTATGAAAAAACTTAGTTTATAGAATCATTATTTTTTAGATGCAATTAATTCATTTCTAAGAGTTGTCCATATATATCCTGTACCTCGTTCTATAATTGGTGGAGGATAAGGCGTATTTTTCAGTTTATAATAATCTGATGGAGCATGCATTATGAACTCCATACATTCTAATTTGCGCGGTAAATCTTCTTCTGGTCCTAAAATGTACGTTTCTGGAATAAAGCCTTCATCTGGAGGTGGACTGTAAATAATAGATTTTATTTTGTAGAGTATCGAGTATAATGTCAAAATTATATTACTTAAAAATATCAACCTTGCTGTTGTTGGTATAAGCCATGTAATAGCAGCACTTTTTTCGCAATATTGATCTGTCAGTAAACCACGTATTTGAGCATAAAAAATACCACCATCAAAATCTTGCATAGAGACGATATCACCAACTTGAAAGTAAGTTCCTTTATAAAAAACAAAATTACTAGTTACAGGTGTAGCAGTAGCTGATGGTGCTTTCACTGGCTAAAATAAAATTGAGTAAGTACATATATTTATTCTAACTCAAATATTACATACAAGATTGCTATAAATGAATAATATATACTGGTTTTTTAAATAAATTTCTACGTCCTTTTCCTCTGGGAATCACTTTATGAGGAGTAATAGGCTTTGAGTTACAATATCTTGTGATTCTTGTACTTCTTCTTGTAGGCTTAATTAATCCACTCTTATCCTCTTCTTCATGTTTTATATTAGTGTTTTCTTCAGCAGTTCTTTCATTTTCTAAGCAAGTATTGCAAAGATTCCCAGCATCAGTTGAATGCCATAAAGGTGTCTCTCGAGTTCCACACTTTACACATTCTGGTTTATTACCCAATGGCATTTTTTATTTACAAATAACATTAAATTATAAAATTCTCACTTACATCACATAGTGATTTAGACACGGAGATAAACATATATGTAATGATTTTTTACATAATTAAAATTAATCAAAACGAATTCAACTGAAACATTTACTCAGTATTAAGGCGCCACAATACCTCTGAGACTTTTCGGAGATGATCGAAGCGCTACTAGTGTAAGTTTCATAAATTAACTTTTCTTAGTACCCCATTATGTCGGTAAATAATTTTCTGTCTTGCTTCAGCTATCGGAGAGTCTCTCTCTAACTAATGTCATCTTTATCTTTGAATATCTCGAAAATGAAGCTTTAAATAAAAAAAATGCTAAGAACAAAAAGTTCTTAGAATAGCGCCAGGAACCACCCCTCAAAATTTCTCCTTTTTTTCCGGACACCCTGTATTCCCTTCAACAAATAACATGCCATATATGTCAAACATGTTTATTAAGTTGAAATTTTATATTTTAGCAAACAGAATATTATACATATTACATTTCTTATTATTCATAATTTCTCTAAAATCTACCTCGGTTTAAAGAGTGGTATACATGTATATAAATTGTAAGAAATAAATAGGCGACACACAATTTTAAATTGATGCCGTTCATAAGAAAAATGTACAGATGGTATTGATACAAACTTATTGATCAATTCTTAACTTACATTATTTTCATGAATTCATAGAACCGTTTACTGTAAATATTTTAGTAGAAATATATTAGACCATTTCATCAATTACGTGTAGCAGTCAAATTCCTAATTGTCCTTGTATAATTTTATGTAAAGGGCTTTTAGATATCTACGTGATTGCTGTGGTGAACGCGCTGTGCTTTAAAGCAAAATCTTTAATAAGTGTTAATCGGTTAAAAATGTCTTACTTAACAACAGCATTAATCTACAAAATATCTATGAAATTATTAACAATCCAACACATTTTATACTCATTGTGTGATTAGAAAATTCATTAAAAATTACATCTAATATTATGTAAAAAAAATCTACAATTATTATAAAATGTGAATTATATATTATGAGCAAATTATTAGTATATTCTTTACCTGTGGATGTATCATTATTATAAACACGTAATATCAAATATACAAATATTACAAACTTTTCAATTCTCTTGCACTGCAAGAAGATATACTTTTATCGATTTGTATAAATAACATACATAGCTGGAAGGGTTTCTTTACCTTTCCTCTGGGATGACGACAGTATTACCCCCATAAATGTAGGGCAATAGACGTTTGTGTTATTATTTAATAATAAAATTAATTATGCAATTTTTTATGCAGAATAAAATGAATTTATAATTATTAAAAAATGTTTCTTTGCTTATTTTCGTAGCATTATGGGAAAAATTAATAATATATAATTAAACTTTACTTTATTCTCTCTAATCACGAATTACGAAGATAGTTATATTCCCTTCAATTGTACCATTCGTTTACATCAGGTATCTGGATTACAATAAGAATATACATTATACATCATAGAATAATTCAAATATCATAGAACAAGGTGGTTTGCTTTTTTTTTCTAATATTGTCATATAAATTTTGTCAAATATTCACTATTCAATTTAACAGTATTAAAAACTTTTACTGTATCATGAAGATATGTTACTTAATTAAAATTAATGAATGCAATATTTTTTCTCCGTATTTTCGTGTATATACATCAATATATGTCAATCAAACTTCAAATAGGATCTGCACATCATTTTTGTCAAATGCAGTGATGATGATTTTTTAGGAATTACAGTAAATTAAGGCCGCTTTAAGGGGTATATCTAATTGGTCCACTCACAGCATTTTATGTTTAAGTTCTTTGGTGTGTTTATCATATAACAATGTGTGTTTTCTTGCTCATTATATAACAATTAAACTACAACATTATACTCGATATTAAAATCAAGTCAGTTAAATGTAAAAATGTCTGAATAAATCTTATATATACTCCATTATTTATTTTACGTAACAGTATATTACGTAAAATATAGAAATATTACCACTGCGAAAATGATCAAATTCCTGCATTACCTTTGGTGATTTTTCTAAAGTGCACAGAGAATTTGGACATTGACTTATATTTACGCAAATAATTACTGCGTTGGATCACCGTGAAGAAGTGTACAAATCTGATTCCTTAAAATAATATTTGGAGTGAACGTGGTGTCGTGTAAAGGTTCATTAGTCATTGGGCTTGTATATTTTCCACACAAGAACCATTCGTTTATAGCTGCCCTTTCGTATGTAAAACCATCTGAAAATATTGATTTTATTATATCCAGTCGAATCTGTGTGCCAATATACCGTGGATAAATAATGTCATATTAACTTTGTACCTGAACACTGTACAGGCTCCCTCATTATTTCATGCGTAATTGGGCACAAAAATTCATGTGGAATTTCTGACTCGTCCATTAACTCTGTTGCATTATTATCATCTCGTCTCAACCAGTACAATTGTTTCCTAAAGTTTTCTGCCAACTGTAAGGGAGCGCTGACTTTGTAAGGACATTATTCGCAGGAATATCGAAATAAACATAAATTTAATAAATAAAGTAAAATCGACCTCTGGAATTTCGCTGATTCGAAGTCGTGCAATTAATAGGTCTTCTGGTAAAGAAAGCAAATGTCGACCACTGAGGCCCAAAACATGAGCTTTTTTCGCCATAGCTGATAAACCATTGTTATTCAACCATTTCAAAGTATCATCTACCTTCCAATCAGCCAACTAATAAAAAATTAATCGTATAATTCCTACTTCCACACTTTTTACCAGTCAACTAAACATTAATGAAAGTATATCAAATAATATAATGACAGATATGCGTTAAAGAATAATATAAATCCTCTCAGCTAGAAAAATTAATGAAACTTTAAATAAACGTATAGGGATTAAAAGGAATAATAAATTTTATTGATAAGATGTCTCTTACTCTTTTTTTATGATGTCTTAAGCTATCGATCAATATGTTCTGAGACACCAGCTGATGGGGGAGACTCCAGAGCAGCACTGTTTTATCCAAGGCACCTTGTAGGGAGGAATGTACAGATTGTTATGCGGTACAACACTTTTAATGTAATTAATGAGAGAACGAGAGAGACAGAGAGGAAAAAAGTAGTACCGGTGATAAAGAATGACGTGTCGTCGGAAAATGAGCACGACGTCACCAAACTGTCATGGTCTTCTAGTACGTATAAACATATTCCTGAAAACTAAATGTACGGAATATATCAAAGAACGAATTATGTACTTTCATTTTTACGTGACACGAAGAGTACAAAAGAATAAACTATACCACGCTCCATATGCGAGCTGTTCTATCAGTGGCTACACTCCCTAAGATTTCCCCGTGCAAAGGGGAGAACCGAACAGCCATCACATTTCCCCCATGTCCAGCCAGGACTCTCAATTCCTTGAAATGTGTGCCACTATCACTGGCGCCTCCATTCTCATCGGGAACATCCTCGTCGATGCAAATGATTATTTTCCACAGTTTGACCAAGGAATCGTTCCCACAGGTAGCCAACAAGTAAGCCTGCTTATCTCCATCCAAGCTGGAGTCTCTTTCTACGGCGGAAGAATGGAAAACGCAACGATGAACTCGGACATACGAGTACAATAAGTAGAATAGCATTATCTAAACGTGAAAGTTTACTGCTTCCTGTCGTAGCGCCGGAAGTAGGACTGAAGTCGCACCCCTGAACGCCAAGATCGTGGCCTTCCTCGCATATCATCAAGGGGCCGAAACGTTTCTCGTCCAAGGTGTCGAATAGTCTCCAGGTACCATCGCTGCAAGCTGTTGCCAAATATCGAGAATCGTGCGTGAAAGCTATTGACGTTACTGCATCTGCGTGACCGTCGAAAATTCTAAAAATTGGACTGATGTAAAGGGTAATATAAGCAGTGCCGAGTGATAGACTACGTTTTAAGTTCAAGTCCATACTGTATTTCATCCATCGTTTCCACGTCCCAAAGGGTAGCCTTCTCATCGTCTCCAGCAGTAGCAATTTTCGTGCCATCTCGGGACCACCGACAAACCCGAATCGCCGATCCTGAATTCACGAACGAGGCTCTGGCCTGGCCACCATTCTGCGCAAAAATGAACGATTAAAATCCATTGCTCTCATTCTCCGACATTCGCGTAAATCGAGTGATTTGTGGCTTGCTAACGTCGGCGACGGACCTGAGGATCCCAAATTATAGTAGTTCCATCCATGGAACAGGAAGCCAGCATGGTCCCGCAAGGACTGAATTCCACATAATTTACACTGTACTTGTGAAAATCCAACGGACTGAAGCTTTTCTCCTGCAATTTGTACTCCTCCCCGCTGTCAGTCTCCATGACCTCGATGCTCCAAATGCGAACGAGCTTATCGCTAGGAACATCGTAAGAAGGAAAATCCATGAATCCAAGATCAACGAGGAGCGCACGGATGCATTACCTGGAGCCAGAAGCTATCATGTTATTTCCATGAAAAGCAACGCTGTTCACAGCCCCACCGTGGTCGTCCAGCCTCTGAATCAGTTTCATCTCATTTGCCGAAGATTCCGCGTGCTGAACTACATCCTGCTCTTGCAAAACATTCTATAGAAAGCAAGCGTTTGTATTCCAGGCGCGCAATCAAGAAAGATAGCTATTCCAATGATCCTACAACTCACCTTATTAATTTCGTTCAAGCTCAATCTCTTGGCGCGGCCCAGCGTTGAATTTATACTGAGATTGCCCATCAGGTCCCAGACTATCACCGACTTGTCATTCGAGCCTGCGAACGTTCAATGATCACAATGGTGTGCGATGAGAGCCAATAGTCCATGCAAGCGATATTTGTGAAACATTACCCGTAGCCAGTAGAGTCCCATCCCTTGAGAAAGCGCAGCATGCAACGTATCTGTTGTGGCCAGTGACAACCGATATCACCTTCCCGGAACTCTGGGAAATAGAATGGACGAACAACGTTGAGTTATTGGGCGGGTAATGAGGAGGAAGAGGGGAAAGAGTAGAAAGAAATTCACCGTCTCCCAGAGCACAGCTGTTTTGTCAAGGCTGGTACTGGCGATGTACAAGCCATTTGAGCTAAAACGAACGCAGGTCAAAGCGTTGCTGTGCTTTTCCAGGACTTTGGCGAGACTTATCCTGGCGGAGGTTGGCTGTGCCTCGCACTTATCCTGGATCACCGTCACGTCCCAAAGTTTCACGAAATGATCGTTCCCGCAGGTCACCACTCGATAGAGTTTCGTCAGGGGTTCGTTACCTGGGAAGTAGACCGGTAATCGCGATGTGCGTCATCGAGAACATTCATTTGGATGAACCGTGGCGGGGGAGAGACTTACCGGTGATATCCTGGAAATTGGAAAAATCGCAACAAACCACCCCAAGATCGTGGGCGTCGTCAACCGAGGCGAACTCGGTCATCGGTTGACCGTTCGTGATGCACGTATCGATTATTTCGGCAGTGGAGAATAACTTTAGAACTCCGAATGTACAGGTGGTGATGAGCCAACTTGAATCGGGCGAGAAACACACGCTCTGAACGGCACTCTCGTGTTTTTGGAAGGATCTGAAATGGAGGCATCGATCTCGTTTAGGAAATTTCCTGCTGCCCGTCGCCTCGTGGACCAGATGCGGTTTCTCCATGGGGAACCATAGGATTCTGTTTTACCTCAATAAATTGCGACGCACCAAGTCCCAAACGCAAACTTGTCCGTTGTCCCCAGCGGTCGCCAGCAAAGTTGAATCTGGCGAGAATCTGCAGACCCTCACGGATTCGCCGCCCGCTTGCACCAGGGTGTGGATCTTCGTGCCTGTCTGAAAAGAAGAGCGAGAACCACAAATTACGTGATGGAAAAGCGAGGGTGGGAAGGGAGGGAGAGGGGTGAGAGAACTCACTCGTAAATTCCATAGCAAGGTTGTCCCATCGATGCTAGAAGTGGCCAGCATCGTGGATTGCGGACTCACTTTCACCGAGGTCACCCCATACTTGTGACCCATTAGGGGTGAGAAGCAGGTCTCCACGTATCCCGTGTTCTGTTCCCATTGCCATACGCGAACGCGTTTGTCTCTGGAGAAACGACAAGTTTTCTCATTTCAGATTTCCACCCCTTCGCGCGTTTGTGGTTCATGCGAGGGAAACTCCGATACTCACCCCGATCCCGTCACCAGAATGCAATCGCCCGCGAAATCAACGCTATTGATATCACTCGTGTGAGTCGTTAGGCTTTGTAAAATCTGAATGTCTCCGAACATGGCAGTCGTATTGTTCTTTCTCTGTTTCCTTTTTTGATCGATGAAGCTCTTATCTGAAAAACATCATTCACCACCCTCGATATAAAACTTCCATCGAACTCGCGTGCACTCTACAGTGACACGTATACCGCTCTAAAAATAAAATCCTATTAACTTTGTCGAATCTTTTGCCTCCAAAACTTTTCCCCGTTTTTCCCTCGGCTTTAATATATTCATAAGAGAATCGTGCTTGCTCAGGAATCTGAATTCCCAAAAGGATGGACCTCCATCCTTATGGAACGAATTCTGGAGCTATCGAAAGTTTCGGAGCTGGGCAGGGATATTGATAAAACGTGTAGTACTTATTGTCATTAAGCACACGACGATTACAACGCGTAATTGTAGTTTAGACTTCGCTAGAGCTTGCACGCGTAAATTATTGAGGGAGAGAGGAAAATCAATTTTCCCACCGTGCGTTTCCATTCGCGAAGACTCTAACCTTCGGGGAAAGAGTTGACCAAAAATTTGCGCTGCTATTAAACACCTTGGTTTATGCGCTTCGCGAGTGACATTAATCGCCTTCGCGGCTTTTTCAGCAAAATAAAGATAGAAGCTGCAGCGCCCAAACGAAATAAAGGACTGACATTTAAACACGCGGCGGCCGCTTCCACCAGCACGATTTTATGCTCGCCATATAAACAGATCAATATGCAAAGTAGTCTTTTTTTTTCTCTAAGTACGTATCGATATCCATAATTTAGGCAATAAATAAATTAATAATAAAGTCCCCCTCTGGATCGATAGAATACTCATACTCTCTATGTAAAGATACGTTTTTAGCGTAAACGGACTAGCAATTCTGTATTGACTAGTGACAAAGATAAGGATGGCTTAAATAAAAAATAAACAGCAATAAATATGCTATTGTCGGAAATAGCAACCCCAGAAATTTACGTATCGACTTACGGAGGGCATGATTGAAATATTAAAATAAAACGCGTGCCAGTAAGAGGTAGTTGTTCCTATTTCGTAGGGAGACCCGGGATTGTTCTGTGCTTATTTGAAGATGATAAAGGTAATCACGTCGATTTAAGCACGAGATGTACATGAATGGTAAAGTATCGTGGGTAAATCAACTATAGGTTGTCCTTATACTTCAGCAAGTGGAGGGTATGTATAACGAGGCAGATAAGTTGCGAATGACGTAGACGGTCTGTGACCTTCGGTTCACCGAGAGTTCCTCAACGCTTGACCTCTAATCCTTCCTGAAGTATATCAAGTAAAAAAATCAACTATTCTACAGGTGGGCGAACATAAATCGCTTTATTCAAAATTAATATGTGTGAGAAACTTTTTAGACCTTGGAGGCATTTGTCACGCAATTAGATACTTCGCACATTTTTACCCCCGCCCTTTTCGATGCCTCGCCAAAAAGACGATCGCAAGCATTTTTTGGAAAGTCGACCCGACGAGGAGGAATTAATCGACGATCTTTAGCCAGTTTCCTTTTGCAGAGTTGATTAAACTCGGAAAATATTCCAATTGTACGTATACCAAATGCGCGTATATTACGGTGGTAAAGAAAGATATGTAATATTCAAGACCTACACGTCATTCTTTCAAATGGTTATGACACATGTTATCAAAAGGTATTAAATAACTAGATATACCAATCGAATATGTGAAGCGTCAAACTAAACATTATGAAATACTATAAGTTACATTAGAGGGAACAGTTCTCTTTCATCGATCCGATGAATTATTAAATAATCTTTGTTATAAATCTTGAATTCCGCAAGGCAAATTTCTACATAGTTTTATGTCTTATTAAAATTGTGATTGCCGAAAGGAACTTTTTTTGGCAAGACTTTTCTCCAAGAGTATGCTTGATGAGGAATAATTAGAGTAAGGACTAACGTTATTCCGGCGCTCGTTTTTTGGCGATTATCTAAAATTTGGTGGCAATCAACTGTGCTTAATTAATGGAAACACTTACGATTAATAAAGGCACATGTTCCAGACACTGTTCGGAGGAGCAATAAATGTTGTTACCTCATCCGATAAATTCTTAAACCACTATTATGCGTTTAGACGAGACAGTAATTAGTTTTATCGGAGTATCGCATCGTTCAGAGTGATTAAAACATACTTTTGGCAATGAACACTGAAATGCGAGGCACCCTGAGCAGGGCACCTGTCATAATGAAGATAAAACGCGAAACGCATGTCCACCAGAGTCAGCCCAGGGTAGTTCATAAATGCTACCCGACTGATTCTCCAATAGTTTTATCCTTCTCCAGCTAAAACAGACGGCAAAAGATAACGCTATGCTCAGGCCGCTTGGGGGATGTTTTTGAACGGGTTCTAAATCGATAACACAGGGAGAGTTTACCTAATAGGAAGAACGACCCACCTATACCGGAGGAAATTATTCTTTTTCATGCATGCACGCGCGATATGTCTTATTACGCAAATATTTTTTTGTTTCATCATTTTATTTAACGCAAAATTAAATAGGGGTAGTTTCTCACTCGCTGATATTGCATTACCAAAAATACGCTTATAAACGTATCTCTTAAAAAGAGAAACGCTAATCAAACGTAATATCCTTGCAATGTAGTTGAGCTTTCTTGAAAGAGGAATATCATTTATTTCAGCGTTTTAACAAGTGCAATTGTTTAGCTGAAGAATTTCTCTATTTTTATAATTTATGGACTCCATGGTGATCGATCGCGATCGATTGATCTACACGGGGATCGGTTAATCGTAAGTTTTTATCTTATAAAGAGCATTCATTTTAGGAAAATGAGAGAAGTTTGATAAAATTCAAATTAAATCCATCATGACTCACTTCCGCCTTTCCAGGCGGAAATGTCACTACAGTTAGGTGACCAATGAGTAGTTAACTTGGCACGCCTTGCGTTTCTGACAGACGGTCTATGTATACGAGTAGTGTGTACGTTAGTAGTGCAAACCTTAAAATCTCCTCGACAATGGTACGAATTTCCTATTTTTTTTAATGATAAAAAGAACGAATAAACCAGAATTTCAAATTTGGTTAAATATGGTATTTCTTATTCACAGGCTTCGTACTCTGAAGATCAGCTGGCTGGTAAGTGAACGGGTTTCTCTGATGAAATCCTGAGTGAGATCAAGGGGGGCAAGACGGTTTTTTCTCGTCGTTTAATTCAGGTCAAGAGTATTCTTGCCTTTTTAGACCCACCCCGTGTATCTCTACCTCTCGTATCGAGGATTACCTTTTATGGTTTGGTATTTCAAAGAGGCTTCCAGTGTATCAGTCATACATGCTAAGAATCAGTACTGGTTTTCGCTATTCGCCAATATAATCGGACTTCGGTCTTCCTACTATGACCATTTCTCTACTAATTTTTAACAGTGAATTAGTGCAATTATTGTAATTTACTCGTTACCCTTTCTGTCTCCCTCTTCTTGTTTTTTTCAATATCTTCCTTGAACTTTACGTTAAATATAAATAAAGAATCTAGTTACTCTGTAGTTAAGTAAACTGAATTAAACTAGTAGCTTTGTAAAATTCTTTTGTAGTATTTGCACACTTTGTAAAAATGTATGGATATAGTTATCAAGAATTAGCTAATAGAATGATGTCGTCTATGGATGGTAAATACAGTTAATTTCACACGATTAGTATGTAATTTGTTATTGACTGAGTTTTTGTCTACCCGCTTTTGGCAAAAGCATTGACAACGTGTAGAGTTTTATATCATTTTATGTTAACAGAATTCCAGGAAGCATTTCAACTGTTTGACAGTCGTGGAGATGGAAAAATACATGTAGCCCAAATCGGTGATGCGTTGAGAGCTCTTGGCCAAAATCCAACTGAGTCTGATGTTAAAAAGTTCACACATCAACATAAACCTGATGAGAGAATCAGTTTTGAAGTCTTTTTACCCATTTATCAAGCCATAAGTAAATCGCGTACATCTGATACTGCTGATGATTTTATTGAAGGTTTACGCCATTTTGATAAGGATGGCAATGGTTATATCTCTTCAGCTGAATTAAGACATTTGTTAACAACACTAGGTTAATATATATTTAGTTTCATTTCAAATGTACTTATGCGTGAAAAATATGGGAACTACATTTGTTTCTTATTCTAGGTGAGAAATTGAGTGATGAAGAAGTTGAAACATTGCTCGCAGGTCACGAGGACTCTCAAGGTAACATCAACTATGAAGAGTTTGTTCGTCAAGTAATGTGCGGTTAAAATAGTTACTTATTTACTTGTAAGATTTCTTGGTTAACTTTATATTAATCTCACATTCTATTTATACATAATTTTTGAAAACTCATATCATAATGTGACATATAACAATGACATAGTTTTTGTATAGAATTAATAGTATTTTTTTTTAAATCATACATTATGGAAAAAAATAACCTTTCTATACATGGATTTCGTTAATTTGACAAAATGGTGAACAAAGAATTAGCTAGTATATCGTGCCTTGACCACCTTCGATTTTGAAGCATTTAGCATAATACTTTTATTGGTATAGAAATGATGAAATTCATAATTAAAGTATAATTCGATCATTCTATAGACATTCCAAATTCCATTGATTCAGCAGGCTGAGTGTCTTGAGTAATTTAATTTCTCTATAACTTATTGGCAACGTACTTTTCTTTATAAGTTTATGAAACGCATCAGTAGAATAAAGAAATGTAAATATCAAGCTCTTTTAACAAGTACAAGAGTATGCACAATATTTTTATTACAGAGTATAAACAAATTATAAATTATTTATTTGTGCATGCTCGACAAATAAAATATTCTCGATAGGCATTTAAATGTTACAGAGAAATTCATCTATATGAATTGTAGAATACCTTGTATATTCCAATAAATGAAAAGAGAGTTTCAGTAGAGAAAATCTTGATTCTTTTATAATAAGATCTAGAGATAAGTAAGGTGTACGAACAGTAAGTGACGAATGAGTAAAAGAAGTATATTTTAAGAGGACACTTGAGGTTTACTCGATCGCTTTTCCAAGGTACCATGGTAAACAAAAATTACTTGATCAAAATTAAGAATCTTCAAAAGAGAGTTCTTAAGTCAAACAAATTGAATAAAGTTTACAACCTGATGTATGAGGTGTGGGAGAAAATTTAAAGATTTGTAGGAAGCGCATGCGTATTTGCAACAAGTTTTCCAGACATTTCATTCGTGGACAAGAGCTGACGTCAGCCAGTAAAGTTCATTGTGAAAGAACTGTTTGAAAGGGCGCTCTCAACGCTTACGGTGTTCCTGCCTTTCCAGTATCCATCAGTATCATACGTGTTTATAGACTCCTAGCAAGCAGAGTAGTATTATAGTTCTTCGCTATTCTAATCTTACGTTCGCTAAATCAGCGGCTATTTTCCTTTTAGGCAGTACATCTAAATCCGCCAAGATTTTACGAAGAAAAAAGTATGAGTATTAGTTCCAGTTTTTCTTTAAGTAATTGTGAAAGCAGTAAAAAAGCTGTTATAATGCCCAGTTTACTTTCGAGTAATTGGTAAGTATCCTGCGTATATGTATGTAGGCTCATACACAAAACGCCATTTTTGCTTTGCTTTTCCGCCATTTTGTTTCCCTTACAAATCATTTTACTTATATTTAATGATTATTTGTTTATAAACGAAAGTTATTCGTTTGCATATTGCATGAAAATTGATGTATCATCTGCTGCATCGAGGATTCTTTGTCAGGAATTATAAATAGTCATTTGTTCATAAATTATCTGTGAATGCGTACATACATAAATGTGTAAAATCCATTATCAAAGTATACATATATATGTACATAAGTCTTAAGAAAGAAAGTGTGCTTCTTTTTAATAGTTTTTAATTTGTAAAATACAAAAGTATTTAAATATATATTTATATATTGCGCTTTTTTTTGTTTATTTCCTTTTCTTTCTTAAGTAAATAATAATGAAAAAATTTAACAATTTGTAGTGATTTTCTAAACCCGCAAGTATTTCAACGATTAACTTTTGAACAAAGAACTATTACACGTGGTCTTAACTTTTTTTTATTCTGACAGATAAAAAACATTGAAATCTGTTTTCTTAATGATTAAATACATAAATTAAATGTGATTAAGAAAATATATATATATATATATATATATATATATATGCATGTGTGTACGTGTATATAGATTCTAGAAAAATCTTTGATTATTCCATTCTATATAGGCACAAAGAATCGTGTTTTATTATCAGCAGCTTACGCGTGACTTTACATTTATAGATATGGTATTATTGATGTATTTAAACATTTTTTTGTATCAAAAACAGATGTTCCTGACTTTTTCTAACGGGATATATGTATATCACAATATAACGGGATACACGAGTATATTTATAGAACTCTCCATGAAATGCTGAATTTACGCAACTTTTCTTGTTTAATTATATAAGCAAATAAAAATTTGTACAGTACATGGAGAATATCAACAGTTATTTTTGTTTAAAATCATACCTAGCGAAATAACCAGTTATAAATAGCTGTTTCTTTAGTTGTTAATGTTAACTCTGATAAGATATGTAAATCTAAGTTATGCATACGCAAAAATTAGTGCGATATTGCACGATCTATTTTCAGTTTTGATGAATCAGTATGGTCACGTATATTTACAAACATTGATGCATTGTCTTTGTTATGACGTTATATTGTTTCGTATATCGAAGAATCATATCAATCATGCAATTCATATTAATCAATCTTGTCTATCAATTGTGGAATTTTACTGGAAGTTTTGATCTCTAGAAGGGTCAGCAATATATAACATTGTTACTCGTTATCTAATTCCTTTGTCCTTGATGTTATGTCACTTTAATTTTTTAACCCATCGGTTAACACGATAAATAATATAGTGGTTATTGCGTAGTAGAAATGGATGGTTTTAGATCTTTTTACCAATTGTTGCAACATCAAATGCCTGATTGCGCGTGTGATATTGTTATCAGCATGAAAAGTGTGTTAAAGCATAAAAGGGGCAGTTATTATAGCTATTATAGCTTATCGTTGGTTTAAATCTCATTCAATTCATCATATACTTTTTTATAGTGTTATTTTTATGAGAGAAGAATCAAATTGCAACTCATTATTTATTTATTTTTTCTTATCGCGTATGTTGAATTTAACTCATTTTTCTTCAATTTTATCTATGTACTTTAAATTGTCTGAACGATATCTTTATGATATCTTGTTTATCTGCACTCGTTGTTGGTAGTAACTTGAAATTCTTTTATAAACTGATGAAAACCAAGCATTTCTTTAATTGGTTGTGCTCACAGTCGCTTCACGCAACTAATTTCCTTTGACCTGTTTTGCGATAAAGCGTCAAACATTTGGAATTTATAAATTGTCGAAGAACTGGAATAGCCTGAATAACGTACGTGTCTATGCATGATAAAAGAATGTATTTATGGAAAATTACAGGCCCGATAATTCGTTACTTAGAAGCCATTTAAGTCTAAAGTAAATATCCAAGATAAAGTTTAATTTCGGTGGAGATAGACACTTCGACTTGACGAAAAATTTGAAGTTCACATTGCGTGGTTTAAAATCGTTTCAGATATATTTATTTGTGGAATAACAAATTTGATAATCATATGTAAGCGCGTTGTACGTAATTGTATGTAAATATGTTCCTTCTATTTCTCAACATAAACACTTTCATGATTTTGGATCAGCGCCCATTTAAATGACGCGGTTTCTTTACTCATATGCGGCGTTTATTCGCGTATAAATTCTGCACCGTTTTCTAAAGTAGTTACAAGTTTCCTCATCATCGTACGGTGACAAACCTATCGATAGCAGTTCGTTCGTAAGGCTAACGAAATAAACGCACACTTAACATATATTTCGTCGATGCACTAACTATTACAAATCGAAAGAACGATAGTTACATATTATATACTTAGTATTTTGCGATAAATATGTAACTTGTATTATTGATTTCTTTATTCTATTGCAGCGAAATGTCAAGTAAATGCATGGATGAAAATTTAGACGAAGTGTCCAGGGCCCAGCCTCACTACTGTATAACGCTGGGTGTGGGGCCTCTGTGGTGGTCCTGATGTGCCCCATGCCGCATTGTCTGTATCTACAGTCAACACAGAGAGCCGCGGCGTGGGGATCAAGCAGAGTCAGCTCTCTGTGAGCTCCCACATTGTGCAAGTATGTACAAATTCATGAATATAATGTCTATTTTCAATATCATAAGCACATTTTTTGTATATTCCTTTACGCCATTTAGGAGGATGAGTTGTTGAAAGCAGTAAAAAGCAATGAATCACTACGTATTACTTTTGATTTACATTTAACTGAGAGTACTTCTGTCGAATGGGAAACTGTTGTATGGCGCCGTTGCTTGTATATACGTGTGCCCAGCTGTCTCCTACCCGAAGGATCCAAGGAAGGCTTTGTTTCTCTCTTGGAATATGCTGAAGAGACATTAAAATGCAAAAATATCATTGTATGTCTTCGTAAAGATCGTACAGACAGAGGTACTTACCGTATTCCGCTTTTTGATTACAATCAGGAGAATTTTGTTGAAAAAGATGTGTCATCTAAATCATTTTGTTGTGATAATTTAGCAATGCTGGTTCGTACATTCATGTTTTTGGGTTTCACTGTACTACCACCTGCTCATGTTTTGGTACCGCCAGGTAGTGATGCTGGCAATCTCTACATGCTGTATACCATCGAGTAATTGACAAAAATTTTTACTCCTCTCTCAAATTTAACGCACAGGTATAAGAAAATCATGATAGTATCTCATGATCATTTATTAAATTGAAAATTTAAGTTTTTAAGTTAATTAATTTATTTATATTTTGTTATATTTTATAACTTTTCGTTGTAACAATATAGTTTTACAAAGAAAAGGGGTAAAATACAAATCTATTTTCTATTTTGATTTTGTTTCTTTTTTGTTTGCAGATCATATATTTAAGAAGGAAGCTATACATTGACTGATTCAGTTCTTCTCATTTTTATCCTTAATAAATTTCACAAAGAACCATTAGTTATTTCAGAATATTATCATTAGATTGATAATAATGTCACTCTTCTCTTAACGTTATGTTTGTTTAATTTTATTGGGAAATATTTTGTTTCACATAAATAATTCGGAAATAGACTTCTAATCTGAAATATTAAACAATAATTTTATTGTTTAATATTATAATAATAATTCATTGGTTTTGTAATTAAAAGTACAAAATGTCCGCGGCGTTAAATTTTAGAGAACTAAAGGGGTTTTAAAGCAAATTATAGTCATGTATATGTAGAGCAGCGAGTAAGTAATGGCTTTCGATGGATATAACGATTCATTCTCTTGAACACAATGTTAATAACTCTCGTAAGATCATGTAAACTGCTGACGAAGCTTCTCTCACGTTCTTTGGAAGGGTTCGATGGTTTTAAATATTTCGCAGCAACATCTTAGCGAGGAAGCACCATTGAATCTGGAGAAAATTTATTATCAATAAATCTCGATGTTAATATCGTGGCAAGTTGGGTATCGCTGTGTTGACTCTTGCTTGAGGATACACATAGTTTATTTATAAGTACTATCATTATTATGTGCTTAGAGTTAATGTTTATTTTTTCACTATTCAATTGGTTTTATATCTATTTTATTTATTATATAGTCTTTATGAAAATCTTGATATCTACAAGTGGTATTTAACGAATTATCAAAATTTTGAGTTAACGAAGAAAAAATTTATCGAGTATATCGAATTAAATTAATTCATACAGCCCCAGCCTGTAGTACAAATATATAAAGATAAGTTTAATTCATGATTTATGTTTTCAGTAATATATATTTAAGTCGCTACTAGTGGTAAAAATAACAAATTTTTACTGCTGTGTGATTAATTTTATACTTTAGTGAACGTTTAACAGCATTATAGTAAAATTAAGTATTCAATACCTTTAGAAATAGTTTCCACACAATTGTTAATAATATTCAGTCAATAATTTTTTAATACTTAGACTTGGTGATTTCATAGATGTTTTAGAAATTTGTTGTCTAATACCCGTATTAGAGTTATTTTCTGTATTGTAGTTATAGTCGCTAAGCTTTTCGCATATAGTGATACCCAATTGATTAACATTTGAGAATTCTTGTTAATGAATGTGACCTTTAGTGTTGACTTGATAACAGACTAAATATATATGTAAAAAGTATAAAAAAAGTAAAATAATAAGAAAAATACAAAAAAAATGTTAAATAGCTTATTAGTTGATAGATAGGAATAAGAGAAATGACGGACTATTATATGTTTATTCACGCAAATAATGATCAGTTGCCTCCAGTTTTTAAAGTGAAAGCAGCAATGAATTCCGTGAGTTTTATCTCGTCATTTAGTATTATATATTCATACACTTGACCACAAAAATTTAATGTACGCTACATTTATTATTCATACACAAAAGCGTGCGTAAGCACGTGATTACTAAATAAAAACATACTAAAAAATGCCTTTATTTTTTATTTACCACGATTTGTCTTTAAATCCTGTGTTGTTTTAAATAAAGTTAATATTAGTTAACATGCAAAAAACATCAAGAGAAATAATGAAAACAAATTAAAAAGTAAGCATTCTTATTTAATGTTGCATAACAATAAGATATACACTTATTGAGATTTTGTTCTTTTGGAACAAAAATTTATTTCTCTTTAATTAATTATGTATATTTACGAACTTAATTATTTTTGTGCGATTCCACAAGTATCAATATATTCAAAAAAATAATATATTTGAAACTTATTTATTGATCATTAAATGAAATTAATGAATATATATATATAGAGGTTTACAGGGTGTTTTAATGAAGTACGGCCTAACTTTAAGGAGTTGTAGAGAGGGTGATGATTTATCATCAATTAGAGATGGTGGTAAATTAAAGTAAGACATATTAGCACTAGCTTACTTTAATTAACCGTCTCTGTTTAGTTGATCGATATCTTTATTATTAAATATCTTTAAAACTAAGCTTTAGATCGAAAAGTCGTTTTAGAAAGTTCGGACGTGTACCACATTGGCCATACTTAAATATACTTAATTAAGTCAAATAAGAGTGTATTATGCTATTACTTATAAGTTAACAAAAATTTTTTAATATTTACATCTTCAATATTTTCATATATACTGTGACAGAAGAATCTCAATGAAACAGTATATTAGAATATTTATTATATTTACACAATAGAAAACTAATAGCTACTTAATGAAACTATTTCATTTTGGGAAATAGACACTATTTAAGAAGTGGACTACAGTAAAATAATAACATACTATCAAGTATGGTCCTTCCTAAGCTTTCTGTATATATTACGAATTTTTAAAAGATCAATTTTCATCGGACGAATGTTTTGGTACTAGACCAAGACTATTTAACATACCTGATGAGGAGTCTTCAATGGGATAAGCAGATATCCTATTGCATTTAATTAAATGTGTTGCTGAAAGAGTTAATTGTTATTAAATTATATTCACCCGATGAGACTTGTAAACTTAAACTCTCTCTTTCTCTCTTACCCAAACGATTGCCATCTGCGGATGCATAACCGCAAGGACATTGCATTTTCTTCTCTAATGGTATATTAATAAGAGGAGAAGGAACCACTACACTTGTCATAGGTCGTTCATTGTGGATTTGTTGTTGATGCTCCTTAAAAGCTCGCCAACAACATGTTACGTAACGACATTGTTCACATTTTTGCTCACCTCTACATAAGAAACATTGTACGAGTTAAGAATATAAGTTCTGTTAAAAAAGAAATAATATATATTTCAAAAGTCATACGGATAATGGTCTTCTTCAGTAACATCTTCTTCGCATTCTTGACAAGGTAAGTTGTTGATAGAATTTATTTTTATTGGTCCAGAATCCCATCTTCTTATTTCGTCATCTTCTGGTAATTCTGGAGGCGGTGAGTCTACGTCCAAGCGTCGCGTGGTCAAGCGTTGTTTTGAAATCATTATTTTATTTTCAGCATTAGTATATGGAACCACTTCTAAAATGTTATTAATGGCTTTAAAATTCAAATTGACTTATAGTGGAAATTTCAAAGTTTATTGTAATAATTAATTACTTGAATTTGTTACACCATCGTGCAATTCAATTTGATGAGTTTTTAATGAGCTCTTCTGATTAAACCAAAGACAACATCTCCAGCATTTATTCCCTCTACCTTGTTCTCTTCTTAAGACGTGCCTTTGCATATGTAATAAATAAGCATGAACACTGCTTGCATTTACAGTTCCATCTACTATAAACTGTGTCACCTGAAGGAATGGTAGCAAATGTGAATAAAGATAAACAAAATAATTATGCGTTAAAAATTCTTTTTTCAAGCAAAACTTTTATGTACTCTATACATGTATATAGTATATAAACGGTATATGTACCTTTAAACAATAAGGGCAATGAAGACCTTCACCTTTTTTGTGAACCTCATAATAGTGATCTATAGCATCTTTATGACTAGATGTACGATAGCCACAACTTTCACATTTGTATGGCATTTCAGAAGGGAAATGATTCGATGATAAATGTGTAATTAGAAGAGTGCTGTTTCCTATAAAATATAAAATATAAGCATTAGAGATGTTAGTATTAAATTAATATTACATATTTCTATTAAAATTTCATATATTTACCAAACTTTTGCTCACATATAGCGCAAACCACCATATCGCTGTCCGAATATCCAAACTTACTGTGGGTTTCTGAGATATGAGTAACCATTTGATGCTTAGATGAAAAAACCGTACAGCAATATCGACACACAGGAGATTCCAATTGTCCTGGTACTCGTGGAGGAACATGTCCAATCATATGCTCCATTATTTCGGTATTGCAATGCATTGTTGTATTGCAAAGAAAACACTGTTAGAATATTGAATAATTATTGAATGCTAAACTATTTTGGCTAAAAAGGTATAATGAAACACAATCAACCTTAAATTGTAAGAAAATTTTCTGTTCCTTTGAAAGAAGATTGGCGTCTCCTTTCATAGTGGCATAATAAAATTCCTGTAGTTCAATTTGATCACCATTATTTTCTTTATCTTTATCTTTAGCAGTTTTTGTTTCCAACATAATCTTTTTTGTCTCTGTTTCATTGCCTGTCAAGATTGAAGTATTTTTCCTTCTACCTCTCTTTGCTATTGGCTTTACTTGTGGTGGCAACTCTAAAGTTTTCACTATTGGAACATCGGCATTGGCTTGACTCTGATCTTTCTTTGCTGATATTGGAGTTAATGGTGGAGGCGATAATTCCGAATAAGACCAATTTTGAAATGGATTAGCCGCTATCTTTGCTAAACGATCTAATAGACAATCACCTGTATAATATTAAAGAGTTTATTTAGTTATTCTATAAAATTATATAATAAAACTAAGCAAAATATATTGATATTTACTAAAATCAATTCTGGTCTGTTCCGCTATATGTAAAATTATATTTTCAAAAGCTCTGGCAGGGGTAATGCCAAATTGTTCTCTCCAGACAAGTTCATCCAAAAACTGTTGTATCATTTGTCTACTAAGTAAACTTAAAGTATTTTGAAACATTCGTGGAACAATTTTTCGTAGATATTCCATAATATGAAAATTACTTGCATAATTTCTAGGGTTTTGCTCAGAAAATGTAGTCTGAGATACGTTAACAAAACCCATTTCGTGCAATGTAGTTTTATCTACAGTAAAATCAGTCATGATATTTGAATTCTTATGAACCCAGTCTTTCAATGGATGCAATATATTGTTAAATCGACGCTTATATGATCTATCTCCATCCTGGACTGGGTCACAAGCACGTAAACGTAACTCCAAGGTTATTGGATCAAGAACACCAAGAACTTCAACTTTAACCTGTAAATAACATTTTTCAAGGATTCAATTGATTTTAAAATTAAAGTGCATATACAAACGGGATTGTCTAAGTACCTGTCTTAAATTACCATCCTGAGAAGTAGTACCTAAACTAATTACACCGACTTGTATCACCGAGTTTTTTCCACCCATCATACGAGTTTTATCCCATAACGCTGCTGTACAAATACTGCGCAAATTAGTGTAAAAATTTTTTATATAAACATTCGATACTTTAACCCATGAAATTACATTCTGCATATTAGTTTGGCAAGCCCAATGATAAATTAATTTCAACAAAATTGTGGGCGTGTAAGGTGCGCCTTGAAAGATAGATCCCGAGAAGACTGAAACGTAACGATCTGGACAACAACTGGAGATCCAGACATATCCTCCCGAGTAAGGAAACGTTCCTTGATCGCTATACATTGCTAATTTCAATTTCACTCTTTGATAATTTGTACTGTGTATTGTACAATATTGCTCTGAACGTACTAATCCTTGCTGAATAAACCATTCAGCAAATTTAGTTGCATTGAACATAAGAACACCTTTAACTTTAAGATCTAAACATTTAAATGAGAAACAAAATGTATTAGACACTTAAATAAAAATTGTTAATCTCTAAAACTTACCCAATTCTGATCGTTCCTTTTGTGCATGATTTGGTAAGATATCTTTAGCGCGTAAATTAGGACGAGCTACTACCACCAGCGACGGAAAGGTTCTTCCTCCATTCATTTTATTGAATGTAACTTCCCTGCCATCAGGAAGATTTTTTTTGGATTCATCAACCTGTTCATAAACTGTAACAAGATCGATAAACTTAAATATAAGAGATTTTCTACATTTTAATACTATCTATGAATATTTATGCTATTTTACCAGCATTTTTAATCCCAACTGCTATTCCTCCTATGCTGGTTTGTTCTGTTGGTCTTATTGGTTGAGTATTAGACTTATTAATAGCTTTTGTTTTAATATTTGCGAGCGTTTGTGTAGTTGCAGTAGCTATTATAAGTAATTAATTTGTATAATAGATACACGTGAATCAAAAAGGAGAAATGAATGTAACACTTACTTGGTCCAACTATTTGAGGTAAAGAATTAATAGTTTTTGGCCTTGTGGACGTTCGTGTTACAATTGTAGGTTGTTCTTCTATTATTTCTGGCTGAGGTTCAGGTGGAGCTTGCTGCTGAGCAACTTTTAATCTGCGATTAGCCCTAGTATACTTAAACTAAAAAATTTATAATTATTTAATATGAATAAAGCAATACAAAGGACTTTTATTAAAAGATTATATGAAACTAATCATACTGTCTCGGGCTGAGGTTGTGTTGTTGCAGAAGTGACTGTGGCTGTTGTTGTGGCTGTATCTGTAATTAAATCATATTTAATTCAAATGTTTTGATACAAATAACATTAAGTATGTCAATTTTTATATTACTTTGTTGCTGAGTTACAGGTCCTAATATAACTCCTACTCGTGGATCAACAACTAGCTGAATATTCGTTTGATTTCCATTAGCATTATTTAACATGTTCAATTTTATAGGAGCATTTTTGCTTTGATTCTAAAACATAAAAATAAAATATCAAATACTACTGCTCATATGGAGAGTATAATTATAAATGGCAATAAACTGCACTTACTATGGACTGAGAACTATTCTTAACAATATTAGCCTGAACAGAATCTGTTGGTCTAAAATCATAAAATGTATTGTATCGGACATATCAGTGGTATTAACAAGTGAGATATACAATGTACTTACACTGTGTATTGATATCCCGTTACAACACCTGCTTTAGTTATAAGTTTGCCACCTTGAGCTTTCACAAGTTCTTCCATGTTAGCTATCACCTACATAGATATGTAAATGCTTAATACATAAATATAAGCATATATATAATGAAATTACTTACCCTATTACAATTTTCTTGTAATTTTAATTGAGACAATAATTGTGCCTCGCTTAAAGGTTCTTCACTACATTCCAGATTTAGTGTCATATTTGGTGGTCTGGTATGTGTTACGGAGCGAGCTATTATACGTCCTTTTGGCATTTTGATATTTCTATATAAATATATACTTCTTAAAAATTATATTTTATACATGTAATATGTATGGAGTATTGTATTTTGAAAAGCTTGTTCGTACACAAATATTATAAATAAAGTATTATTATTTTAAATAGTGCATTGTGTTAAATATATTTTAGAATATTTCAAAAAGCAATAAACATTGGTGTAAATAAAAATCATAAAGTCAATCATATATTAAATTTTAAAGCAGACCAAATACCCCCACTTCTTGAATTTGTAAACTACTGCCTGTCTCAAAATCAAGAGTAACTTTTATGTATGAAACATAGTTCTACCAAATGGCCTTAAATGCTCTCCTCAAAAATAAATAAAACCTGTCAAATGTTATTCATTTTTTAAGTACCTTTATACTAAATGTCCAAATAAAAATAAGTATTTAATTAAATGTAACTTTACAAATTACAGACATGCAAATAGAAGTGGAAAAAGTACACCATTGGTTAGTAACAAATCGACACTAAGCCACTCTCTCTGAATAGCAAGAAAGATGGCGATACTGGTAATCAACCATATTGGATTCATTGAGTTTCAAAATAAGAAATATTCTATTTTTTTATTATAAAATTATCACATATAAAATAATATATAAACGCATATTCTTACCAAATGTCCTCTCAAGTGATATCAATTATATCATTAGTAATTATGTTGTGGGTATTAATAAACTATTAATATAATATAATGCTAAAAAAGAAAATTTTCCTGTTTATTTATTTTAGGTAGCGCAAGATCTTTCCATCTCTCTCTTTTTCATTTTTATGGAAATTATATGTACTTAGATTTACATTTATTGTAAATAAATTAATAAATAGAATCATAATTCTAGTCTTACGTGACAGCGATAAAAAGTAATTGTTTTTGATATAAAATTCTTAAATCTTTTAAAAAATTACAACAATATGTATACAAATTAAGTTTAGTGATTTGCATTATTTTTATATGAAACTTACAAAATAAGAGAAAGACAAATTAAACTATATTAATTAAGTTTTTCTTACATCAAAGACTTACGGAAAGAGAGAGAAAAAAAAAAACAAATTAAAGAGAGATACAAAATTATTTACAACGTCGCATATTTCGACGCAAACTCTGGCTTTTCATTTCGTACGTGGTCGAAATTTCTTTCCAAATACTTTTCCTCGAATGAACACACGCGATACTCGATAAAAAGTGGAATCAAAAAATCATCTCTACAATAATGACGCGGTACTGTTTGGAAGGGTCAAAAAGTTGCTCGTGTTTCTGGGATAGTTATTTTCAATGACATTGTCTTTTCTCGGAGCTTCCAGCGGTCTTACCACGTATTTCTCGGTGGTAACAGGAGAATTGGAAAGTGTAGTCGCGGACATTGCGGTCGGGGGTGGGTTCGCGCCATTTTTAGGGCGAGTGGCCGCCGTTTTGAAAATTCTCTCGACCTTGCCAGCACGCTCGCGATTATTGGAGCGAAGCGCAATGATCCTGGTGCTAAGCTTCCTCGAGATTACCGGGGTGCTTTCACTCGCGGATTCGAAGGTACTCGTTGCATCGTCGTCGTTGGAAATTGTTCGCGATCTCAGGCGCCGAATTCTTCGGAGGCGGCTCGATTGTTCTTCCTCCGTTTTGTTCTCCGGAGTTTGCTCGGTCGGGAGAACGGTTGTGGTCGTAAAGTTGAACGACCGCATTTCCGTGGTGGATGTGCTGCTCGCCGCTGAAGCAACGGAGTCGGTGCTATTCGGGGGTGGTTCTCTGTGCAGATAAATGATCGGCCAATGTCTACCCGAGTATGGATCTCGATCGCCGTAATAAACGCGTCGATCGTCGTTGTTCCCATAGGGATCGCCGATCGGCGGTCGTTGGGGTCGTGAACCGGGCAAGTACGGGTAATACTTTTCGCTGCAAGGTCGCCACTGATCCTCGGACTGACCCACGTAACACCTGAATAAAAATGTGCATTTGAGCGTAATACCACACCGATCCTGGCACTTGCTTCCAGTGTATTCGACCGAGGAAGCAAATCTTTGCCAAGCGTACCATGGGTAATTGAATCCTTGGGAGTATCCACACTGATGTTGCGGCTGGCAACAGTAGTCCCAGCTGCCGTATTCGCTTCCTTCTGTCTCGCAGGACCAAAATCCGGCGATTTTATTCCTTTCGCATCTGGTGCCTCTCTTGCACGGGTAACCGTTGACGCTATAGTGATTGAAGGTGGACAGATCGTCGGCTGAAACGAATTTTCAACATTTCGATCGAGTTTTTGGGTGGTATCTTGAAAAAAGAAAGCAGGATAGCCCCGCTAAGATATTCGTGCTTACGGTAAGGAGAGACATTTCCGTAATCAGGATATCCACCTCCCGGTGGAGGGTATCCACCCCCCGGTGGAGGATATCCGCCTCCTGGTGGAGGGTATCCACCAGCGGAACCTCCGTAATTTCCATATTCCCCTGGTTTGTTTGGACCACCTGGCCCATAAGGAGCAACCGGATCGGGTCTGCCTCCTTGGTAATAATGATCGTCCTGAGGTCGTTGACCTTGGGCCGGAGAGGGGGGTCTCCCAGCACCAAAGATCCCTGGCCTACCTTCGGCGTTTGGAGAACCTGGACCTGATACAGTTTCGACATGCATTCCTCCGAAGAACATGCGCTTCCTCAAGGTCAAGGGACTCGAAATGTAAAAATTACCGATGTACAAGGGTCTGCCGAGACCTTGGCCAAATCCATTGTTGGGTCCGTACACGTGATCGTCATCCATCAGATAGCCAGGAATGCCGCAGTGAGGGTCCAGCTCTTTCCACGCGTACATCACGTGGTTGTCGTCGTACGTGTAATCAAGACCCGGTCTGAGATCCCTTATAGGTACATCGCTCAGCAAGCAATTATCGTCCCGTCCGTTTCCGGAGACCCTGTTGAAGAGAGAGACGGCGCGATGCATCCGCTTATGACGATATCGTTAAATGCTCCGACCTTGAACTTACTTGAAACTGAAAGACATGCAGGGTATCGAGTCCCTCTCTCTCATCCTGGAGCACTTCTGGCGGCACTCCGTTTCCGAGGCGACCTTCATTGACAGCAGAACTGCGTAAGGGGTGAGCTTGCACGGCCTGTGGTACCCGGAGTAGCAACCTGAATAACAAGCAGCGCGATCTCTCCTTAGAAATCGTATTCCGGATATTTATCGCTCTCCCGATAATTCGCGATAATTAGGAATTGCGTACTCTCGTCTCTCTGCGCGGGCGGTTGGTTATCGGCCAATCTGCCAGGACTCATGAGTGAAAAGGGATATGGCTCACAGCCACGACCGTAGCTTCCTCTTTCGTACAATTCTGCGCCGTCCATGTCTGGCATATTAGCCGGGTTAATCTCCTGTGACGGCCAATCGCTCAAGTAGCAATTGCTGTCCGCCGTTTTTTCCCTACCCTGTGACCCGTACCTGCTCGAAGGGAAAAATCACAAGGAGATCATCAGCCAGGCGACTCACGGCCAACCCTTACTCTCCTCTCCCCATTCGCCCGTAAGAGTACCTGTAGGCGAAACTTCGACACGTGAACTCATGCGCCGTCGTGCACTGGGCCTGGCAATCTCCGAGACCATCGACCGTCATGGTTTTTTTCGTTACATCCGTCGGCATGCCGAAACCGCTTCTCACTCTCCAGAAGCATTCTGGAAATTCAACTTTTAAGTTTCAAAACGGTGGGGGGAACATCGCAAATGGGAGAAATTGTCGGCAGATCGGCCTGCTCACCATCGGGGGGTGGTCGTTGCTCCGTCGGTTTCTTCATGCTGCAGGTTTTCGCGTCGCCGACTATCGCGTAGATGTCGTAATTCCTGTCCGGCTCAAGGTCGGTGTAGAAGTTCAGGTCCCTGTAAGAGATCTGGCCCAAGAGGCAATTGTCCGTCGGATCTGAGCTCTCCACGTTGTACCTGAAAAATCGTTCGTCGTCGTCATCCTCTCGACTTCCTCCCGCGGTATTTCCTACGATATTAACGAACGGAGCTGGTTACCTGTAAGCGAAGGTCAAGCATGGGAAAGTCTTCTCGTTGGTGCACAGGCTCTCGCAGTGATCGACGTTTGGCGTTAGGAAACTCTTGCCGATGATTGGCCGGGCCAGCTTGAAACCGGCGGCAGCCCTGATGGAACACTCCTGCCCTTTCCCAGTGCCACCGTAAACCTGGTCCCTGGAGGTCGGAGGGTAGCTGTCGCCATAGCCGAAGGCACCACCATAATTGTAGAATTCCCCATAAAAGTTCTCGTTCTCGTAAGGGCGTTTCTGGGGTCGTTTCGGCGGTGGCTTGGACACGTCGTAGCTTCCCCCCGCATTGCTCGTGCCATAACCATAGGACCCCCCGTAGGTTCCCCCCGTAACGCGATCCCGCCAATTCCTGTTGGGATCCTTGCGATTGTCAGGCAGGTAGGGACCGATCTCGTTCGTACCTGAGGAAGTTCACCGATCGAACATCGAGAGTCCAACCCTATCGGGTCGGTGCAACGCGAACCATCCCCCACTCCCCCCAAGATCCAAACACCATGGAACAAAGGTACCACGAGATACTCACCGATGTCGGGATAAGGTCGAGGGTCGACTCTCCTGTCGGGATACTTGGGATACGGTCTCCCGTAGTCTCTCTGGTCGAAGCCATCCTCCGGATACCTGGTCGGGTACGGTCTGTCGTAGAATCTGTCCGGTGGCCGCTCAGGATAGAACTCCGGAGCCGGTCTGCGATCTCCAGGTCGAGGTCTCGGCAACGACGGTGGAAAAGCCGCCGCGGGTTGATCGTAGTCCATGGGGTGTCTGTCGTACGCGAATGGTCTCGTCGGTCCATTGCTGGGTCTCCTTGCCGGGGGACCATATTCCGCTTTTGGCGGTCCATACTCCGGTCTGGTTGACGGATACTTGGACCACCACTGCGGTCTCGCGTTCGAATCGCCTCCTCTTTGGCAATTGAAGTCCCTCTCGTAAAAGTCACACTGGGGATCCGCCGCAAAGTCCCGCTGGATGTCCATGCGGGGGTAGGCCGTCGACGTCAGCTCGCACATCCCTCGGGAACCCGGACCAGCTCGCCTTGCGAGAAAAAAGAAAAGCGAAACCGGACTTGAGCGTCCATCCATCCGTCCGATCCCAGGAAAAAAAAAAGATTTTCATTCGGGACCGGTGCCACGGTTCTTTTTACGAAGGAAGAAGCGTGTCAGCGGTGCGCGCGCGCGCGATCCCTGATGCGATCAAATTGTCCGTGATGACGCAATCCTACGCTGGATGGGCCATGCGAGTGCACGCGCATGCACTTTCCTACCGCACATGCACCTCGGGCCCCGGCTAACCCAGATATACGCAAATACGACAAACTTGCCTGAACCATACCAAGCGTGGATAATTGTCTTAACTGTTAAGCAAGTTGTTTTTCTAACGAATCGTTGGCGCGGGCTTTTAGCAGTCCGCCGCGACTGACCGCGATTTAAGGTCAGTCCGCACTGCCCTCTCCTCCCCCCTATGGAATTTTCTGGATTATAGCGCGAAGCGGGCCTCCTCCGTCCAGCGAACACTCGCGCGACGAGCCCCGGTCGCTTCCGGAACATCCCCGGGGAGTCCTTTCCGCGCAACCCTTGCCACACACTCCAGCGGAGACCCAGCCGCGAATTTTCGCGGACGCAGCGAGAAGGAGGATGCAAGAAAGCGTTTGTTTCCTTACCTGTAATTAAAGCCTTCGCACACGAAATACTTCTCGTAATCGCATGCGCGGTTGCAGTCGGAAATTCTTTCGCACTCGATGGCTCGTCTGACGTGAGTCTCCAGGATCTTCTTCCCGGATAACAGTCTTCGATAGCACGCTGCAAATAAATTTTCTTATACCACACACCGTTTTCCATGATTTTACCTTTTCCTTCTTTTCTCTCATTCTCTTCGATTCATCGAAGCTTTTGGGAGAGCACTCGCTACTTGCGAAACTATCTACGAAACTACGAGCGAAACGACGCTTATCTTCGCTACGTCTCTCCCCCGTCCCGTTGGATCTGTAACGAAAGAGGGTGGATGAACGGAACTTACGTCGACATTGCCGATCAACATTTTCCACTATTATAATCGAACTTAGCACGGTTTCACTGAGAATCGTCGCCAAGAGGAGAATCCCCGACCAGCGTGGCCCGAACATGTTTTCGACGGTGCTCGCGAGAGTCATTGTTGTTGGCACTCGAACATTTTCCAGGGGATGATGTTGCGAGGAGCGTCGATGCCGTCGGTTTCCCGCGATTGCTCGAAAATTCGCTGACCACCGCTGAGGCCGATCTCTCTCAACATTATTTTGCACGATCGAGTACGGAGACGAGCGGGGGTGCGGGGGGTTCACTCGTCACTTGTCCGCCTCTCGAAATTCATCCGTCATTTCGCGGGAAAACTTTTCGTTGACACCCCTCGTATATTTGGATATTTGGAGCAGCACCCCCGAGCGCTCGCGCTAAATCCGCTGCTAGCGCGAGAAACGGGTCGACGCCGAAAATCGCGCAAAAAGTAACAGAGAAATTAGAGGCTTGCATCGTTTTATAGAAAAGTGAACGTTTCCATGGGAATAGTGGGAGGTGCGACTCACACGTTGGGGGAGGGGTTTCAGCGTTACATGATCATTAATGACTCCACTTACTATTATTATGTTCTTTTTCTTAGGCCGCGCACGCGAGTAGCAGTTGTTTCGTTTTCTTCGGAAACTGCATCTCGTTAGATTTCAAAACTATGTCAAGAATTTCAGCGATTCTTCTTAATACTATGACCCGGTCTGGCTGATACTGTCGCGTTGTTCCTTTGTTCGGCTTTTAACGCTCTTTCTTTTACGATCCCTGGACGCGGTGGAAGGGTGAAAATATCGCGCGGCAAACGTAAAACGGGGGTGGGACGCTCTACCGAATTTCCTCCCCCGATATTTTTGGAAAATTTTCCCTCTCCCGTCGATTTGTCGCCGCGGCGGTTTCCCTCGCGAAAAATCATCCAAGGAAAAGCCTCGGTTTTTTAACGGTACTTGACATTTTTTTTTTTCGTTTTTTAAGGAGATTTATGGAAACTTTTATTGTCCACCGGGACCAATAAAGTTCAATTATATAAGATTTCTTATTTCCGTTCCTTGCAATTAACGTTTGTTCCTTGATTGGCTGGAGGAACGCGTTCGTGTCTTTTTCTTTATCTTTTTCCGAGGAATTTGTGTGCCAAGGAGCAACGACGGAGGGGTGACGTCAGTTTAGAAGGGATCGTCGCTGGCCTTGAAGATTTGTCAGGGTCACAATTACACCAATTATTTCAGCCAGGCCACAGTGGCCATAATGACGTTACGATTTTGCTAAAATCATAACGTTCTTCCGCCACTTAAGTCGCCGCTAAATCGTGGAAAATCGAACCCTCCCCCTCCCCCAGCCCTACCGCCATCCCACGATCCCTTCTCGCTCTTTCTGAGGTCGTTCCGAGAGTTCGTTGAATCACGTTATTATGGATTCCTCGTAAGTCGTTGGATCCGACAATTATTCATCTTTATGTAGCTTTGTTCGCGGGTTTTTTTTTATATGGGAAAGAAGGCTATACTCCAAGTTTGTCCATTGTACAGTATAAATTGGATCTTCTCATAAATTCGTAGCTCGATACTCAGCGCGGCAGTATCGCGAAAGCCCCGTATATTTTTTCACAAGAGGATCCGCCTGTGACGAGAGTGAGAGAGAACCGTCGCTAATGCTATCCGGCAAACTGAACTTACAATTAGAGGGGAAACCCTCGGGGTTTCACGCAATTAATTCGAAGCGCAACGAGAAATAAGGGACAGTCGAAAGTAAAAGCGTCTCGTGGATCACGCGAGCCGGAAACCAAACGTCCTGTCTCCTCTTCTTTTTCTCTTCATTTTTATCTTGCGCAACGGACGGATTCTCGATCGCGCCGCATCAAAGACAATACGCTTCGACGTGGGTTCGATCCTCGCGTAGAAACGCCGTCGCGTCTTCCTTTCGAGCGAATCAATTGGACGATCCGTGGGAACCGTTTTGAAAAATGCACGCGCACCTCGAGCGAGCATGCTGCTCAAAGCGAAACGGCCGGGCAGAATGCGGACGGTAGGATAAAACGGCGGCTACACCGGAAACTAATGGTTGCAGTCAGTTAATTCGCATACAGCTTAAAATCTGTGTCAATGCCGTTACTATTTGTCAATAGGCTGCAGATGAACGCAATCTGATAAGCGCGGATTGCGCTCGGGATCAAATTGAGTCGGATGAACGTGTCGGATATGAAATGCCCTCGCGGTTACCGCGGATTAGCCCGAAAACGATTCTCATCGTCGTCGTTTTTCTCGTCGTCCGATCGACGCAAGACGAAGCGACAAAATGACTTTTACTGACATCTCACGTTCTCCGGTATCTTCATCCCATAGCCACTCGGGGTCGTGAGGTCAAGGTCGTCCGGACTGCTGAACTCTGAAGTAAAGAAAAAGTGGTTTTGCCCTTCTCACATCGACAGGGTTCTCCAAAACTCCGCGAAGAAGTGACTAAGATACCTGAGCTGTTCTTTTGATTCAAGTTCTGATCTTTGCGGTTGAGGTATCCGATGGTGGAGTGGTCGAACGGCGAAGAGTTGGGAGGCGTAGTCCAATAAACTTCCATCGGTCTCACCGTTGTTTTGGGAAAGTCGTGAATGACGACAGGATTCGAAAAAACGTTGCGATTGCTGTAACTTCCGACGGTTGAATATTGATGAGCGCCATTGTAACTCGTCCAGCGACCGAATTCCGCTGGTGACTTCCCGCTTGAGAATTGCTCGTGGTACTTGATAGGGTTTGCGAAATCGTTGTAGTTATTGTTGTAGCCGGCTGGTACTTGGTAGCGAAATCTGTCAGGCTGGCGATTGGTCCAGTAGTCGAATGGTCTCACGGTGGTCCTGGGGAAGCCATCTTGAACCCCGATTAGACCGGAGAAGACGTTGGGTCTTTCATTGTCGAAACTCTCGCTGTTCGTCACCTTGTTGTAGCCACCGTAACCCCCAGGACCGGGTCTGACGCTAGGAAAATGCCCATTGGTGGTACCGTACTCGGAACTTCCGGTACCAGAAGCAAAAACTCCCGGGGGGTTCGTATTGCCGCCCGCGTTGATCACCGGAGTCTGCGGGATCTCGTCACCCTCGAACGGTTTCGGGAAGGTCTTCAAGGGTCTGTTTTTGGGAACATTGTAGTCTCCCCCGTACTCATCGTTGTCGAATACGGAGTGCTGAATGTTTGGTCTGGTGAAGTGACGATTCTCTCCAATGAATGGCCTTGGTCGATTCGGGAAATCATAGCCCTCGTACACTCCCTGGGGATAGAGCTTTTGCCCGTAAGGAAATTTGATGCCATCGTGGAACCTCTTGTCGTCCTCCACCGCGGGCAAAACTGGCTCCTTGAACTTGTCCAAGACAGCGAAGCTGGACCCGATAAACGGACGTTGCAGTTGACTCCCTTGGTTCCGGTTTCTAACGATATCCGAGATTCTACGCTCTTCGTCGTTGATGTAAGTATTCAATCTGGTTCGATTCATCACCGAGATGTTTCTTCCACCCGGTCTGTTTACAGAAAAGTGATTTCTTTGAGAAAACAGAAGGAAAAAAGACAAAGATAAGAGAGAGAGAGAGAGAGAGAGAGAGAGAGAGAGAGACAGTCTCGTAGAGATGGAGATTGTTCGATACCTCGGGGATTGCATGACAGTGGGTAAAATAGTGAGAAGTCCACTGCCAAATCCTGTTGGTCCACTGCCATTCATCCAATCCCTAGTTCCACCGCCCATTTTATAAAGTCTATCGGGCGCGCAATATGGCGAGCGTTCACTTCGTATGTAAAGATCGTAATCCGGATCAAGCAATAAATCTTCAGGGTTTGGTACTCTACCGCTAATTGCGCAGCTTCCATTCCCTCTGGTACCGACCCTGTTAAACAACCAACCGAACGACGATTTATCTTAATTAATAAGCAACGCGACAAAAGCACGGTGGTAACCACCGTGCGATAACGCATTGTGCCATTTCGCCAAATCCTTTACCCGAAGCTGAAGGAATTGCAGATGGTTCTCCTCTTGGAACAGGCATCCTCGCACTCGGATATCGAGTTCACCCCGACCATGGATAAGACGTCCACTTCCGGTAATTTCGAGCCAATTGCCACTCTCGTGTAACAATCTAAAAAACACACGGTACTTATCGATCGTTAAGGGAGAGACGCGACGTTCGACGATTAATTTCAATCGGGAAGAGACGGTAACGATTGCATAAAAGGAAACGACGACGAGTGCGATTCCCCCGCCTCCCCCTGCAATTTCTGTCGGAATTGCGCTGTTTCGAATCAAACGCGCATCTCTCTGCTTTTATGCGTGCGCCATCGATCTTGAGATCGCTATCCCACTTGCGCGAACAATCAGCGGTCGCTAATTATCGATTCTTTCCGCGAAATGGGACTCGTTTACGTAACAGATGCAATTATTAAAGAATTCAGTTATTTAATTATGTGTCAATGTCTCGTTTGGTAGATGCGACGCGATGCGTCGCGATCAAGCGAGAGTTTCCGCTGATAAGTGGTGATTCGATGACTCACCGTTCGCGATGATCACCAGCTGATTGTCGAACGTGAGAGCCGCGGAAGTGGAGACTTTCGCGAGTACCAGCAGAAAGAGAAGAGCGAGGTCGCGCGGTTTCCTCCTCGTCGAGGTCCTCGTCCTCGTCCTCGTCCTCATCCTCGCCCTCGTCCTCGCTCTCGCCCTCGCTCTCGCCCTCGCCCTCGTCTCCATGGTGTCCCAAAACGATTTCGCACGTCGAAATGAAAATGAAAATGAAATCCGGGGATGTTCAGTCGGCGGCGGCCATTTTCGAGGCGCGAGCACTCGCGCGGTGGTCCTCCACCCGCGCGGATTTCGCGTTGATCTTCGCGTCGAGGAGGAAGAGAGCGAAAAAAAGAGCGCGGCCGGTTCACGAGACTCGTCGCGCGGGAATTTGCCGCTGGACAAAAAAGTCAAAGAGGGAAACCCGAGAGGAGATCGGACCGCGTCGACTCGCGGACTTGGAGTAGTTTCTTCCAGGCGAGCTCCTTGGCATCTTCCTCTTCCCGCTCCTAATTAACGGCGCTGGCTAATTATTATCGCGGCGGCTCGGTTCATTATACTTTCGCGACGAGGTAGTCGCACCTCGTGCGATTGCTTCAGAACTGAAGCCTTCGTGTAACTGTATCATTGTCTTATACGGGAGCAGCGTCGTTATGATTGCCCCTTTTGCCTCGTCTGCCTCGTCTGCCTCTTCCTCTGCGTTCTCTTTCTCCTGCCGACTCTCCGCTCCTTCCCCGGTCCTCCACTTCCGCTTCTCTGCCCCTTTCTTCGCCTGCTGGCCGACCACTCGCCCCTCCCCTCCTCTTTTCTCCTCATCGTCGATATATCGCCGTTGCCCTGCCTTCTTCACTTTTCCACTTCCGGTTCGTCCTTCCTCCCCTTTTCCCTACCTTCCTCGACTCCTTCGGGCAGCCGCGTCTCCTTTGTATTCCGGTTTTGCTCTCGAGTGTCCTTTTCTCTTTCCCGCCGTTCCTGCTTCGACGCACATGCCTCTTCCTCCCTTCCCACCTACCTCTCCTCTCTGGTCCCTCTTCCCTTTCGCTGCTCGGGACTCTCCGCCTTGCCTTTTGCCGCCTGCCCTTCTCTTCCCCCGTTTATTTATGAGGCATGGTATATAGCCGGTGTACAATGCATAATGCTCGGTGCGTCCTTATATTTGGAGAAATTACTCCAATTACTCGAGTTTCGCTCGCTCCCTCTTCACCTCAGCGGCTGGAGATTTTTCAGGTTTGTCGATTCCTTCTCTCTGTTTCTCTCTCCGTGTCTTCCGGTTCACTCGGGGCGGAGGAAGCGCGTGGCCGATGACCGCGGCCTTGGCAGCTTTAGCGTTTATCAGGAGCGGGAAGATTAAGGTTCGATTGTATTATTTAACGGACGAAGGCGCGCGCGCTTCGCACGAATCGCTGTTACATCGAGCAGGTACTTCCACACGCTTGGAACGGGCTGTTTCTTTTTTTTCTGTGTTTTTTTTTTTTTTTTTTTTTTTTTTCTATCGCAGATCTCCTCATCTCTTACGCACCCACGCACCGGTGCCCAACTGTTTCCGCAGTACCTTTAATTAACATGCTCCTCCCGCGGAGTTAAGGCTACGGGTAATAAGGAGAATCCGCGAGATAAGCGAGTTCCCGAGCCAACGATAAGTTCCATGAAAAGTTCGCGTCCACGCAGTAGTTTCCCTGGCAGTAAGTTGAAAAAGCTTGATCCGCATGGCTGCCGGTACTCCGCCGCTGTCAGTTGGGAGCATGAAAACTTGATTAGATACAGTTTTTCATACAGTCCAATGCACTATTGAGAATAGACAATTATTGGATCCGTTAACGAGCTTGTGAAATGAGTTTGTGCAAAAATTCCTGTTCCGGCTTGGTGTCCTGAATGTGTCAAGGACCTGCTGCTGTCTAGTGGCACAGTGTCTCAGGGTGCGTCTGGCAGGGCGTGTAAAGTGCGTTGCGTCGCCCGGTCTCTCGTTTCTTTTTCCAAGCATCGAGGAGAGCCTCCCGCTAACTTTGCTCGAAGCCGACGACCACTTCCAATCTCTTTACTCTTTATTACGCATTGTTCGTAAATGGCAATAAAGTTGCTGCCATTATGCTCGTGCTTCGGCACATAATCGAACTTTCGGACTCTTCGGGGAGCGAGCGTGATGGAAATTTCTTTTAAAATAATTCTATGTCTTTGCCGACACCACAGTCCATCTTTAAGTGCTTTCTCTTTCACTCTACTTCCGGTTATTGTCCGGAATTTATCGACGACGCGAGCAAACGACATCTCGGCGTTCTTGGACGATCAGCGAGAGCTCGAACTCTCGGACTTCTCGCGAATCAAGGCGACGGCAGAAATTCGGAAAAAGTTTCGGAGATTTCTGCGTGTTTTTGCGATTTTCGCGCGGAGGGAATAGCTCTAAAAACTTCCCAGAGACCACCACCGTAGACTAGACGGTACTTTGGTTTCTCTTCTGTTCGTTATCTCATATTTCATCTATGCAGATTTCGCTGGGCGATACCGGCTCGTATCCGTATCCTTCCAGCGCCTATAGATAGTTTTTGCAAAGTTTTCAGAGTCTTGCAGAAACGCTCGCTCGCTCGTGTGAAATATTATTATGAAAATTTTCCCAAAAATCCAGCATTTTCCGAGTCGGCGCATTTTCGTTGATCTGGATCAGGATCGTTTTGCAGGATGGCGATGACTGACGGACGTGGGAAATGATTTCGAGTTCCTTGACTTGGAGGGTGACCCTGAAGTTTTCGAGAGGAGAGAAGGCCCTCCAAATAGCCTAAATGCATAGTAAACGCGCGCAGGCTTACATAATGAAAATGGGATGAGTTACACGCAGACAAAGCTGGGACGTTACGCTTCGCGGGCCAAGCTCTGGAGTGAAAATGACTCATTGTGCGATTATTGTTCTCTATCGTCTACTAACAGTGGTCAAAGAAATTTCCTCGAGGGGGCTTCCGATAGAATGGTTCCACTGAAATATTTCAATCGATTTCCCTCCACAGCCTTGAGGACCCTTTTACTTTCATTCTCATTGAGAAACTCAACGTTCCCTCGTTTGTGTCAGAGATCTCATCTTCAAAGTTCGCTCGACGACTTGATTAAAATAGAATTTCAGAAATCCAGACTGACCTTAATGAGTTTTGAATTTTAAACATTGAGATCTGATGGATACGAGGCCTTCTCTGCTGCTGCTGCTTCTTCTTCTTTTTCTTAATAAGCGGTTTTGTTTTTTGGATTTTACTGCTGAGAACGAGGCAACGGATAAGACTTTAGCCAAGTCGAAGATAAGAAAAACTTAGGACATTAGGGTGAAAAAAAAAGCATGAAAAATTGGTGTCTGTTGTTGTATGGGATTTTAATTTGATTCCTGGGCGCACGTAGATGTTGGTCCACCATCCCATTAGCCAATCAGTCTTTTCTTAGTGTAGTCTTACATAGTTGCTAAAACAATCCCTTTCACGGTTCGGCAATCCGTATTTCCCAGGAGCGTCCCGCACCAGCGAAAAAAAGAAACGGTTCTGTAGATGCTCCAAAGTGTTAATGCTTCTCAGGGCGATGTTCTCGCAATTTTACCAGCGATTCTGCAATCCGCGAGTCCCCTGCTAAATCACGAGATACGAGAAATACTGACAAATAAAGAAATACAGTGCCAATAGGAAAATGTAGGATTCAAGAAATAAAAATGCTTTTCTTTATATAAATAAATTCCTTTTATTTGGTACAAAATATGTTTCTCTATACATATATATATGTACATGCATATTGCTTTCAATTACAATGTTGGTCTCCGCTAAGTTTAATAGAAAGAAAAGCTCAGTACACATTAAAAATATATTCCAATTAGAAGAGATCATTTTTATAAATAGTACAGTCTTAATTGAATATAAATAATTTTTCGGCAAGATATTTCATATATCACTTACTTTCTATACGTAAATCCCACCTCTTCCACATAGTAGAAAAATACTGTTATTGTAATGCTGTTGTTATGTGTGCGTATAGGTAATATTGTTACATTAAAGATATACAAAATAACATCCGTATTAATTTTCCTTATTTGGCAGTTAGTTAATTGACAGTTACAAGCGGAAAGACATTGATTAACGTTTTTGTATTATTCATCAGGAGCATTAAGAGTTGCTTAAACTGTTAATCAAAAACTCGGATGATATAAAATGAAGTAAATCAAATTGACAAGCTAATATTGCTTCTTGGTAAATGATTGCTACCAATTAAATCTAATGACTCGCGATTATGCGAATTTTGGCTATCACTAGGAGTTATATAATACTTTGATAACTAGAGAACTATAAAATGAGCAAAGTGAGCGATAATTAAATATTAATGATTACATCCTAAATGTATGTATGTAATTATAAAAACAAACGATAAAAAACGATTATTACATAATTCCTAGCTGTTTAAATATAGATTTATTATAGTAGCACCTTTATATGAGGAATAACCGTGTACTATCTTATGGAAGCTCCATGGTACCTAAAATTATTCACTGATAATGATATCTAGATAGTTATTGCTGTACCAGAAAATGATTATTCTTATGGAAACAATTAGTTTTAATATCCTATGAGTAACGAAGACATTTCTTTCCTCGTATTTACCATTACGCTTTTCATCAATCGAAGTTACAGAGGAGTCTTTCCTAAAATAGCAATAACTCAATAGAATCATTAGCCGAAACTAAGCTAGCAGCACGAATGAGGCTTTTCCATTATCGCATGAGCAATGTTAACGTTCTGCGGATTATATTCCGCGGATGGTGTCAGGGGCATATCGCTACTGAAACCGGAACTGTTGGAGTCGGAAATTTTCAGGGATGAATTGTGCTCTGAATTACCGGTCGATAATTTCTGGAGGCTCGAGGCAATTGTATAAAAAACGTTCTCCACGCCCTCGTCGTGTAAAGCTGAGATCTCATGGTAGCTGGCTCCAATATTTGTAGCATAATTCCTCCCTTCCTCAGTGTCCACTTGACGATCATTAATTAAGTCACACTTGTTACCTACGACTGCTAGCACCATAGCATCTTCCACATTTTTTCGCAACTCGCTTACCCAGCTTTTGATAGCTGTGAAAGTACTGTATCGCGTCAGGTCGAACACTAGCAGGGCCACATTTGCATTTCTATAGTACATCGGAGCCATTGATCTAAACCGTTCTTGACCAGCTGTATCCCAAACCTTTAACATAAATCCAATATTAATTTTCTCTATCTTTTCGAGTTATTTCATTAGATCTTTACTTCTTCTTCTCTTTTTTTTTTTTTTTTTTTTTTAACGAAAAGAATTTTGCACACATTCGGATGACGAATGCATTGCAAGCGTGATATGGCTAATCTTAAAGTAAACGATGATGTATTCCCTACCGGATATATTAAAAGAGATTCCTACATCGTATTTTAATCATGAGAACACCTGTATCATTTACGAGAGATCGGTGTATATTTAGTATTCTTGATTCAAATATACGATAGCGGTCGTTCATCATTTTTCACGTGTCGACACACGCTCTACTCGGATACCCGAATAATTCACTCAATCGTCAATGCCGATGCTATTTAGGGATTTTGCATTTTGCTGTGATATTATTGGGTATATTGAACTCCCATGCGAGACACCCGCATATTTCTCGAGTCAGAGTTGAAAGGGTCAAATGAAAAGATAATATCGTGGAAATGTACTTGCACACTGCGAGATTAGTCGCTTTACGGGACTTAAATAGTCGTTTCTAGATCAACGCCACGCGATTCTTAAAAACTCAGTGTTCGTACAGTGAAAAGTTTTTTATGTATTTCCGCTAGAACTCACCATCGTTTACTTTCTCGTAGATTTATCAGAGTTTTGGATATCTAATGAATTTTCAATAATCGCTTTTCTCGAAAATAAGTAGATAAGCACCTGCAGTATTATCCTTGTATCTTCTATGTTCAATTTGCAGGTGAAGAAGGACGCTCCTATCGTAGGATTTGCAATCCTACTGAAGGTTTTCTCTACGTAGCGTACGATCATGCTGGTTTTTCCTACGCCTAGAAAATGAGAAACAAAGGAAACGTTATTTTATGTTCTTACACGATACGAATATATATTGCAAGTTACTCTAACTATCCTGTGTAACGTTTCATGAGCATTTTTATCAAGTTATCGTGAGTTTTAATGAGAGAATGGGTTTTCCCCTTAATATAAGCTTCATTTCCAGAAAACTTACAACGGAATAGTAAAATAGATAATGGATAATGACTGCTCTTTGTTTAGTCAGCTAAACTAAATCATGAAGAACTGTTGTTTACACGTTACGAACATTTAACACTGTAGTTAATATTTTTTAAGAGATTAGAATACGTAACTGGTTTTTTTTTTTTTTTCGATGAAAATTAAAATAGAGAACGATGCACGAAATTTGTTATAAACTTAAGATCCATGTATATTTTGTATAATGAGTCATATTTTGTGGCAATACAAACGATCAATGATATTTATTGTGTTTTATCTTTTTAATAATGTAATTCAAAGATATCAAAATGATTTCATGATAATACGTCCTCATTTTCCAGGAAATCGGAGTGACTATTTCATCGATAGTATTATCTCAAATGAGATGTAACCTTTTTTTTTTTTTTTGACATATTTTTCAATCCGCTGCCCAATAAACTTGACGCGCAACTAATGTACAACGCGAAAATGAAAAAATGCGCAGAAATTTGAAAATACGCGATCTCTCGATCGATCTTCTGTTAAATGAGAAATCGTTCGGTGTCTCTTCGACTTTTGTCTTTACGATTCATACATAACTTTTAAATAGCGTTCTCGCTTACGCTCATCTAAATATAAAGTATGACACGCGCGTAGACAAAAAAGAAAAAAAAAACGGCGCATTAGATTTGTCTATGCATTATTCAAAATACGATAACTACTAGTAGTATCCTAACCTAACATAGTCGACTTCGCGGTACACTCTAACCTAGAAAAACCCTAGGAAAAACTGTCTTTCATTGAGATAAACGTGTTTTTTGTTTATAAGCGTTCATTGTCTGCTCGGTAATGTCCGCGAATTGTTTGAATTTGCTCAGGGTTAATCGATAATTACATAATTCTAGTCGGTTCATTGGACTTGCCAAAGGCATTGTAAAATCTTACCTTGCGATCCGAGAGCTACTACTTTTCCCTCGATGGTTTTCATCCTTTGGATTTGGATTGGAGTTAATCGCCAAATAAATAACAAGCGTTTTGCAGCACCACGAGAGGAACTTAGGCACGGTATGAAGAATTCACTGAAAGTTATCACTGTTTTGACGTTTCCTGCGAGAGGATGGTCTTTGGAAACATTTGTGTTTTTGCTGATCGGTAAGTTTTTAAATGGTAAGTGACAGGTGGCGCCATCGGTATACTCCACCCTGCACATCCTAGTACCAATCGACAATGCTACGTCGGTAAAGCTGGACTCGGGAATTCCCGAAAAAAAAAATTTTTTTTCCACCCTCCCCTATTTACCAGCAAAACCGAGTAATTTCACCCCAGCAAAGCAAACGCAACATCGTTCGACACGTACACGTGAAAAGCCACGTCTCTCCCGTCTCTCCCGTCTTTCCCGTCTCACCCGTCTCTCCCGTCTCTCCCGTCTCTCCCGCGTCTCCCATTGAAGCGTCATTAAAATGAATTTTACTTAAAGAAACGGGAGATTTGGAATAGTCGCGTGGAGTAATCTCTTTCGCGATGATAAGATCTCCACGATAAAAACGAGAGAAACGCAAGAAACGCTTATTTATCGAAAATTTCGACAACTAACTTATACGTTTCATTTATAATATTGAAGATCGTGGAGTTTTTTTTTCACGGCACAATAGCGAGATAAGAAATCGAGTCGAGTTCTTTTCCGAAAGAGTTATACGGTACCGGGGCGCATGCCTTATATCATTCCTGGGATTAAATTGCGTTATCGGAAAAACTGGAAGGTAGTCAGAACGCCATAATGTACGTTGCCCTCGAGGCTGTGTCGAACTGGTCGAACGCGATCAGCCCGGGTGAAATGAACCATTCAGGGGGTACTTCTCTGAATTTTTATGAGATCTCTCGCACAGCCAATCCAAGAAACTTTCAGTTTGTTCGCGACGCATGTTACTCCTTAAGAGTCAAATCTGCGAGAACTTGTTAATTCGACATTCTCTTCCATCGGAACTTTCCAAGATCCGAAGGTGACGACCCCCTTGGTCCTTCCACTGCATCATCCGCGAAAACTCATCAATTTGCTGCTGCCGGGCATGGCTTCGGTGTAATGAATCTTATTAATTGGCTGGCGCATTGATTCTATCGGTCGAGCATTGCGAATGAATTACCCAGAGACCGCTGGATAAGAAGAGTACACGTAGGGAGAAAGCAGGACGACGTAAGTAGCGAAGCAGCCATCGTCCACATGGTTGGTGGTAAAAAGGGGAGTGGTCCGCGGTGAAATAGGGGTTGGTAATGCTGGTGGGGGGAAAGCGGACCAGTAATCTCCGTTCGGAGCTTCTCCTCTGCGTAATTTATTACGACTTGCCAAGCGCTCCTCGCACAGGCAGGCTAGAGCCAACTTTGTCGGATCCCGCCTGTGCCTTCGGGATTCGATACTTCCGGAAATGATCGAGATCGCCAGAGATGAAATGTTCTCCTTCCGATCGTCAGTGGCGATTGCCTTATTTGCCTCCAATTACCACCACTCTCTTCCCAGAACTGACAACTACGAGATTCCTGAGAGTCCTCGAGTCTCGACTCTTCTTCATCCCTCTGTCAACCCCCCATCACCATCGCGATTCTCCGCTAAATATTCAAGGATCGCCGCGAGAATCCAATGGGAAGCAAGAAACTATAAAGTGCGCGCGATTTTCTCGCCCACTGTCTCAATTTATTAGGATCGAGAGTGAAATTGGATGAAATAGCAGCTCGATGGAGGATCCTGTCGAGATTATTAAAGAACTAATACATTAGGGAAGAATCGTTAGTTGGCAAAGAGGAAGAAGGGAAAGGATAGAAATGAGACGGAGAGAGAGAGAGAGAGAGAGAGAGAGAGAAGGCGCAACCCCGGGTCGAAGAGCGTATAGCACGTATTATACGAGGGTGAGGGTGATCAACAATGGCGGCACGACCTCAGGAGGCTCCTCCGTTCTCCGTTCTCTGTTCCCGACGCCATTTTACGTTGATTACGATGCGGTTAGCTCCTTCCAGCGTCCCGCAGCCCCTCGAGCTTCGGGCCGGCCCCACCCCTCCCCCTCCTCGCACCTCCACCCCTCTCAGGCTTCCCTGCTGGCACTTACGTGCACACACCAACACCAGTCACACTCTCTCACAGCAAATACACGGATGGTATCTCGAGTACCGTGGCAGATCGCCACTTCCTTCCCCTCCCCTCACCCCTAGCCCTCTCGGTTGCTTAGCTTGCTTTATGCACCACCTTTCTCCCTACCGATTCCACGCGCTTCCCGAAGAGGAACCGGTTACCAATTTGCAGCATTCCATCCCCTTCGCTCCTCGGAATCGTCGAGAAGTTTCTCAGATTTTGCGCGAGGACCGATCTCTCGTCAATGATAACGATGATGATGACGACGATGACGACGACGGCGACGATGCAAAGGGTAGATCGCCGGAATGGCTGCGGGGTTGATCGGGCGTTAGCTGAAAAAATCAAGGGGGAGGGAAGTTGTCGAGGGGAGAGACCGTTGGCCACTTCGGCGATCTATCGTGTCTCTCCTCTGATATTTGCCGAGTGCCGCCACCGCTACCACTTTGTCTCCCGGTTGAGAACTTATCCATTACCGGACGACCCCATAAAGGCGGGATCCATTAGGATTAGGAGTGGCGATCGCTGGAAATTGTTATGGTCATTGCCGGTCGAGCGAATTACGCGAGCTCGCGAGCAGAGACGGTGGTAGATCGAACTCGCTCGATCTTTCGACCCCGCGGCAATTTTATTAGTTAATTGGCTATGACGTAATCTCGGAATCGAATCGATCATCCCCCGAATTTACTCGGAGAGTCTTCAGGCCCCGTAGCACCGGGAGAGGGTGGTCCGAGATTTCGCGGAGCCGGCGAGGAAGCGTTAAACGTCGAGGAACCCTAATGGACGTCGTCCATTATTTCGTGACTTCCGGTTAGTCGCAGTTGTTGACGAATCGTCTTGCCAGCTGGAATGGCCGGCAAACATCGAGGAACCGGACGGGGTGGGGGTGGAGAATGCGATTAGAGGAGGTCAGTCGATGGAGAGGACCAGGACCAGAGAGGGAGAGAGGGAGAAGAGCGGGGGTGGAGAGGGTGGAAAGAGGAGGACGAGAATAGAGGTGGACGTAACGTGGCGGACGTCGCCTGTAAACTCATCCGAGAGGTCGCGTTGACGTCGACGACGACGACGACGACGACGACTACGACGACGACGACGTCGACAACGTCGGGGGTTGATTGTCGTAGATCTTATTATCCCCCCTCCTGGTTCTAAGGAGGACTGGGCCGCATTGCACACCGGAGTGTGTTTCGCTGTGTCAGTGTGTGCGCGCGTGTGTGAGGAGCCTCTGCGAGAAACTACCCTCCCAAGGAGGGTGGCATCCCCCGGCAGCCCCAGGCTAACCTTGTTAGCGCTAATGACGGACTTCGCCGCGAGATGCGCGCGAGCCAACTCAGGCCTGTACTCCCCACTGGCTCCTCAGGGGCACCATTTGCCCCGATACTCACCCCCTACCCTCTCGCTGGAAACTGAAATTCCGCCGCTTCCCAGTTTCCCAGTTCCCGGGGACTCTGCGAGGCTACGGCTGAGTTTTCCGAAGAGGGAATCGAGAATTGCAGAATTCGAGAATTGATCGGGGTCGACGCTTGCGGACGTTCCCAACGCCTATGAAAAATACGTTTCACCCCGGAGACGGGGGTGGGGAGCGACGCTGGAGCGTCGGGAATAAATCGACGGAGCTTATTTTATCAAGTACCTCTAGGTGCGCATAGGTTGTAGTATTTGAAATCTCTCTGCTAAGTTCCTCGTAACTCTCGAGCAACCTCGAATTTTCTGGCCAGCTCTCAAAACGTAACAATACATTTCGATATTGACGCGCACCCTCCTCCTCCTCCTCCTCCTCCTCCTCCCTGACTTTTTTTGCTCGCCGCACCGCAATTTGTCAGAGATTGAACGCGCGTATCTGCATTATTAACTTGGGAGATAAAACCTGATTGCCCGTGATAATTCGCGGGGGAAGAGATCCGATACGGAGATAGCCATAGATATGGATACGTACGTCCATACACACGCATTGCATAATTAATTAATAAAGTTATACGAGGTCGAGGGGGGCCTCTGTAGGACAAAAGAAACTTGGATAAAGCAGAGAGCGGCTCCTCCTCGGGGAAAACTCTTCTTATTCGGTTATTTTCACGAAAACATTTATCCGGAAGAATTCCCAGCCGACGGGACTCTCGCGAGGGTGCCCGGGCTATTATTTCCGGGGGGACAGCAATATTCTCGACTATTTTGGCTTAGGAAATTGGCCGGGGGGTGGTGTGTGATGAGGAGAAGGGGTGGGTACCGGTGGTTGATCGCATTAGGCCCTCGGTATAAGCAGACACCGTGGAGCATCGTGAAATTCGCCGGAATAATGGGGGGCCCGACTCGTAGAATGCGGGACACGAAACTTTGGGAGGGAAGGGACCGCCGACCCTCTTCCGTCAGCCCCGAAAATCCATTAGACCGGAAAACGAGGTAGAATCGTAGAACGCAATGGCGTCTAGAAACAAACGACGGCCGATAGGAGTGAACAAGCAGTGAATCACCCAAGCACTTGTTTACCAAGAGAATCAGGATTCAGGGATGCCGTTCCAAGTCCCGGAATCCAGCCCCATCGCTTTTCCAGTCATCCCCGACCACCCCCGTCATCCCCCCTCCCCTCTGCTCTTCTCCCCCCGACTCTCGCACACCGAGGCACAAACCACTCTAGTGCGAGATCGGATGCTGGATGGGAGACGCGTTTCTGTACGCAGACACGTGCACTCGTAAGGTAGGGGAGGGGGGGGGGGGGGTGAGAAAAGGAGAGAGAGAGAGAGACGCGAATACGAAACCTCTGCCACGAAGAAGGACCGACGAAATCGTTGAAAAGAGTGGAAGAATCGAGGAAACGGAGACGACGAGGTTTCCTACGTGGTGTAAGCGGTACAGCAAGACCGATTCCTCCTGATTTTCTTTCCCTCTCTGTCTCTCCATCTCTCCATCTCTCCATCTCTCCATGCGTGTGGTTGAAATCAGAAAGTAGGGAGAGAAAGATGGAAATACGAGAGCAACAAACGTGGGGGTCGTGATAGAGAGTTGAAGAAGGATGTGGGGTTGGGGGCAGGGGGAGAAAAGGCTAAAAAAGGAAACAGTCGAGCTCGAGGAAGGAAGGGGATGAACAGTGGCGTGGGTGGTAGGGGGTGCAGAGGCACGGAAACGGCACTAGAATCGCTAAATGTAATTCGGTTAAAAGGGTTTTAGCAATACAATGCATATAAACATGAGTGCTCCACCTCCACGCTCGTCTCCTCGAACGGGCGACGACTCCCGACCTCTCCTTCCCTCCCCACCCCTCGCCATCCGGTAGACGAGGTCGAAGCTAGGGATGGATACGAGCGAAATCGCCTAACCGGGATATAACGGGTCCTCTAGGGATGAACTCTCGACGACGCTCGACGGACACCCTCGTTTGTTCATTTCCTTTGGATGAACCGGAAATTGGGTCGCCGGACACCCTCGTCCCGCTCCCCTCCACCTGGTGCAAACCGCGACCGCCCGTCCGCGAGCTTCCCCGAGAGCTCTCGACTTCTCGCTTCAATCAGACTTGCGGCGAGATCTCCCTGGGGATGACGCGATGCGACACCTGCGCGACGACGATCCTCGACGTCGGGACAACCTGGTTCCCCGAGAAATTTTACACACCGGAACCACCGGCCAATGGCGTCGATGGATTAGCGAGGGCGGCGGGGGGGAGAGGGGCGCCGCGTCCCTCGTCAGGTTGAGGCCTCCATGAATACAAACCGGATCATCTAGACCAATGATTTTGGCGCGGATAAGCCAGAAATTGGGTCGTTACATCCGCTTACATTATGCAATACCACTGTTTCCCGAACATCCACTTGTAACTGTGTGAAATTCCCTTCCCCGGGTGCAAGCGCAAGCGCGCGTGCACGTGGCACTCCTCCCTGCAATATCGAAAACGTATTTGTCGAAATCTGAATCGCGAGAATTTTCTTAACGATGCGGCGGAGGGGGAGGGGTGGGCGAATGGACGAGGACGAGGATGCTTTTTACGGGAGAGGAGGGAGAGACGCGCTTCCTCCTTCATTGGCAATATTGTTGGTTCATTTGTGAAATTGACGAGACGACACGGGATTCATCGGGGAAAATCGCCGATTTCCAGGGCGAAGAATTCTTTCGGGGGTGCGGAATATTTTTCTCGCGCCGTTGCTATTTATCGGTGAATTAATTTTCGAGCAAAGGATTGAATCACACGGACTCGTAATTTTGGTGCTGGCGAAAAATTCGATTTGTGCCGCTGTTATTACTGATTTGATTGGGCAGCTGCTCTCTATCCCTGTCTCTCTCTCTCTCTCTCTCTCTCTATCTCTCGTTTCCTCCCCTTCGACAGCGACGGCCATCTTTCTCATTCCCATGGAGATCGAGATTTTTGGTCTTTGCCGCGAAATCCGTGGCGGGTATGTCGAGCATTTCACTTGGCGTGATTATTTGCGAGAAAAATCTTGGATTGCTCGACAGGACGATCTCGAGAATGTCCTGGCACGGCGCCATATCTCCGTTTATGCCGCCGGAAAAAGGAAATGGCCGTAAAGCTTTTTCGCCGAACGACAGTGTTACCCCACCGCGTTACCGTAACGCTTTCGGAAATTAGCATAACGGCCAATCCCGCTTCGTATTTCTGCCGTTCCTGCGTGCTCCCTCTCTCATCCTTCTCCCTCTTGCGCCTTCCAGCATCCACGAGCGTTTGCCCTAGCTGGATTTATGCTCTCAAACCCATCACTACGATAGCGAATAAAGCAATTCCTTACCAAAGACATCTTCCAAATTATTACTATTCTCCTCCACTCCAAAAGATTTCCCTACATCCCCCTCTACCACCCTTATATACACATTTTTCCAATAGCAATAGAATTTCAATGACTCGGAGATACACCCCCTTTCCTTTCACTCTCTCTCTCTGCTTGACGTCAAAATTCATTGCTCGCGACTGTCGTCGCTCTATTTCTAAAATTTCGACCGATGGAGAGTCCCTCGCTAATCCCCGATCGAATCCGCGATTCGTCATTTTAGGCGTCATTTTACGCGCGGACACACCAGCTCCATCCTTGATAATTATCATTCTCTCCTCGGCGACGAGGAAATCGTCGTGAGAACGTCCTCCTGATATTTATACGGGACATTCATTATTCTCCGTGGCCCGAATCTCGCGGAATCAAGATTGATAGTTTTGCGAGAAATAGCTTTTGCAATTAGTAAATACGGGGGGACATTTTCGAAATGAATAGTGCGCGGGGTGAAAATAGTGTCCCGGAAGAGTGAGTTATAGATTTGTGTTCGGTTATCGAAAAATGACGCCCAGTCGCAGGTGCACGCGCGTGAGTGGGTGTGAAACTTGCGAAATTTGTCACTCTCGCCAGATCACCGCCAACAAATCATTTTTCACAGGCTGCACAACCGCAGATCTCCGACATTAGAGACACGCTTTTATCTCTCTCTCTCTCTCTCTTCCTCTCTCGAATCGTTCTTATCGAACAAATCAGCGCGCTTTTAAGATTATATACGAAATTATCGAGATCGCTCCGAAGTAATCTTAAGACGCGACTCGAGTATGGAAAATATCCTATATCAAATAATTGAAGAACAAACACGCTTTATAATGAAATTATCGAGAGATCTTAATTCGGCTTGTAAACAGATTACGTTTCTCGCTAATAATGAAGAATCGTTCGGAGAGAACGAGAGAGAGAGAGAGAGAGAGAGAGAGAGAGAGAGAGAGAGAGAGAGAGAGAGAGAGAGAGAGACCCAGAAATATTTACCTGATTCGGCGTTGGTCAAAAAATTGGATTAAAACTCGTAGCTCGTTCCCTCGTTCTTCGGAAGGGAGGGATTTTTTCGAGGATTGCCAGGGGGCGGAGATACGACATCGATCCGCGTTCGTCAAATATGAGTTTGCCGCTCTTTTCCGTTCCTTGGATGACGTTTTCCGAACGAGCAGTCATCCGCGGAATGTCGCGGAATTCGTAACTGGAGATTAGCATGTCATAAATACTGATGGGGCTGCTGCCGCCGTCGCCGCTTCACCTTCGAGTGGCTTTCCGGACCGGCGTGTTCACCGTGCCGGAAACCACCCTCCTCCCTCTTCCCTCGCTCCGCACCAGAGGGGTGGAGGGCCTCTCATTTACAAGCCACATACCAATCAGCAGCCATCATGCAAATAGCGGAAGAGCCATCCTCTTCCCCGGGACTTTGTATTTCTTGTTTTGCTTCTACGGACCCATTTCCCATCTCTCATTTCCACGCGCAACTCCGATTCACCCCTTTCTATCTCTTGCCACCCCCCCCCCCCTACATCCCTCTCTCATCGCTCATCCGCTCATTTTCACAGCTATTACGCGTTTTCACGACTATTCCATTTCAGGTTTGACCGATAACCCCTTCGATTGTCCCTCTCGCGAAGAAACTCACTCGGTGGGTTGGGGGATGCGACGAGGAATAAAGAGACAGCGTGTTTTCTTTTTTTTATTCTGATTTCGTTATTTATTTTAGGAACTTCTCGCGACGATTTTTATTAGATACCTGCGTCGAATTCTCTACGCCAGCCGTACACATGTGCATTAATATTTACACTGACACTGTTTATCATAAATACATGCCTTCTCGTTTACGTACACATTAAATGGTTATTTCACTAGGGCTTATGCTTATACAGGTAGCATCATCCATCTTGAATTTCACTCTCGATTCCGCCTTACACACTTAAATAACGTTCATCAACCACCTCGTCAACAATTGATTTATCTTTATCTTACAAGCCGAACGTGTACAATAAATAGTCTAAAACAATATCTTCTATTTACAGACGCGTTTCTCTATCTATTCTTCTCCCTCGTCTTTGGTTTCGCAAGCAAAAAATGGCCGCTCTCACAGCGATCGGATTTTTCACGTTCTCTGTCATTGCTTATCGGACGGCCACCGTCGAGATCTACAACTGAAAACTCTTTATTTTTAGACCTTTCATCTCTACCTCTGCGAACGATCGGTTTTCTTCTATAAGAACGCAAAGAAATAAAATAAAGAGGATCGCTCAATGGCAAACAGACCATTTGCCAATTGTCATATCCTTGTTCTTTTCCTAGTTCATCATCATCATCATCATCATCCTCCTCCTCAAAACATTAATTTTCTTTCGCGTAGATGCGCATATATTTATATGTATTTATATAGAGAGATTTTTCACGATTTAACTCTACTCTCACAGTATTTACAGTGATTGTTCGTAGTAATAAATTATAGTAATTTATATTTACAAGAAATGAGAAGGTTTTTGTTTGTAACAAAATTGGCTAAGATGGCTAAGAGAGCCTTGGGCATTTCGTTAGATTCGCGATTCATCCAGTATCGAACCTTAAGGAGGAAAAGTTTGGCTCGAGAACAGCGATCTACCTCCTAGATCTCTTTAATCTAACATCGCGATACTCTGGTTTCATTCGATTATAGTCGGTTTTTGTGGAGCGAACGCCAAAAATCCAGCCGTATTTTTTCCTCTCTGACTCTTATCAATTTTCACGAGGGACTTACGTGACTTTAATAACAAACAGTCTCTTACCTACGTAGAAATTAGAATTATACTTTGAGAATTATCCCCAATTTTCCCCCTACGACACGGCAGCCTTTGGGAAATCGAGTTTTTTTGAAAGTAGCTTTTTCTAAAATAAGAGAGACATTTCATCGATCTCATCGATCGACAATACGCATCGGTAAATTAGACGAAGAGACGAGCACGAGTCCGTGGTGCGCTTCTTCTCCGAGGAGACGCGAAAATCATGGAAGAAAGAAACTCTGGAGGTCTCTTCTCGAGGTCCTTCTTGGCAAGAAAATGATTGAAAAGGAATTAAAGGGGCCTGCAGCTTCCTTCAAATACAGCGCGGTGTCTCTCAGCATCGTATCGTCTCATTGTCAGAATGCACACGCATAAATTTAAACTACGTAAGGCCGGTACAGAGGTTCTTGAAGCTCGGTCGTGCTTCTGTGGTTCTCCGGTAAACTCGCTCTGCTCTCTTCCGGTGGACTGGCCGCGGTCACGCTGACGTCACTTCCGGTATCCCGATCCGTGCTGCGCGTACTCGCGTTATCCTCGACCTTGCCACTGCTCCTGGCCTCTTGCTGAGCCTTCTTACTTCTCTTCCACTTCATTCGTCTGTTTTGGAACCAAATTTTCACCTGGAACACACGATTCAGCGACAATGAGACACAGAGAAAGAGGGAGGGGGGGGGGGGAGAGAGAGAGAGAGATTGGCGCGTGATCTAACGACGGAAGAACTGTTTCCTGTACTCGGCGAAATAAACTCATTGGCGTTTGTTAAGCCGGCTGATACGTTAGCTCCCTGAGAGGAGAGATTTATGAATTTATTTAGTATTCGTAAAGTGGAGTTTTGCAAATATGCACTCCGTGGGTGTAGCACTCGTAGATCAGAGAGCGAGGAGACGTAAATCAAGTAGACGGCAACAGGGACTCGATTTTTTCTCCCCCCAATCGTAAGAAAACGATGTAAATCTTTCGGACAACATATCATGCGCCTGAGCCAACCCTCCCCCTCAACCCCCTCCGGCGCAGTATTATACCTTCACCCTCCAGCGGAATGTACCTTCTTCATGCTCGCACGAATACGAATGGGATCCCCGAAAGAGGGGCTCTTACTCCCACTGAAATAAAAGCTTTTCTCCTCGCACACACGGAACACCCTTTGAAAACCAGTCCCTGCCACCCCTCCTCCCTGAAATCTCCATTTTTTCCCTCCCCCCAGGTAACTCCCAATAATTTCCAACGATTGGCCACAGTCGCGCAATTCTCAATGGCCGGCGGCCGATATCGCCGGCGCGATTAACTTTATTTCCTCTTTTCCTCAAATATTCCTGTGCCTTATCTTAATCCGCCCGATGATCGATCTTAATTCCAACGTACAACGACTAATTGGAAGTCATCATAGATATCGACGCGGCCACTCGGAGATAAACAAATGTTTCTAACATTTAATCGATAAACAACAATAATCGCGACTGCGTTCTCGTTGATCGTTGCACGAATCTACGAAAGGTAAGGTGGAAAGAGCAGCGAGCGCGCGAGTAGCCGCCAATTAACGGCGGTGACTCAGGACAAGGCGATAATTGGATTTCGCTAATGAGCCACCGTTAATCGACGTGTTTTCGCGCGAGGAATGACGAAGTCCGAAAATGCCATCGGTCAATTTACTTGTCGGACAGCGTCGGGGACGGTTGATAATGCTATCCCCCCGGTATATTTTTTTTTTCGTGGAAAAGAAACCAAAAAAAAAAAACAAAAAAACAAAAAAAGACAGAAAAAGAAGTAGAAACCACGGTTGATTTTCCAAATTCCTCAAATTTTTCACGTACCTCGCGCGCGTTTGATTCGCGTTTCACGTTTTGGATAACGAGAGACTGCCGTATCTACGATGATTTCATCGATAGCGAGAGAGAGTGTGGTCGGATTTCGCGATATTCGACTCAATCGCAAAGGACGAGTCACGCCGTCGGTAGGAATCGCGTCTCGCTTACCGGGAAGAGAAGCGTCTCGATTTTCCGCGGTTTTCTCAATTTTCGCGAGAAGGAACTGCGACGAGAAATAAAAAGGAAACGCTTCCGATGATGCGAAGGGAGATTTTATCGCGCGACTATGATCGATCATCGCACCCGCAACGATTCCGTTGAATGAACGGCGTGAATTTCGTCGCGCGGTCTTCGCGTCTGTCGAGGAAATTCGTCAAGACGATTGGAAATGGCGCGGCGATGATTAGCGTTCACGCATAAGTCACAGGATGCCTGTGATTTGATATCGCCTTGTAAGTTAATCGAACGTTTATCGGGAGTCGCGTTACTTGACCTACTTCGGGGGCCCCGGCTTAACCGGAGTCTCTCACCTTGGAGGTGCGCTACTTTCTCGAGAGACACCACTCGAGAGTGTACGCGGGGAGGTAGCGAGGGCGCGCGAAGAAATTCAGCAGGGGGTGGTGGCGAAGGGTGGGAAGATCGGGGAGCGATCTGGCGCCATATTTGCCTCCTTCCTCTCCGTCGCTTTTTTGCCGGACCGACTCGCCTGGAAAAGCGATAATTCCGCTTCTTCGCGCCTGGAAGCCGGCAAGAAGAATGGAATCGATGTCCGGCACTCGAAGCGAGTCGCTCGGCGGGGGGGGGGGGGGGGGGAGGGGGCGGAATCGGTAAAATATCGAAACAAATCAGGGACTGAGCCCGCCATAACTCAGACTTTCACGTCTGTTTGCCGAGCGATCCGTCAGAGCTCGTAAGCTTCGGAGTTATGTTTAAGTTGTTGAACTATGCGAGAGATTCGCGGAGGGTCGCCGGAAGGGGAGGGCGCCTAGGGGGCGACGGATTATTCGAGGATTTCTCTCAAGGGTCTTTTACCCTGGACTGTGGAACGAGCGGGGAGCGTTGAGTCGCGAAATTCCCGACAACCCGCGCGAATTTCCATTTACCGCGCCGTCACCCCATAATATCTCCACTAAGTTCGCCTTCCTTTCCTCGCCCTTGAGAATTCTTCCCCCGCCCCCTCTTCCATCCCTCTTCTTCTGGCGCGGAACAAATTTTCTCGAATCAAGGGGATAATACAACAATCTCGTAGCGGCCGCCGATGGCGGATGGGACTCACCTGAGTTTCCGTGAGCATCAGCGACGTTGCCACCTCGAAACGCTTCGGCCTGCTGAGATACTTGTTTTGCCGAAATTGTTTTTCCAGCTCGAGGAGTTGCTGGGACGTGAAGGCGGTCCTGGGTCTCCTCGTCTTTCCCAGAAGGGCGTGCTGGGCCGCGCAACCTGCAAGCACAACGAATCCACCCTCAGACTTCCGTCGACGAAACTGCAAAATGCCGCAACCCCGTCACCCCGCGCAACGATCGAATCGGGCTGGCATCACCTTCATCCCCCTCTATATTCGTTATAGCTGATTTACTATAATTAAGAGTTCGCCGAAGGGGGAGAGGGCGTGCCTTTTCATTCGGTTAAAAAATTCATAGCGTGTATCGCGCGCGCGCGCGCGCGCTCGTACGTACGTACGTACGTAGTATTTAACCCCTCGATTTGTGCAACATACGCCGATTGAATATCGATTGACAATGTCAATTTTTCAGGAAGCTCCGACTGGTATACGGTGGACGTTAATCATTCGTTATACCGATTCGGGCGATCCAATAAAAATCATCGAATGCTAATGCAATTATCGCGAGTGTAAATCCCACTGGGTAGCGGGGGATGATTTGGGGTTAGACGTAGGGATGGAAAAGCCGCCCCTGCAATTAGCCCTCCGAATGACTCTTGGTCAGGGGTGGATACCCAACTTATAACACCATAGGCGTACAACTCGATGGACCCGCCAGGGGATTTCCACGTATTTCGAGTATTTGGACGCGCCGGTTGTCGGACGAAAAAAAAATCTTAGCCCGATCGAGAAACGAATAAATCGATGCGCGATCCTGGGGTGTAACGGGCAAGGTTACGTCTTCCCGGTGGTGGTGGTGGTGGTGGAGTTTCCTCGGGGAGACTGGGTATTCCCGGACACGAGGCAGCGATGCATTTTCGCGAAAGCTTGCGTCACTGTGGGGGTGGTGGTGGTGGTGGTGGTGGTGGTGTAAGCACCCTGGAAACTTAACTAGCAAGTGCGCGACCGGCTGTCAATGTTTATACACATGGCGGCGTTTAGTCGAATGTGTTCGGATTAACAGCGAGTGCGTGATTCACTTAGCTCGGACCAGGTATCGTTTTGGGGTGCGGAGGGTGAAGCTTATTTTGATTTAGGTTCAGCCAATTTTACGCTCGATGGAAAAATAAGCCATACATCATTGGCCCCCGCACGTTAGCCAATCGTCTCGATCATTTCCATGATCATCGAGCGCCGCTATCAATTATTTCCATTCGTTTTGTTAATTGTTAGTGGTTGATTCCAAGGCCGTCGTGAACGATCGAGAGAGAGAGAGAGAGAGAGAGAGAGAGAGAGAGGCGGGGGGGAAGAGGGAGAGACTTTCGAGTAAAATTCATGGGAGCGCAACGAGCTTCTGCTCCTATGCCCGATTGGGCTGTTCCTCGACGCTCGTAGGTATTTAGCATGTAGCGTTTAGCAGAATATTTATCCCCAAATAGTAAGGGCGGTTTACCCCCTGCCGAGCACATATGGCCAACTTGAATCTCTCCCCCGGGCCTTTCGCTACAATTATTATCAGTTGGACCATTGAATGACGACGTTCCTTCCTTTCATCCCCAGCGCATGATTTATATTTATTGCACTTTTTTCAATACGATTCTAAACTCTCGATTCATGGCACATCCATTACGTCTCTATTATCGAGAAGAAGGTCCGGGTCAAGATATAAATTACAATGGTACCCCGTCGCGACGTATCCACGGAGAGGAGCAACGATATAGAAACAACAAGTGCCTCGAGAGAGAAACTTGTCAATAATTATTTCTTTTCTCTCCGGTAGACCAATCGACGCAATTTCTAACGATGGTTTTAGTCGGCGAGGACTGATTCGTCGGAAAAACGTAGAGAGACGCGAATTCGGTGGGCACGCGTTGGCGAGAGGGGGTTGCGAGTGACATACGGTGGCAGAGTTCGCGTCATAAGCAAAACGGCGCGCGTTAACTAACTGCGCAAACAGCCCGTGGCAAAAATAAATAATCCGTCCCAGCTATTTATCCGTGATCAAACGTGCGGGGGGGGTGTGTTTCGTCGTCGACTTGGTGGGCCAGTGTGTCGAAAAACCAAGCAATCAGCGAGTGGCCCCAGAGCGGCAGCGGCGGCGGCTGCAGCATCCAAAACACCCCCTAATCAGATCTCGCGCGAGAAAAGGATCATTTTCACGCGCTTTTTTTTTCTCTCTCTCTCTCTCTCTCTCCTGTCAATTGACTCGGGATAGACGCGGATGGAACAGAGGCTCCCAATCGGCCGATCGTCACAGCGAGTTTTGACGGTGAAAGTGGTACGAGGCCAAAATTAGGCGAATCGCGTTGGACCGTAGCGTGAAATTTTACGAAGGAAATGAACCTAGGAAAAATCAATGATCGCGTCACAGCAAAGATGGTGTGCAGCCAGTCGAGGAGCAGAAGCGTAGAACGGTGACAGATGTCGGTAAACAGGAAGGGTGGCTTTATCGAGTGGACAATTGCCATTCACGCTCTTATATCTTTAACGCAATAGGCTGGCAGGGGTCCCCTCCCCCGTTCGGCCTGCACACTTTTATCATGATAATTTAATTTATTTGGGGTCCCATTAGCCGCTTCATGCCACGCCACCCCTTAAATCGGCACGATCATCGTGGCGGTAAACACCAGCCATTATCTGTACTTAAGTCCAGCCACCTAGCCGACTCACCCCCTACCTTTCGAAAATCTCACCCTTATGAGCTGGAGGATACAAGTATGAATAGAATTGTGCGTCCAAAACGGGGGGTGCCACCTCTCCTCTTGGTCGCTTGCCCTTCCGAAGTGTCAACGACAGGTATCGGGATCGATACGGTGAAATCGACCGGGGATGGGACTCTCCGCGTCTGACGCAAATCTTTCCAATTTTTCGATATTAGAAATGCTTTTTCTCTCGGCGCAAGTGCCATTATGGCGGATCTCTCGAGAACGGTTAGTTTGCGCGGGGGTGACGTCAGCGTTGGAGGGCGTGAGAAAAAAATTGGAGGGAGGGAAAATTAATGAGCTGAATGCGAAACGAGTTAGCCGATAAGTTTTTCCGCGGTCTCTACTTACGGGGCGCGGAACGAGTTTCGTGCGTTTTTCCGAGGCAGCGAATCGCACGGTATCTCAAGACTAACGAGTAACTACCCTCGTTAACTCGGGGGCGAAGGGTTTGCTTAATTAAAACTAATTACTCGATCCCGGTCCCGATCCCGACGGGAACTACACTCTCCACGCTTTTTATTCCTTTTTCATCGGACGTTTAGCCGCCACTTGAGACGACTGCCACTCTCCTCCTCCCTCCACCCTCGTCGAAATTTCGATGGAGATTTCCCGAGTTCCCAGCGCCAAAGGAGATTGCAATCTCCACGATCAATTTCATCGCGATTATTCAACAGTTACGAGAGGAGAGTATCTCGCAGAATATCGGGTTTTCCGTTAAAAAATACACTCCGTACGCTCTTTCGATGGAACGCGTGTATTTTTACGGTGAGACGCGAAGGGCGAGAAGAGGGTGGTAGGGAGGGAGGGAGGGAGGGAGATGCGTTCCTCGATCGATGGAAGGTATCGACGATCGAGCGTCCTCCGAATAGGAGAGACGTAGCTGGACTTGAATAGAAAATGGCTACTCTCTAATGGGTAGCAATTACCCAATAGCGAATTGCAAATTGAAATTACCGTCCTAAATCGGCGTGTATACCCTCTAACCGTAGGTTTCGGCGTGCTGGCTCCGCAGTCGCTTTGCGTTAGTGGCCGCATAGGTGGAGGAAATGTAGGTGTAGGAGCGGGGGTGGAAAAGCAAAGGGGTTGGTAACGACTTGGTCGGTGGTGAGTCTCCGACGGTGAACTTGTATACATGGGTGGGTAGAGAGAGAGACGCGTGTGCGAGTGCGGGTGTAGGTGTGAGTGGTGCCAGAAGCCCCGCCTGTGGCCCCCCACCGCCCATGTCCCGCCCCCGAATTATCTGCCCCTCAGATACGAGCTAAACGAATCTAAGCGAGTAACGTCGTTGGTATCCACCATCTCGCCACCACCAAAGCTACCCCCTATTACTCTGGCGACGTCGTTGCTCTCAATGTCCTCCGTAAACTACGGCGGGAGGGTGAGAAAGATGCGAGGGGAGACGGCAAATCAGAGAAGCTTACGAATCACCGGGAAAGCGAGGATGCAGGAAAATCAAGTGAGACGGACAAATGGCAAGATCGCTCCTCTCAATGTCCTTGGCAAACTTCGTGAAAGGACTCTGAGAGGTGGAGGAGCGTGCAAGGCTGAGGGAAACGCGAGAGAGAACCGGGCGAGAAGATTAGAAACGCCTAAGAACGTCGAGACGCGGCAGGATAGAGTGGAACGGAGAAATAAAGCAAGTTTCGCGCTGTTCTTCCTAAATTAGAGGACTAGAAACTTATCAAGGGGCCGAAGGAAGAAACTCGAATATTCGAGTGCGAGAGAATCGGAGAGGGACGGAGGGAGGGAGAGAGAGAGAGACAGAGGTGTGAAATAAGATTTCAAAGAAAATGGGGATACGAAGAGACGAAGATCGTAAATGAGGGAACTAGCGAATAAAACGATAAACGCGAGAAAGGACTCGATAATGATAAAACCTGGGAGAAAAGGAGGGAGAGGGAGAGAGAGAGAAAAGAAAAGAAGCGAAGGGCAATCGAGTGGGGAAAATGAGCGAGACACGCGGCATTAGAAGGAAAAAGAAGACGTGGAAAGGAACGTGAGAGGGACGAACGAACGAAGGGAGAGTTTCGAGGGAGAGGGATGGAAAAGGCTTGGGGGAAGTTGGCCAACTTTTATCAGGCTATTTTCCTTACCCGGAATGGCCGAATTTAATCCCGAACTCGGCTCGCGAGTTTCCCACAAATCACGCCATAAACATCCACGTTGTTACTTCTTATTCTCGCTAAACGTACTCCCTCTCTCCCCCCTCGTTCGGGCATGCCGTCAATTCGCGAGGACCACAGCCCTCCCTGCTCCCCTCGGTGACGTCGTTCGCCGAGTTCGGCGGAAATGACGTCAGTTTGGCCAAGTGAAGTGGACGCGCGTCGCCGGCGGATGTAGCGTCGAATTGGCAGAAGCCGTCGCCGCCGCTTTTCCGCACCCCCGCCACCCCCTGCCGAGCTTCCTCGTTGTACCATCGGTCCCTCGGGGTCTCTCCTTAAGAAAATTCGCGGCGGTGCAAAGGGAGATCGAGACGGATCCGAGATTAAAGGCACCGCGACCTCGGGGAGAGAAATTTTGCGAAAGTCAGCCACGATGGCACCCCGAGCGGAGCCATCGACGATCGAGGAGAAAGGAGTCGTCCACTCGGCTTATTTGTAACGCAGAAACGAAAGAGAGACAAGAGAGACAAGAGAGAGAGAGGGTTGGGCGTGATTTAATCAAGCAGTTCGTTTCGAACAATGGCCGTCGAGCGATTTAATCGAATTCTGGATCTTTTATATGAGCGATTATCCAGCAAAATCACGCGTTTATCGCGTGGGTGCAGAGCAGAGGCGCGAGAGGGGTGGGTGGGGGGTGTGCAGGCAGGTTCGAAAACAGGTGCGCATAGAGAGAGCCTCCGAAGGCCATATAGATAGAGGATCGCACGTTTCAGCGAGCAGCGGATGTTACACATCGGGTAACCAAGATCTGTTTGCTTGCGGACGGCCAAACTAGCTGGCAGCTAATTCAGAAACACCATTACCACCTATATACGCCTATAGCCCAGGTAGACTGGCGCTGCTTCCTAACTATATGTGTAAGGTATACACTTGGTGCTACGTGCGGTCATGGACTGAATTTGCCAGTCCTCCCAGTTCCCTCCCTCCTAGCCCTCCGCCGCTCGTCCTCGTCGTCCCACCCCCACCCCCCACCAGCGTCCGGATGTCGCTTTAATTTCGCTCGATCCGTGACGACGACCGGGATCGGGGAACGTCGCCGAGGTGCGCTTTGACTTTTTCACTCTGAGAAAATAGCGCGTCGTCGCTCGGTTGATCGTCGTCACCCGCGCGGAACAACAACCTACGGGAAACTCGCGAGGGTTAACCCAGTTACGAGCGGAGGGAAAACTTTGGCGAGCGATTAATGTGTCGCGGTAGATAAAGTCGCGTTGCATTCGGAACTCCGGTATCTGTCCGTGAATGTAGAAGATAAAAGGTCGATCAAGCGTTTGCGCTGGATGATAACGGCGCGGCAATATCGAACGTAATCATCGAAGGCCCCCCGAAAGCCGAAGCAAGATCGTAATCGTAAACGGGCCGAATTAATGAGAGAACGCTGTAAGTCCTCTGCAAATGGGGGTAATCCGCCGCAATCGTCGCGCCATATGTCAAAATCAAGGGGTGCCGCGCGCGAAAATATGCGAATTCCCCGATTTGCGATTTGGCACTGTGAGGAGAGAGGGGCGAGACGGGAGAGGTCCGCGGACGACGCGATGAGTCGAGGAACTTTACCATTACGTTTTTATTGCGTTTCCTCGCACTATTGACGGAGTCCATTAGTCACCGAACATAATTACCGACATAAACTTTATTCCGCCTTGATAACCTGCTGATATATTCTATTATTATACCGTTCCTTATCGGCAGATAGTTTCTTTCAATTAAATCCTTGAAAAATCGAGCGTTTCTCGAGTAATTGAGACTCGCGAGAGATTATTATTGAATTTAGTCGTCACTCCAACTGATACGTCGAGCAAATAATAGACATTTTTCTAAACGGCGCACATAAATACTTGGATCGATATAACAAATGTCTTGTAACAACAAAGGTTACGTAAGTGTCTTGGGGGAGAGAGGGTATTAAAATCTGGAGGGGAATGAGAGGTCCGCTGTGCCAGCAAGTACGTGGATTCTTGTCGCGAATGCGTAATCGGCGGTTTAAACGGAGTATAAGTCCGCAGGGTTGTCATGGTAACGTTGGATGGTGGTGGTAGTAGTGGTGGTGGTGGTGGTGGTGGTGATGGTAGGGGAGTTCGCATGAGGAGGGTAAAGGGGATGAATAGACGGATGAATGACGCACAATTAACTAATTAAATCATCCTCCAACCCCTCGCGAGTCCTGTCTCTCGAGTATCATCCCCTTTTGTTGGCAGAGCTCTGCCATCTCTTCGCCATTGTTTCTGCTCGTCCGTACGGCTGAGCCTCCATGAAACCGAAAAAAAACCAAAAAGGATCCTCGCAAACTCCCTGGAATTTTTGTCCGTTTCGCTGCTGCTCGTGGTTCGTCAAACCGATTGCCTAAATTGTCGATCGACCACCACCCCAAATGTCCATAAGAAACAAAATTCTCCTCAATTGCGGTCCTTTTCTTATCCCCTCTCGCTACGATTTCCTTCGCTTCCTCTCCCTCTTCTTTTTCATAAATTTTCGATAAAACTGACAGCCCCGCGGTGGAGGAGCGCAGCGAGGGCATCGCATTTAAAATCGTTTCGAGCTGTTGGCCTGAAGGGGAGAATTTTTTGGGGGGTGGAAAAGTAATAAATTTCCTGAAAATCACAGAGAGGAAAGGAACGTTTCCTCGGGAGCATTCTATATCGCGTGTCTTTTGCTTCACCTGGGCGGTGGCGGAGAAAAAATGAAGCTACAACGTTCCCCGCCGAGTCATCCCCGTCGAAGGTAAATAATTCCACCCTTAATTTCGCTTAATTTCATTTACATAATTTTCAGAGGGACTCGCCATTAAGCTGAAAAAATATCCCGGCGAACTGTTCCCCATTAAAGAGGAATTCGTAACTCGATTTACATTTACATTTGCCGGGATCGCCGTGGCCTGTCAGATACTCATTTAGGCGAGACAGAAAAAGTTGGCGAAAACCCGAAGGAATCCACCCCCTCTCCTCCCCTGCCCACCTACCTCCCTCCTCCCCCTGGCAAATATTGTTTCACTTGCGGCGCTTTCTTAAGCTTTAAAAAAGACGATGCTTTAGCGAAAGGCAAAGAATACGGTCTCTCCCGTCCTCCCACCCTTCCACCCTCTTTGCCACCCTTCGAAATATCGTTAACCCCTTAAACGCCGGAATTCATGTATTACGGGATAATCCAATGATCGATTACAAAATATTCCATCGCGGCTTATCTCGAGGGAAAGGGGAAAACTTTTATAATCGCGATCGCGCGGAGCAAAGCGCCGCTGGATAATCGCGAAAAATGTAACAAACGACATCCGCGTAATGTCGCGTAACGTATTTTAAATAAATAAATAAATAAATCGAATGTACCCTGAAAAAGTGGCTTGGCCACGCTTTAATCGGCCCAATTTCAGCTAGGCGCCGATAATGCGAGCACACACCCTCCGACGCCCGCGCGCAATTCTCCAGCCCTGAATTTTACGAGTTTTCATCACGAGACTATTATTAATCGCGGGATTGAGCCCCGGGTCTATCGCGCGACTGCAATTATCGCAAACGAAACAGCGTGTCGCTTTTGTCCTATCGATTGCATATGAAAAAACTGAGAGCGTCCGATTGCGAGGGTGGCGGCGGCGGGAAAAGAGCGGAAGCGCGCGGCGAGTAGTCGTCGTCGTCGCCGCGGAGGGGATGAAATCGAGTAATTTCTCCGACGGGGTGGTGGTCGCCGATATTACACGGCAAATAGGCGGAATGCAGGCGTTATATCGCTAGTTAAATTTCGATACTGCCAGCTCGCGGATAGATGAAACATGGCGCGTGTTGCGTCGTTTACGTCGCCGCGGGCATAACGCGCGACAGATATTCCGCAAATAAAACCCTGGCTCCGCTCGGTTACTGTGTGTTATTTGCAAAAAGCATAGAGGTAACAAGTCGGGGGTGGGTAGGCGGGGTAGGGGTTCAATTTGCGAAGCTCGGGGGGAGAGAGGGGAGGAGGCCGCCAATTTTTAACAAGTCTCGCCCGTGTTGCCCCCGCCGAGTCCGGGTCGGGGGGGAAGAGGTCGGGGGGTCGGGGGTGACCGGGGCTGGCGTTTTATTTTATTCCACGGGCGCACTTTTTTTTACGCTCGTTGCTCGTTTTACGCGACCGGTTTTTCGCCTTTTTTGTCGGCGCTGGATTGCTCAGCAACTACCAATCAGGATTATCTGACAGGAAGTACTCCGCACTCCGCCGCCATACAGTTCGCTGCACCCCCGGAGCCTTCCCACCCCTTCTACGCCTGCAGGGGGTACCCGCTGGCCGAGGAGGAGGAGGAGGAGGAGGAGGAGGGAGGGAGGGTGCCATACGTTCACTGACCAATTTGTTCGATAAAGCCCTCGACTGATTGGCCTGACAACGCGGCCACCGCTCTTTTTTCCCCGAGGCAAAATTTGGCGTGGTACCGGGCCCAGGGTCCTCCTCCCTTCCCGCCTCTTCCGCGCGTTCTTCCGCGCCGGAAGTCCTCGCCGAAGGTTCCTGGTGCACCGCGCTCGCGACCCCACTGGCCCCGATGGCCGGCCGGCCGGCCAGCCAGCCAGCCTTGACACAATCGATTTAATAGCGCGGGCTTTTTATCGAGGGTTAAATTAGCGCTAGACATTTTATTGATATGATGGACTGATAATGCTCGAGTGGTATTTTAAACTTATCTGCACCATAAAGAACGAGTAGTTGGCCAATATGGCCAGCTTGACGGAGCAATGCATTAAGCATGTAAACATGCACTATCTGTGGGCATCGCGCGACGACGAGCAATCTGCCTCTCTCCTCTCCTCTCATCTCCTCTCCTCTCCTCTCAACGACTGTCTCACTTTCCAGTTAATAGCACACGGGAATAGCCGTGGAGAGTTAACACAACACGTCAGCCCACACGCGAAGGCTAGGACTCGACGGACATATTGCGCGCATTCCGATTTTCCAATTTTTTCAATTTTTCCAATTTTTCCAAGTTTTCCATCCAAGCCCGGCAGAACCCGAAGAACGCTAACATTGACCCAGAATGTAGGCGCGACCGACAAAATTTTCACTCGCGGATAAACGCGCGATTAGGCTATCGATATCGCGACGATCGCGAAGGCGACCAATTAATGGACATTACGAGAAAGTGAAATACTCTTTCTTATCTGAGACTCTTTCCGCGATTCGCGATTAAAATTGACGCGGGAGAGTCTTTAATTATATATAAAATTATAGAAAGCTTTTAAATAAATCTATCCGAGCGACGTCAATCGAGGATTCCACGTCTCCGTGTGTGTGTGTGTGTGTGTGTGTAGATATCGCGCAAATCGAAACGTTATTTGCCGCAGATCTTGAGGAGAGATAGGATCGCAATCAGTATATTTTTCTGGGATTGCTTTTGGAGTGTGCGTTCGTGCGTGCGTGCGTGCGTGCGTGCGTGCGTGCGTGCGTACGAGCACGCATCGACATACGTGCGACTTTAGGCACGCGATTCACGAGACGAACCGTTATCGTTCCTAACGAGTTATCGTTCGCGCTCGATTCCCATCGCGATTCATCCGCGGGAATATCATTAATTTATTGTGCAGCGAGAGGGGTAATTATCGACGCGCCTGATCCAAGGACGTAGAAATCCTGCGAGTTTCTCGAGCTTTTCGCCGGGCAGACAGGTAGAATCGGCCAAACAAGTCGACTTTCTCGATAGGTTAATTAATTATGGCCCGATAATGAATTTGTCGACGATTCGACCGGTCGATAAGAACTTTAGAAACGGCGATAAGGAACTTCCGGCGGTTTCACGATTTTCCCCGAACGCGCGAACGAGCGAACGAGCGAACGAGCAACAAACGCGCACTCTTATCAGTTTACCGATAGAAGATCTCGCGCTAGATCTTTCCGGATACTATTTATTCATTAGAATTTCTACGGATGGTCCCCTTCTTCCAGTTCTGTGACTACTCGTGTGTACTCATCTATCTGTCCGTCCGTCAACCTAGCTACCTGGCTACCTGCCTACCTGGGTAAAAAAACCTGTAGGCGCTACCCCAAGGAAAAAATTCTTTCGTCGACGATAACTCGGGCGTATTGTGTCTAAAAATAAGCGCGTTCGCGCGATAAGTGCATGGTGGCACGTCCAGACGAATTACGGAGTGATCGATAGTCGGAATGAGCCTAAGGAGCGCGAGATTAAAGAGGAATAGAGTAAACGGGGGAGAAACGGACGGAGGGACCGCGCACGGGGAGATAAGAGAGGAGAGACAACGACGAGAGTTCCCGATTATTCCCCAGCCGGAAGTTGGATAAGCCAGAGATGCTTATTCGGGGGATGGATTGTTTCGCGCGAGTCGCAAAATTCCGTGACCTCGAGGATGGGAAGGGGAGAGTAGTCGAGTCGACGACGCTCTCTCTCTCCCCCTGTTTATCCTGGAGTAGAATTATCGTCCAGGTCGAGATAGGACCTCCTGGACTGTGGAAAGAGGACGGTATTTATCTCTGGGTAAACTTACCGGCCATTTCTGCCGACAGTCTGGGGTAGAGCATCCCGGTCCTGGCGAGCCACTCGAGTTGAAGTGGATGGATGTGGTGCTGCTGAGGGTGAGGTCCGCCCGACTGAGGATGCCCCACGGGTTGACCCTCCTTGTGTATCGAGTGGAACGCGCTGCCTCCCGCGGGATGATAGTACAATCCCCCGGGATGGATGAGAGGTCCTCCAGGATGGAGCAACAGGCCCTGATTCTGCCTGACCACCGCGGACCCAACACCGTACGGTCCGGAGGTCAAGCCCTGCTGGCCTCCCCCGAGGACACCGTTTCCCGTGGGGTCCTCGGAACCCGGCGATATCGGGGGACTGGAGGCCGGGCTGCGACTGGCGTTGCTTCCGGGACTGGCGCTTCCGGTCCTGGTAGGGTCGACGTCGACCGACGCGTCGTCCTCGACGTTCTCCAGTCGCTCGTTCCTGTAGCTGTTGACGGCCTCCGGCCTGAACTGGCTCCTCTGGACGGCGGACTCCACCGCGTGGAGTCCCCCCGGGTGTCTGTCGCGGATCTCCATCGTCGGCGAGTTCGAGCCGTGGTGCTCGGCGAACGGATGCAGGGGATTCCCCAGGGAGGCGATCCTCTGTTGCTCCTCCGTGCGCCTCCCGGGTCGCGGGGACTCCCGTTCCGGGTTCGGCAGCAGGGGGACGTTCGGACCCTCGTGGATCCCGTGGTTCCTCGAGAACATCTTCTGCCGGTCCGTCGTCGAGACCTGGCGATCCACCAGGTCGCCGTGCTTCCCGCTGGCCCTGCCGAGGAGGGCGTCGATGCAGAAGGAAGTCTTGCCGATGGAGTTGCTGTGTTGGCCGGACGAGCCGAGAGTGTACGCCGGGGGCGAGATCCTCCCGGGCGACGTTCCCGGTTCCCTGCACCGAGTCGACATCTGAACCTCCGGGTCCTGGAAGAAGCTCTGGTTGCCGTGGTCCTTCGACAGTCTCTTGGCGGCGATGTCCTCGTGGTATCTCGCGACCAGCATCTGACTCCTCTCCTCGATTTCCGGCGACCTGGCGAATCGCGTGTCCTCGGGCGATCTCACCCTCGCCTCCATCGGTGATCTGGCCCCCTCCGACCTCGGGGAAGCTCCCGGATCCTGCAGTCTCTGCTGGATCCCGTAGAGATGCCGGGTTGGCTGGTGCAGCTCCTCCGAAATCATCTGCGCGTTGTAATGCATCGCTGCCATCGTCGAAGAAACACGCAGGACTTATCGCATCCTTTTCAGGGCTCCAGGTCCCACCCCCTTCTCCTTCTCCTTTTCTCTCTCTCTCTCTCTCTCTCTCCACCGAAAGATAAATAAACCACGGCCGCACTCTTTAACTTCCTCTACTTCCGAGCACTCGGCTGTTCAGCGATTTGTCCGTCACGATTCGGATCATCCACTGCAGTCCTACTTCCGGTGATGGTGGTCGTGCTGGTGGTGGTGCTGATGATGATGGTGACACTGTCGATTCGACTCGGTTCTTCTCGCGACGACTTCCGGTCGGATGACGCGTTGACGACACTATCGAGCGTTCAACTTCCACACCACTCGACTAGACCGTGGCGGTCTCCGCACTTCCGGAAACTGTCGCCCCCGCGTCGACGGAGATCCTGGTGGTAGCGACGGGCAGTGTCGGAACTGTCGAGCTCATAACTCGAGGGATTCGACCGGAAGTAGATTCGAGCGATCGAGGAGAATTAATCCAACGCGCGGGGTAGGTCGTGCGTGCTCGTCGTTGTGAGAAGTCGAGGAGCTCGCGATTAGCTCGGCGTCGCGTCGCAAAGTGACACATCGTGGTGACCGCGTGTCCAACGGCGAGAAGGGCTTCCCCTCCGCGGATCCAGCGAAGCTGCCACGCCTTTGACGGGACGCCGCGATCCTGCCACGCCTACGGGAACCTCCCTCCCCTACTGGTTCCCCCAAGGAGGACGAGGATGCAGCTGGGAGAATCCCACTGGAGCGAGAAAGAGGAGAGGGTAGATGGGTCTCTTGGTCAGAGCGCTTGGAAGCGCTCGACCAATCAGCTACCGGGATTCGCTCGGGGGTGCGAGGAAGACGCTTGCTCGTTCTCCACGTGACGTCACGAGTGCGAGCAGGATGCAAAGGATCCTGTCAAGTTGCAAAGCTGCTAAGTAATAGAGGGACCTGCACAGGAAACCGGAGGAACTTGGTGAAACCTGTACTCTCTCTTCCTCTCTCTCTCTCTCTCTCTCTCTCTCTCTCGCTCTCTTCTCCGCCAACCCTTACGTTGCGGATAATCGAGCTTGCTGCGATATTAATTTAACTACCGCCTACCACTCCTTCATCGGTTCTTGATCTTATTTCAATAATATTCTCTCTTCTCTCTGTCTCTCTCTCTCTCTCTCTCCAGCAGACTCGCGACCCAGTTGTCTCCAATTCCCTAATGTACGAATAACGAAGGATCCTCCCCAGGATAAGCTGCAGTCGTCCTTACGTAATATCCAGTCAGCCAGTCAGCCATCGTTCCTCCAGTGGATCTCTCCCGTTGGATCGAATCTCGTTAAAATTAATCGACAAAATTAGCGAGGAAAATTAGCTACGTTTACGGAACACTCGTGATCATCGTTACAAGTAGGTTCTTAGAAATTCTATGAATCACCGACGAAAACTTTTATCGGTCGAGATATAACAATAAAACTTTGTCGTTTCCTTCCTGCCGAAAGAATCGTCGGTGCGAATTCATTAATTAATTCGCAAACGTACAATAATTAAGTAAGATTTTCACACTCGCTTTGCGCGCGCGTTTGTGTGTGTGTGTGTGTGTGTGGGTCTGGTTTGTGTGCCCCGCGTTGTAGATAACGAGGAGGAATTATCTGCGGACGACGCTCGGTGTGTTTGTGTATCGGTGCAGCAACGTGGTAGTTAAATAAATTATATAAAGTTAGAGTACATTTTACCAACTCTAATGTGTAAACGTATTAGATAGGATCGTGCATTGGGTATATCAATAAAACACGAAACGTTATCGAACACCTAATAGCCGCGTAATATGTATCACACGCCCAGTTTTCAAGTAATCGTATCTGTTATCACCCATTGTACACTTTTCCCTATCGGCCCAACGCATTTGGTTATCGGGCCCGCAATATGTGTCATATTCCAAAATATCTTTTTTTTTCAGGCTCCGACAAATCCCTCGGCAAACTTTGCACATTTTTTTTAAATTTCTATGAAATATGTTACCGCGGCCGAGCGAGCGAGAAATATTGCGCCAGGTTATCCGAAATATTTCCAAAACTCGCGATGATGCGATACCACCCGAATGGATTTGCAATGGCGATTAGGCAATAGGTCGCGTTCTCCGGTGGAGCCGACCAGGATTACCGCCATCGCCCCAGGATGCCGTCGTTCCTCGAGGACCACACGGAGCAGCGCGTGGTGGCGCGTAGGAGGTGGTGGGTACGATCGACTTTGCATCGAGAGGGAAAGGTCAGAGTGTCTCCGTTGAAATGATGGATGATCAGCTTTGTCGCCCATTTCGTGGTACGTCCGACGCGCGGTGTCGTGAAAGTAGACGGGGTCCGCTGCTCGTTTACTCCCATGTAACCAAATAGCGGACGAAAGAGTGTTTGCTTAAGAGCCGAGGCACGTCCAGCATACTCTCTTCTCAGCCTCGATGGTGGCTGCTTCTCGCTGTTCGTCGCCTACTTCGATATGCCTCCACGCACCGCAAAACTACCGTACCCTACACTACGCAGTGTCGTCGAAATTGACCGTCAAAAATCTTTTTCGATGGAAGGCGGCTCCCCTCGAAAACACTCGCACCCCCACCGCCTAAGTCGCGTAAACCACCCCCCCTCGTCGACCTTCCTGACGACTCTCCGCCAAATCGAACCAATTTCAAGGTCTCTGCGAAATTGACCGTAGGAAAAGATTATCGGGATGTTGCCATCTTGGGGCTACTACCTACCATCGTTGACCCTACGGTCGCTGCTAACGACGACGAGGTCCGGAGAGACTCTCTGAGACTCTTTTGCACGGATGCAACGACGCGGTGAGACGTCTATCGGGGGAGTATTGTTTTTTTTTTTTTTTTTTTTTTTTGGTTCCACGCGGAGTTCTGTGGAACTCCGGAAAGCGCGTGCTCTTGGGGTGACGGAACGTCCGCCATTAATTTCCAATTAGGAGGAGCGATTCTACGCCATTGACGAGGTATCGGGGGTCGACTACACAGGTAGTAAACACGCGCGTCGAGGATCTGTCGCACGTATGCACACAGAGATACTGCCCCGTCACCCTTAGCAGCCGAGCAAACATTCGACGATTTTTAAGCGGTGATTATGCTCTGTCACGATAACCCAAGATTCCATAAGAATCCTCGTCCCCTTTCGTTTAATATCTCTCTGTTGTGATACGCGTATCGAAAAACAGTCGAGAGCGGTCGAATGCACCCTTCGGGAGATCTCCTGGAAAGGCACGCACACGCTCTCTTCCCCGTCTCTCCTCCGCCGGAGATCCTTCTCGTAGAAATAATACGACGACGATTTACGCGACAAACGCGGATTCGGAGATTCGAGGGCGGGAAACTTTGAAACGGAGTCAAGAGCGCCTTCTTCTCGTTTCTTCGGGAATCGAAACTCTCTCGACGATGAGAATACGAAGATATCGTGTGATATCTGCCGCCGCCTCCTCCTCCTCCTCCTTCTTCTCGTTTGGAGCTTAAGGTCTCTGAAATTCCGAAAATTCTAATCTCTAAATTAATAAGATGCGAGTACGGTAATAATTTGGAGTAATCAAGAGCTGATAGGCGAGCTAATATTGTTTGCCGAGGTATTAGCTCGCTGCTAGTTGTTTAATTCCTTCGAAAACAGTGCAAAGTCCCGGTCGACAAGACTTTCGTCGATCCGACGACGTTAATTGGCCAATTATCAGACTTTCTCGGATCTTTTGATAAACGAAATTTAGGACAAACGCTGCGCGAAACTCCGCCACCGTTATCTCTCGCTCGTCCGTAATTAACGATTTTATGAGGAATTCACCTGCCTTCGCTTTAATCTCTCCCGGATAAGATTGCTGGATGGCCGTTCGATTAAGCTTCGCTCCGTAGATAAATCTTAATTGGTGTCCCTCATGGATCTACACGCCAAGTGTGTACGAGTGTGCATGAGTGAGCGTGTCGTCGTTAATCGGATTCTAATTCCCATCGAAATTTCCGAAAACGAGTTTTCGCCGCAACCTTTCGTCCTCTCCATCTTCATTTCCCGGTGAATCCCCCGCGCGCGCGCGCGAGCGAGCGAGCGATAAACCTTCGGCCATTCGTCACTCGTTATTGCGATTTATTATGTAATTACGGGGATTAGTTTATTAAACCTGGATAATAATTGCCGCGCCATTAACGGCGTAGAACTCCCAGCGAATCGGCTTAATCGGACAAACGTTAGCAAGATAACGATCTATTTGTTAGTAGCGTTTTAACGATCATTTGGCTTTACTGATAATCGCAAACTAAAAAGACAGATATTATCGCTGCCTTTCGATTACACGATTACGAGGTACACATCCAAATATTACATAAGAGTTCCAATGGATAGGATGCGATTCCGATGTTGGATTCTCTCTTTGTTTGATTTTTTCTCTTTTTTTTTTTTTCTCATTTTTCGTTCGTTTGTTCGTTGGCCGCGATGATCTCGAGGATGATCATCGACGAGAAAACAATGTTCCCTCCGCAAACAAATATATGCGCTGATCCAGTTGTAATCCAGTAGAGAGGTGTTGGTACAGAGGTATGCGAGAGAGAGAGAGCGAGGTGCGATAAATCTTTAATATTAGCGAATTAGTTCCCTCCGCAAGCATCCGAATTGGCTTGGTTAGTGTTTCGAATGAGAGTTTCCTAGCGGCGGGAATACAATTACGAGAATTTCGTCCCGGTTGCGCAATTATATCGTTTAACGGATATCATGGCGTCTTTCAACGGCTCGATGGCCTCTTCCTCCGCCCCCTCGATCCCCGTCCTGGCACCCCGCGAAAGTCCTCTTCAGTAATTAGAATCTCCCAGCCCCTATGAGCCTCCACTACCGACTTCACCCCCTCGCCAGCCATTACTTTTAATGGCGTTGTTAATGAAACTAGGTGTCGCCAAATTAACTTCTCATTCCAGCAGTGCTCAACCCGAACCCTCGTCGTTCCTCTCTAACGCGGGAGGCAAAAAGAATCTCGCGGGTTTGCCAATTGAGAGGCGCAAACTCATCGTTAATAAGGGTGGGCGCGTGGCTTTCAGGGAGGACGACGCTCATTTTCGATTCTCGCAAATAATTGTTAAACGCATTATTCATCGGAGATTACACTATCGTAATAAATAACTCTCCGAAATACAAACGAAGATCTCGGATGTTTGTTTTTTCAAATTTGATAACAGATCTTTATCTCGGTTTCAGCCGTGTAATGAAAATGGCTCGATTATACATTATGATTTCGGAGAGTCTTTATCGAAAAGGCTAATAAATATTTCAAGACAAAAATATATGAGAAGAGAGAGAGAGAGAGAGAAAGAGAGGGAGAGATTGAGCAATACCGATGGGGGAGGAAGGCGATTGAAGCAAGTGTAGAGGAACCCCAACCAATGAAAGGCGAAATGCCAATGAATCTCAACTTTTATAGCGCGCACATTAAACAAAGGGTACCACATAATTAAAATGTCACGAACAATGAATAGATACAAACACGAACAAACATGGCCTTGTCGAAGCGGGCTTGAGTGGAGTCATTCACGAGTAATAAATGTCCGTCGAAAGTGATCTATTTCACGTACGCGATACATTAGTTTCTAATAATGAAAGCTTCTCACCCTCTTTTTTTCTCTCTCTCTCTCTCTCTCTCTCCTCGTTAGATTGTTCTTCCTCGTGGCATTCGAAATAAATTTTAAAAACGAGTCAATGAGCACCGCTGCACCTTTTGACGTTTAACTAAATTAACGATATAAAAAGTGGGAACTCGTTAAACAAAAGCTGAACAAAGAATATAACAAAGAGAAAAGAAATTGTTAGAAGTTTACGAATCGGGACACGAGTCCTAAGGGTGCCCAGTTTGAAAACCACTGGCGCAGGCTGATTACCGCGGTAACCACCCCCCGAGCGCCAATTAATCTTAACTTTTACGGGGCAAACACTTTTCATTAAGCCCACCCCTCCCCCTTGCTCGGAGCTCGAGCGCCCCACCACTTCGAGTACCCTTCGGCTTCAACCCTCTTTCGCCCCTCTCCTTTTTTCCACCACCCCCGCGCACCCGCAATTCTAGCGACCCATCCTCCTTTCAGGCGAGGAACGGCAAGGAAAATGGCTCCCCAGACAAGCGTTTAATCTGGCTCTAATTAGCAACTTACCCTTCGCCGCCGCCTCTCTCCCCTCTTCACTCCCTCCACTTCTTCTACTTCTACGTTTCAAGCAAAGAGGGAGAGGGATTTTCTCCACTTCTATTATCCAGCCTTGTTACTCTGATCTCTTTTTTCTCATACACACACACACACACACACACACACATATATATATATATATCGTTCTCTCTTTCTTTCATCCCCCTTTTTACCACCCCCTCCTTTTTCTCAAGATTCCGCGCTACCGCTCCTTCCAGAGTTATCTGGAAGTAGAAGTTTGCTTTTTTCCTGTTTCTAGATATCATCTCGATTTTCTCGATACTGATAGCTCGATTTGTAGAACGATCGGTCGAAAGAAATTAACAGAAGCGACGCAAAGGTTTTCGCGTAATCGAGGAAACTCTTTTCTCTTCAGAGTGAAAATTAAAGTTAAGACAATCTAATCGTTTCGCGTAAGATTATTCCATTTTTACGAGCGGTCCTTGTGACTCGTTTCAGACAAAATATTCCGCGTTTCATCGGAATTTTAATATTATCCGAATGACAAAACACTTTGAGACTTTGACAATTGATTCGCGTCACTCGTTGTAAATGTAACACTCGTGATATCAACTTTATAGCGGAGGAGCAGTGAAAAGATCAATGATATCGCAGGACACTATCAATTCCCGATAAGGTAGAAATTCTCTGGTGTACGCGATAAAGCAGTTCTCTGCTCGGTATCAAGAGTGAAAAGAACGCGTGGTTCTCTTACCGGCGAGAGGTTCGCAGGGTGAATTTGTCGAAAGGGACTATTGCACCCTTCGCAGAGAGGGAGGGCTTTTGCACCAAGGAGAAACCACGCGTTCGTGTCGATAAAAGCTCGATTTGAAACGACCTGGACACACGCATCTCCTTTAACACGGATAACAAAGATCTCTACCGTGCAAGAACGCATTGGAGCGCGTGGATTCTCCCTCTCGTCGGAGAATATCTTAAGATGATCAAAACTTGCACGAGATCAATGGAAAAAAGGAAAAAAGAGCAACAAGCATTGAGGCAGAATTCTTTCTTTTACAGATCACAATATGTTGATGAGAAACAGACTTAATTTTCATAATTATCAAATAGGTGCTTAAATAAATTTAGTAGTGCGCTCTGTAAATATACTGCCTGATATCTAAAAAATACATATTTCGTTCTCTACACTGAACTTTTTAATAAGATAATCCAAAGAAATTGCAAATGATCGATTCGAGCAACTATAAATGAATGAAGCACGGTCGTACAATCTCATTGACAATTTTGAGAAAATTTCGCAGTGACTGTTCTCTCTCTCCCTCTCTCTTTCTCATTAAGAGAAATAAAAGTCGCCGTTAGCTTCGACGGAAATGCCACGGCTACGAGTCTCGAGGTATTAAAATACACTTATCGTTCACTCTCGGTCACAACGTAAAAAGCTTGGGAAAGTGTCTTTTTTCACTTGAGTCTGGACGGAATTCGAGCGTGCCCTTGAAAGTCAAAACTTTGGTAACACTGGTCTCGCACGGAGCACGCGAAGCGACTCTTCCATGGAAAGTTCTGCGAGATGATGGGCTTGCTTCTTGAGCGCGCGTTTCAGTTAACGCGTTTAGCTCATAACTTTGTCTATCCAAGGAACAAACTTTTGGATGTTGGTGTAAACACCAGGTAAGTGTTCGCGGCCACAGCCAATGCCCCAGGACACCAAGCCGATGAGGACGTGCCTTCCCTCCACGGACATCGTCAGCGGCCCTCCGGAGTCGCCCTATCGCGAGCGATGAAACAAACAAACAAACAAATAAAACCCGGCGCTAAAAAGACAATTTTGGAGAAGCCTGGAAATATTCAGCAGCGTTTAAACAAACTGCGGGACGGAGCGAGGAGGGGTGGGAGAGACCGGAAGGAAGGGCGAGAGGGAGCTGCTGCAGTTCTGTGACAGTGAGAAATAATTCAGCTAATTATAATGCTGTCTCTCCGCGGGAGTTGGAGTGGAGAAGTTAGTAAGCCGAAATTAATATACGCGAGCTCCACACACCTGACACGAGTCACGGCCACCCTCTTTGTATCCAGCGCAGAGGAACACGTCGTGGATGGTCTCTCTCCTACCTGCCGCCCTGAACCATCTTTGGCATCTCTCGTTGGGTATCACCTGAGAGGAGAGACGAAAGAAACTCGAGGAGTGAAAAAACAAACGAGCGACAAGAGAATCGGGGGGAGGAGGAGGATAGTTACTTCGACGTCGACTTCCTGAAGAACCGACGGCGCCGAAGTTTGTCCGTGTCTCGTTCGTCCCCAGCCAGCCACTGTCGCGGTACGACCGGAGAGCTTGAGGTTCCTGGCTGGCAAGCACACCGGTACAATGTGCTGCTTGAAAGCCACGGTTCTGGAAAGTTTCACGAGCGCGACGTCGTTCCGGAAATCCGTGGGTGAATATTGAGGGTGCACCTGCGAGCAACGAGTTAATAAGTTTACCCAGTTTCCCGGCGACGACACCCTCTCCCACCGTCGCCGCCAACGTCCCCCGAGGTTCGACCTCGGGAAAAGCAAAGAGCGAATCAGGGGGGGGGGGGATGAAAAATATACCCTCCAGGGATATCTGATCTCGAAGGCTCACCTCCTTCCGCTCGATGTTGTACTCCTCGTGCAGCAGCCGTTCCGATGCATCTCGAACGTCCCACTCGCCCAGCCTGACCTTGAGATTGCTGTTCGGTGTCCTAGAGCGAGAGAACGAGTTGAGAGGAGTGGGCGCGGGTAGTTTTTGGGGAATTGAAAGTTGACTCGAGTCGAGCGAGATGGTCGTGGATCATCATGGATCATCATGGATCCCGCGCGCTTCGGTTTGAGTGACAGCGCGCGCGCTTGTGCTATTGTTTCTTGTTTATAATAATTGATAATTGGTTGTTCACTCACGTGGCGACACAATGGGCTGCTGTCACAACCCATCTGTTATTCAGCAAGGCACCCCCGCACGAGAGCTTCTTTGTCAGGAATCCCGATTTGATAATGGCCGCCTGCAAAAATAAACGCGCGGATGCAATACTCAGGTTTTTTTTTTTTTTTTGCAAAAAACACTCGCGCTGTTGCCGCGATAATTCTTCCGCGTGTTCTCCATTACGGAAAGAAACGATTTAACGCTTCGATGAAGTTAACCGGTCCGTGCGGCGAAGCCATTAAAACCCGTTTAGCATTCGCCGTCTACGAGAGAGTGTACAGGAAACGCGCGTACTCGCGTATTCTCCACCGCGAAGTTTTTTTATTCGCCAAGTACGAAATTTCCAACGCGAATTTACGTGGGGTTTGCCTCCGAGGAGCAGGATTCCAAGGTCATCGGGACAAATCGCGGACATCGAATCGTCGCGTCGTCGGAAGATAGGACGGTGCGCGATGGGACACCATGGAATTTTCCTCGGGGAACCATAAAGGAGATCGAGGAGGGGAGTGGGGGAGGGGGGGGGGGAGGCTTTACAGGGAGATTTCGCGCGGTTCGAGTGGATTCTAATGAATAATGCAGAAGAAAGGAAGAGTGACGCCGCCTTCGCCGACGCCGCCGCTGGTGGTGATGGTGGTGATGGTGGTGATGGTGGTGGTGGCGGTGAAGAAAGTGCGCGTGAAATTTATGGCACGGAGCTAGTGGAATTAGAGGCTACCAAGAGAAAAGATCTGGAACGGCAGTTCATTGCCAGTCTCTCACCTGCCACGGATGACTGCCGAAGCTCGAGCTATGACCACCCACGATTCTGTTGCTCCTCGTGTATAATTCACCGCAACCTGTGGAAATTCCAGATGAGAAAAAAAGAGAAACACACGAGGTTAGTCAAAGTTCTCTCTCTTCACGGGTAGATTGCTCCTCAACTACCCGGAAGGAGATTCCTCCTCCATCCTCCTCTCGACCCCCAAACTTTGTACAAGCTGAACCATCCCCTGGTCTCCCCCCCCCCCAACCTCACAACCCACAGTTTGGATCGTTCCAATTTTCAAGGAACAGAGAAAAAATCGAATGGCCGACCAGGCGTTCCTCTCCCCCCCGTTTGCTTGTCGGCTTCCTTTCCCTCGACGAAATTTTCAAGCGGATGATCATCCACGGCGACGATTTATCGGCTTTCCTTGCTTGACTAATTCTCCGTGCGCCGTGCAATGGGGGGTGGTGCTCTCTCCGTCAAGTGCGTTTCTTCCTTTGCTATATAGCGTGTCTCGTCTCACTTATCTAATGCAGCAGTGCATAGAAAGATTTCAAGCACCGTGCAGAGGAAAAGAAAGGAGAAATCCGTGTGCGTCTTTTTCCAAACTATCGTAATGCAAGTGCGTCGTAATAAGTACACGGGTGCACAGTTTCCAAATAATCAGCTTAATCTTTGCGAATTCTAGAACGTTCTCTCGAATGGCGGAGTCGCGCAGTGTCGAGATGGAATTTGCGCGCGTGTGCGTGCGTGCGTGCGTGCGTGCGTGCGTGCGTGCCGCGTTTCTTCCTCGATCCGCACAATGCGCGATCGGCTGGCGCACGCACGTGCGTACAATGGACTCGCTTAGGAGGAGAAAGATTCATTGCTCGTCTTATTCGAGAGGCGCGTGCGTGGTGCCTCTATTTTATTTGATTATGCTGCGCAGCTTCCCGTGCCTCCGATTCTTCAGCGGCCTGTCCGTAATCGGAAAACGAGCGTCCCATTCGCCGCCACACTTTGAAGTGGAGAATTTAGAAAGTTGCCCCCTGCGCGTAAACACTTCCTTTTAACTCGTCTCCGAATGAAAGGACGACGCAACGACGTAAAATCGCGCATAGAGAGCAAGCGCGCGCTCTTCTCAGCGTTGACTTTTGGCAAAGGTGTCTCCCCTCCTCCCTCAGCCCCCCGAGAGGCTTTTCTCTCGGGAGTCTCCGCAAATTGTAGAAAATCGGACTTTTGACAATGGCTGAACTTTGGACTTTGGTGTTGTGCATTTTTACAGAGAGAAATGAAGAGAGAAAGAGAGAGAGAGAGAGAGAGAGAGAGAGAGAGAGAAGAGAGCGTGACATTCCGCGATGTTGGTGAAGAGAGTCTAGTCTCATGCGGATTACCACGATATTTGGAGTAATCGGCGGAAGTGGAGGGGTCCTCGGCAACGTGGACAGTTTGCATGGCGGGGTAGCCGTCGTACTCGTCCTGAGGGTACTCGTGGTACCCGGGGGGTGGTCGACTCCCCTGGACGTGGACCGGCCGCTCGGGGCCGAGGTCGTTAGGTCGGTCGTGATCCCATCCGGAGTAGAGGGGGTCGTAGCTGGTGCTGGGCTTATTCGCGATCAGGAAGGAGAAACTCGGCGATGGCCTGTGCACCGGTGGCTCGTGTCCGTAGATCGGTTTCAGGGACTGCGAGCCTCCTCCCCCGTTGTAGATGTGCACGTCGTCGTCCAGGTAGGGCCGCTGATTTCCCAAGTTCAACGACAGAGCTACGTAGAAAGAGCCACTTAGCCTCTTGAGAAACTCTTACCTCGTGGTTCCTCGTGAAAATCGCCAGTTCCACACACCCCTGCCCCTCCCGAGGCTCCGAGCTCCAGGAGGGAACTTTGACTAATTAGTTTCTAGTTGCGATTTACTCGAGCGAAATTTCGATCCTTTCGACCCTTTTTATTTATTTTTTTTTTTTTTTCTCTAGACCCTTTCGCCGGGTTCGATCGCCGAGAAATTGCTGCTACTCGAGAAAGAAGAGGGAGGAGAGACACGTCCGGGTGCTGCTGACGATGACGATGACGACGATGGCGATGGTGTTGGTGGTGGTGATGGCGATAGTTGCGGCGGCGGCGGCGGTGGTGGTGGTGGTGGTGGTGGTGGTGGTGGTAGCAGCGACGACGACGGTGATGGTAGTAGTGGTCATGGTCAATTAAGTGGTGACCGTCGTGGCGTTTGCACTCGCGTTGCTCGTTTGCCAACCAGTCGGAGAGTCGCGCGAAGCGTCGATTGACATTGCGATTCAATTATTTTCGGCTGCTGGCCCCCAAGGAGGAGCGGAAAGTATCGCGCGGTGCGACGGCTTAGCGCGGACAGCACTTGAACCCGAATAATGGCCCATTGTCATTCCCGCTCGGCCAATTTCTACGGGGACCCGAAATTGCACAACCGCCGAGTCACTCGACAAGGCGACGCGCGACCAGAAGTTGGCCGACACTTTCAAATACAGTTATTTACGCCTAGTTTGCGACAGGCCCCTCCGTGCCTGCCCCTCTCTACACCACCCCTCCGTCGACTCCGACTCCTCCGCCGGGGCTTTTCCACGAATTTTGCTACGAATAACCAGCCGTGAACGAGCGTCCTCACCCCGTTGACCTCGTAATTTTCCAGCGACAATTTTGGTCCTCCTCACGCGGATCCGCTTAATTGCGACCTCGAGAGCGCGCGTCGCGCGATGAACCACGATGACTCGGAGTTTTCGAGATTTACCAGCGATTTCCGCGTCCGCTCGAGTTTTGGAAGCTAAGGAATTGGAGTCCCCGAGAAACGACGGGACTGACTTTCCCGCGGGGGTTCATTCGACCGGTTCACGGAGGGTCGCGCGACGGAAAGTCTCTCCGGTTGTCACCGCGCGCGCGCTTGTTAAGGTGTCGTCGAGAGTAGAAGGGACTGCGAGTTAATTAAAAGGCGCGCGCGATCTCGAGATTAAAAATACTTCCGCAGGAAAATGCAACGGGGTCTGGCCGCGATGAGAAAGCTGAGAGGTCGCCTCAACATTTTCTATTAGTTTGCGCTCGCGCGCGCGCAAACGCCGAAAATTAACCTCCGGGAAATTTCGGAGCTCTCGTCTGTAACGGAGAGAGGCCATTAGCGGAAGGAACGGACGGTCTCTCGGAAGTTTCACACGGCAGTTCCACGAGAGAATGTTCGCGATCCAGAATGGCTCCTCTTCGGTGGGTCGGATCGTCCATCGATCGTCGCACCTGGACGCGCGTCAGGATCTCGCGTCGTCCAGGTCGAAAAGTCGTCGGAGACTCCGAGTAACTTGCGAAGGAAATTATAAAGGGCTGGAGAGAGAGGGCATAATACTCACTGGCATTCTGCAGGAGGCCTACGGTAGGTCGCGGTATTTTCTCCGGGATGTCGTCGTCGTCCACGCAGCAACTCCAAATGAGCCCACCGGAGCAGAGGTCGACCGGGCGGCCGCCTCCCAGCACGCAGCTGATGCTCAGTCCGCACTCGAATTTCGCTCCTTTGTATTTGCACGTTTGCGGTATCACTGAAAGTCAGAAGAAACGGAGTTGAGCGGTGCGAACGCGAATGATCAGCAGCGGCGCTCGTCTTTTTTGCGCTCGCGACAAATTTTGCAACCGAGCAGCGGCGCGGCAGGACTTTAAAAGTCCTTGAAACTCGACTCTTCCTCCTTAACGGGTTCCCGGCGGGAATTACCGCGGCGACTTTCCTGGAGATTCTTCGAGCATTCTTCGGGGTTTTCGTCCGAGATCGAGCGTTTCCGCAGTTGCGCGTTCGAAATTGCCCATTCTTCCGGACCTGGAGTTCCTGGAAGAGGAACAAGGGGATGTTCGAGAATCGCGGAGCGGTTAAGAGAGTCGAAGATCGTGGGCTGCGCGATGAACGGAGGAGTGTGGGAGAGGAAGCGGAGGTTGAGCCGGCTTTGAACGCGCCATATCGCCGGTACCGTTACGTCGAGTCCTACCTTACCCTGCCCCTCCCCCAGCCCCAGGTCCGCGGAGGAGACAAATTTCTCCTCCGATTTCCACAACGACGACGATGGGTCGCTCCGATCTCCCGGAGCCCCCAGGTCCCGTCCGTCAGTATCGTCGACGCTGATGTGCGGGAGGGGGGTCCCCCCCTGGGGGAGGGGTGTCGGTCTAGCTTCCAGCGGAACCTCGACCACCGGAAGTGGCGCGGAAGACGTCGAGTTCGCTGTCGAACCGTAAGAATTCGAGCCGGTTCGTCGGCATCGTCGTCGCGTGGAACCTCCGACTCTAGCTGGTGCGTGCGTGCGCGCGCGCGCGTACGTCGTTCGTCTGCTCTGTTTCTCAAGGTAAACGATCGGACACTTTCGTTCCGAATCGCAGTTTCGTAAGTGAAATTTAGGACTCGGGCGAACGTGAAAGTTCCGACGGACTCTCGGGGGGTATCGGTCGATCGTCTCACCCGGACAGGCTCGATCGACGCGATTGCCGAGCGGTCCGTCGACGAAAATTACCCGGTCTCTCCCCCCTCGGGTTTCGCCCAGCTCCGTTTCCGGTTCCGCGGAAGATGGGCATTTTCCTGGGAATACGGCGTTTGAGGGGAAGGGGAGGGGGGGGGGCGGCAGCGGTGCGTTCGTTCTACTAGAAGCTTCCGGCTAATCTCGGAGATCTCTGTCAACGTACTTCTGCCAAGCATATCCATAATACCACTCTGAAGATTAGAGTTATGTCCTCGATGATCATCCGCAGCGGTGTAGTTCCGTTTCTTTCTGAGTGTCTCCACTAGTAGGGCACCCTGTTCCTGGCTCGTGAGTTTTCTGCGCCTGCCTTGCCTGTACTGGCCATTGGCGAGCACCCGATCCAGTTCGCCGTTCAGTCTCTTCCTTCGGACGTCCTCGAGGAACTCCTGAACGTCGACTTCCCGCTGGCCGCTCATGTTCTCGAGCCACGTCTTCGGGTCCCACTGGTCCTCGCCCGGGGGGTGGTGCTGGTGGTGGTGGCGATGGTCGTCGTCGATGTCCTCGCGAGTGCCCGACGCGTAGCTACCTCCTTTCGGGTACTCGTCTTTCGACGCTTCCGGTTCGCCGGTGACGTCACTCCCGAAGAACCCAGCGGAGTACCGGAAGTCCTCCGCTCCGGGCTTCCCCGAGGAGGGTCTGCCGCGTTCTATGACGTTCTTCAGGTTGCTCTCGATGGCACGATTCTCGCGCACCAGGTCGTGCCTCTTGCCGATCGCAGTCTTGGAGTTGCGGAGGAACGAGGACTCTTCGTGCCGCTCCTCAAGGTCGCCGGTCCTCGTCGACCTCGTCGGGGACTCCGTCTCGGGGAGGGCTCCAAACCACTCGGCGGGACCAGGACCGGGACTCGAGCGGGCTTGGCTTTGCGCTTGCGTGTCCTTGACCCTGTCCTTGAAGCCGATCGCCGAGGCAGTTCCGCCGGGTTTGGTCTCGAGCCTCTCGATCCAAGACCTCGAGACGAATCTCGCGCTTCTCGCGTCGAGTCGCTCGTGACTCCAGGCACCGGCCAGCGCCGCACACAGACACAGCAGCAAACTGATCCTCATGGTGGTCGCGAAGTCCCGAAGACTCGACAGTCTCAGGAGCATCCGAGAACTCAGGAAGACGAACTTGGCACAATGGAGCGATCCAATCCGCGTCGATCCCTCGACATGATGGTGCACTTTCACTCAACCGAATTTCCTCCGTGCAGGAATCCCCGGGATATGGCGCTCCCTTTCCCGCTCCAAGGACCCCTAGGCGCGGATCGCAATGTCCCTCGACGTTTTCCACTTTTACTCGGCTATCAGGAGAGTTTTAGGCTCGTCCGTAGGTCGGGAGTCGTCGAAACACTCGTCGATCCGGGACTTTCCTCGGGCCAGTCCAGAAATGGTGTTGGCCGATGGCATCGATCTTTCAATTGGATCTTGGAACTGGTTGGAAACCGGTTCGCGTGACTAGTTCAAGGGCGACAGCCGTCTCTCCGGCTCGTTCGCCAGGCTCCTACGGCTCCTTCCGGCTAGTTCAAGGTCACTGGACGGGAAGACTCCAGGGAAACGCGAGAGCGAGGGCCTTCGGCAGGTGGCACAGGTTCCTCCAGGAGAGTCCAGGGTGTCCCGGTGCACGGAGCAGCACACGCCTTTCCACGTGGACTGCTTCTCCAGCCGATGTCTGTGTCTCGCGTCGACCGCGTCTCGATCGGGGTCTAAGGAGGCGCTGGCTGGCTGCTTTCACCGGCATCAGCTTTCCCGGCGACTCGCCCGGTGATCCCCCCGTTGCTCTTGCATTGGGTCCCCACTTCGCGCTTCCTCCTTTTCCTCCTCTTCGTCGTCCTCTTCTCCAACGCTTCTTCCTCTCGACGGTACCCCTCCAACCTCCCCACGCACGCACTCCCTTTACTTTTCACGCTCCCCTGTGTTTCTCCTTGCTTCTCTTTCTCTTTCTCTTTCTCTATTCTCCAGTTCCACTCGAATTTGCCTCTACTCCGTACGATCCACACGCGCGATCGGCCACATCCGTTTGTCCGTCGCACGCATACGCGCGCGCGCGCAAGCGTATGATCGATAAACCGCATTGATCGACCGAATGACTCTGGCTGAGCTCCGAAACGATTTTTGCGCGGGTTTCCTTTCCTATATGTTATAATGAATTAAAATCAATTATTCTACCGTAGTTCTAATTACGGTGAATCGTTACCGAGGGTAATTATTACTGTTCTCGACAACCGTGACGTTGTACTTTCTTTTTTGTTAAATAATGTCAGCGAGAGACAGTCGCGCGCGCGCGTGTGTGTTTTCATGGAAAAACACACTTGGCTCCGGGCAGATCGAAGAAAATGGAAATTTTGTCTCGATCGAGAGGAAAGCGCGCTTTTCCCGGCTCTCCTCCTTCCGCTCCTCTTCTCATTTTACTCGGTGACGGAACGAGTTCGGGTCCGAGCTCACGGGGGTTGAAGGGCAATTTCGATCTACGCGCGCGCGCGCGCGCGCCGATACAATGGGCTAAGTGAAAAAGCCGATACGTCGAGATTTCACGACCCGAATTCATCGCTCGGTTTCACCGAAAGTATTTTTGCTTTCGAAGGAAAGATTGGAATTTATAAATATCATTAACAATACACTCGCTAAACACGGAGATTGGTTTCTAATATTTGCGCGCCATCCCCTTTCTAAACAAATAAAACAAGCCACGCTGAATCATGTCCCGAAAGGAGAGGGGAAAGGAAAAGAGAAGAAAAGCAAGAGTACGGGCGATTCGATCACGTGTATTTCCAACGTCTCCGCCGGGGAGGATGCATCAATATGCTCGAAGACGCTCTGTAATTTTTCAGCAATGAGCGAGGGGACCGATGAAACGTTTGTTTGGGAAAATTATATACGTTTTGTAAAAGTGCTGTCGCAACAGCTGCGAAAATCAGGACGTGCACGCGACACGCGTGCCCGGCCGTAAATGTTCTTGTAGAAAGTAAGCGTCGGTAAGTGGCCTTTCAAGTACGACTCCATTTTGGTCCACGGCGTTAACTCAAGCGTGAATCGCACAGAATTTCTCATCCTCCCGCGGAGGCCCGCGCTCGAGGTTTTTCCCGAGAATTTCAGAGGTTCTAGAGAGGCGCGAGAAAGGCGAAAAAGGCGAAAAACGCGCGAAAAGTTCGAGTCCCGAGCGTAGGAAGGTTCGGCTCGAGAGAATCGGCGGGAGGAGGTGGATGCAAACAGTGGGAGCGCGTACAATGGATATGGGTCAGGAAAAGATTTTCTCTTTATCTCCTTTCATCCGATTCCCCCTCGACATCTTCCTTTCATAAGTATACGCATCCGGTAATCGGGGACCGGGGACCGGTTTGTCCTTTGAGAATTTTTCCACCGTACCGGCTCTGCGGACCGGTTGATCGTCTCGTCGCTTTATTGGAAATAAAAGAGCGCTTTATTCGCGAGAAAAATCTTCTCGAATAAAACCGCGACGACGAGCCTGCTGGAATCGCGGCTTCCCTCGAATACCAGTGAAAAACTGGCGGCGTGGATTTTTCATTGGGCCACCGACACGCTCGAGTATTCCCAAGGAGTTCTCGCCCCCCCCTCCCTCTGGTCCCGGTAACGAGGCGCAATGTTTTCCCTGTACCCCGCGAGAAGAAGATTCATTTGTATTCGGCAGCAAACGCGCGCGTGCTGGAGCCTTTCTCTTTCAGAGCCGCGCATAAAATTTCCAACGACGATTAAGCTGGGGCGCGACGAAAGGGTGTCATCGAATCACGTAACTCGCAAGGTTGCAAAATCAATTTTGCGCCAAACTGCTGCTTGGAGAAGCTTCGAGTGGCGCGACTCTCTCGACTTACGGCCAAGTTCATCGAAGAACCTCATTTTCCCCGATGAGTCGATACTGTTCTCCGAGTCCGCTTCCTGGTCCGGTAAACCTGGGGGAGAATCATTGGTCGACTCAGTATACTCACTGATGACGACTGCACGTTTGCGCGAAACAATGAGATAGTTCGCTTTACGGCGTATCCTATCGAGAGTCAAATTTGTGCTACTCACCGAGGTCTGACAAGTATCGGTCATTTCTCCTCGAGTCAATAGTCCAGCACTGACCGAGAATCGTTAAAAGTATGATCGACGGCGTTAGCGCGGCCATTTTTCTCTACTTACGTCAAAGACGGTTTTCTTAATCTAAACGTTACGACGACGGATCAACTCGACTCGATCAATCGCTCGTGGAATTATATCCTTCGTTAAAAGTGTTCCTCAGACTTTTGATTCGGTCCTTCAGCGTTTCCTCCATCGTCGAGAAACGACGGGAATGTCAGACCACTGAAAAGAAGAGCAGAGGATCATTATCGCATCGTGACGTCGGTGACGTCGGCGGGCTGAAGTTTCGCGACGTTACTTCGACGAGATTTCCGAAAAATATCCGAGCGTCGGAAAAAAGCGGACAGAGATTCGAGGAGCTAGGAGACGCGAGACGAGGGATGTAATTGGCCAAGTAGTAAAATGCGTGTTTAAGTGGCCATTCCGTCGTCTCGCTTGTTCCTCAAATTAAACATATTGAATACACAGGTAGAATTTTGTCCGGGAGAGTCGAGTTCCCAGGGTGTACACACGTGGGCGAGAAAAGCGATTTTCCATGGGGGAATTTCTATGGGACGGTTTTTCCACGTCGTTCGGGACGATCGAATAAAAAGTTGACGAAACTGGCGACGAACGTTGGCCACGACGCCACGCACAGTGGCCGTGTTTCCGAAGGTTTTTAATTCGTTCCCTCGGGAGTCCTTTGGGCAGAACCGTCCGAGTTCACGAACCGTGGCGGAGGCGTTCGCTGCTCGTACAGTCCGGCTCAAAAGTAGGACACGGAACCAGGTCACCGAGACAAGTGGCACGCCTTTTAGTGCTTCGTAACGTTCGGCTGTGCGGTCTACATGCGGAACCGCGGCATTATACCTTTGGTTATTAGTGAAAGTTAGTCGGTAACTTTCGACTTTGACGCTGGACCTATCAACGAAATTCGTTTGATTCTCGCGCCTAGTTCCCCGGGTCTCGAGTCCTTCGAGACCCCGAGGACGATCTCGTCGGACTCCTCCAACACTTCGCTCCCGTGGTTCCTCCGTGGATTTTTCCGTCACCCTCGTCAAGGGGCTGCGAATCGCCAGAAAAGGAATAGGAAAAGGAAAAAGAAAAAAAATAAAAAAAAAAAAAAAAAACAGCAGTCAGCCCGAAACGAGTCGCGAAGCAAACGCGAAGCTACTCTCCGAGCGTGCAAATGAGCGTGAAACCGTAAAGCCGAGAGTAATCGACGAGCTGTGTAAAAAAGTGGCAGGCGAGGAAAAAGTCGCGGGAAATATTCCGCGTCAACGATACAAATGGATTTTTCGCCATAAGGACGCCGCGTCCCGATAATTTACGATCATTTGCGCTAACGCGGCTCGTTAAGACGTTTCTCAGCAGAGGAGAACGACGAGGGAGGATCAGGAGCAAGAAGGAAGGAGAGAGTAACGCGAAGAGGACGGACCACCAATAAGCGGGGGGAGGAAGGGGGTGGATAGAATTCCCAATAAAATACCGATCGGAATGAGTGGATTTGCAAAGAAGCGGAGGATCGTCGTTATTGCTGCAGCGACGAGCGTTCCATAATAAATTTCAGTTGACGGGCTAAGCAAGATTTACGAGCGATTAAAATTGGACTTCATCAACCTAGATTAGCCGAACGGCGCATCGCTCAAATGCAATTTAATTGGAAAACCAGTTATCGTATCTGTTTCGGAGTTATCGCGCGCCTCATCGAAGCATGACGTTAATCTGATTTTCCGTCGGACTTTTTCTCCGTCGGAGTTGCGCCACCTTTTCATTTGCGTTTGCCCGTACCAAAATCCACCCCCGTCTCGCGCGAGATCGGCGTTTCCGCCAGGAATAACACGAATTAATCTCGTATCTACGGATTCCACTCGCGCGGGCGCGCGCGCGCGCGCGTCATCCAGAACCCGAGGGATAATTGGCGCGCGTTCGCAGGTTGACGAATCTCCTTGCTGGTGCTTGGGAAACGTCTATGGTGTCTGCGACGTACGTGCGTGTATTCGCAAGATTAAGACAACAAGACGCGAGCAGTTTCGAGCAGGGGCACTTTCACGTTCGAGCGCATCGACGACGGGGGAGGCTGCGAAGTTGAAGAGAGCGGCTCCAACGAGTTTCCCCCATAGCTCCGCGTGTTGAGGAAAACTCCTCCTAGCGCGATGCTGCATCAGCGACTCGGGTCGTTGATCGACCTCACCCGAATCGAGATCAAGGTCGCCGTTCGCCGATCATCGAGGAATCGCGGTTGAAGACGCGCGCGTTTGCACGTTGATGATCGGCTTGCGAGTGTTGCGAGACGCGGAATGTCTGTGGCGCGCGGGAAAAGGTTTTTAACCCCGATCAACTTACCACTGGTGGAAATGAATCCGACGATGAGTCTTCGTCCTGGCGAGGGACGATAAACTTGTTGTCGCCTTCGCACCGTTGATGCGCCGAAACCACAAGGCGCGACGTGTAATGATAGGCTTTCGCGTTGTTGAATTTTACATAATGAGAATGAAAGCAACGTAATTTTTATGGAGGCGCTCGAGGAATCGACTCCGGAGCGTTTTGCGGCAATTCCGCGGACGTTCCGCTTTAATTCTGCTTCGTGGCCGAGGAAACTGTGAATGAAGCGTCGTCGACGGTTCCTGGAGAATTTGGATCGAGCCCGTTCGCACTGACGTAGCGAGGAATAGAACACCGCGACACGCGGTTGACTACTGATGAGGAACAGAAACATCAGCATCCAAGACATTCTCTTCTTATTGCTGTCTCTCTCGGTTCTTTCTACTCTCACTCTCTCCGATATGGACCCAGGGTGACCAAAGCCTTCCACCTCTAGCCAGTGAAATTACCTCAAATCTCACGAGTCGGACGCTTCGTCTCTCTCGCTCTTTCTTCCATTCCTTCCCCACTCTCTACTTTGCTTCTGAGAGGTCGATTGATCTTTGCCAAAGTCCTGTCGACTGTCCTCTGTCTAGGTAGAAAGGGTCAAAGAAGCGAAATGGAGTGGTAAGAAGAGGGAAATGGGAGGATTAACCAGCGTTTCTCATTTTTAATGCTGATTTCCTCTCTCTCTCTCTCTCTCTCTCTAATTGATAGTGAAAAGTTGTTATAATATTTTCTCTCGCCGATAGACCGATGTTCTTGAATGAATGGCTCTTCCGGAACGTAATCTTTCAAGGTCAAATAGATTCCTCCAAGAGGAACCTAATGACGACGACGATGTCGACGATGTAGAATATTCGAATTTTCTTCTTAGGACGGACAGCTTTTCTGTTGCGATTTCATTCACGACGTGAGAGCCTAGTAATCCCGAAACTTACTTTCACAGAAAGTCACAATCGCACGAAACAATCTATTTTCTTCCGCACCAAGTTTCACCTGGTCTTTCGTTGGATCTCCCGCTGTCACCTGTAAAATTAAATCTCTGCTATTAGCGTAGGTTTTCTTTTGCGCCACGACAGAAACATAGTTCATCATTTCATGAATCCCTTATGCGAGAATTGTGGCTGAGAAATCATAAAAATGATCTATGGATCATGATCTATGTATTCTTTCCTCGGACTTACTTAATATCCAAGATACTTTTTTTTATGAAATATCGAAACTATCAGGTTTCAAGGTATTTCATTTGTATTGGAATTATTTTTATAAGGGTTTTGAGTATCTTTTTAATTTCAAATCGATTTAAAGTCGATTACGATAAAATCATAAGTGCGTTTATCGACTCGAATCATTTCTAGTGGAGAGACAGAGGGCAGCAGTATGTTAGAAAACATCTATACTGAATGACATTAAAGCGGCTGCGTAAAGATATCCTAAAATATGGCCACTTCTTTTAGGTGTGGAAAGCAATTTGTCAAGTTTTTTATGTATCTCCTAGGAAGATCTTGCTCTTGTTAATAAACATGAGTGATCCATATTCAATAATGTTATAACTTATAACTTCTAAAAGTAATACAGTTTTGTGACTGTTGTGATATAGATATTTTAAGTTTTGACAATATTAGAAGGGAGTTTCAAGAGAAGTTACCTTTTAAATGATTCTTTATTATTGAATAAAATAACAATCATGACTGATACTGAAAAACCCTTTGTATGTCCCTCGCAAGGATGCAATATGGTAAGCGCAAGAATTAAGCTTTATAAGTTAGATGAATAGATTGCTTTTATCATGCGCATTCTATATGGATATTGCATTTGTCAATTATTAGCTTTATTTATATTATACATTGACTTTGTATTATCCAGAGCTTTACAAATGAAGATCATCTAACTGTGCATAAGAAGAAACATGACATGGTATTAAATCTTGGCAATAATGGAAAAAACACGGTTTTCGTGGGTAAGATATTCTTACTAACTTGAAAATAATGGTGAGCTAACAGTGTTTGTTGATTAAACTAACTTTTTTTTAGCAGATCAAACACCTACACCTACAAGATTCATTCGTAATTGCGAAGAAATAGGTTTGTTTCAAGATTTGCAAAATGTGAATCCTTTTGAAGAGACTTTTCGCCGGGCTGTTGAAGCAGGAAAAACTGGTACTTTATCGCTACCTGAAGTAAGAACGTATAATATTAAAATACCTGATTACGTTAAAAATCTTATTTAAGAAAAATATTAATAATTTTAGGCTACAGTTACAGATGATACTTTACATACTCCACATATTTTTCCACATATAATAGTGGAACAATCATCGAGCACTCAAATTTTATCAGATAGCAGTGTTCAAGATTGTCCAGCAGCTATTGTTATCACGGAGAAAACAGATTATGACAAAACCATTTCAGAAACAGAAATCTGTTCTAGTCTCAAACTATCCTCAAATGATGCTTTAAATCTAATAGAGGAGAAGCATATTTCAAAACATAAACAAAATAATTTAATGTTAGATGGAAATATTCCTATTTTACCAAAATTAGCACCCATTCCAACTACTGTTCCTTTGTGAGTATCAAATGCTACAATTATTATTACTATTGTGTGCATAATAACATTTTTTGATAATAGATCTATAAATGGGGAAGAAGTCCAGTTATTACTAAAGACAGCAGATGGTAAGTTAATGCAATTGTCGGCAATACCAGTTCGCGACACATCTTCTTCTCTTATAAATACAATTAATCAAACTAAACAATCAACAGTAATAATAAAAACAGAACCTTCTTTAAAATGTACTGCAGAATGTGATGCGAGAGAGTCGGTAGCTCCAAAATTGTCATTAGCAAAAATGGTTTGTAATCTTGATAGATAATTTACATAAGAGCTTAATTTCTTCTACTCTCAATGTAACTTTAATATTAAATTATTATTACTGCAGAAATTACGACAAGTTCTAACTAAAAGCGTTGATTCTCAAAATCAAAACACATCGGAAATCGCGTTAAATGACGATCCTGTCTTTCCATCAAAAAAAGAAAATCAAAAAGGGAGCAACGATACAAAAAAGAAACTAGATTCACTTGAACGAAATCGTGCGAGTTCAATGCGAGCAAGGGCTAAACGAAAAGCGTGGATACAACAATTGCAAAAAACAGTTAATAATGTTAATGATATAAATAATATTTTGCAAACAGAAGTGAAATCTTTAAGATTAGAAGTAACGAGATTAAAAAGCTTACTACTTGCCCATAAAGACTGTCCAGTGACAAAAAGTATGCAGAAAGGTGGGTTTTATAATTATTTTAATCAATTATGTTGGATGCAATGTTAATACTCTCATGAATTGTTCTCATACGAAATGCTTTTTCTTTTCATAGGAAATAGTGTGATTTTAGGATCTAAACTAATTCCGATTAATCCGGAAATTATGGATATATCGTCGGTTAATAATGTACCATTAAAAAGGATAATTTCTACAGAATCATCGAAATCGAAGAAGATGCTCTCAGCTACAACGAAAGGTCCGGTAATACTTCCAAAAATAGATATAAATTTAGCTCCTCCAATTCAAACTACTGCAATTGTTAATAATTTACCTATTAAGATTGTGGAGGTAAGTCCATTTATAACGAATAAAAAAGAATCTAAGCAAATTTTAATTGTACAATCAACCCAAGAGAGTATTACCGAAGCTTTACCTAGGCAAATCATTCAAATCAATCCAAATTACGAAGTGGAAAATGCTGCTTCGAAAAGTACTGGAGCGTAGTTATCAGCAAATAATTAGTATTATACTGATAATAAAATTTACACATATAAAATTAGCATTCCTTTACAAAGACACATTTATATTAACTATTTTCTTAAAAAAAAAAAAAAAAAAAAAAAAATTGAATGTATTAACTCTTCAATTATATATATATAGTTTATCAATTATGAAGCAATGTCAAGCTATAATTATATTGACAATGAACGTGATGATACACAACAGTCAGTTACAATGCGAAGGGTTAAACAAAAATCTGCTTCAAATCCTTGATGCAATATGGAACTATCAAAGTATTAATTATTGTAAATATAACTATATTAAATAGTATATTAGAAATATTTACGTAAATTATTTAAAGTAATTTATTTTTCATGTTCTTTTATTGCTTTGAAAATGAATGTTTTACGGGAAATAATTTGGGAGGTATAAATAAACTATTACACTTCGATAATAAAATTTATTTATAATTGAATACATATCGATCAGGGTGTACTATTTACGTAATAGAGCATTTCTTTTTATACTCCTATTATGATCTCAAGGAACTTTCAAAGTATTCAATAAAAGAATTTTATTGCATACGCAAATAATACATAACAACTGTGTGCATAAAAATGTTTTATATTTTATAATGTTTTTTATAGTAACAGAAATATATAATTTATACAAATAAAGCTGAAAGATTTATTTCAAGAACCACACGGTACTTATATTTATTACAATATTACAAAAATACCTCTTTCTGACCTTTTTAGTTATATTAACATTTACTCGGAGATTCTTGAATAAACTGTATAAACGATAAATTTCAATAAATAATCGATGAATAAATATTACTTTATTACATCGATTTGTATACCGGTGAAAATGGTGTTTATAAGCCATCAGTTTACATAGTTCATATTCATGGAGTGATCTTGTTGTCCCAGTTAATCCCACGATGATTCTGTGACCCTCGGGCCCTTATCAGTTCTCCGTCCAGTCGTATAACAATTCTACACCGGACCCGAGAATGATAAGGGGCTTCGGGCACGCAATATTCGTACACGAGTTAGACTCCCCCCGGATCTTTTTCGGAGAAATACTAAAAATGTCTGAAACTTACAGGAAAATCATTAAAATTTCAGCAACTGACGTTACATCCTCCACCTAATAGAATCCTGATCAAGATAATATGTGCGGTGACAAATTAATTTCGAATAAAATTCAATTTTATTGAGTTGTAAATCAACAGTAACATAGTATTATCACCGGCTACTATTTTCTCTGTGTCTATCCGACATTTAAACTGTGTCTGCAAGAAAGGAGGAGAAGGAGAGAGATAAAGAGAGAGAAAGAAAAAAGAAAATAAAAGTTGCCTGTGGAAAAGATAATATATTATCGTGTTTGTCCACGAAGGTATTTGTTGTATATACAATACCCGTATCGCATTGGCCAAAGCTGGAAACCCGGCAGATCGAAATGTCTGTTGGATATCTGTCAACGCGATCAAAGGACAGTGTCTTTTTTGACAAATACGGCTAAGTCCCTCGAGCAATGGTTGACTCACATTCGACACAAAAAAGGACGGAGCACGTTCTGTAAATATTACCAGCGGCTTTCCTCTTCTAAGTCGACAAGAACCGACGATAAGAGTAACCAAACTTTGGAGCTGTAATATCTCAATCGAAAATTCTTCAATATAGAAATTGAAATGGAACTCTTCGCCATTTAAACCGTACTCTGTACGCACTCGAGATAAGGGAAGAGAAGAGAAGGATGATGATCGAACGCTCAATTTCACGATCGTAGATAATTGTACACGGTCGATTGTAATAACTCGACAATAATTTCTTCGGTAGGTTCATTGAGACTCCATATCTCTCTCTCCGAATAGAGAGATCTACTCGTGGTTCTCTTGAAATTTCAGTACACGCAATCGCGCAACGTAATAAATACGAGGGCAATTTATCTTGCAGAAATATGGACTCGATTAATTATCTTAATAAGGCGGAATAGCGAGGGGGGAGGGACACTATAAATTGTTTCGCGATAATCAATTACGGTCGGGCATTGTTTCAGCCTTGATAAGTCTGATTCAATTACGAATTAGGCATCTGTGGGTCAGCGGGGTAGACCCATCGGTGTCATTTTATTTGTCAGCAACGAGGACAACGCAGCGGCAGGACCGAGCAAGAACGAAAATAGAATGTGCGATCCCGAGGCAAAGTGCAGGTGCCGGTGGAACATCGCAAAGAAGAATGCGTGCGCGACTTGAAGTTCTTAGACCTTGAAATTATTAATTATGATGAGGAGCAGAGGAGGAGAAGGAGGGCACGTGCGAGGATCGTCCGATAAAGAAGGGACGATACGACGACGATGACGAGGATGCCAAAGAGTTTCCATTTCGCCCTGGCAGATGCTTCTCACCGTTGGAAAGAGCTTGACCTTGGCGAGATCCGATCAATGGCAAATTAAGCATCTGCGGATGGGTGGTTCGCAACAACGTTTTTACTTTCCAGTAAAATAAATTGACCTCTTTTGCAGGTGTCTCGCTGAGTTCCGGTCAGTCCTGCGAAGAACCGCATGGCGACTATTATACAACATACTCGCGGCGCGTTTCGCTGACCTTGGACCGATCCAGCCGCACTTCTTTTCTCTTTCAATAAAGGAAGTATCCGACGAGTCCTCGCAAAGCCGCAAAGACATCTGGTCCAGATAAGATCTCGGATCTTGTCCTTCTGCACGAGACCTTCGACACTTTAGCAGCCTGGAACTCGCAGAGATAGGAAATAAAGTCGAACGGAATTGATCCCTTAAATTGAAGGAGGAATGAATCTATTCTCGATATAAAGCCGCTCATTGATGTCACGAAGTTCTAGCTGGAACTCATCCATTAAAACGCTCCAAACACATACAATTCCTTGCAATTTCACTCGAACGACACGAATAAAAATGATTTTGACTATGAAAATAGCTCGTCGTCGTTGCTCTCCCTGAAACCCCATCAATCTTAATCAAACTATATTTTATTGTCGTGATACCACGTATAATTTATTCCTTGGACTAACCGAACGCGCTAACGTTTCATGTAACACGATGCAACTTTGTAACGCGTTGTTGGGCAAACTGTCATCGAATCTCCCAACTTGGGAGCAGAAACACGCTAAAATGCTTATCGTCGAATAAAATTTGTGCTCCGTCTTGGATGGACTCATCAACCGGAGATACTAGAGTTTGTATCGGTGGCACGAAAAATGGTATCGTCTTGTATCAAGCGGGGGCTTCCCCCCCCCCCCACCACTCCGAAATGCGAATCAAGACGAAATAAAACGCGCGTGCAATGTCCCAATTGTGTAACGCGAGATTCGGGATAAGAGAAGATCTAAGTATTTTGAGTATGCGATATTGCAATATAATTGTGCTTGCGTGAAATTTCAATTCGAAGGAGAATTTAATTTAGCATTGGTAAAATATCTCGACGTTTCTACAGTATTCTAAAGCTAACACAACAGAATTTGTGGAATCTTGCGGAAATTGCAAGAGATCCAGACGCGATTATCCGCTAACCCTGGACCAAGTACAGAATGGTAAAACAGGAAGTTACTAACGCTCGATGCAGAGTTCCATTTTGCTCCGAACAAAACACAGCCAGCCACCAGGTTTTGCCTTATAATTTTCTTCTCTTCCCCCCAATTGGAACACGTCGTAATTTTCCTCTTAAGGATGAAAAAAAAGAGAAGAGGTAAAACGAGGGTACCCAGTTGTGCAATTTCAAAAATCTCTCAGTGGTGTTAAATTTTTTTAAGTTTAGCGAATTGAACACTCGTGATATAGCGCGGGGGAAGGTAAAAATTATAAGAGAGAGAGAGAGAGAGAGAGAAAGCAAGTGAAAAGAATAGTTTTAACAGTAAGATAACGGGGAGAGGCGGAAGAGCATAAAAGTGTGCGAAGCAGAACAAACGTCGAATCGTTCGTGCGCGAAATCATCTCCGTTCGTTTGAAGAGATAAAGCTTTCGATGGCTTCTGGGAAGACGAAAGATAACTTGGCCAGGAGTTCCGATCGTTTACACCAAGTTACAACGCGCGAGTGATCTCCCAGCGCCCTTTCCCACTCCTCCTGCCCCCATGGCTACCGGTGCTCTCCTTTTCCACCAAGAGACGAAGGTTAACAACTCTCTACGTGAGCAGAGAGCTATCGCTTCTATGTAACCTTAAAAGAAACCGCTGCTGCTGCTTCTGCTTCTGCTACAGCTGCTCAGCTGCTACTGTCATCAGCTCCGAACCGCAGAAAAATCTGCCGACCCGTTTCTAGCGGAAGAATAAGAATAGGAATAGGAATAGAAAGAGGAAGAGGAAAGGAAGAAAAACGCGTTTTGATTGGCAACATTCCCTCTTGGGCGTTTATATCGAATTAGCCCAGGGCTCGAAAGAAACTCAATCGCGGACCCACGTTAGCCCTTAATCTCCTCCACTCACGGGGACTTGGCCAAGTTTACTATTCGCCGGGGGTATCCGAGGCATCCACACGAAATGCCAGTAAAAATAGCTCCGCGATATGTCGCTTTCGGTCCTGGTAAAGATAAACGGTGACGTGTATGGTACACCGTTTCCAACCAAGTGGTTGAATAAGCAAATACGAGAGATACAAGAGGTTCAAAGTTCAAATTGCGAAATATTTGTAAAAGACGAGCGAGTTCTCGATGGTGGGGGGGTAGGTCGATTGGATCGAGGCGAGAGAGAGAGAGAGAGAGAGAGAGAGAGAGAGAGAGAGAGAGAGAGAGAGAGAGTCAGTGAGAGATCGGTAATTATGTATCATTATCGGTAGCAGGTGAATGTTCCAAAGAGAAGGAGGAGGACGAAACAAATAGGGAGAGATGGATATAGAAAGAGATATAAAATGCGCAGGTCCGTAATAGGAGCCTACACTCCTGATCGAATCGGACAGCGCGCGATGTGGTAGCCTTGAGACACGTCTGCTTCCTTTATTTTTACATCTGACCCGAAATGACGTCGGCATTCACACCCGGCTTTCCCGTCACATAGCAAACACAAACTCCGCCATGAATCAGTGCCTACCAGCAGCCTCGTCGTTTCTACACACAATTTTCCTCCACGTTTGTCCTCCTCTCTCTCTCTCTCTCTCTCTCTATCCTACCGAGAGGAATTTCTCTAGAGTTTCAACGAAATCCCAGAAAAAAAATCACTTGGAACTCGATTCCGCCACTCCACGTACCAATATTTCATTGCTCCGTGGAAGAAATTACACGCCTAGCCGCGATAGAACGCGCGCGCGCGCGCGCTCCAAAAAAGTTTCCTTCCCGTTATTTTCCTAGTTAACGGCGACTCTCGCGATTGGGATATAATTATTGCGTTGAAAAGATGTTATTTTTTGAGATAACGAGCGTACGGAAAAAAAAAGAAAAGAAAAAAAAAAGTCCAAGACGCAAACCCGTATCAGTGAGAAAAAATAAAATTCTTAGGCTGCTTTAATAGCTCGTAATCAGTACATTGCTTATTTTCAAGTAATCTTTCCGCTTCTGGGAGATAAGGAGGCGCGCTAGGAGCGCCTAACGCGCGTTTTAGTATGACGGATAAAGCGCGCTGGTACCCCGTAAATCCATCGCAGCAGATACAAGACAGTTCGGCGCGCGTTATTAAAGTTTCGTGGCTCTGGCGAAATCGCGCGAAATGTAAGGTTTCGGAAAAAGTTGAACACGCGCGGACTTTCCTGTACGCGAAGAGGGAGGGAGGGGCTCTGCGCGAGGGGATTTCAGAGTCTGCTGCTTTGAAATGGTGAATTTTTCCATCTGCGCCGCTGGAAGATGATTTAATTAACACCCCGCGATGTAAATCCTCTTACCAAAAATAGCAGGGCGTATCAGCTCCGTGCCAAATAATGATTCGGACGAAATTTAATCTTCCAGGCAAACGCGGCTACTAATCGTTATGTTGTGTCTTTCTTCAAGTTCCATTGATTGATAACGCACTAAAGCTCTTGGAGTATCAAAGGGGAAGAATTCTTCTCTTTCTCGGTTTATCTTCCTCGGCATATTATAGACAAACACGGTCTAATTATCGCGAGAGACAAGTGCCTCGAGTACCTTTCTTATATAACTGAGAGCGTATCACCGATGAGAAGTATTTCCCATCACTGGTAGTAGTAGTAGTCGCACCACTTTGCTATCAACCGAACTGTCTTCCACGAAGAGACTATGTTCTATCTGGTAGAAACGCGGACCAACTAAAATATCCGTAATGAACTCTTCCTCTCTTCCTTCCCAGCCGCTGGAATTACTTGGAATCAATGGAATTCGCTTGTTCCGTGCTTGAATTTCTTTTCAAATCAGATTCATTCCCGTAACAGGCGCAAAAATTACAAGGTTCACTTCCCTCGGTACCACACCACCATCGCCAGCACCATCATCACCACTACCACCACAACTACCACCACCACCATTACCACTACCACTACCAACAACATTTCAAGCATTCGTCGAATCTTTACCAAATACGGGAATTGGGAATATATTCGCGTGATTCTCGGATACTTTGCTCAAACTTGAGAATAAAATGAAAGAGAGGAAAGAGTAGAATGAAAAATGATAGTTTGGAAAAGATGAGAATTGAGAATAATCGCTGAAGAGCCGTGGAATACCGGTGAGAGCTCCGAGAGAATCTTTTGTTCCCGCGATAAGAAAAGAATTTCTCTCCTGAAACGAGAGGAAAAGTAGGAAAAGCCGTAGACGAGAGAGCACGCGTTACAGTTGATTTTCATAAAAATATTGGTACACCGGAAGATAGGGGGGTGTTCGCGAACAGGAGAAGAAAAATTCCGATTGGAGCTTTTCCCCAAGCTGGGTGGAGGAGATTTATTTGGATGACGCAAAGCATGAGGAGGAGGAGGAGGAAGAGAAGGAGGAAAAGACAGACGGAAGTAGAATCAGAAGCAGATGCGAATGCGGAAAGAGAATGAGAAGGAGAGAGCAGGGAATAGAAAAAAGAGCGTTAATTGATAGATCGCGAGATAGGATCCTTGATCTATTCGCGAGGGGTATCTCGCGATGGAGAAGAGTGGTGGCACAAGTTTATCAGGGTTTTCGCAGGAGAAAAGAAGGAATTGAGAGAAGGGAGAGCGAATGCACGCAAAAAGAGACTCGCACGCGACTGAGCCAGTCACCGATCGGATTTTGACGCTTTGCCCAGCGTTAACCTCGGTCTGCTGCGGGCCGATTGTGGTGGGGAGCAGCCATCTTTGTCTCACGTGGAAGTGGCGCCATCTTTGAAACTATTTCCATCCTCCTCTGGCACCCTCTAACAGTTCCCGTCCCTCGCGCCCCATCCGTCTCTCTTCCGCCAGCCGACCTTCCAGGGGATGAATAAAGGAGTTAGGTCCTCTACCCTCTGAACGGCAAGAGGGACGAGAACCACGCCAAGAATCTCCTGGCCTAACGGAACACTCGGCAGCCTCATGGTTAGAGCTCGGAAATGTTCTTGGACACACCTCGAGAATATTTCTCCTTGAAGGTAGTGGTGGTGGTGGTGGTGGTTACACCAGGCGAATCAATTAAAACGCGCAACTATGGGGTAAATTTCTTTCGGATAATTAAGCTCCGGCTAACCAGTTCCAATGACGATGTGTAGCGCGTGGTTTGGAATAGTCCCCGCTTTGGAACGGACCGGAAGAATGGCAGAAATTCTTAGGCGTTGGTGGTGCATATCCTTGAAAACCGGGGGTGCGTTCGTCGTTCGCGTCTCTCCTCATCCCTCCTATTCTCCTCCTCCCACGATTGACTTTCCAAGTACTGGAATAGTCATTAGGACTGCAAATGGAATTTCGGATGATTGTACGAGAAAACAAAAATAACGCAAAAACCTGAAAACAGATGAAGAAGAAGGAATATTCAAAATGGAAAGCGGAAAGAGAAGGAGAAATGGCTGGAGGAGGAGAGACGATGACGTATAGATGCATAAACTTTAAGCGACTGTCTTTTTCACAAATGTAATCAAAAATATTCTATCGACAAGGGAGGGAGGGAGGGGGAGAGAGAGAGAGAGAGAGAGAGAGGGGCAGGCGCATTTCAGTTGCTTCTACATTGATTATCGCGAAGGTACTGAAATGAAAACGAGATAACGGGTTTAGGATAATCCCAAAAGTGGGACGATAAATTGAACGGTGCGCGCGCGCGTGTGGCGGCGGAGTCTCGGAAATTGATTTAATGGCAAAAACGATGAAAATAGCGCAAATTCGCGAATGAGTTATATATGTAGCCGGAAGCGGCCGTTAATTAGAAATCGTTCCGGCACGTTCAAGAAAAAAGGACAACCGCGCGTGCGAGATGAAAACTGCAAATGCATTACAGACACAAAAGTTTAAATTCATTTTTCAAAATTAATAAGAGAGAGAGAATAAAAAGGGAGGAAGAAAAAAAAGAAGAAGAAATTAACGCTAGTGGGTAGAGAGAGTTGCGAACACGAGTATTCGTTCTTGGTTTGTCGTGGAAGTAAAAGACCTCGATATTGAAGGGTGTCTCGGCGTTAGTCCAGAATTAATTCCTCCGGAGCGAAGGGGGATTTTCTCCATTACCATCGTGGAACGAGCAACGGCAAAGTGCTTTAGCCTTAAAAAGAATGCGCGCGTGTACCAACATCAATTCTACCACCTGCAAACTTCTTTTTTCCTTCTTCCTCCGGTTCCCTCCTACCCCGTTGCCTCTCGTAAAGAGCGCGACTTGAAGAATTTCTCCCTCCAGTTTGGAATAAAAAATTAAAAATTCATACACCACGAAACATCGATCTATTTTGTTAAATTCCTTCGAGTATGCCAGCAAAATTCTTTAACTATTTTATGGAAGAATATTCCCCGGCGGAAACGAGAGAAGGAAATCCTAACAAATTGTATTAAGCTACGCAAGATCGAAGGAAGGAAACCACTAAATTTCCGAGAAAACCAAAAGAAAAAGGCAATGAAAGAGCTCGAAGATAGCATTACTAATAAAACAGACGTAAGAGAATGGAGAGAGGGGGAGAGAGGAATCGATTATCCATCAAGGTAGAGATCCTATTAATTAACGTGATATTCGTAATTACCTTATTGAATAAATCTCCTTGGGACAAAGGAAACGAACGTTCATTTTGCTAGTTTGCCATGGACTAATCTCGTCGTGCGGAGTATCCTTGGGTGATGGCGTGGTGTGGCGTGGCGTCCATAGCGTTTGGGTATAGTAAATGGCCTCCGGACCGGGAAAAGGCACGCGTTTCAATAAGGACGAGACTGCGGGTACACGTGTTCGCACAAAGAGCTATGGTTTCCTAGTACTCGATCTCTCCTTTGCCGTCGACATACGACAACATGGACATGTCCATGGACAACATGGCCTACTGGCTCTTGCAAAGTCCGCAAAGCAACTGCTTAGGAAGTAACGTCGTCATTCGGCGAGTCTCTCTCCTCCACACTCGGGCCTCTCTGGCGTCTCTCCTTCGGGTTCTTTGCTGCCTCCGCAAATGTGCAGGACTAATTATATTCGTGCTGACCTTCACCTGGCCCAGCTGTCCACTACTTCCATTGCTGTTTCTGCGAACAAGAAAATATTGACTCGTTAGTAACGCGAACAAAGCTCCTTGGCTAGGTTCGATGGAACAATGGTCCAGAGCAGTCTAAATATAGAATCTTCTGTTTTAAGACGGAAACTTTCCTGGCTTGCGGGGGCGGTGGGAGAGAGGATCTTTAGGATTTCAAACGGTTCGTTCTCGTTCTCTCCCGATTGAAATTTCTTGCGAATATCGATGAATATTACTAGAGAGAATATTATTAGAGAGGGAGAGTACGAGGCTATACTTTTAGATTCCGAGGGTGCGCCGGGGTGTGTGCGAGTGTGCGTAGGTTTATTTTGGCGATATCGCTTATCGATTTCACAGCGGCAAATACAGGTGGCGATATGTTCATTCACAGAAACGCAACGAACGAACGAACGAACGAACGAACGAACGAAAACGAAACTTTTGGCGCGTATGCATATAGATCGAAGAGCATTTATGGCGAGAGTTGCAGAAGCAGCGCGAATGGTTCAGTGACTGGGCGTGGTGAGTTCAGGGTTGTACGACGCGAGGGTCAAGGTTAACGCGGATCCCATGTGCAACGCAGGGTGGACGCAGGACAGAGCCCTGTGCGGAACCCAACCTCCTCCTCATTTTTCCACCCCCTTCGGGTTGCTGACGAAAGCCTCGCTTCGATTAAACAGCACGCGTCTGCCACTCTACGCGCATCTTTCCCCGATAAAAGCACTCTACCCTTTTCACTATTCAGGATCCAGCGGCACGTCGTCCGAGTGAAATTTTCAATAATCATCATCATCATCATCATCATCATCATCAGCCCCATAACCCAAGAATTGATTATCGACCAGAGAAAAGTGTAGAGAGAGGAGGGGGTGAAGCGCCGTGGAAAATAAATAAAAGTCTACGAGAGAACCTACCGCTGCTCTCCTCCAACCCCTCCGCCCCCGCAGCTATCAACCACCATCGTTTATCGGTGGTAGCGTGTATCGATTTATCAAGCCGCGGGATTTATTGAATTCCAGTGATTTCCGCTGGAAAGCTTACTCGCGCGAAATTCTCCGGAAGACTCAATCTCAGCTGGGGTTGCTGGAGCGTCCGAGCATTTCCGGAAGCCTCAACGGTTAAGGATCTCTCTCTCTCTCTCTCTATCTCTCTATCTCTCTATCTCTATATTGCCGGGGTTAATGGTTTCGCAGATTCAGTCCCGTGACACCGGGACACCCTGGTGGCCCCCGAACACAGTGCCAAGTTACGCACTGATTATGGCAAGAAATGACGGGACGTTCGAGAGATACCGATTTCCCCAGCGTCGATACGGCGATCCATCCCTTAACGAGTCGCTACCACCCCGAACTTGACAGCCAAGTGAATTTACGGGAGGGGGAGAGGAGAAGAGAGAAAATGGTATCACAGGAGTGCGTGGTTCGAAGAAACAATTGCATGTCTCCCATGGTAAAACTTGCGAAACGAAAGGGTGATCCGGGATGAGGGGAGGAAGGGAGGGGAGACGGGGAGGGTCGCGATCACCGGCGAATCACGTGAAACCAAGTCGTTTCTTCCTGGCAGGGACGACGACTTTTGATGGAAGTGCTCATTATTTTCGAGTAATTCCGCGCGGGGAATAAAGGAAAACCGATATTACAAGATTATCTTCACGCTAGCCCCCGGAGTTTTCATTGTTTATTAATTCCCAAACTCTTTGTTAAAGTCCAGCCTAGCAGCAAGTAAATAAATAAAAGCTGAAAGCTCTGCTTGAGTTATTAAGCAGAACTTGCTCCGTTCGCTATAATGGAACATAAATTTTAATATTCTTTTTGTTGCGAGCTATATTACTTTTTTATCTGGCAAATTTCGCTTATCGCATCTTTATTAAAATGCAGCGTAAACTCCGGCGAACAAAATTTCACGTGAGAAATATTTCCGGTACGAATAATAAAAGCAAGTTTCACAGTGGCTGGTTGAATTAAAAAATGGTTCAGCTATTTTTTTCTGAGGGGAGTTCGCGCGGGGGTGGAGGATGTATGGAAAACAGTTCGGAAAATCATTCCTACGAGGTTTATGCGTTATTTAATATAGACGTGGCGCGGCTGTACGGGAGAGGGGGAGGGGGTGGCGAACTTTGTAATTCACCATGGCACATCCTCCATGGCGGAAGATAGTCTCCAGTCTGGTAGCTACGCGTATAATGCCGTGGCGGTGCTGTAAATTGAAATTATCGGCATGGCGAGGGTTTACATTACAGGCTCGTTAGCGCGATATCACCTTTTTGCGACACCCACTCATCTGCTTTTCGCATTAAGATCGCTTCTTGCATTACTTATGCATAGAGCAACTTAATAGAATTTCACCACTCACCTCGTTCATCAAGCAATTAATAAATAATTCAGCAAACCTCAATTATTGGTCGTAATTAGCAAAAGTCAACTCTCTTTCTCACCCCCCCTCTCCATGGGGCAATTCGTTATCCGATGAATTTTATCATCAAATTCATTGTAGCCCGCGATGCTCTGCGTTTATGGAATCATTCAATTATTTCCACGTAAAGTTTATTATGTCTGAAAATGTGTTTCAGTTTCTGAATAACCGAGCACGCGCATTATTAACTAAGGATTAACAATATGTTTCATCGATTATTTTGCCTGAACTAATAAAGAAGAGTAGGAGGGGGGCAGGGGGCCAAAGCAGACCAGGCTATGGTTGCTCATGGGGCTTTACCAAATATTCCATTAATTCGAAAATTCGTTTATTCGACGAACGATTAAAATGGAAGGTCAGAGCACGCGCGTTTTATTTTTTCCGACAAAAATCGTTGGGGGGGGGGGCAGAGGTCACGCGTGACCAATACAATTTTCCGAGTCTGGTTACTGCTGTGTATTGGAACTTAACTACATTAATTAGATCGATGAATTTAATTGGATTCACCGATCGTTGCAATGCTGATCCGCATTCCGATGTTCCACTTTAAAGTAGTTCGTTGAAGAACGTATGTGTGTGTATGTGTGCACGCGCGCGACGTATATGGTTTTGCAGGGATATACGTACCGTGCAATAGATTTTAAGAACATAAGTGAAACGAACACTATGATTATCACCATCATCGTTATCATCATCATCGTCGCAACCGTTCGATCTTTATCCTTCGCGTGACATCAAAGACTCGGGGACGGCAAGTGGTTGTTGCAATTGAATCTTCCAGGTTCAAGATGCCGAATGACATTTGCGAACTGAATGCACCGAGAGATAAAAAGCTCGCGAATTCTCCGTTACACGAGAGGGTTCCTACTTTCGGCGCGAATTAATAAGACTCGTGAGTGTTTTCCAGCGAAAAGGCTGTAGTACCGCAAAGAAGAAGAGAAAAACAGCAAAACTAAAAACATAAAAAGAAAAAGTACTTGGCCTGTACACTTTGAGTACTGGCGGGACGTGATAATTAGCTTAATTCATGGGGGAGGGGACACACCAACAAGAATCTTGTAAGGAATTTGCTGAAAATCACAGTGCTACCACTCGAGTGTTACAGAAAGGAATGGAGAACGGAAAAATTCTCGTGTTAAGTGCAAAGTTCATAGGGTGCAGGCTGGGAAATTAGAGGCAATCGTTAAAACGATCACGAGAAACTCGGATCTTTGAAACAACTATTTGTAGCCTTGGTGTGCTACTGTTGCTGGGAAGTTCTGTTGCTTGTCGAATGATAGAAAAAGGAAAGAAAAGAGAGAAAGAGAGAGAATAAGAAAGAGAAGCCGAAGAAGAAGGAAGAATACACTGTTGGATGGTTAAATACAATTTATGTGGCTGAGAGTACCTGGTTCGGAGGCTTCTTTCTTTGCCGAGGAAAACAGGCAAAGGGGAGGAAGGTAGAGGAGGTGGAGGAAGAAGAGAAAAAGGGTAGAAAGGGGAGGGCAAGCAATTCTTCGGTAAACCAGCTGGTAAATCCGAGTATGGAAAGATCCTAGCTTGGCAGAAAAGTAGACAGACAAGCAGCCAGGCAAGATCGGGGTTAGCCAGGTAAGTAAAGCAGGCAAACAGACCCGCATCCATCAGGGAAGGAGAAGGAGAGAGGAAAGGGAAGGGGAAAAAGTTCGCTGGAGGGTCAGAGGTGACAGGGGTCCGAGGGCCACACGAAATGCTAATGAGTCAGCCATTGTATTCGAATGCGATATTATGTCGGCTGCCACCGTGAAAAGCTCCGTGCATTCTTATTCTTAATCCACAGAAACGATCGTGTAACGTCCGCGCTCGTCATCGCTCCTATTATCACTCAATTTTCCTACATTTATTTCAAAAGCTTCCTGCTTCTCCTCCCCACTCGTCCCTCTACCTTCCTTCCTCCTGTTACGAGAAACCTATTTCTCTCAAATCCCCCCTTCCACCCTCCGCAACTTCAATTCTCCGATTTATACAGCTCTGAGAGAAGATAACCCCCACCCCCACCCTCTCCTTCTCGCCCCGTTCTCTCTTTCTCTTTCAAGCACTATCTTTGAAATCTTACACTGGGAATCGAATCTTTATCCACTTGCATCCACGCTCTTTCTCTCCTCGTTTTTTACATTCGACAGAGACTCCATTTCTGCCCTCGACTGTACCTGCCGCATTTTTTGTCCAATGAAAATATTTATTCGAGATTCCGCGGTGAAATAAATTTATCACTTTAATCAAACGCCTACGCACGATAATACACCCATTACCACGAACGTTAATTCTTGATATTCCACCATCACCAGCACCACCACCACCCACCATCGCGTCCCTCCCCCAGTGGCTAACAGCATATTTTTCCTACCTGCGTTACCGAGCGAATTCTCATTTATACGTCACTGCTTTTGTCGTTCCTTTTTTTGGGGACCCGATGAAAATTTCTCGTTAAAATAAATAATCCATGAAAAGTAGTGTAAACGTGTGATAATTAGTAGATGGCACGCTAATTGGCGCGAGTCTATTTTTCGTTGCTTCGCCATGTTGAGAGCGAGTCGGAAACTTGGAGCATTCCGAAAGTTTGGCGCACTACCGAAACTTTTCTGCCATTAAATGATACTAATAGACGCGATTCCGACTTTTATCCAAAGTTTCGGGAGCGGGTGCAAGAATGCTCCCCTACCGCAGCGTCGGGGGCTCGTGGACGAATTATCGCGCGCGCGGTTGCAAAGTTTTCCTAGCAAAGTCCTCCCCCGCCCCTATTTTTCAGGCGGACTCTGTTTATTTCCCAACTCTAAAAAATTGGATGTCGAAAAAGCTTACGCGAATGCAAAACTTGGCGCGTGTAATTGCGGAAAACCTGTAAAATGCAACGTGACTGAGCAAGATAAAAAATTGCTGCCTACACTTTATTTTCCGCGTCTCCATTTTTCATTGAACACAACCAGCCGCAACACGTGGGAAGAATGAAAACCACGTTGGTACGGTGAAGGAGAGAGGGAGAGATACCCATGAAACGACACGACAGGACACAAGACGACTTTTAGCAAAATGAAATAGTACTTCCGCCAAGTTTTATAAGGTACGTTCGACAGTTTTCTTCGGGGAAAACGGTAAAAAATGGTGAACTCAGTGGGGGATGATGATGATAATGATGATGATGATGACGACGACGACGACGATGACGGAGAACGATACCGAGCAATTATTCGAACGACCCCAAGTTCAAAATTAAAACTGTGAGGGAGTCAGCAACTCTAATACACTTCGTTGTCCGTGCTGCTCTCACGAGACATTGTTTAAGTAATTGTATTACAGCAAGCGGATTCATTTGTAGCGTTTGTAGCTCTCTGCATTTTACGCGAATTCAGACAGCGACTCAATAAGAGCGTGATTCTAGTAATTATCTTAAAAGGTAAGTTCCACTGAGCTACCGGCTCTGATACGTATGGCTTTCCAACAAGCTTGAACACTTTCATTTCACGGCTTGTCCAATTCAATCAATGCATTAGGCTACTTTTGAGCTCATTTATTTTCACAGACGTATTAAAAGCGCGCCCTTCCACGTTCATTATTACAGCAATCGAGGAAACTGGCAAAATCTATTAGAGTCGACAGGGAAAATTCTTCAAAGAACATACTGGGAATGATATACCAAAAATAAGAAATCGCAATTAGAGTTCCAATTGGTAGTTCCGAGCAATGTGAATCGAGTTTGGAATTAATTAGAGTATCCGGTACGAGTCGAGCTTTTCTCGGATTTTACGTATATTTTCCCCTCGGTTTTTCCTAACTTTGTACAAAGAGGGAACAACACGGTGCAACAAATAGTGGGTTAATCGCGCAGCGTCTTAAATTTAGAAAAACTTGAAAGAGTCGAGGGATGAGAATGCAACTGAACGGGGCAGCAACAGCAGCAGCAGCAACAGCAACACTTTCAGAACGGACACATTTAGGTCGGAAATCCTTTTTATACGTGTCCATTCTTTATGCAGTCGTTTAAAATTTTAAAGTGGCTTCGAGTTGCACCGTAACCGAGTAATTTCTCGCACACCTACGGACATCCATCCGTAGTGATGGATGTGTGAGGCACATTCTGAATAATACGTGTAATAGACGTATATCTTGGCGGATGTAGAAGACCCGCTAACTTTCGCGTGAATTAAGTATACGCGAGAGAGGAAATACTTTAAATATTATGAAAATTCAACGACGAACCTTTCCCGGAACCTCCCTCAAAGTTATTCGTCACTGCCACCCACTGATTAATTTCGACGAAACGAAAATTGACGCATCTGTGTGAGTCTAGTGGCATTTTTAGTGTTGGCAGACGACGACGACGATTCCTAAAACGGTACGACCCGGAATGCGATTACGTATGCAAATTTCTGATGACCAAACGAATACTTCAGTTCCACGTTATCTTGACCCTATCTTCCCTGGCTCGCTCGGTAGGTCGGGGTCAGGATGACCGCGTGTTATTGTCGCTGCTTGGTGTCGCCGAGCACAATGTCGTTCTTGACAATCGGACCGATTAGGCAAAACCACTTTCTATAATTAATGCCATAACGTGCCGCCGTCCCAAGCCTGAACTCTCCCCCCGCGATATTCCTTCGTGCAATATATCACTGAGCGGATAAACCCACTTACAGGATGAACCTCGGGATTTGATCGCGGTCCCCATAGTTTTGTACCCAAAATTACCAATTGGCAAGGAAATAGAGAAAACTCTGCTTCTCCGCGCGTTGCTCCAAGTTTTCCATCCACCAAATTACCCATTCTCACCCCGTCGTCCCCTTTCTCTCCCACTCCTCCTCGCGAAGCGTAAGGCGATATCTTGTTTATTTTCTAGAACCAATGAGGAACGGGTCCAAGGCGAGGATAGCACGTGTTCTCGTCGATATCGCGACGAGGATTACGAAACGCTAATTGGTGACCGATTAGATAATGGTGGATCGAAGTACACTCTCGAATTCACTTTGATTCCAGAGCGACGATGAAGAGCGTAGGAAAAATGGACGAGAAAGACGCGCGGAATGAGATGGAAGTTGAAAAATTCGTTCTGCAGCGAGTCGAAGACGGGGGTGGGTGGTGGTTTCCGTTGCACCAACACCGTCGACTGATCTTGCTATTTGGAATGACTGTAATGACGCGCGGGTCTAAAAAAAAAAGCAGGAGATCTGCAAATAATAGTCGGATCGATCTTGTCGAAGTCTTTGGGACAACCCAGTGCTCTCGTTTTGGCAGGAAGGAAGGAAGGAAGGAAGGAAGGAAGGAAGGAAGGAAGGAAGGCAAGCAGGCAGGCACGGTGTGCGGATGGCATAATAAAGCTTTTTGCTTTCCTGGCTGATCCACGGGCAGAGCGCAGGACCGTCGACGACGTTAAGTAAACTCCAGCCGAACGCGAACGTTAATGGATTCAGCGGGAACACTTCTGGGACCGTTCGAGTATGCAAAGCAAGAGCGAAAGTAAACCGAAGCATTCCGCCGGTACTTCCGGCGAAATGCTGGTTAGCCTTAAACGATCGGATACACTTTGGTTAATCAGATTATTTGACAACCAAGTGTCAAAGTTTTTTCTTCCCCCTGAGAAACTTTGACGCTACTTCCAGCAGCCCTTACTTTATTATCTCCTCGGCTCTAACCCTTTCCCCGCGGATCATCGAAGATGCTTCGACATTCTCATTAGGCTGTTCAAGGGATTCCTCTCTCGCTCACACCCCGAAACTCAAACCCTATCTCCCAATGCCAATCCCCAGTTATTTCAATGGTTCTGGTAAAACGAGCGGCGGGGAATTTCGAAAAAATCTCCCCCTCCTATCGCCGCCGACGTTTAAACCAGACGGGACGTATATGTCGATAGTGCGGCTGGCTTCTTGATCAATTCAAAAATTATTCGCGCATTTAAATGTTATGTCGACTTATCGGCGAATCACGATTTCATGGCGATTTTCAATGAGCCGAGTAGTTTCCTGTGCGACGGTTCTCAACTGGATGTCTGGGAGAGAGAGAGAGAGAGAGAGAGCGTTACCGAATGATTTTGTAAGCGGTTCTTACGAATAGGTGGATATCGACGATAGATCGATAAGGGAAAAACTTCTGTTTGGTTATCGTGGAGGCCGGTTTAGTTTGCGCGGCTCTTAAATTGGTGGGGTCTCTCGAAGTCGGAGGGCGAAAGCCTTCTTAATTCCACGAATCGACCGTGTTTATGGCGACTTTACAAGGGGCATGGGTAATTGAGGAACCGCAATAAAGCCGAGGAATTTGGCTAATAAAGAGTAGGAATTGCGACAAAACGTCGCAGTGGAAAACTGAGAAATTCATAAAAGGCCGAGTGACCAATGAAAATTTCAGTGATAAAACGGGGCAAAAACCGTAATTGGAATACGACGACTTTCTTATATAACCCACAACGCGCAATACACTTCGATCTATCAGCTGCCATTTATTTTTCTAATGCAATTCGCCAACTAGTACCATGCACGCACGCATGCACGCACATATACACAGACCAGATTTAATTAACCCCCCGGGGCACTGATTTAAATCGTGCAATTTTATTTCGGGTCCTCGTACATCGCGTTCACACGTGGCCAGATTAAAGGTTAAATTATTGTTCAAGAATAATTAGTGAAATATTTAAAACCGAACGACTTGCCTCGTAGCAGGGGGTTAATTTCTTCATTAGTATGATCTCGGAATTAATGACCGGATTTCACATAGAAATGTGTTAAACACTCGTTGACTCTCGTGAAAGAGGGAGAAAGAGAGCGAGGGGTTTTCGTTAATTTTAATTATTAAGGAAGAGAGGAGCTCGCTCCCCTACCACGCGACAACCATCACCATCCTATTTAGAGGGATTTGGTGTACACGCATAAGCGATGCTATCAGTATTCACGAGAATAGACAGCACACGGTGGAAGCAGCAGATAAAAGAAATTTGTAGTGGAGAGGTCGAGCCAGAAAGAGCGGAGAGAAAACTTGAAATAGAGGGGAAGAGCGATTGGGGCAACGGGCAATTGACGGACCACGTGGCAACTGTGGTGATAAGGTCAATGTTTTTGGGACGGATGTCTTGCAAGGGTGGCAGAGCAGATTCGACGACGACACAAGGAAGGGGAGCAAGCAGCTTGACAAAGAAAAAGACGAAAAATCTCAACAGACCAAGAGGTCTGAGAGACCATGCCGAGAGGGGGAGAGGTAAAAAGCATTTAGGCGTGAAGAAAGACAAACTTTACGGGTGCTAGGCAAAAAATTTAAAACCTGCGAAGACCTCGAGAGAAATTCTCAGGGAATTTTTTTGGAGAATGAGATAGAAAATGATAAAATACGGGGAGAGATCGAAGATAAGAGGAATACGCTCCTGCGATAGTAGCAGGAAAAGAATTATGTTAATAAATGATTTAAATAGTCGAATTGGGTTAGGCGCCCTTTAAATCTATCAAATATTAACAAATGGCAAGCTTGGTTTCCTAGATGGACAAGTAATGGACCGTTAAACTTGAATGGAAAAGATTTGAACAGAGCTTCGTGGAAAGGATGGAGCGCAGAGGGGAAAGAGGATAGTGGTTGCTATAGGGACGATGAAGAGCAAAACGAATATAGGGTCCTGACCAAGTAAACTGAGGGAGAAAGAGTTTTAAGGAGGTGAAGGGAAGATACGTCAAAAGAGAGAAAGGGAGAGATACATGTTGGAAAAGTTCTCTTCTCTGCTCTTCCCTTTTCTTCGCGCTCCGCTTTTACATATTTTTAAGGGTTTAGACCCATAGAGCAATTAACGCAACACTCCTGAATAATCGTGACCAGTCGAGAGACGCACGAGACTCTCATGGATCTTCCGATAAGGTGAGCACTGCATTTGACCTTAAACACGTATGGGGGGTCAGTGGAATCACACGAAGCCCGATACAGGACGAGACAATTGTGCCCAATCTTTTCATTTATTCCTAAATGAACGACCGTTCCAATGCCACTACAAAAACGTAGGCAACACATGTGTCGGATAGGGAAGACAGCTGCCCGCACGCTAAATCCGGGGATTAAACTTTCAAAGACTCCAACCTTAAGTGGTACACACAACATATCTCACAGACAATTAACACGAGGGATTCCTAAATAGCATTGAAATCCCTTTCTATGCGATTGGTCCAAGTAATTCAAGTCGAATAAAAGCGGTGATCACGCCAAGTAACAATTTCATAATCCAATGGAGAATAAGGATTCCAGAGATAGAGGAGGGAAGTGAAGAGAGAGAGAGAGAGAGAAAGAGAGGAGAGTAAAATTCCCAATTAAAACTTAGAGTTAGAAAAAGGAGGAAAATTGCTTCTTGGTCAATGGTGAATGATAGTCTAAAAGAGCAGTGAAAACGGATATACGGTGGTCTTGGTCTTCTGGTAAACGAAGAAGAGGGAGTCTCGTACTCGACGATTAGGTGGAGCTATTAAACGATACGGGATAAATATCGGAGACTGCGTGTTGAAAGAAATATCTATCGATTGAACAGGCAACGTTAAGTAGTAACCTTGGATACAGTCCGAAGCCTTGGAGAAGTTATGGCACGCATCCAACATATGCATTAAAACTTGATTTAATCCGTTTTGCGTCAATGCTGACTGTCAGTTTTTGCGAACAGTCAATGAACCGAGAATTGGCCAGACTATGTCAATGGAAAATATCGATAGTCCAAGGTTTAATCTTTTCGACAGACGAAGCGTGTTGGATGTCAGGAACATTCGTCTCCGAAACGAGATTGGACAAGGAAAGAAAAAAGGAGAAACGAAACTCCGGGCGAGTACGTTGCCTGCATCTTTCAGCAAATTGTTTCAGCAAAGTGCTCCACCGGCAGGATGATCCCTCTCGAATCGTCAAGGATCTCTCAAAAGTACGTTTATCGAATAGATAAAAATTCACTAATCCTCCAATCGCTGGAAAAATGCTTCTTACGAAATTCCGAGAGTTTCCTTTGATCGCGTCGACTTCCCCGGCTTGGAAAACACAAGTCGAATATGGTCCTCGACTAGCTTTCGTTTATCGGAACTTCGTTTCAGGGCCACTCTAGCGCACCGTGTCTTTGGAGAGTGGCTGTAGGGTGAGAGAGTTTCCGGTGTGGTCTGCGTTTCCTCTGTTACGCAGAGACAGGGTGGGAAGGGAGAGTATGGTAGGGTAGGGTAGGGTAGGAGAGGAGTGTGCGAGCGTAGATGAAGAAAAGCATCATTGACCAGTTCTTTTGTAGATTACAGCTCGTATCGGTACTAGGGAAAACGGAGGAAATAAGATGTCGAGCCACTGTATGACGTCATTGGCTCCCCCAAGCCTCTAGCGGTTCCTACGACATGGAAGGCTGAAGGCCCCTATCCCCACCACGACCACCACCACCACCACCATAACCGTTCGAGGATGGCAAACAACCCCATCGTATGGTCGTTATGAGCTAGCGCAAATATATTCGCGGTTTCTCTTCCGGTCGCGGCTGTGTCGAGTGGCGGGAGAGGTATGAGGGAAGCCTCGACATAGCCGTCGAGTGATAACGGCTGGCTGATAAGGGCCTGCCCTCTTTTCGACGCTTTAATATCTCCTGTGCCTGCCTTTTTAATTATCTCTCCAGCGATAATGGGCGCCTTCGTCCTCTAGCTTTTCATGAACGGGGGGAGGAGTGGGCGGGGTGGGCGATGATGAGGAGATAAGCCTTTCGGCTGCGTGCGTTACCAGTTTGTAGACTCGGGATTGCCGGGAAACGAAGCTGATATTTATACCCCAACATTAGGAAGATTGAGAGTTTCATCCTCTTGAAGATGCCCTTACAGAACGGAAATGGCGCCCAGTGTGTCGGTGTAAGTGGGAATTTGGGTTAGCGATGTCGATCGGATGATTTGTAGCGTCAAGGGGAACGACGGGAGGAGGAGGAGGAGTGAGTCAAGAGAGAGGAAAAGTTTCGAATTTAGAAAAGCGCAAAGTCCGATAAGTGGTTTTCTCTATCACCATCTTTGTGCGTAGAAAAGAATCGAAGTGGAACAATATTTGACCCGTTAGTCTCTCTCTCTCTTTCATATAATATTTTAGCTTTCAGGAAATTCAACTTTAATCGCGAAAGAGCTTCGCGTTATTTATTTCGCAGTTTCGAATAAAAATTACTCGGACTAAGCGCCAGTGGGTGGTAATAGTGCGTACGTATATTCCATTCCAACTATTCGTATTCGCATTCCGAGCTCTACAACTAATCGACGAAATTTTTAGCTGTATATAACTTCTTTCATTATCTAATAAAATACAGGAGCAGGAGCAGGAGCAGCAGCAGCAGCAGCAGGAAGCTATCGAGTATCGGGAAAATTTGTTGTTGGTGAAATCAAATATTTGTGCAAATATTCATTTTTAACCGAGAAAAAATTTAACCGTGCACGATTCTGAATTCAATGGCCTTTTAACCGATGGGGGGAGGGGTTAACAGTGGTGATATTCTTTAATCGCGCTACGTGATTAAAGAATTGCAGAGATATTCCACTGAGCCGAGAGTTGGGAAGGGAGAGAGAAGAAGGAAGCTTTTAGTGGGGAAACTTTGATTTGGTCGATGCAATCGTTTGACGGTAAATTTGCAAGCTTGTAAGTGATTAGAGGTAGCATATCCAGTTAGTCAATCTGGCCGAGCTGGTTGATCAATTTTGCGCATAGGGAAACACGTGTGTGTGGTGCAAGGGAAATAACTTTCGTGAAGGTAACTTGTCCTGAGCGCGTAACAAATGCAATATCGATACCCGATTGGGTTGAAACTCGCAGGAGTTAAGCTCCAGGCAAGCTTTACCCATTTTCCCCTCCCCAGGCTTGGCTGCTGCGCCTCTTTCTCCCTGCCACGATGTTTCTCACTTTGGCGAAAGCTACCAAGTCGCCACTCTCCATTTCTCTACTTACTCCCTCCCTCTCCCCCCTGCCCTAACCCCTCTCTCTTCCCTTCGATGAAAGCTTCGAAGCGGATCGTCGTTAACTTCCATCGAGCTTGCACTTAACTGCAGCTTAATTTCGTGTCTCGCCGAGATGATCGGTCCGTCGCGTCGAATTTAAGTCAGAGGGAGAGGGCGGAAGCTTGCGGGGGAGGAGGTAGCTCGTCTCCAAGCTTAAAAAGGTGTCGGGCTGACTTTTCGCCAAAGTCCCAGGCTTTTCGGACCATTATTTTTTATTGGCCCGTCGGGGACGATCTTTTTCCTTCTTCCTCTTTCAGTCTGCGGAGCTTTTATCTCTCTCTCTCTCTCTCTCTTCTTAGTCCCTTTACCCCTTTACCCATACTTTTTTCTCCCACTCTTACGTTTTCTCTCTCGTGTTTCCGCGTGTTCCTCCGACTATCGTCCCACTAAATCGTGCGAGTCTCGATGAAATGGAACCTTAACTGCTTACCCGCGAAGGACGCGGGGAAGAATCACGCGCGGGGAATAGCTACTCGATGAAACTCCACAATTATCCACTTCCATCCTCCGTCGCGCAAGACTCTCCCCAAATGGAATTATGCAAATACCTTAATAACGCAGCAGAAAAATTAGATTCCAATTAGAACAATTTACTCCCGAGACGATTTTCATTAATTCTCGGAAATTCGCGTTATTTCGGACTTGCTGGATTCCCGAGGGACTCGCGTTTGTACCGGCGATGCAGCTAAATCTACTCGACGTTAATAAAATACTTATTGAATGGTGATGGTGGCGGTGGTGAAGTAGCATTATTACGGAATACCGCAAATGTTTCGCGAAAAAGTATTAATTACTGAAAAATGTCTGGTGAGAGTAATGGCTGCTACGGATTCGAGCTCCGATTTTTTCCCCTCGGCTACAATAACGGGCCGCTTTTTTATTCGCTGCGTACGAAAAAATGTTTTACAAGTATCGCGTACGAGCAAACTGCGAGGATATCCGATATATTTGTAAATTGCCGGCTAAACTACCGATTTTCATCACTTCCGAAGAAAAATATTCGTTGGATACGAGCGATTACGGTAAACGGAAGACCTGGAGAAGTAATCCGAGGAGTCGCGCAATGGAAAGCAGGAGAGATCCTCCAGTTTCTCAGTTAATGGGAGAGTTATGGCGAATTTCGCGGAACGTTGAAAAACTGTCAGGTTCTATATCGGAGGTTTCACCGGTAATTTCGTAGAGGCGGAGAGAGAGTCGAAAAATGCGTCGGTGTCTAGTCCGGGGGGAGGGGGTGATCATAGGGGTGCTGCCGCCACGTTAGCGAAAGCTGCAGACGAAGGGAAAAAAGTACTGCGGGGAGAGAAGGGACTAAGGGGTAGTTCGACGACCGGAAAGAGCAAAACCGATGCGGGAAATAAAGCGTTCTGCGCTGCGCAGAAAAATCGTAACATGGCAGACCCGCGTCAGTTGCGCTTTCCACTTTTTCCACATTCCTTGTCGATTGATCGATGGATTATAACATCTAGTGTGCTAGTTCAGTTGCAATGGAAAAACTCGAAAGCCTCTCGCACTCCACCACACCAAGCCGGGACAATTTTGCACAAAAAGAAACCGCGGTGCTTCGAAGAACGGAAACCGAGAAATTCCATTTTCAACCCCCTCGCACTCGACTCGATTATCATAATCGTCGATACTTAGAAAAAAAAAAAAAAAAAATCTGTTTGGAGCGCAAAGTTTGAATTTCAGCCGACTGCGGGCATAAAGAATTTTTACGGGAAGGCCGAAATTCGATAGAAGCACTAGGCGATCGCACAGTCACTGCGCAAATAAAAAGATCAATTTTTTCAACGCGTTGTGAAAAATTTCAAGCACGTGACAAACGGGTTTCATGTGTAAATCTCCGTTGCATAGTTCACAATGTAGCATTTGTCGTATTTTTCTGGGGGATAAAAAATAGAAAAAAGAAAGACAGAGAAAAAAAAATTCCACAAAAAAAATCGGATTTGGATAGTTTTTGAAAATTGCCAGTACCACCACCACCATCGTCGCTAGTAGCGGCGGTAGCACGCGACCGCCTCGAAACAAACACGTTGTAAAAAAAAAAGAACAAAAAATCCGATTGCATAAATAACAAATTCCCTCTGGCAAGTTCGAAGAGGGAAGATGGGAGGAGGATTTCAGCTCGTAGCATGAAACGTTCGAAAACGACTACTTTGCCAGCACTTCCGGAAGCTCCTCATCCTCCTCCTTCTCCTGTAAAACTGCAGCAGCGGTTAATTCCTAAAACGCTCTTGCGTTCGAGCGCTCGAGCGTTCAGAGGATAGTAGTAAAATCAATAAGTGGATCTTCATTGGAAAAAGTCATGGGAAAAATGTCGAGGGCGTTTCTCCGAGAGAAATCTTAATAATAGTTTTCGAGTTTTCAGCGTCAAGTTCGGGATGGAAGACTTTCTTCCCGGTTGGGCGGAGAAGGGCAAAAAGCTGATGGAAGAACAAGAGGGGGCGGGGGCGGGAGAGCGCGCGCGCGCGCGCGACGGCGGGTTGGCTCGGCGTGTCGGGGTGAAAAGCGGAAATGAGCCATTAGTCTCGTGACGAATATTCAACGCGACGGATTCTCCTCGCTCGTTGAAAATCCCAGAGAGCGAATGGCTTCCCACCCCCGGGCCCGAAACTTAGACCCTTCACCCCCGGAGCAGCAGGTCTCTGTTCCAAACCCCCCTAAAACCACTATCTACAAACGGCTGCACGTTTACGATAATATTTACATTACTGGCGCAGGGTTATGATAAATTTCTCGTGTACAAACTAATTTCAGGAAGCGTAAACCTTCTTCCAAGCCCTGCCCCCCGCCCGCCACCCTTCGAGTCAGACAGAGCAGCCGGGTAGCGCCTTTCACGACCCTTGCGCGCCTGATCGCACCAGCCCTTAGGCACGGCAACTTAACCGCATCTTAATCTTAAAGAAAATATTCCTGCTACCACCCCCCGCCACACCCTTTCAAGCGCACCCTGCTCCACAAAGCTTTCCTAGGAGGAATTCTCGTTTATCGCGATGCTGTTGGTAACGTTGGTCAGTTGTCGTTTATCGACTGTACTAATTGTTGTATTAATGCTCCTTAACACGGGACCCTCCTCCCCCAACCCCCTTGGTCGACTCTCTCACTCGTATAGCAAAGTTGCTTTCTTTTCTTGCTCAACTCCTTGCGCCAAATCGTTGGGTTTAACAACGATTTACTAGGCAGTAAAACGCTTTGTAGCACTACGTAACTTCCGGACCCGCAAGCTAGTCCCCCTTTTTCTCTTTTTCCTCCTACTTTATCCTGGTCTCGCATTTCTCCTTTTTACCCGATAAGATTTATGTAATAACTCGCTTCCACACTCAATTTGTCTTACCTTCTCTGTCGCGAAATTGTGTGTAGTGCGCCAGCAGCCAGCGGCAAGAGACCAGCCGCCTTTTCCTACCCGTTCCACCCACTCCCCGTCCCCCCAACCCCGCAAATGCGATCGTCGTTTCTTGCAATCTAATCTCGGCTAAAATGTACACGCTGCTAATATTCTCCTCTCCCTACTATTCCCCGCCACCCTTCCACCCACGTTTCGCGCAAACTGAACTTTTTAACATCGAGCACTGTGCTAATAACGCTACTTTTCCAAATGCAATTCTCGATTCTGAGGGAAACGGAATTCTTGGGGCCGTTACTTTGTTTTTCGAGAAGACTGCGAGGAGAGTCGTCGATGAATTTTAGAAATTTTCTCCCACCTTTGCGCCAATTTCGCTACTCGGCTCTTAATTGGTACATTTGTGATAGGGGATGATGCGGGGTGCGGTGTATCTCTCACGGCGCTTGGTTTCGGCGAACATCGACAAACTAATCTGGCGACACACCTTGTCGTGCTTCGGCTTTCCTGCGGGGCGGGGGAGGGGACGGTGTTCGTTCTCCATTTTCTTCGCGGTAAAATTACAGGCGGAAACAGACTCGGTTCGGAATGAGAAGGAGGCGTTTTGCCGAGCGGACGCCGTAGCCGCGGGGAACTTGTCGTTTTAAGACGGCAACCGCCTCAATTGCGCGAATTAACCTCTAACGAGAAATCTCGACCTCCCTGCGCCAAGGATTGGAAGAAGCACCCGCCGACTCGCCACCGTTTCATTGCAGTTGCCATGAAAAATTGACTTCTTAACGAAATCTTCCTCCCTCCTGCCGCCCCCTTCGAATCTTCCGCGAATTTTCCCTGTGAAAATCCAACTTTTCGCCGAAGCAGATTCCCTCTCCTTTTTGGCGGAAAAACCGTGGGAATTCATTTTTGCGGTTGGAGAGCGGTCGCGCGATCTCTCCGGGCTTGAGGATTTGTTTTTTGTTGATCCATCGATTATCATGGGCGATTCGCGAGTTCATAGAATGCAGTGGAAATGGAGAACGGGGAAGAGAGACAGATAAAGAGGGAGTTACGTCATCATTGCGTTGTTTAATCTACGATAAAGGAGAATATCGGCTGTGCGTCGATTCTAGCACACAGCGGTAGACGGCTATCAAGGACCCGAAGAAAAAATTACTGAATGCGTTCCAGGAGAATTTATGACCTCGCAGGCTGTAAAAATTATTTCTTCCAACTTTTAATCATCGCCTATAAATATCTCGAGCACGGTATCCGTAAAGATTAAAAAACTATTTTCATAAATGCCGTCCCTATTATTCGCGTGCGCGTATCAATGATCCTGGCGCGAAGCTTTTTCGTGCGCAAAATTCACGTAATCAAATTTAAAATTGCTCTTTTCTCTATTAAAACTGAACGAGGAAAACAAAAATAAATTAGAGAAATAAAAAAAAAAAAAAAAAGTCGAAATGTGAAACAAAAAAAGAAAGAAAAAGAAAACAAGCCCAGATTTTATTGGCTTAACTACAAAGCGATATAACTAAAATCCGGGATTTCACTATCTACCGACTATTTTTGTTATCTGCAAAATGAATGGGTTCGCTATCTGCTTCTAGCGAACCATCTGCCATAAGAAAATAAATCAATTTTTCTATCGATTTACGCGGGTCCATTCGATTTCGTTTAAATTGAAGCCGATTTTGAAGATTTTTAGCATAAGTCCGATGCGCGCGTTATTTAAAAGTTTAACAATTTTCAGTTTTGGAGGAGGGAGGCGAGGACGCGGACAGGGCCGGGGAAACGCCAGCGATTTTCCAGTCGTTTTCACGAGTCGGCAAAAACTGGCGCATAGAGTCCCGAACTCGTTAATTGTGATTAATGCGCACGGGTCCGTTTATTAAAATGACTTTATTTTGCCGAACTATGTTCCCCGGGCACACGATACTTTCCGGAAGTCCAACGGCGCGCGTGATTAATGTTCGTTTTTCACGATTGAAAAGAGGAGGAGGAGGAGGAAGGAAATCGGTAAGAACTCGGTAAGGATCGGAGGTGGTTTGTAGGCCACGTCAGTTTTTCTGGGACTGCGTGGTTGACTCGGATCGTCGGGACTAAACTGAGAGATGATAATTGCGCGCTATCATCTCTGGCCCTGTGGTTGTACGTCCACCCCTTCCCTCGTCCCACGCTATTTTCTATCGCCGCTCGAAAGTCGCCTTTCTCTCTCTCTCTCTCTCTCTCTCTCTCTCTCTCTCTCTCTCTCCTAACGAGTGCATCCGACGAACCATCTCGAAATCCAAGAGGTTCGGTCGCGAAGAACTTGCGTGAAACCGGAAGTGGAATCTTACAGAGGGGAAAAAGGGAAGAAACGCTTAATTGTCCAAGTTCGAAGCAATACGAGAAATGGTTTGGTAACACCGATCTCGGTCTTGCTTTAAAAATTTATGACATCAGTGGGGGAGGGAGGGGGTGGTGGTGGTGGTGGAAGGTGTCGGTATCTTTTCGAGGCAATCAGTGAGCATAGCGGGGGTGCCGGTTCTAGACAAGAAATTAAATTTTGCCGTTGATGCATCGGTGGTATCTGTGTCTCGGCTACCATCTCTGCACTCTCTTCTTTTTATTTCCCTCTTTCCTTCCTTCCTTCTTGCTGCATCGCCACGCCACCTTCGTCGCGACACGTATTCCCATCTGTCCCAGTGGCGTCACTCTCCTCGGGAGAACTCCTTCCAATCGAATTTGCGACATTTCAACAGATCTCGAAAAATGAAATTCTCTTGCGGTGCAACGAGTAAAAGTATTACTGAGAACCTCCTGTGTGACCTTTCCCTCCTCCAAGCCTGAGGAAGCAAGTCGAACGTCGGCATTTTCTTCCTCGGAGGAGAGAGGACTCTGACTCCTGGACCTATCGTGGCGATTCTTCGTGACCACATTAACGCTTTTCTCGGAATATCCGAGTTTTCCAGGGAAACTCTCGGCGTTCATTATGTTTTACGGAGTCTTGGGGGTGTAAGATGCTTTTTAATGAAATAAAATCGTTAAATTTGTCAGGCCTCGTTAATTATCGAGGTACCCGTTTATTCGTGAGGCGCTCCAATCTCTGGATTCCCGTCTTATTTTTAATTGAATTTTATCAGTTCCCTTTTTCACGCCGGCCTTATCCTTTGGGGAATCTATGTATAGTTGGTAGACGCACGCATACACACACACACACTGTGGAATCTGTTCTCCTCGATGCTCGTAATTTTCAGCAGGATTTTGCCGCGGGGCTTCAGCGTGTTACGCGTGTAGGAAAAGCGGCAGAAAAAATTGAAGCGAATAATTTCCCCGCGTTTAATTCGTTTTAAAAATATTTTATGCAAATCTCTCGCTGGCCACGGTGTGTGTTTCTCATGCATTTCTTAGTGTAAAAAATGATTCTTGGAAATTAACCTGAAAATTGAATCGAGAGTAACGTGGAAAATTCTGGAAAATCCCCAGGAAGGTAGTTTTTCCCGTGAAACATTCTTGTTAATTGAAATGCATTATTAATGGTTGCATTTTGGTCGGATTCCCTTCTCTCTCTCTCTATCTCTTTCTCGTCCTCCCCCCGCCCTCTCTCACACTCTTTCCCTTTTGCTTTAGTGTTTCGTTGTCGGTCGTTACGACAATTTCCAGGGACACCATTTTTGTTAATAAAAGTATAAAAATGAGAAAATTTCGTTACTCCGCAATGGCCAGGTTCGATCATACATTTCGAATGTCATTTCAGCAGTTTCCTATTTCATCTCATCGTCTTTTTGCTTTTACAGAAATTTTGTTTTCCATGTCCTTTTTATTACCCATTCGCTACGTACTTCCTTTTTTATCGAATTTTGCTAGAGGATATCGACAGGAAGCTGTACACAGAAAGCGGCGTGAGAATAACAAGGGACTGGCCGCAGGGGAGAAAGCTGATCAGAGAGAGAAGAGAAGAGAAGAGAAGAGAAGAGAGAGAAATAGGTGATAAAAGAGTAAAAAAAATCACAAAAAGGCCACTTCTATCCTTGGCAACCACTGGAATATCTAACGTTTGATAGAAAAGCGTAAGTTTCAAAAGTAAGAAAATAAATCTCTCGAAGAAAGCGCGTCTACATCAAAAGTATAAGAAGACTATGAAATAAGCAAAACGGAAAAAGAGTAGGAGAAGAAAAAGTCATCGGCGGTACAAAGGTATCGCGAGTGTGAGCAAGGCTGACCGAATAGAGAATATCAAAGATTTTCTTTGCAAAGTGGGACAACGAGCAGTCGGTGCACAGACAGGGAATAGAGAACGGTCCGGAGGAAAATTAAGACAAACTTGATGCACCCCGTGAAAGAGAAAAACGAAAAAGGAGAAAAGGAGACAATTAATCGATAAGAAAAAATTCAAGTAAAAACGAAGAAAGAAGGGTTGGTGGTTGGAAATTAAAGGAGCCAGGGACTAAAGGAAGGAGGTGGGGATAAGGAGCAAAGAAGGTGCGGAAGTCGTGAAAGGGGTTCGAGGGGGTGATGCTGGTGGGTATAAGCGAAGTGCGAGTTGATGGGAAGTTGGGTGGGGGTGGTATTGTCTCGACGATTATTTATGGCGAATTTTAAGCCCCTAAGTGTGGCTGCAGTAATAATTAACAAAAGGCATTATACCGCGACGACCCTCGGGGGGTAAGAGGGGAGGAGAGGAGGCGTCTCTCGTCCGTGGTTCGTTCGTTCCTTCATTCGTTCGCTCTTCAGGAGAGATAACACCTGCGACCCAGGCTCGATTGCCCAGGGCTCATTTACTAATGACTACGGCCCTATTCCAGAGCTCACTACCAGCCGAGAGTAATGTGCTTCTTTTTCCACTTAAGCCCTAGGCTGCTTCTGGAACGCACATTCGGTCACAATTCGCCCTTTTCTTTCTCATATTAACGTTTGGATATCTTCTAGGCACGAGAACCCTTGCACGCGCAGTCCTCCTCCCTCCCTCCCACTACCAGCCCTTCGCCTCAAACCGATTTGCTTACACAAATATTCGTTTCTCTCAAGAAATCTTTTAATGGATGATATTTCGATACGCGAGAGACTTAATATTGCATCGTCCCCACCCACCCCCGCCCCTACTATCCTCTCTCATGTGGGAAACTGAAACTCGCACGAATACAGAGACCCCCCGCCGTTACAGCCCTCTCTGATATATGATTAATAAACTTCGGTATATATTACTACACGTTGGTTCCATGGCTTTGGTTTGCTTGCTTTCTCAAAATGAAACGATAATCCTTTATACACGAGGGCACTTGAACGTCCGTCGACGTCCCCTATCGTCTCCTCTTTTCTATTTGTTTCTCTTTCCGGCTTTGGCGTATCCTTTATTTATCTTTCGCTTTCTTTTTCTCCGCAGCCGTGTTATCTTCGAGCTTTCCTTCTCTCCGACGATGTCGCTCGTGCCTTTTCGTTCGTTCGGAACCTCTCATAAACATATCACTCTTCCGCTCTGCGATTCGTCACGAAGAAAGAACGCGCTGCTGGCCTTGCGTCGTTGCTGACTCGAGGAATCGCTCAAAACGCCGAACGCCTATCCCCCAGAAAGCTTTTTTCTTTTCTGCGTCTTGGCCCGATGATACCCACCCCCTTCCGTCCGGCAGCGGAACATCTTTGAAATTCCTCGTATCTTGTCGACCTCGACTAGCCCTCCTCCGTTGCACCATCCCGGGGCCATTTCCGGTTTAAAGAAACGCAAGCATCGGACAGCGTCAGGAAGCAATGGGAAATGGGAATATTTCGCGCGAGGTCTCCTCTCTCCTCTTATCTGCGATTCTTTCGGGGCATTGCGTCATCATCGCGATCTTTCCAACTATTTCTATGAAAGTGAACGGAACGAGTCGATGTTGTTTGTTCTAATTGATAATCGCCATTCGCGGAGAGACACTCTCCGCTTTCCTCGTTGACGACGAGTAGCGGCTGTTGTGCGTCATTGTTTCAGCGTTTTTTAATTGGGAGAGGGACGCCGCTTGATTTTCCTTCAATAAAGTCGCAGACGCGATTTCTACCTTATTGACATTGTTGAGGAGAATACGTGTGGCAAAATGAGAGTGTTGGAACGCGAAGACTTGATCGTTAAAATTTAGAACAGTTTAAGTGGCATATGGTGGCATTTTAATTGACAGTCTGGTTAGGTCATCCATGGACTGTGTAATGCATCCAGGAAAGGATAAACGACTCGTCACAGACAGAGACGAACGACTGCATCACGTGTGGGGGGGGGGGGAGAGAAAGAGCTTTATGGGAACTGTAGTACATCAGGGCCGTAAGAGCCCTAAAAAAGCTTCCAGTCTCATAGAGGCATCGAATAAAATGTACGATAAGTTGGCGGTTTCGACGCCAATAAGGAGAGAGATGCAAATGCGCCTTTAGATGCGTGTGCGCGCGCGCGCGATGTGATAAATTTGTCTCTAATCCTGCATGTGCTTATCTTTGGAAAAAAAAGCTGGATACTTATCTTAATGATGAAAAAACGCTTGTGTTTCGCGAAGCGGCTAAACACCTTTTTCACTGTGCGAATAAAGCAAATACTTGAAAAGTACGGAAATCGCATTATGCTGACGACTTTTGTAATCATAGCAATAAAGTTATCACGCCTAGTGAAGGACACGAAGCGAACTTGCGTGTTCGTTCAAATGCAATAACCGCGATTACGTAGCATGTAAGTAATACGTAACACTAAAGGGAGGAGTTTAAAGCTTGTTATACGTTACAAACGAACGGAATGAATTAAGCTGAAATTCATCGCTTCGAATTCTTTTCAACACGGGCGAATATTTCACGCCAGCACGCTTACACGTGTCACGTATCCGCTACATATGTATGTTGTGCATATACGTGTGCATGGAGTTCCACTCGAGACGGGGGGGAGATCAGGCGAGATCCTGTGTTTATCAGTAAAAGCGAGAATTTAATCAATTATTCGAGGCAACGGGCTAGCGTTATAATTATAAATTAACTTTCGCAGAATTAGAGCTGTTTCCCATGATCTAATATTCAGTTGGGCGCGTGAAACCGCATCTCGCCCTTAATAACGCCATGGCCCGATAGGAAAACCAGCGTGATTACACATGCAGAATCCGAAGGAAATTTTGGGGAAATAATGAAGTATGACAACGGTACTTATGATTAATAGCGGCTTTGCGGCCAATTTCAGAGATTCGTCCAAGGTTTTCTCGAGCGTTTCGCAAAGCGAGTAACGTGCGAAACTGCCAAGTGTAATTAAATAGACGTTAAATGGAGATAAATACCTTTCGACGAGGCAGGTGAGCAGCGAGAGTCTGGCTCCTGGGTCAGCAGCAGCAGCAGCAGCAGCAGCGCAGCAGCAGCAGTTCAGCCGAGGAGATTCGTCCGGGTCTGCTTGTTCGGTGGATGAGATGCACTTGGTTGATCTTCGTCGGTTGCAGAGCACAAATGCCTCCCGCTGGGAAAGAGAGCGGAGATCGCGAAACGTGGAAAGACACGAGTTTCCGCGCGCGGACATACGAGAACTGACGAGGCTAACTTCAATCGAATCTCGAGTCTCCAACCGTCCCTCGTGCGATGGCGCCGGAGAGTTCCGAGAGTCGCCGGACTTTCCCGAGCTCGCATTTCCGAACGCCACGAACCCTCGCGAAACGACGCGGCCATTACCGAATACCTCCGGAAGTACCCGAAACGCTACACACTCGACAAGAAGAGATCTCGATACAAAATTTTCGGCGCTAATTTTATTATCTCGATTTGAAGGAAATTATGCAATTCTTCGCTGTGAAAGATTAACGAACTCCAGCCTCCTAGCCTGAAATAGATAAAACGAATAATATTAGGTACGTATGTGTATATATATGGAGAGAGAGAGAGAGAGAGGGAAAGAGAGATTATTTATTACAATAAATTCACAAAATGGCCGCTCGCACGTGGTACACTGCAATGAAAATCCCCCTACTTGAATTTATCGATGCGATTACTGTAATATAAAAAAACGTTCTCGGGGGTTGGAGGGGGGAGGAGGGACGAAAGAGAAATGAGATACATTTAGTAGGAAGTGTAATAAATGTTTATCATTTCTTAATTGTATCTAGTATTGTGGAAATTATTACACGTGTTCATTTTGTAAGTGCCGTGTAACATGCGATACTCTAATAAATATTCGACGTAGTTCACGCCGTAAAATACGAAGAAGGAAATCAATTTCGACGTTGCTTCCCTTCCAGCTCGAATTCGGAAGCTTATACACGAATCTGTGGAGAGGACGGATCTCTAGGACTCCAAGGAGAAACATGGAATTATTTAACTCTGGAATAAAACGAAGGGTTCTGCCTTTCGATTTAGAAAAGCATGTCAACTTCAACGGGTGAGTTATTGTTTATTTATAGCGGTAAATATAACGGAGGATCTAACATTTATTCAAAAATAAAGGAAAGATCTCTCAGGAAATAGAGCACACGCACCCCGGTAGAGTTTTATGGTTATAAATTACAGGAAGAATTCCGTAAGAGATTAATTTCTACTGCTTCATCTAAATTCAGAATACCATAAGAAATTCTATCGTTATGTGTGATATAGTTGAGAGAGAGAGAGAGAGAGTGTATAGGGATTAAGGTGTATTAATTAAAATATAGCGGCATGAAAACAAATTTCCACGTAAGAAAATATTCTATGCAAAATACGAACAATGTAGCTCATTGTTATGCAGTCTTGAGTTGAACAGCGATATATAACAGGAATATATGCTGAATAGTAAGCAGAAGAGGTATCTATCTATCTCGAAACAAATGTTCCACGGTAAGTGAAAATGATTTTAAGCTGAAAGCTGTGAGATACATCACGAACGTAAATTCCTATCTACGTGGATTCAAAGATGTACAATAACATTCCGTAATGTTACGCGTTAATTATCCGGAGAATGCGCACGTGTGTACCAGAATGAAATTATATTAACCAGTTCGCGAGGCAGAAAAGATGACCTCTGCGTGTAGGAGTGGAATTAATGGAATTAACGGAATTAATGGAATAAATATTTGGGGTTTCTTTCGTAGGTAGGTCACGAAAGGAGGATGGATATCCTCTCGTCGCGCGTTCATACCCTGGCAGGAAAATGGGAAATTTGGACAGTACGTTTTTCACCGGGTAAAATTACCTCTGACGTAATGGAGCTTTCGTCGAATTAATTTCAAGGTATATTTTCCGCTCGTTTGACGAATTCGCTTGAAAGTAGATATAGCTTTGAACTGAACTATTTCGTTTCGTTTTGGTTCGGTTCGGTTCGGTTCGGTTCGGTGAAATTATTTCGTCAAATTATATTCGTGTTGATAAGTGTAATTATCGTAGGTTGAGCGATAAGCACGAAAGAGTAGTGCCCAGTAACGCGTGACGCTTCTCGATTCGTAAATGTTGATACGTGGTTGCGAGCCACAACGGCTCGGGCAAGGTCAAACGGGGTCGTGACGAACCCATTAGTCACCGGAGGAGTCGATTTACAGTCACACTACGCCCTCCGCTCTTCTTTCGAACTGTTCCAAATTAGGTTCGACCGCTTTCGAAGAGGGACTTGAAAAACTGCCGTCTTTTCCTCTCGATTATATTACCGAGCTTTTCAATTTCATAAGCAATTCTCACGAAGATACCCGGGGCCATCTTTCCATTTCGCCCATTTCATTCACCCCACGGTCATTAATTTCGCGAGTTCTTCCTCTACATCTCTCTCTTTCTCTCTCTCTCTCTCTTTCCTCTCTTCAATTCCAGCAATGTAATAAAGAGTGAACGCCAAATTTTTAATCAATGCACCTTCTAACCGTGTTCCCTTGCTTTCCAGGTATACGCATAGATGCGACAATGAAAGGTGTAACCGTTTAGCACCGTGTGGCCAGAGACCAATTAGTGGCACTGTCATAATTGTAAGCTGGTCAGCGATATTCGATGGGAGAACGAAAAGCCTTTTGTTAAAATTTCAATGAAAAATAAGTTCAATCCATATCTTAATGGACGAATGATAAGTATAATAATGAGAAACAGCTGTCGACTGTATTTGTCCAATGTATCAAGGCACGCATCGTGACTCATGAATGGACATTTAGATTTGTGTAAGATGCATTCTCTTTCATCTCTCTCTCTCTCTCTCTCTCTCTCTCTCTCTCTCTCTCTCTCTCTCTCTCTCTCTCTCTCTCTCTCTCTCTCTCTCTCTCTCTGTATTATTTTGAAGCACCGAGAAATTATTGCGTGGGAAGCGACTTTCAAGATCTTTTATACATATCGGAGAGACTTTTCGATAGTTGGACCGGAAGTGGAAACTAACAGATTGAATTTGAGAGAGAAAGAGTGCTGGACTTTTCCCTCCACGTGCTGTTCTCGTACATTTTATTATTCGCTTGAAGAGAGTCGTAATCCAATTAATTGAGTGTACGTATTTTACCCCATCTTGGGCCAACCTGCCTACCCTGAAGAATGTTCTTAACGGAGACGTTTGTGATTCGAATTTCCTCCGCAATTTCTTCCTCCCTGCCATGCGTGTAAGCTTTATGTGTGTATCGCACATAGTTTCTCTCATGTTTTACCCATTGCCGGTACGAGGCGGTCGAGTAAAGTGATCAAACGCATTAAATTCGTGCTTTCACGTGTAAGCACGAGCATCGTTTCTGGTAGCGAAGATTTCTCTGTTTTGCGAGAAGCAAAGTTTACAATTTACAATAAGACACTCGAGGGACCAGTGATTTTCATAGGGAAAGAATGCGGAGAGCTGTAATTCGAGGAGAGAGAAGCGAAATGACAATGAGTAAAAATCTGGCAAGCTGCGTAGCTTTGCAACATCCATATTTATACCTTGGCGTACAAAGACAGATTTATAGAGCGAGACAAGTTTTTCAAGAGCTAACAAGTACTCGTCTACAATCTCGACAATGTTTTAAAGTATAGCTTGGAAATTAAGGCCGGGACGTGCCTGGTTCAACAATGACTGTTCTAAAGGCTCGGACATACAGTAATAAATTATCTCCCACGAATAAAAACTTGGATAAATAAGTTGGGGGAGGATGAAAAAAGTTGATATTAGAATAATGGGAAATGGGAGTAACGAGTGTACCGAGAATAGCGAAAATGAGGCTAAAGCAAAATGATTAGATAGAGAAAATAGAGATAGACGCGCTATTTACAAAAAAGGAAAAACAAAAGGAAAAGAGCACGGGCTGGATATAAAAGTAACCCATACGAGAGAGAAGAGAAGAGAAGAGAAATGTGAGGAAGGAGAGAAACCTGGCACGCACATGGGGGAACACAAGGAACTTGGAGCCCACGTAGAAGCGCGTTGTGCTAAAAGATTGAAATTCAGCAAGGTAGAGATGACAAAATCGCCAAGTTGGAAAGAAGAGATGAAAGTGTCGCTTTGCAAAAAACTTGACAGGAGAGGAGGTCATAAAGATACCTTATGGCGTAGATGATAAAGTCTAGTAAGAGACAAAGGAGCAGGGGCGGGTGAGGGGGAGGAATGAAAAGAAGGAAAAATGTACCTTTCCACGAGTAGTCTGAAAAATTTGGACACACGAAACGTTTCTACGGGTACGCGCAGTACCTAGCAGATGTATTAGCGTTCTGCAAAGTACAAGGATGCTCGAAGGAAAAATGAATCCTGTATTTTAACGAATAAAAGAGCGTTAAACGCGATAGTAGTGCTACTGGAAGTTACCGGAAGGCAAATTTTTTCAAGAAGAACTCGGAACTGGTGCAACTTGAGAAATCGTGGGTTCTCCGTGGAAACTAGAAAAGGCAGGGCCAGAGTGAGCGAGCGGTGAGAGGGCAGGGAGGAAAAGGTAAGAAAATGAGGAATCGGGCTGTGGCTTTGCGCATGTGGAATGTGCAGAGAATTTAGGCCTGAATGCGGATGTCTAGGAGATACGGTACCTAGAAGAGGAGGAAGACGAAGAAGTGGAAGAAGAGACGACGATGTAGAGGAGGGAGAGAGAGAGAGAGCATAGTCGCGCGCGGAAAGCTCGGGCCGGGTCGGCCTTTTGTGCAAGAGGCTCTTTTGTCGTGGCGACAAAGCCCGAAGAATATCCATCCTTCAAATGTGGAACAGCTGCCATCGAATGGGCCTGCCACCTTTTTTAGAGTCCCGTGCACACACCGCATATGCGGATAGACGTGTGTACCGTTTGTACCCGATGTATACCAGCAGGCTTTGCCCAGAAGCTAGAGTAGGACCGAGAAACGTCCATTAAGGACAAGCGCAAAAAAAGAAAGAGGGCCACATTGTTTCCAAGTGGCAAGATTTCGTCCAGCGAGTCTTTGAAACGACCTGTAGAAGCCTCTCGGCCTCCTGGTCGAAATGCGCAGTAACGTATTTTCTTCCTCAACTACGAGAAATCCAAGGATTACCAATGATGGACCTCTTCACTGACTCTCCGTTCTTCTCTTTCGAGAATTTTTCCTCACCGGTCTACTCACCCTATTCGCTCACGAAGTTTTATTCGAATTACAAGAAAAAAAAAGGAACCGAAGCACGCAGGTTGCTGAAATTTTACAGAAATGCTCTTTAGACGTGTCTCTAGCTGCTGTGGAATACGAAATAAAACAGGTCACGCTGATTATTGTGCATGGTGTTTTCACATGGAGTATGGAGCTAGGGAATTTATATCTGTCCCCAACTGTTCGCATTTCATTTTTTATTTATTTCTTGATTAAAGAGAGAGAGAGAGAGAGATAAAGCTAATTGAATATTATTAACTCGTAACGTGGCGATGTAATATAAATTGTACTTGGCACAATGGCGCAAATGCTTATATCATTTATGCGCGCTATTTTCTGTGTGATATTAATTAATTAAACTCTCACTGAAACATAATGAATGTATCGTGGCGAGAATATATAGAACATTGGTGTGTCTGAAACATCAATTAGTGACCTTAGAGATGGTACGAGTTTGCATTACAAATTTTCACGAGCTAAAATGATCATAATTTAGTGTCGGAGACTAAAAATAAAAGCCCTGGCAAAACCTTGCCGCGAGTCTCCCGGGCAAGTGGATAATTCCAGTGGTTATTTAAAAAAGTGCGCGCTCTCAAAATAAATGGCATCGTTTAAATTGATTAAAATCACGTGATCCCCTTGATTATCCAGCACGGCACAGAAGGAAGAAAGGAACGGGAACGGAGAAAGCTTCAAACAGGTAAGCGCTCAAAAGTAAATGTTTATATTGCGTCGTGATAAACATGATAAACGCAGTATTATAAGTCAAGGGGAGAAGTTGGAAAAGTCAAAAGGCTCGCTTTTCGTCGAATATTCACGAGAGAAAAAAGAGAGAATCGACGGAAATGCAGTAGCTGAATTGGCACGTGCGCGCGCCTAGAGGAATTGACTCGAAAGAAAGTTTGAGGCCGTCGCTCGGCAGTTTGAACATCGGGGAGTATATCATTAACGTGCCGGTGAAATAAGAGCATTCTGATTATGTGGTCGGCGCGGTGCATCGTTGAAATAGCGATTAGCTCCGCGATTTCGGCTCGGTTCGCAACAAACTTCCAAATGGGTCGGGTTAAGATAGAAAGTGTATGTATGAATGCACCTGCGTGTATGCATGCGCGCGCGCGTGCGAGTGTCGAAGATAGGCAAGAAGGGGTTGGGGTTGTGAAGAGGAGAGGAGAGGAGGTAAAACGGCGGAATCTGGCCACCGTGGCGAAGTTCCGCAACACCGGATGAAAATGCCTCAGCTCCGGATTAGCTTCGACTCTGCTCGATTGTACCCACACCCTCCCCCCTCCCGCCGGCGATTCCCATACCTTTTCCTTCCTCGCCTTCTCCCAACCCCAGGGGCTCCAGACGTCGCCATTTCAACGTGGCCCACTCCGTTCGCACTCAGCTACGCCGAGTTTCCGGTACGTGTGTCCCAACCGTCCAGGGCCGTCTCAGGAACTTTTATTCCCTACACTCTCTCTCTCTCCTTCTCTCTATTTTTGATCAAATAGTTGGCGGATTCAATTCCGAAGAATTGGCCGACTTCTGCGCTCTAAGGGTCGCCGCGTTGCTCCCGCTAAAGACTGTATTGTTGTCTCGGAAGAAGCAGATCGTGCGGCCCTTCCCGATCACTGGGAAATCCGCCACTTGTGCACGTTGCGCAACGACTAATTAGCAATTGGTACTTGGAGGTCCATAAATATTCGATCGCGAGTGAAAAATTTATCAAGATTATCCGCCGTGGTATTCGTATCGAAAATGCTAATGACGAGAGACGCCGACGCTGAGGATCTCGGACAGAAGTCGAGGGGAGGGGCGGGGGCTTACGTTTATTACACCGTTCCCGACACGTGTGCGGGGGTTAAAGACGGGAAACGTTCGCACGTTTCAGACGTGACTACACAATTACGGGGCCGACTAAAATGGAATTAGGTCTGAAAAGTAGGATGCACTTAATGGGGCCCGATGCACCACGTAGGAACCCGCGTAGTTTGATTTATGGTAGTGGCGCTGACACACGAGTTTCCCACCGTAGGGTCTTCTTCTTTCTCCCTTGAACCGTCTAATTTTCTGCAGCCTCCTTCCCTCTATTTTGTCTTTTCGTTCAACTCGGCGATCTCTATCCGTCCGTTTGCATAACCGCAAATCGGGTGCATCCCGGACCACTGGCGTACTTTTCGAGGAAAACCAGCCTCCGGGTGTTCCAACCCCTCCTGATTTTTCCGGATAATTCCGGGACTGAGCGGAAAGCGGGGGCGCGTTGTTTTCGGCGGAGGCGACAGCGACGGTGGTGGCGGTACGTGAGAGGAAGAATCGCTCAATCTTATCCGGATTTGCTCCCCGGAGAGCTTCGTCGTGTTTATGGACATCCACGCGTGACTGTGGCAAAGTTCGGCAAAGGCGCTTAAAGCGTCTGAATGGAAGACGCGGTATCGCGCAGAGGAAATGCCAAATTAACCGCAGCACGCCCCCGCACCCGCCCGCAGAAACTACCTATTATCACTCCCTGCATTATATTATACCTACGCGTATTCTTGTCCTTGCGTCTCCATTTCGTGAGAGCGAGCGAGAGCGCCCCTCGGAAATTCCACGACGACTCGTGTTTTCCTTTCGCCGTTTGATTTGCGACGAACATTAATAACGTCCGCTATGACGGCCGGAGGGGGAGGGGGTTCTCCGAGGAATCAAGCCGTTTCTTGTATTCGATAGAATCCGGAAATTCTCCGGCGGACTATGGACACCCTGGCCATGCGGGTGACCCCTGAGAACCCCCGGGCTCAAACGTGCGCGTGTGGGGTCCGGAGTTCGCGGTAACTTTTCCGGGAACGGACAGGCTTTTGTATTTTTCGAGCAAATCTCTGGAACCCGACAAAGTTCCATCGATCGTCATCGTCACTCCCGAACCAAGAACACCACCCTGGTTCCCCCGTCGCCACTGTTTCGATTTTTAAGCATTTTACGGTCCGGGCCGAGTAATCGTGGCCTAAAGCGTTCGGCTATTTGAAAAGCCGCGTCAGAGTTACTCGGAGCACCAACTTCCGGTCAGTAAGTTCAATCCTTAACGCTTGATGGCACATATCGGCAATCCTGTTAGCGCGGTACAATTATGCGTGTTGAATTATAGATCGACGATAATCTGCATTCGACAGACTCGCCGGGCGACGAGGATATTGCGAACGGAGGGGAGATCACTTTGGGATAAGTTAGGCGCGCTAACGTACCGCGATATTGGACTCGTCAAGATTTTGTGAAACTGTGCCAAATGGATTGCGCGAGAGTTGAAGAGTTTAAGACCAGCCTTGTGTTATGTCATTGCCGTAGGCGTCCCGGTAAACGTGCACTAACTAAACATGATTGCCACCATAATCGTGGCACTCGGCTCGAAATAAAGTAAGGACTTGAGCTTTTCGCCAATACGGGCTGACGTCACTGGCCAATCAAAGTATCGCCAATATTTGAATAGCCATAGATCCCACGTATGAATATTAATGACCCATTGCATTAAAATTAGATCTTGAAAATTAAATTTCACATTGAAATACGGAACCGCGAGAGAATGAAAGAAAGAGAGAGGAGGGGGATGGGGAGGATCGCATTAACGCGAAAACTCCGTCAAACTATATTTTAGTCGTTTATTAATATTAAAGCAAATGAAAAAGCTCTCTTGGTAGGACACCGTTGATGTTATAAAATACATCAAATTATATCGGGAGCGCGTTGGATTGAATTATGCTTAATGATATCACCTGAAACAAAATGAAATTCATTTACACAGCGGGCGGGGGTATTAAATAAAAGAATTAGTGTGTGTCGAGCGAGATGAGGAGGAGGAGGAAGAGGTGGTTCATCCCATTGGTGGCTAAAGAGGAATTTCAATAAAGTCGGTAAATTTCCTGGAATAGCGGATCAATTTTCTTGCTGGGTTATTCATGGGGTTGTAATTGCGCGAGGTGATTGCGCGCACCCCCGGTAAATTCGGCTTTAAAAGCGAAATCCTAAATGCGAAGTGCCCTCCCCCCCTGTGGAGTGGGGAGTTGTAGGTTTGCCGCGTCTTTTATTTGGTCGCGGCATAAAGATGGACGCGCGTGGAATGTCGATGGGCGAGTGTAGGAAGGGCACGCGGAAGCACCGAATTAGGAAGGTTAGGAAGTGTCGCGCGGCGACAAATGTTTGGCATTCTAATGAGGAAGCCGGCATTCATGCGCTTTTAAGCTCGATTCACAATGGTCCATCGTAAACAGGGCCGATGCCATGGTTTCCCGTGGTTTCCCGTGGTGGAAACGCTGTCGCCCGGTAGTGGAATCACCACCGCGAGATTACCTCCCGGCCACACTACACACACCCCGGCAATCCCCGTTAATTTCCTCCCTGTCGATGCTTCTGCTGTCGTCCACGGTCGAAGTGACGTGCATTTTTCCAAAATAGGCGAACAACGGATCTTATCGGAATGTCGAGCGGAAAGGGTTCCTGGAAGAAAGTGACTCACTCGCTGATTAAAGAAACCGGTCCGCGGAGGGTTTCTAATCGTTTGTAGCGTTTCTCGAGTGTGGGTGTGGGTGTGCGTATGCGCCTGGGTGTATGCGTGTGTCCGATGGTTGCTTTAAGTTATATTCGACGAATGAAAGGCCAGAGCGTGCGTGCGTGCGTGCGTGCGTGCGTGCTCGATTGGCGACGGTTGGCGTCGGATGCCGATGGTTATCGCGATCCGCGTGTTCCGCGTCTGCCGATCGTGCGAATTCGCTTGACGGAATTTCTGATCCGGCCGTCCGTTTCGACGGACAATAAGCGTCCTCGTATTTACGCTCCCTTACGATTCGCGAGATTTACGAGGTCGTCCAGCCAGGAGCCTCGCGAAGCATCCCTTTACGACCTTGTAATGAGCGCACGCACCTGGTGCAGCAATGCCTGAACCGCGGCCATCGGAATTCTTCGAAAGCCACTTGACAATTACGTCACCGTGCCACGTACCAAACTTCCTCCCCCCGCCTCGGCTTATGGGGTCGATCGCTCTTTCCCTCCCCCTGACACCCATTTTTTATTTTCATCCCTGGATCGTTTCACCCAATTCCCCGCTGTTTGTTTATAACAATTCCAGCCACTTAGTTGCGAGTAATTAGGCTTCATCCATCAATTAAGGGCGTCATTAGGGCTGCCAGGCGCTTGTAAGATTGGGACACCTCGTACATCAAATTATCACGCCAAAATCCTGTACTCGGAGTTAATGAACGGGATTAATAGACTGCAGATATTATTCGCGAAATTCAAAGGGCGTATCACGCGCGTTGGGAGAAGGGGAAGGAGAAACCGAGAGAGAGAGAGAGAGAGAGAGAGAGAGAAGGTTCTCTGGGAAATTACTGTCACAGTTTGGCCACGTGATTAACCTCGGCGAGGCCGTGGTAACAATTAGAGAAACCTCGAAGAGATTCGAGAGGGAGCGAGATGCCCGAGAGAGGCCGGCTCGATTACGTCTCCCCCGGCAATATTTCACGTCACTTCCGGTTACACTCGGGCTCCAGTAGAGCTTATGAGACTTCGGTCGGAAAGGAGACGGCTTCGACTGAAAGAGGAAAGAAAATGGTAAAGCGCTGGCCGGAGTGAGAAGGAGGATCCGCGGGAGGGGGTGAAGAAACGGAAGCGGAGGTTACGAACGAAGATGGAGCAGAATGGATGGATATAGAGGGGGGGAGGGGCAGAGTGATGAAAATCGTTGGACAGAAGGGGAAATGTAGTATATCAAAGAGTGGGAGGAAAGGATCGCAGATTTAGAAGAGTGAAAAATCAAAGAAAATAAAAAACCAGTTGGTTCGCTGAATGAAGTACAAACGAGGATAGAAAAGAATGGATAACGGAGAGTTCGATAGAGTGGTAAAAAGTGAAGAATGAAAGAATATAAAGCGGTTAGAGGAATTTAATGGAGGAATGAATTTGACAAATAGAATTGGAGATAGGGAGAAAGGAGCGGAAAGAAAAACGTGGAAGAAAGTGACGAGGATCAATGTTGTAGCTTTGTTAAAAGAAAAAAAAAAAAGAAAAAAGGGAGAATAGCGGGAAAGAGGAACGAAGAAGAAGAGAAAGATGAAGATGAAGATGAAGATGAAGATGAAGATGAAAGGGGGTAAAGAGTCAAAGGCAGAGGGAGAGAGAGTGAGAAGGAGCGGCGGGAGAGAAGAGAGGACGAAGAAGAGCTTTCGTCTGAGAATTAATTTCAATTGGATTACCGTGAATATTGTCAGTGCTTACGTCAAGGGGCCGCCGCGTTCCTCTTGGAAACTAAACGGCCCGACGTGGAAAGTCGAGCGGACTCTTTTATGGAATAATAACGTCCGGGCGAATAATAGATCATCGTTAAAAGCGCAATGATAACCCCATAAAGGCTATTTTACGAGCTGGTATTTCGCCAATTACGGATTTGCCTTCTTCGGCAACTATCCTCTTGTTTCGTGCAATTTTCATATTCGATCGAGAACTTTGCTTCGCGAGCCCTTTTATTTTTCGATTACTCCCCTTAGCTTATTCCATTAGAAAGCTTATTTTGAGCACCGACGTGAAACCTCTGGCAAACAAAGCGAAAAGAAGGAAGAGAAGAAAAAAATCTTCGAAGAGGAAATTTGGACGCGCGCGCGCTCGATTATCATTGTTATCTTCGTGTATCTGGAAGAAGTCATTGTGCTCGTTTCCGTCCGAGTTGACCAATTTGCGTTTTCTTTCCTGTGGCAGGAGGAGAACCGGGTGGGACGAAAAGGACGGGGATCGAGGGAAGAGAAAAAAAGGATCCATAACGCGAAAACTTGATATCTCGCCTCGTTATCGCATTACCTTGAGAAACATTTCAATGGAGCCTCCTGACAACAATGTGGTATTTGATAAAGAAAGTTTGGACTTTTGCCTTTGGTTTCTGAGATTTTTCTTACGACTTCCTGCCTTTGCCTGCGCATTTTTCCTCTCGGAGTTCAGGCTTCTACTTCCAAAGCGGGGCAGCGGCGAGGGGTTTATTTCGCCATAGAATACGACGATAATCATCTTTGTGCCAGTGACAAAGCTGAGATGTTAATGGTGGAGAGAGAAATGTATGGAAAAGGCGTGAAATTTTTACGGGGTGTGTTTTGCAACGAGGACACGTACGAGAAATACCTTTATGTATTTTATGTATTTAAGCCACAAAGAATGCACCATTGCTACACGTCACTCGCGTAACTTTGAGTTCCAGACGTTTCGGTCTTATGATGATAAAACTTTACTGCAAAGCTTATTACACGGGGAGAAGTTACATAGCGGGAAATAACAAGGTATGCTCGATAAAGTGAAAAAAAATGTTAATTTTCTAAAGCGCTTCGTAATCCAATAGTCTTATTTTCGCGAGGAAATTTATACTTCAAAGAGTAAACATGAAAAGCGCATAAAGTAAAACGTTGCATTCAAACTCAAGATTCATTCTCAATATTTGCCATTAATTATTTGATCCCTGCAGCGTTTAATCAAACGTACTTATTATTAATATCCGATAACTCTGTGGAAGAGCTTTGATTTCGATAGCTCCTACGCTTTGACCGGTGATAAGGAATCTGCAGAATTCTCAGCTTGACTCGAGAAGAAATTCGCGCGTTGAATCTTTCAAGATCTTCATTATGATATTAAGTATATTATATATCGGACTCTCTCTCTCTCTCTCTCTCTCTCTCTCTCTAGAGAGAGAGAGAGAGATTTCTCGTACGGGATTTTTATTCAATTTGCCGAGAGACGTGAAAAGTGAGAGATGGAATTTTGACAGTGGTGCCCGGAGGTGAAGAACACTGCTTGATAGAAGTTGCGGGAGCTGGTGGATTTGAAAAACTATAACGTATCGACGAGGAAAAGCAAAAATAGAAGAACAAGAATAGGGGGAGGGAGGGGGGAGGATTTAAGAGAAACCGATGGAGGGAAGAGAGACGGAGAGAAAATGTGTGAATAGAAGGGAAAATAGAGGAAGTAACGGGGGTGCGAGAAAGCAGGGGTGGGTTGAGGAAAAGCGCGGGAGTGCTTCTTGGGCCCGCGGCGATCTGGAAGTTTGACGGAAATACAACGTCGCGTGGAGATTTCGACGCTTCTAGTGGGATACGTCAAGCTGCGTCGACCCTTCCCCTCGTCCCCTAATCGAAACCACACCAAAGCCAATCTTAAAAAGACCTTGGAAGATTTGAAAAAATAATACCAACGAATGGAAAGTCGAGTATCCGCTTCTAATTTAATTCTGTCAGTTGCCTCGTTCTGAAAAGAATTTTTAACTCCTGTCGGCGTTGATTTTTTATTTAAACGTCAGAGTTTATATCGAATATAAGAAAAATAAGAGAGCGAACCACATTCTGTTTACTAAGAATAACGGATAGGAGACTTGATTATTCTCGTGCCGTTGCCGAGATTACCGAGAGAAAGAGAGAGAGAGAGAGAGAGAGAGAGAGGTCAGTGAGTATAAAATTATTTGTCGACCCCGTTGAAAAATTTCTCTTTAATTGTCATATTCTCGAATCGAAAGAATTGGCGTGCGCGTCTTCGGCGAATACTATATTATCGGTAACCCAGGTATAACGAGTGCTCCGAAATAGGAGTATATTGAAATTGTAATACTCGATAATGCTGATTTATCCAATATCGCTATAGAGCTGCGGCTAAAGTTATATGGAGATTATTGTTATCAGAAATTGGCAGATCTTCCACCAAATTCATGGAATTCAGTTGTATTCACAATAGATGGTAACGCGAACACGATTTAGCAATAGCAATAGCCATAGGCGTTATGCAATTGTATCTAGCTCGGAGAAATTCTATTGTGCCAATGCTAGATAGAATAGAATGTGAGTATAGTGAATTATAGCGATACTAGGCGTGACCGAGGTTCGGTTCTCTCGACGGGCTCCACTCTCCGTTTCTACTCGTTGAGCGTCCGCCAAAAATCTGTACTGGCGTTTTCTTCGTCTTTTCTTTTTTCTTTTTTTTTCCAAAGGATTTCAGCCGATTCGTACCGTCATTCGTAATGACCAATCGCTCCAGCCCCCTTCTTTTCGTCATATCGCGAAGCAGCTTTGTCGTAATAAGTATCATTAAGCCACTGTAAATCGATTGACGAGAATTCACAATATCAGAAATCCTCGATGCACTTTATACGGGTGCTAAGGAGGAACTCGTTAAAAGTTCGCCAGACGTCTCCGTACTAAATACCGACAATTTTACCTCTCGCTATCGAATAAATAACTTTTTCCCCAATCTCATCGAAGCCCGTCGATCCCTATGAAAAGGACACAAAAGTTCTCACCGCTCGTTAAAGTAAATTTTTATACACACCGGTAGAACGATCCGGTCAGCCTTCCTCCGCTTCCTCTTCTTCTTCCACTTCGCCATTTTGCAGAATACATTTTTTTCCAGGGAAATTCTCAAAGGTCGCGAAACTCGAGTATCTTCCTCTCCTTCGCATTCAGCGATAATAACTCGCGTTGGACAATGGGATTTTATAAGAAAGCTTCAGCCCTCCCGCGTCTTACTTACTTGCGTCGATACGAGTCTTATCAGCGAGATTTTCTTTCGTTAATCCTCAGCTTGACTTTGGCGTTTGCACGCACGCAGCTCTCCTAAGGAATTCTTCTCGGGATTTCTCCAACTTTCCGCGGAGCGTGGTTGCGGCTGGAATGCTTTCTCCGGCGCTGACACTTGCGGTCGCATCGCCAGGGGGTTCTGTAAAATAGAAGCAAATAAAACAAAAAAAGTACAGAGGATCAGAGTCGTTCGTGTTCGCGAGTATAAGATTTTCCCCCGTGGGACACATTTTCGTTTTCCGCGTGTCGTGGGCGTTTCCTCGATATTTCGCGGGACTCGGACTCGATTAATGGCGGAGCGACGGGTCGGCGAATGAAACTCGAGGAGTAAATTCGAAACGTGGGCGATTATTCGAGCGGAGTCGGATAAGCCTCTATGTGGAACTTATTTCTTTGCGCATATGTCGCCGTCGTTTGCCGATAGCCACCACAGAGTAGCCGAGGTAAGGCGAGGTGAGGCGAGGCTGCAGGAGAAGCCGTATATGCATCGAACATTGATTTTAAACGTACGCCGACATGCCACCGGGAGTATAAAAAGAACTTGGAATTTGCACAGCTATCAATTCGATCTTCCCGCTGCTGCTGCTCGTCGGCTAGAAAAGCGCACGAACGAAAACGCGGAAGACAGATACAGAAAAGTTTCCGCTGATCAAGTTATGGAGTTTGGATGGAAGTAGCTCGTTCCTATTAATGGACGGTAAATTGTTTTATTTCGACTGCTTTTCACATAATCAGCGAGAGAAAGTTTTTGTATACTCATGAATAAGTTATACCCTAACGAAATAAGCTCCGGAAATTAATCGAATCAGCGTTTAAGCCTCCACGAAGACGTCAAATTAGAAAAATTTCTAACCGAGGACCTCCCTCCCTTCCTCTCTCTCTCTCTCTCTCTCTCTCTCTCTCTCCGGGAACTTTCAAACCGCGAAAAACCGGCAGAAATTTTCGAGTCATCGAGAAACTGAAAATCCGCTGCCACTGTGCAGGAGCCCTTGAAGAAAATCGTATCTCGAGAGAGATGGTGGAAAATTCTTGATTTTCGCGGAAATTACGAATTTCGCGTGAATTGGATCCATCGATCGTTATCGCTTTATCGTTGAAGAATGGATGGATGGATCGGTGCGTACGTGACCGATAGATATCGACACATTCTAATATCTGGATCACAGTAATTAGAGATTTGATTTTGAACCAATAGCATTCGTGAAAGCCGTCTCTGCTGGTACACACAGTCCACGATTAAATGATAATTCATATGGTTGCTTTCGCGGTATCTGAAAGCGCGTCGATTAAATTACACATAGTATCGTAATATCGTTAATTAGTTTTCCAATGCACGGCCAATTAACAAGGTCCATTTCTGCAAAGCCCATAATCGTCTTAATTTCGTCATACTTGACACAATCGATGCAATGACTCATCGTCGATAGTACGGTAGAGTTTTCTGCGAATGACGCGAAATCGGCCAAACCCGTGAGACTTCCTCTTGAATATTTCCGGTGTATTCGTCATCGTGGTGTAGTTGGCCACACGAAGTCTTTGTGGAACAATATCGAAATTCATAAGTTTGTTCGGGGGACTACCACCGATACAAGACCACGATCGTTACTGTTGGTGCTGGCATACAAATGACACGATGTGCCTTCCTGAGTTATTTAGGAGGTTGGCCCATTATGTAGTAGTAGTAGTGGTGGTAGTAGTAGTAGTAGTAGTAGCGGTAGTAGCGACAGCTTCCACTTCCACGTATATACATACACACATACATTCATACGAGCGACACCGGGGATGCGTACCCTATACCTACGTATCCCCAAAAGTTATTTCACCTAGAGTTCCGTGCTTGTTCGTGTGCGTACGTGCGCAGTATGCATACAATACGTACGTAGGTGTGTCCCCCGCATCCGAGCGTGGAGCTAGCAAAAAGCAAAAAGTCGTGTCACAACCTTGCCCGTCAGGAATACTCGCGCACAAATTACCCCGGACATATATTTCAATTCTGACACACTTTTATGCAGTATCGCTCGTAAGTGTACACATGTACGCGTACGCGACCTGCCCGGTGCCTCTACACGCGCAAATGAAGTCCAACCATTTGCACAGTGGCATGTAAACGAGTATACGTTTAGTTTAGACTACGCGCGCGCGCGCGTAAGTGTGCGAGGAGGCGGTGTGCGTTAATCCTAGGTTGTGTGCGCTAAAGTCCAAGTGTTGGAGAGATGGATGGACGAGCACAGGCGAAACGGAGAAATATGTGACGGAACGGAACACACGCACACACAAGAGCTGTAACCACTGTAGGTAACTGCGGGGTGGTGTGTGCGCAGCTAGCGCGGGAGCAAACACACGGATGCGTGCGTGCTTGCGTAGACGCGCGCGCGCTCGCGAACGCGTGTGTGTGTCGTTGCGAGGGTGGTACAGCAGCTAGTAGTAGGAAGTGGTGTGGTGCTGCTGGCAGGAGAGTAGCGGTGCTAGATAGTACAGTGCAGAGTCATGGCTGCATGGGGTTGAACGGGGGTGGTCTGGAGGTGAGGAGTGGGAAGGGGTGCGAGCGTAATATCGGACCCCAAACGGTAATCGATATCACATATATCTTTCTCGATGTATATTCAACCGTCCTCTACGGTTTTCCGAAAGGAACCCCTTAATAAAACTACTTACGAGCCCAAGATGTCTCCGCAGATCTCTCTTTCTCCTCCGGCCCTTTCGCTGGATTCACCCCTTTCTCCTTGCCAGGTTTTCCTTTTGCCTATCCCTCCCACGAGTCCCGCGCCCCGCGCCCGACCCCCGACCCTCGAGCCCTCTCCCCTTCGCCACCATTCCCATTCCCATTTCACGACGCCCTCCTCTTTCTCTCTACGTCCGTTTCGCTCGTATATTGCCAGAGGGCTAAAAGACCCACTACTCTCTCACTGCTTGCTGCATTCACTCTATCTTTCTCCTTGATCGCGCGAGAGATATGCTCCTCCGGAGTCGTAGGAGTATGTCTATCAAAGTTCATGCGCGATATTGAAATTCGAATGCTTCCCTTATCCGATATGAAATTTTAAATGTTACGCTCGTCGATAGCTTCGCGTTATTGCACGGCTATAGTTTCCCCAGCGGTATAACTAGGAAATTAATGTAACGCAATATGCTATCTTCCTGGTAATTGATTCCCAGATATTGCTTAATCAGAATTTATAGCGTATACTCTCGTGAATTTCACGCTATCTCGTTCAGGCTTTAATGCGCTTCATGGGTCTGCTTGAAATATTTACAAGTAAACTATGCGCAGTTCGCTCTAGTGAGAGAACTCGCCTCGACGGAGGGTGCGCGCGCGCGAGCGATTTTCTATTTCTTTTTAATCGTCGGCGGTGAATTTGCCGAAAATATCCAAATTCGCCCCTGGAATATTCTCGAGCATTCGCTCGTTCTCCAATTTTCCTGATTCTCCTGATTTCCCCCTTGGTTTTTCAGCGCCCATTGTTGTCGCGGATCCCCATAAACGTCAGTGTATTTACATACGTTGCATTATAATGTGGCGTGAGCGGGACGCGCGAGGTTGAAAATGTCGAGAGCCTGGAGATTTCGTCGGGTCCCGAAGGAACGTTAACGAGTAGACGATCGTGTCTAGGAGAGGGAGTATGGAAAGAAGGAATGAATACGAAATTAATAGTATGCCGCGAACTGCAGACTGCCTGTGCGCGCTTCATGCATTTATATGCGCTCGCGCGGAAACTCGTCGCTCCTGTCCGTCCGCCAGCCAGCCAGCGTCTCGGGAAAATCCTTTTTTCCGCGCGTTTAAACGCTATAATCCTTCAGACTTTAATCGGCTATCGGAGAAATTCCAAAGAGTCGTGTATACGCCTCGTAAGAAAAATCCTGTCATACGGGGGTGGTGGTGGTGGTGGTGGTGGTGGTGGTGGTGGTACTCCCTCGGCGGGGAAATTAGTTTATTTTCGATTAAACACTCCGGTGGCGGGAATATCTTCGATTCTCGGACGGAATGTATTTTTAGAGAAACGGGATAAGGGACGCGTACGTAGCATTTCAATAAATATTGATTTGATTTTACCTTCTATTTTCGACAGGGGCTCTCAATTTTCTATATTAAAACAAGAATGGCTCCCCTGACAGGCTGGCGCATATTCCAGGAATTTTCCAGCGTTTTTCTCCATCCGAAAACTGTCACGGATTTCTTCGGAAATATCGTAGCTCTATAGAGAGAGAGAGAGAGAGAGAGAGAGAGGGAGAGAGAGAGAGCGCAGCCAACATCGTTCATGAAAAAATCAAACGTCATGGCACCCCTTTCCCGAATAGCCCGGCACAGTTCCTCGATTGGAGTTCATTAAAACGGCCGTATGATCTTGTTATAGTGTCGAAGCATCAATCAGAGCAGCTAACCGTATTTGTGCTGCCATTGGCAATCAGCCGGAAAACTCATGGCGTCCACGATGCAGCTTGAAACTAATAAATTCGTCAAGCGCGCACGCTCGCACCCCCGCGAGTTCTGTTTAACCGATAAAATCTCCTGTCTGTCGGGAATCGTGCGTTTACGACAAGTTTGCAGCAGGAAAAATCTCTCCCTCCCTCCCTCCCTCTCCCTTCCGAACGGTTTCAATTTGCGGGTGATTTATTTTTGGACGGAGCTCAATGTCCGCAAGTGGTAAGATAATTAACGAGAGAATCGAGTGGAAGTTTTGCGCGCGTGCGCTAATTCGGTAGGCAAGCCTAAGCGAACTATGCCTTGGGTCTCCTAGGTAGCAAATACCAACAGCAGCTTAGGGGGTGGGACGTCGGGCGCTGACATTACTAAAATGTCAGAGAATGTCACCCATCTCATAATCTATGCACCAGGGCTCCGGCCTCCACCGCCGGAGAGTTCAGCTCCTGCGTTCCCATGCCGTCGAGGCTTCCATGGCAGTCCATCCCGTTCCTCCAACCCCCACTGCCACCCTCCGCTCTCTCCTCGCAGTCCAGGAGCAGCAGCCGACGCTGAAGTCGCCCCACCGCCGCATTCTCGCGAGAAATTAATTTGGCCCTATTAAAATGATCACTTCTGGATTTAAGTTACGATCTTCCTGGTGGGTTGGTGGAGCGCGACCACCCCCGCGCACCTGCGAAGACGCGCTTTAACCTACAATCCGCCGCCTATATCACTCTCTTCCTCTTCCCCTGCAACTGTCCCCCTTCTCTTTTGAGGTTTCCACCCACCACTCTCGTCTCTCTGTCCTTCCAGCGGGACGTAATAAATGTCCTTCACCCTCGTTCCCTTCCTCCGGCCAACCCCTCGCTCCAACTTTCTATTCACCCTCTCTTCTCGTCATCCTCCTCACTTTCGGGCGAACCAGGTGGAAGGCGCTTGCTTCTCTCTTTCTTGTCTTCCAGCGACGACCTCATATCTACCGTTCGTAGTCCCCGCCGCCGCCGCCACCACCACCACCACCACCCCCTTCGTGTCATCCGTCGTGGCGGCAAGTTGGTCTCCCGACGAAGAGCCTCCCCTGCAATTGTACACGGGAAAGTATGCGTGAAATTGTGTTGGTGCAGGAATTACGAGGTCAGGCTACGGAGGGTGAGAGGGGAGGGGAATGTAGGGGGTTGTAGGTCGCGTAGGCGAGATTTGGCGGAGCCAACGGAGATGGCGATGCCGCCGCCACGGCCTTGCATGAAAATTACACCCTCGTAACATTTGGATACGGTAGTTTGATAAATTAACCGTGCTTTTCACCTTTGAAGCCTGTTATCCGGATACGCGGACTAATTGGTCAATTTGAGTCTCAAGGAAGAGCACCGTCGCATTTAGGGGAGGCCACCGATAAAACCCGTTTCTCCATCAAGGGATTACGCGGTAACGACGAATCTGATTCATTCCCCCGAATGAGAATCGAGTTGTGCGAGTTACGATTTCACGGCGAGGATGAAATTTCCAAGTAAACAGCCCCTGAACTCCGTCCGCTCGCATCTTCCTTCTCGTCCCCGGCGATATACGCTTTTCTCGCCTGTCCAGAGAGAGAGAGAGAGAGAGTGGTAGTAGCCTCGTCGGAAACTGGAGCTCGCGCGCAAGAGGGTGAGACCGGTTTTTCCGCGTAATTATGCCACGGCTGCTTCCTATTTCGCGTGAGATCCGCTTTGCAACTTTATGAGAAGAAAAGCTGCGCGACAGCATTGGCATTGAGCCTCCAGTTTGAAGTTTCTCCTTTTTCTCCCCTTAATAATGGCGATATGCCAGTGCTGCTGCTGCTTTACTCCGGAGTTTCTTCACCGGAGTGGACCCCGGAGTCTTACTCGAACGGGAGGAGAGGAGGAGTGGGTATTTAAATTGCACCGGGAAATTTTTTCAAATTTCAATCATCCCCACCGACGCTTGTTACGCGAATATACCACACGTACACACATACGCGCGCGCGATACATTATATAATAATATAATGCGTGGGCGCTTCTCGTTGAAATTTGTGCCATGTGTCCGGGCAAGTGGTCGTTATGCGCGTTATTTGTTGAATAAATAATAAAGTATGAGGGGGGTTCACGGTCTTGTAATTCCGTGCGTGACCGCACACAGTATTACGGCATTACGCGCAATGCTGTAGCCGGCGAGTGGCGAAAATAATTTCCCTCAGGATTCGACCACTCCAAAGGTCAGCTGAACATTTTCGTCCTGAAAAGAATCCCTCCCACCCTTTACCGTGCCCCGCCCATGTCGCTTGCCCTTTTTCCCTGACTTTTCCCTTTTTTATAAACAAGTCTCAAGTACCCCACTCCCCCCGGAGGCCTCGCGGTGGACGGAAATCCTGGTAATTTCATGGTAACTCACGGAATTCTCGATAGCGTCTTGTCGCAGAGCTACATTCGCATTGGTGCGGTTGGTTTTGGATAAGACGGTTTACTGGATTCTTGCAGCGAGGAGAGTAATCACGATCGTTTGGGAAGACCCAGAATTGGCCGCCAGTCATTAAAGTGAGTAACGAGGGGTGGTTAAAAAGGATATGGCGCGATTTTTGCTCGTTGGAGCACGCGACGATAATAAAGACGCGATAAAATAGTTTTATTGGATTCGCTTGCTCGCCCGAGCGAGAGAAAAGATTCTTGGTGGTGCGCGAGCGAATTTTCGTTATCCGCGCGTGCGATCGCTGTATCAGGCGCTAGTCGGTAATTGGTTGGGAGATGCCACGCGCGCGATATGCTTTCTAATATTTGCACGCTTTGATTGGAGTTTGCCCAGGCAACGCTCGAATTAATTACAAATTTTTCGCGCCCGCATCGACGAGTCGCACTTCGATTGCTTGAAAACGCTAACGAGTTTTACATGCGCCCACTCGGCTTGCCTACAATTCCAATTTACCTTGTAATTTTTCTCATTTTCTCATCGCCGCACCCCTCTCTTATCCGACGCATTAACTCTCTCAAGGAACAAATGATCTCTCTCTCTCTCTCTCTCTCTCACTTTCTCTTTTTCCCTCTCTCGAATTGTAATAAATATGCAGAAAATCGCGCGCGTGGAGATATTGGAAAAAATTTCAGCGAATACGCGAAATATGTTAATCGAATGATTGCGAGGCAAAATTAATGAAAGACCCGAGATGGATGGATGGAATATCCTAGATGATTCAAATAAGCTCATTAAGCGAAACTTTTCATTATAAACCGTAATGTTTTACTTGATTAAAAAATTAAATATTTCCCGCTCTATGGAAATATTCGATGGAAAATCGACATTTTAATTGAATATGCGCGCCCCGGCAGTTTTTCCACCAAAACATTTGCCAAATATTTTCAAAGTTAAATAATTTATTTCGACCGGGGCAGAATCCAACGGTGGTGGAAGCATTCGTATAAAATGGAGCGGCAGCCCTGAAATAATTATAACGCGTGTAAAAATAAGCGAGATTCTGCTGTATTCGTCCGCGGTCGTTCCATTTACCCTACTTTTTCCTCTCGAGTAGACGTTCCGTCGAGTGTTTTCGCGCTGCCATTGTCTTATCTATATTTCCAAGGAATTTTCTATGCAAGAATTGTGGTTAACTTGAGAATTTCTCGCATTATCGCGATTCGGCGTATTAAAAATTCAACGCGAATGGCCGCCACGTCCATTTAGCTGGATTGCTCTTCCCCCAGATTCTCGTTCTAATGACGCACAAAGCTCTATTGTACGATATAAAAAGAATTATTGGGAAACTTTTGTTTTTCCCCGGGATTTTCCTCAGCCCCTCGCTTCTCCCCTCGCCCCCATCATCCATCAAGCAACTGTACTTGAAATATTTGTCGTCGAGACAAAAAATAAAACCCTCTGCATATGCATGACTGTATGTGCTTTACATTATGTACGAGTATGCCGATGTATAAATTAAGACTGAAAAATTTACATTCTCACCGTACGAGTCACGTGTGTCGATAATCGCACCTTTCTGGATTTTCACCAACGTAACCGTAGGTCCGGCGAATCTTGACCGAGAAGCTCGACGCCGAGAACCGGAATCAAAAGCTTCCAGTTCATTTGCAAGATTGTTTTCGATACGATCGATGCACTCTCGGTAGGAAAGATTCCCAGAGTCTATCGGCGATTTCTGCAGTAAGTTTCTCCCATAATTTCGAAACTTCGATTATCGCAGAATCACCAAACTTCGCCAACTTCCGGGGCTAACGCTTCCATTATTCCTTTAATATTACACAACACTTTCCACTTAAAGTTTCGAGATTGCAAAATAGATGCGGACATTGTAACGATATTTGAATGACTGAAAGTTTCCATCGGACCGGCGAAGAGTACGGAATAAAGTGTGGAATATGAAATTCAGCGTTTACCTCTCGCATTACGCGAGCTGCGCGTTTGAATAAAAAATCCGGCTGAAACTCGAGGTGGCCATCGTACCGGAAGTCAGCGACGACGACAGTCCACGGTCCAGCCAGGTCGACTTACGGGAATCCATGCACCTTTGGAGTTTTCAACCCCCGCGATTCCCTCGCGCGGAAGAAGCCCGGACAAGAAGCTCGATTCGCTCCCTCGATAGATTTCACATTGGGAACTAGTCTCTAGGAAAATCCGCAATATCATAATCCTGAATGATTACAGCGGCATTCACGAGAGAGGAGAGAGGCTGTGACTCTTGAAAAACTTATCGAGCCCTCGGCGTCCAGCTGATTTTTCCGGGACTCGCGTGGATTCGCACTCGTGACCCTGAGAGATATGAAAAGGCTGCTTTTTAAAACGATCATGACGTAGGTGAGAAGAAGAGAGAGAGAGAAAGAGAGAGAGGCGATGGCGATGGTGACGGCTGCGAGGGGGTTGCTTTTATCAAAGCAGTTATCATCCCCGCATTGGGTCGCGTTGGAGAACAGAGCGTGGATTTCGCTTGGCGCGCAACATAAACCCTTAAGACACACGAAGACCCCTTCTTCATACATCATCAAGAATGACGTGGCATGCGACGTGACGTGACGCGTTGGTAAGCGCACGCCGGGTCATCGTTCATCATCCGCATAATGCCCCCGGGGTGGTATCGTCTTCTTTTGCTCTCGCTCTCCTGAACTCGGTGCTATCGTACGCGACGTGTCATGCTGCCACGCCGCGTCCTCCCGGCATGACACCTTCATTCACCCTCCCTTTGTCCCATGAACTTTCGATAGATTTCCCTTCCGGCTGTTTTTCCGGATAAAACACTCGAACCCCCTGCGCTCCCGCGATTTCGGCACGCGCTTTTACATTTTCCGCGTGGAGGCCGATCGAACGCGAGGCAAAACGTGGGAGCTTTACCCCCTCCTCCCCCTTCTCTTCTTTTCCTTCTTCGCCGGGGCTTTGAGAACCGATCCGATCGATCGCGGATGGGAGAGGAGGGAAGGGAAGAGTAGGAGGAGGAGGAAGTCACGTCGCGGTCCCACAGCGGGTGACAGCGAGGCGCAAAGAAGCGCTTCCGTTTTCGCATTCGGGTCAGAAAAGCACGTGCGACTAATTAAAGTGCAGCCCGAGTTAATTGGCGTCACGTCGATGGCGCGTAATTAGCGATCATTGCTTACGAAATCGCGCTAAGTGGATCTCCCCACAATTACAGGCTTCCCATCCCCCGTCCCCGGAACGCAGGGACGCGGCTTATTATTAATGTGCACGTACGTGTGAATATCCCCACTGAAAAAGCCTAACTCCTTTGCCTAATTAGAAAGGCGCGGAACGTCATTCTGCGAGATGTGCGTGCGCGTGTGCGTGTGCGCTCCCATACCCACCCGCTCGAGGGGTGTCTATCGGGGAAAATTAAAGACGCGCATCGGTAAAAGCCTGTGGGCGAAACTTGCCATAAAAGTTCCGGTCTCCGTGGAGAAATGCGCGAACGCGTTTCTGCATTCAAGCCTCGAGTGCAGGAATTCCATATGTACTTTAGTGGCGCTCAATAGCAGCTTCGCGGATACTTTGCCATTCTTGCCGGAGCTCCGAGGGAAAGCAGTATGGGAACGAGTACCGCCATCGCACTCCCTCGGCCGTCTATTAAATCGATAAAAATACATTTACAAACGGACTCTGAATGGGACTCTGTATGGGAATTTCCCCATAACCTATTGGTGCACGGTGCATCGGCATACACGCGTGCATTACCGCAGGCGGCGCGTTCGCCGGCAGCACCGACACCCACCGACATCACCGAGATTCAGCCATACGCGCACTTGAACTTGCTTTCGTGAATTTTAATTAATTCGATTCGCGGTGATTGCTGCTGGCTTTACGGGGGACTCTGCCACTGAGACTGGCAGAGTTGGCAGAGGTTGGCCGCGATATGCGCGGGAAGCTTATATCTGCGAGAGAAGTTTCGCCACGCCAACTACCCTCTGTGCTTTTCGATCGTGAGGAGAGGAGAGGAGAGGAGAGGTAGAAAGAGAGAGCCACTTGCTTTGACAAGATTTCACGAGGTAGCGATTAACGACAAGTTTAAGGGTATTAAGTAAAGTATGACAACGAGCTGTGGCATAACTTGTGGTTTACGCTCCACAGAGCAAAACCGCAAGTTTCAGTAGCATCAGCCATCTTAACTCGCTGGAGCGAAATATGGACGAATCGTTTTCTCTTCTTCCGGCGAGGAGCAACGGCGGCGACTCGTCGATTTTCACTTATTTAGCGAACGGGGTCCAGAGTTCAAGGACATCTAATATTCAGTGCTCGATCTCGAGGAGGAGATGGCGGAAGAAGTAAAGTGAAAAAACGGGGTGGGGTGGGGGGATGGGCGAGTTCGTTCCAAGTCCCTCGGGAATCGAACTCGAACGAAGTCTCCACTTTCACTTCCGGTGTGAGTGACGTTGAAGTTCGGGCCGCGATAATACGTCGAAGTTGTCGAGCGAATCGAACTCGGAGCGCCGGATGATGAGTCGACAAGCGACTGGCAAAACGTCTGCTGGGTTTCCTCGAGTGATCGGCAAGCGAAAAGTTTGGAGCGGGGCCACTCGCTCGAGAAGAATAAAGAGGAAGCCGCGGGTGGGAGGACGGAAGGAAACTGGGGGGAGGGAGGACGGAGCGAAAGCCGGAGAAAGGAAGGCAACGATTACCTCGCGGGGTTTCATCTCCATTTTTTACGCACGTCAGACCCCGAAAGCGGCCTGAAAGGGAAAGACGCGCGGTGGGAAATGTGAAAGGATCAGAAGGAGGCTCTGCCTGCTGCTGCTGCTGCTGCTGCTGCTGCTGCCGTCGCCGTCGCCGTCGTCGCTACCGCACGCACCAACGAGAGGGCCTCGATTTTCCAAGGGCTGAAAAAATATTTGCACTCTCTCCCTCCGAAGCGTCACGTTTTCCATCTCCATACTCGAAAGTTTCGAAGCTACTCCGACGCCAAGCCAAGTCAAGCCAAACCAAACCAAACCCTACCCCCGTCCCCGCATATCCTTTTTAACATCCATCCCCTTCGACCCTTCTCTCTTTCTCCCTGCTCGCTCCTCTCTAATTTTCATCATTCCGTCATTCTTCTGATTCAACCGGATGCTCCTGCAGGTATTAATCGTTCGAACCAACACGGAGACGCGCTCCCCTCGATTCGTCGCGCGTGGTCCATCGAGTTTCTCTCCAGCAGGAGGACGGGGGGGGGGGCGGAGGGTGTGTAAGCCGACGTGCCAGTCTCTTGGCAATGTTGCTAATCGGGAAATATGAATCCTCCTTCGGTCCGTTCGCGTTGTCTAGGAACACCGTGTGGTCGTCCCTCGCAAAATTCTCACCGTAATAGCTTCCGGGGGTGTTTTTGTTGTTGGTGGTGGTGGTGGTGTTGGTGCGAGTGGCTTCGCGCGTGGACCCGGATGGACCCGGAGCCAGTGCGGCTAGTGACAAAGATCGATCGTGCCGACGACTGGTCTCGCGAAAAAAGCCGAAGCAACGCGCGTTGTCTGGCCAAACGATGATATACGCACGTTCGAAATATTTGCAATTAACGCGCCCACGCATTTCTGTCAAAGTTCCTCCGAATTAGCGAGCCGCGCGTAACTTGCGCGCTAGTCCGGAAAAATGCGCGTGATAGATGAGAAAACGAAGACAATTTCGGAGCGCCGAGCGCTGACTTTCCCCGCTCGACATTCCGGAAGTGACGGGCGGGCGCACGGACGCTCATCGGCAACTAATAACGAAATATTCGAGCAACGCCGACCGGAAATTATGAGAGTCCGTCACGATTCCGCTACGCTGCGAACGGGAACATTTCAATTATCTCGGCGTTTCCACCTGTTTTGGACGATTGCTGCCACGGGGTAACGGGAGCAGGGGAGGGGACGCGGATAATTTTTACGTTCTCCCCTTTTCCGCGCCCACGGAGTCGGCCGCGAGTTTCCAGAAGAGTATCCGCGGCGAAGCTGGCGCAAGAATTAGAGGAATGACGATTCGAGGAAGGGGATAAACTATCGGGTATCGAGAAAACGCGTTTTTTATTGCTCTCGTTATAACTGAGAATAGTTCGTCGTGTCCGATGTAATGCCAGGGGGTAGGGGGAGGGGACGAGAAGATCCGAGCGGGAGAGAGACAAGTGGAAGAAGAGGATACCGTGCTTTTCCCCCCTTGGAGGTCGCGGGAATGGGTCTTGGAGATTGAACAAAGAAAACTCGAGGGCTGTCGGGGCTACCGGTGGAAAAGTGGCTGTTTTACGAACACAACAGCACCGAACAGAACTCGTCGCGCGCGCATTGTGGCAACTCGAGAGGAAGAAGTTGAAGAAGCAACCGTGTTCGCGCGCACGCTCTTGAAAGAGAGGGAGAGAGAGAGAGAGAAACGAGTAGTAGAGACCGTTAAACCGGCAGCAAGAGCAGAATCGATCTTTTGCGAGATCGCCTTGCAACACAATGGGCATCGGCCGTTAAAGCTTCCGCGTCAACTTCGTTATTTATGGCTATTATTGAACAAAAGATAATCCCGAACAACTTGGGCTCTTGTACGAAACACCACACTGCAATTTAATGAATGGTTTATACTTGTTAATGGGGTAGGAGAAACCTTTTGAACGCTTCGCGATAGCTTCTTTTCCTCTCCTTTCCCTCGTTCCTTTCACCACTTTTCTTTTGTTCTAGCGAATACCGTGAATTATGTTAATAACAGTCGCTTATTATTTATTAAATTGTCTCTGTCGAGATACGTCGTCGTCGTCGTCGTCGTCGTCGTCAGCCTGCTCGTTACGTAATTGGAAGTTGCGAGTATTCTACGTTCCGCGAGAGATTGTCTCTCTCCTTCGGCTATCCTTCCCGTTTCAATATTTTAGCGCATACAGCTTTTTTTTCTTCGTCCAATTGCGCCGTGCGCGAAAAAATACTCGGTTGATCCTTTTCAACCCCTTTTCTCCCACCCTCCTTTATATCATCGCGCAATAGATTCTTGCTAATTCTACGCTCGACGTGTTCAAAGGTGCAGCCCACCCCTTGCCCTCCCCCAAAACTCTCCGAGAAGTTTCACGCGTTATTATCTCGCTGTTTTATTATTCTCAATTACTTGCCACCTCTGTTTCTGGTAGAAACGAAAATTTTTCCTTTTTCACCGGGTGTTTTCGTTAATTTCCAGTCATTTCTGGAATTGGTCGCGGCGCGAAACTTTTCTGAATAACGCAACGAACGGCGAGGAGTAAAAAACTGTTCGCTCGATCATTTATCAATCAAGGACGATTTCCTGAACCAGTCGTAATGAGAATTTGGAGCGGCACACCTTGGACCACTCCGCGCATCAGGGTAGTGGAAAAACAGTTGATGGTCGTCGCGAGGGAAAAAGTCGTCCATTGATATCAAGATAAGGGAGGAGAGAGGGAATGCCGGGGGAGGAAGATGAAGCTTACAACTGGAGCGTCTTCTCGGTCTAAAATATCTCTATTTGATACGGTGGATCAAGACAAATGAGTTGGCAGAACAGTCCTCGAGACGCGATTAGTTTTGTATTTAATGTATTAAGCCACATTAATCATGACGATTGCGAGAAAACCGTGAGCCATCCAAATAAAAATGTTGCCACGTGTCGGGGCGAATTGTTCCTCGAGGATTTCTATGAAGGAGGTATTCTTGAAATTGAACGAAGACAAGAGAACAATTACCGGAGCCATGTTGGCTTAATCCAAAAATCCTGTTACTCAGAATCTCCTCTCTCGCAGTTTCTTTCTTGCCGGAGCAAAACCCAACCCCTTCGACAAACGACATGACCCACTCGGTTACCGTCTGCGACAATTCGCTGCTGTTGCGAAATCCTCGCAATTCTTCTGAAATTCCAGGGGATTTAACAATCCAACCTGTTGGACGGATATTCCAACGCGAACGAGAGCGAACCCAAAGTTTCGCATTCGCCCAGCAAACCACCACATAATTATAGGAATTACATTTGATTTAATGGAAAACCTCATGCGGCATTTGTTCCCAGAGAGAGAGAGAGAGAGAGAGAGAGAGAGATCTGTTAATTTCGAATCAACGCCATTTCACCCTCTCTAAAAATTACTCTCTCTCTCTCTCTCTCTCTCTCTCTCGTCCAGACACACAGCACGGAGCACCTGGCCCTTTTTTTCCGCATTTCTAGAAATAATTAATTAATTCCATTTTTAACGCTACTCCTCCCGGAGAAGACTGGAGCAGACAGCCATTTTTGTTTGACCCTGGGACTCGGGGAAACAATTTTCCGGAAGTTTTTTTCAATTGCGCCGAATGCATAGCTACCACCGCCATATGGGTGTTCCGCAAATTAACTGGAACAAGAAACGATTGCTTCTCGCGTTTCTATTTCCCCCTTGATAACAGAAGTACAATCATTTCCAGTAGAGTTTCGCGAAACGCAATACGCCTGCACTTTCGCATCAGTCGCCTCCAATTACTTCCGGCTTCGAAAACTCTAGGCGAGAGCGCGATGCCGCGCGTATATCGAACGGCTAATTTGCCGCGTAGCATCCGCCCGCGGGAAGAACAGGGGAGCGGAGGGGTAGGGGAAGGAAGAGGAAGAGGTATAGAAACGAGCCCGGGCAATTGCAATTAAGCGGTTTGTTGAAAAAATTCGTAGGTCGTTTCGCGAGTAAAATTTATCACGCCCCGGACAGCTGATTAATAAAGAACGCCGTTGCTGGGAAAGCCCACTTGGTTTCCGCAAAGCTTTTCTCGAGCGGAGCTGAGCCGAGCCGAGCTGAGCCGAGCCGAGCCGAATCGAGCCGAGTCGAGCAGTTTCCCTCGGTTTTCACCCCTGTGGCAGCCTCGCCGCCCTTTTTTCCCCATTTCCTTCTCGCTCGAGTTAGCCCGCGCCGGTTAATTAACCTATACAGAAACGCGCGAGACCCACTGACCGCTCTTCCTACCCATCTTGGTCAAATTAACGCGCGGTTAATGGCCCGAGTCTCACCCGCGGATAAAGACCTCGCGGGAAAAGGACAGAGTTCTGACGGCAAGGCAGGAAGAAGAGGAATGACGGAAGAAGAAGAGGAGCAGGAGCAGGAGCGAAGATGAGAAAGAGAGAGAGACCTGATTATTGGTCCCCCGAGTTCCACGCCATTGTTATTTAAAACGAGACTGGGAACGGAGAATGAATGAACTCGTGAAAGAGGAGAGACCGCGGTAATGGCTTTTAAGTTTGAAATCTTTCCCTTTTCAGTCATTTGATCACCCCTCGAAACCCCCTGGACCGCCCTTGATTCACCATCCACGCTCTTTTACTTCCAATCTTACTTTGCCCCGTCACCTCGGGGAATATTTGCACCTATTGACGCGTCGTCCTCGTCCACGCTTGGAAACGAGTCCGTGTATGCAAATTCTGCGCGCGTTGAAGGACGTGCTGGATGGATGGATGGAAAAGGGGGTAGTTCCGACGCTTCGAAGATCAATGGTGAATTTCTCGTAATTTCCCGTTGTCCGCTGCTCGTTATCAGCTGGACCGATGTTATCGGGCGGCCGTTGCCGCTAATTCGCCATGATCGAGTTGTCATCGCGAATTCGAGCACTCTGGGCCGCGCTGAGCCTCTGTCGGCTAATGAAGCTTCATTTTATATGCGCGTTAGTTAATACGCGATACAGAATGTGGAGCATGCACATAATTCTCAATGACGCGTAGGGTCGTCGGGGCAAATAATGGGGGATGCTAGCGGAAGATCATTGGGATCTCGCGCAGCTCCGCCGGCATGGCAGGCGGACGGAATGCCCGGGCGTCGGTTAGCGTCGGTTAGCGTCGGTTAGCGCCGGCGCCATTCCGCGGCTTCCCGTCAACTTTGACCCTGTCCGAAATTCACTCGCGAAAAATTCACCGCTCGCCCCGTGCGCGCGCGTTTCGCGGGGACCTCCGCCTGGAATTCAGCAGCCACGCTGTGTCTTCGGCGCAACCCTCGGCTGACTCGTCGAGCGCAATCCGCACCCTCCACCTTCCCCCTCTTCTGCCCCGCGGTTCCAGGAAGCTTCGCATTTTCCGGCAAAGCGGGAAGAAGCTCGCAGTCAGTTTGGCGGAAAGTGACGGTAAACGGGGATGCAGGGTGAGATGGAAAGATAAATATGGTGGCGGATAGGGGTGGCGGAAGAGGGGTTGAGAGTGAGAGAGGAGGCGAGGGAAGAGCCCGAGGCCATAGCTAACGACGCCATTGTCAGCGGCCTGGCCATTGTGCGGCGCGCGTCCTGTGCGAAGTGCCGAGTCCTCCTCTTTGCAAAATCGGCGCTCTGCCTATATTTCAGGGAACGAGCGAATAAAACAAATCATTCGCCGATGACGACGACGACGACGACGCTCGCGGAATATGCCGTAATCGATTCCCTATTTCATCCTCATCCTCCTCTCCCTTACTCCGTAGATTTCACCAAACCCTGAAAAATAGCGTCCCTCGATGTCCAATTTAGAGAATCGCGAGATAAGGCAGCGGGGGGTGAAGTCTCGCGAATTTCCTTTGTTTATACGCAAAGTTGATCTTATTACGCGGTGATGGATGTGCGATAATCTCAAGGAAATAATATTATTCGTGCTTTACGGTAATCCGGGTAGCCCGTAAGCGATGAGAACACGCGCCGAGTACTTTCCAGCATGTAACTGGATTAGCGGGTAACATCAGCCCGAAATGAACTTCGGTCCTTATCACGATGTGAGAATCGATCGGCTTTCCCAGCTTCAACACTGGTAGACCACGACGAGCAGCGAAAGCTTAGCCCCCAAGATCGTATTCCCAGTTGTTGGATGCTCCGTTGCCAGGGCTCTCCTGGGTATAATCATGATAATAATTATCAATCATTATCCCTCGCGCAGACGGGGAAGACTCGGCGGAACCCCGATAAGACCCGTCATTTTGCCAGGCTGGAATTTTTCGCGGGTTTTCCTCAAAGTTCGCGAGCAAATTCCTGGAGGAATCGACACCACGGGACGAGCGATCCAGAAATCAGAGCTCGTGAAATTCCTGCTGAGGAAGAATTCAACAAGGAGAGGCAACGACGTCGGCCTCGGCGTCGGCGTCGGCGTTGGCCCGCGACTCCCTTATCCGCACGGTGGCTCCCGAGATCGGGAAAGTTTTTGCCGAAGAAACGATGGAGAAGAATCATCCGACAAAGATGAGATTAATCGCTCGCCGATCGGATCCAGCCGAACTAAAAAGGCAGAAGCGCGCGATTCGGGAACGGCGCATCTGTTTTTCCCCGATCTCCCTATTGGATGATAATCCTGCGAACTTCACAAGCCGAATCTGGATTCTTATCAAGCGAGATTCTACTTTACGCACACCACGGGAAATCCGTGGCTCAAAGTATAAACGGAAATATTGGCTCACCCCCGATCTCTCCCCCACCCTCGCTCACGTGTTCCATTGATTTTTCCAGGGGAACGGAGAGGCAGGGAGGGTGGTCGGATGAAAAATACGATTAGGCGTACATTGGAAATTTTCGAGGTTCTCCATTTTCCAGGACACTGCTGGTGGGGTCCTTCGGGACGCGGCGGAGAAACCGGGGGGAGGGGGGGTGTGACTCGACGGGGTCTCCGGTACACGCGGCGGAGAGACGAAGGAAATGGATTTCCTTTTAGGAGATTTCAGAAAAAGACACCGCACTCCTTTATGTCAGGCCACGGTGCAGCGCACATTAATAACGGAAAGTAAAATAAAGCGGCGTTCATTCCTTGAGATGCGTGAGTTTCATTGTCAGCGAACGAGAATTCCAGAGATGGAGGAGGAGGAAAGGGAGGTTTCGGGCTAAGGGGAGGATGCAGGGACGAGGGATGAAAGGTGCGGGATGACAACTCTTCATTTTCCTCCTGAGCGTCACAATGCGATTGAATCGATGTGGCTTGGATACGGGATGTCTGCAGCGATGCGAATATTTAATGGAAGTAACCGTTAATGAGGCACAGCCATATTAGTATTAATTAATGTTGCGACGTTCCACCACCACCGCCACCACCACCAACGCCACTCCTATCATCTCGAAAATATTCAAGAAAATAAACAAGACCAGCCACCACCCGACTCTTCTCATTAATCATGACGCGTACACGCACCCATACACGCACGGACAAGGGCGCGCGAACACATAGAAAATTTCATCCCTTATGCAACACGGACAAATATTGGACGAATCTTTATTCCTTTTTTTTTTCTCCTCTCGTTACATAAAACAGGGACTACCGGGGATAGTTTGACGGAGACTACCGTGGTCTCCCGGTGAGTCGACGTCATCGTTTGTTAATGAAAATATTTCATAGAACAGGTTGGGTCCTTCGATCGTTCTCCGATTTTAATCGATCTTTTCAACTTTTCATGGCCGTGCGAATGACTGTGTTTTTTCGTTCGTTTTTTTTTTTTTTTTTTTTTTTTTAATAACACTAATCTCGTTGGATTACCACTCATGACACACGGATGGTTGGGAGAGATTTAATGAGATTGGAAATTAAGATATCTTTGTACAGCGTAAATGGCTTCGACTGTGTTGATAGGTTAACGGGATTAAAATGGTTTCAGAGCGACCCTGCGCGGGGAATACCTCGGTTAAACTGTCCGCGAGAAAATGCGAGTTGAAAGATGCGCGCAACTGTGTAACGCGTTATTCGCTCAAATGAAAATGCCGGGAAAATCACTCTTAACGAATCATTATGCGAATGATTCGTCGTGAAAATCAATTACGTTGCGCGCGACGGGCTGGTGTTGGGTGTGCGCCGGAAGAATCGCGAGGACCAACTTTGGGGCCGCGCATTCGACTGAAAGCCAAAGAGAGTACCAACACACACATACACACACACACATACACGCACGCACGCACATACACACACATACGCACACGCGAGTCGCGTAACTCTAAAGTATAAAAGACACGTTCGAATTCTTGAAAAAGGTCCATGGACGAACGTTGGACTCGCAGTTGGTTGAACGAATGCAAATCAATCGCTAATTGGATTGTGGCTCTCTTGTTGACTTTCTCGGAATCTTGTTGTTCGATAAAAAACAAGGTGAACTCGCGTAAAATCACAAATTGCATTAAACCCGTGATACTACCGATCGAAAGTACCAATTTCCAATGTAATTTTAAGACTCGTTTATGGCTAGCGCGAGAGGAGCGTGTGTGTGTATTTGTTTGCTTCTCCACCTTTTGCACGAACGCTTTGTGGAACAATTACTCGTTTAATCTCCGGCAAAGTGTCTTGCCTGAAATTCAAAGAATTAATCCAGTTAAAGATTGGACGGCTTGTTAAATAAATGATTCACCGCTACGCGGCATCATCGGGGTAAACATTCCGTTAAATAATAACTCGTTTAATCCGAAGCGAGAAGATATCTCGTGTTTCCAACAGCCCAGGTACTTTCGAATTGGCCGGCTTTTCTAGGGTATCTATTCGCGCACATCCGGCTGGAAGAATACCTAACCTAACCTGCGCGATTGATCCTCTTAGAAGATAGTTCCTCGTCAATGTTGCTTTAAAAGCCTAAACTGTAAAAGAGAGAATAGCTTGCAAAGCTGAAAATAGTCACAGAACGAGATGAAATTTACTGGGACGTGGTGGAGATGTAGGGAGGGAGAGAGAGGGAGAGGGAGAGTAATGCTCATTAATTATTAAATTTTATTACCCAGGTGCAATGCGGTAATTCTAGGCTACGTATCCTAGTTGAAATTACTTTCTCGTAAACTGCTTTTCCCTGGTAGGAAAGTGAAAAAAATAAAAAGAGGTTCATTCATTATTAGATAATAATGTTCTTCCCCGCGATGAGGAAGGAATTTCAAGCGCAAATATAAAAGGAGTATTTATGGAAAGAAGACACATTCGTTTAGTTCCATTCGTTAAAAAGGTACGACATGCATGTACAGTCTTTGCGAGGGAAAGGTGTTACATGCCCCATCTCCTCCTCTCCTCCCAGCCACCCCCTCCCTTCCTCCCTATTTCACTCCCGTGCGCCATGTTTAACTTAATTAAAAAGATAATCCCTAATCCCGTAATAGAGTAGTTTCGCCCGGTAATTCAAGAAAGAAATACGCTCGAGATTCTGGATTAATCGTTTAATATTATCGTGTAAGGGAGAAAGTGCACGCAATGCAAAAGACACCCCAGAGAACAATTCGATATTCAGAGAGATCGGACGAACGTGAAAATCCTTCTCGAGTGAAATTTAATGTTAATCTACGGAGATGCGACACGTCGAGTCTAGAGAAGAGATAGTATCTGTAGCACCGATGAAAATAGGTTGTCTCGACAAAAGAGATTTTATTCGTTATTCATCGAATTCCAAAAGGCTCTCCTCGTCGTCGTCGTCGTCGTCGTCGTCGTCGTCTTCGTCGTCGTCTTCGTCTTACAGGGGTGATTCGATTTACCGGCGATACACGAAGAGGGCTGAGAATATTATTAAAATTAAGTTGCGCATCGTCGGTCCAATGGGATCGGACAACCGACACGGCGGATACCATAAAAAGCGCAGCTATCGCTAAATCCAAGGTTTAGTTTCACAGGGTTAGGAGGGAGGGGGAGCGATGATTTTCTCGGCGAATCGAAAAAATAGAGTGGAGTAACCGGATTAAGTCGAGCCACTGCGTTTTCACATTATTTTTAATAATCTGCGCAAAAGGAAATCGTCCGAGGATTCTGCGAGGTCCGTACTTTGCCCGAAAGGGGTGGAAATAAAAATTTTACGATTGCCCATCGGCCGGAATGGGGGAGGTTACATCGACGACGACGACGACGACGACGACGACCGCGACCAAGATCGACGATAAACGAATTAATAAAATAAATCCTAATCTCGGTGAGTAAATATATTTGAGGGTGTCGTTAAGCGTGCGCTTTAACGGAGATCTTTTTCCGTCCTGACTTTCATAGCCGGAAAGAGGGAAGAAAGGAAGAAAGGAAGAAGGGGAGAAAAGAAGGAAGAGTTCACTGCACGGATTTACGCGGAGAGTTCTGATCGCACACCGAACTCTGTGGAAGTTCCACACTGAGAAAAGAGCACGTCACGCATAGCGTAGCATGGGCACCTCTGAGAACACTGTGGCGCTTCTCTAACGCGGTTCACAGCTCAATGGGGGCAGAGATCGATAATCTCGAGAGCTGCGAGGGATTCGTCACAGAAGATCGCGTACAGTGGGAAAACACCACGAGGAGGACAGCGAGCGGAAGATCTCGTAGCGGTTTCGGGACGCGTCGCGACCTCGTCTGTACCGTAAGTTTTCCTAGAGCATAGTAAAATCGCTTAGCGATTTGCTTACCGATTCCGTGTCACCGCTGAAAATCCAAGATCGGCTGGAGCACGCGAGGAGGAGGAGGAGAGGAATCCGTAGTAGCATCTGCGGGAAGCGTCGCCATGATTAATTCCCCTTCTTCCTGTCCAAGCTCGGAGATCACGGGGAAGCGATTCGTGTGGTTCGTATGGTACGTATGGTACGTATGGTGCGTATGGTGCGTATGGTTCGTGTGGTTCGTATGGTTCGTATTGGACCATGTTCCGACAACTCTCGTTGCCGACGGTCCCGTGCTCCGCAGGACTCTCGTGTAATCCCTCGAAACAACATGAACGATACGTTTCTCTTGGACGAACTGAGCTCTCCCCCCCTCGCGTCGGTCTGATATAGCACCCCCACCCCTCTAATTTCCCCTACGAGTCCCCACCAGAGAAACAACCCCTGTGCAGGAGGCTGCGCTCGCGTGGGGATGAATCCTGGTGGTCCACCAAGGACCGAGCAACCCTTCGCCCCTCTCCCCCCTCCCGAATTCCCCTACTACCCCCTTGCCCGCTCTCCGACGCTCTCCTTGTCCGTTTCGCGGTTGCTCCTCTCGCTCTCGAGGAAGCTTCCTGGTGGTGGTTCCAACCCCTTCTCTGTGTCGTGTCGCGTCGCGTCGCGTCGTGTCCCAAATGACAATGTGAAAACTTTGCGCCGAAAAGCTCGTGGCTGGCACACGATGCTCAGCCTTCGGATAAGACCTGCAGCGTCTCTGGAGCCGAGCGGATCGGCAACAGGAGCAGCAGATTCATCTCGCGCGCCCGGAGACGCCAGTGTCACGCCAGGCATGTCTCTCAGAGTCAGACATAGTCAGTCAGGAGTTGGTGGGAGGCTAGCCAGCCAGCCAGCCAGCCAGCCAGCCAGCCAGCCAGCCAGCCAACCACCCAGACGGATAATCGACAAACGCGCGTGGATTATATACGCGATAAATATTTCTCTCTCCCTCTCTCCCTCTCTCCCTTCGCCGCCTCGCTTTTTCAGCCCTGGTAATCGCTGTACTCTAAAACGTTGAAAAGCGCAGCGCCACTTTTCCAGAGGATGCTGTACATCGGCACACCGTGTTCCGCGATATGTGCTCGCCGATTAAGTTCGGGCAAACTCAATATTCGAGCGCCGTGCCATATTCCTCCCACGTTAAACGCTCGCTCGCTCGCTCGCCTCTTTTAGCGGAGACGCGAAATTCCCACCTAGCCGCGCTCCGGTCTCTCCCCGGGGGTTGGCTCGGACCGTGTGCCGCCAGGAGTCACTCTTTATAGATCTGCCTCTCCGCCGCGCGAAAAATGTCGTCCGAATAGCTCTAGGAAATTGATACGTTTGCCGTAACGTATTTTATAACGCGCGTTTGTCAATAATAGCTGTATAATTTCCTGTGGCTGTCCGCTTTACCCCGTGCAATCAGCGCCGGGAAATGTGGAGCAGATTAATGTGAAATTTCAAATATTGGAATCGCGCTTTTGCGGCAGGTAAAGTATTTCCCCCGACGTGTTTACCTATTTAGATGACAATTATCGCGATGATATTTTATTAAACGGGAGGAGAAGCGCTCGCGCGCCCACGGCGGGATGGGGGCGCGATGAAGGGAAGAGGAGGGTGCGCAGCGATTGAATGGACTCCCCGAACTTGCAGCTTTTTCGGAGGAGTTCTGATTTGGCAAAATAATTCTAATCTATTCGATCCAGTCGTAAAATCCCGGTAGCGGGGCGGGATCGTGGCCTTTACGACGGACCCCTCCCTCTTCCTCCCGCGCGTCCCCGTTATCGTTATTACGGTGGACCGTAAGAATATGCACCGCGCGCTGTAATAATAACAATATCGCATCTCCAAGGTCGGTAAAGGAAGTACTCGGGCCATATCATGTAATATTAACCTGCATACATGATTCAGTCCAAGATATACGGAGGACATTGGTATAACAAGTGGGTGGCAGCACCCCCTCCCTCCTCCCCAGCGAGCATTAAAACGGTTTCTGCGAGAAATGATAAAAAGAAGGACGCGGATATAAAAGGTATGGCGCGCTCCTCAGCCTTTGGATCCCTGACCCATTCTCTGCTCAGGGTCCATCCGGTCGATAGTTTGTCTTTCCACGCGAGTCGTGGATACGGTACAATTGGAATAAGAATAGACGACGTTCCTAAAGGTAACGGAAGGGGGGAGGGAAAGGTGGAGGGTGCGAAAGTCGATAAATCAACGAGACACACCGAGGACATTCATCTGGAAGTTTTCAAGTGACCTGTGTGTGTGTGTGTGTGTCGAAGATTCGCGGATATCGCGATCTCGCGGGACGCCCTATTTTCAAAGTTGCCGCCATTTTAATACCGCGAGAGGGAACATGTGGAACGCATGATGCATGCGACCACCCACGCATCATACACTTGACGCGCATAAATATCATTATCTCCAACAGGCCGCATAACTCGATTTGGAAGCTGATCGAACTATTCCTCGCTCGCGTCCCACGTCGCCGTCTCCTCACCCCCTGACCCAGCCAGCCCACCATGGTGTCATCGGTAAAACAGGGAGCCGCCTTATCAATCTTTCTTTTCCACCCTCCGGCTACTCCCACGCTCACGCGCTTTTCTGATTTATATCCGGATAGCCGAGCAAGTGTAATAATACGTAATGCAGCATGGAGAGGAGACGACCGCTAATCGAGTTCCGTGAGTATTTGTAATAAGCTATCGAAATGACGAAGTTACGTGATACAGAGGGGATTATTGATATTATTAAGTTTCGATTGGATAGGACAGAAATAGGGATCTGCCGCCGGTGCAGGAACTCGATACGCGCGGATAAATATATACGACACAGAGAGAGAGAGAGAGAGAGAGAAACGCTTTGGCTCGTATTAATAATTTGGCCAGTTTATTTTATTGCCCCTAGAAGTCAGGATGCATTATTCATGAAGCGCGAGGTCCATTAGCAGTCGATATTAATTTATGCCATTTCTGCCGGTGGTTCACGCGCGCTGGCGCGCGCGCGCGCGCGCACTTGCAGTTCGACTATTTATAATTAGCGAGGAAGAAACTTATGGTTAACGCGGGATTTGAATGTTTATCGCTTTAACCTACCAATCTGATTAACATACGCGACTGCGTGCGCGCGCGCGCTATGTTAATACGGAGATGGTCTTTCGATATCCGCAAGCTCAAGCGGAAACCGGGAGGTCGATGATCGCATCAGGACAGAGAGTTAACTCTGGCTGACCAATCGACCTCTCACGGTGCACGCATGTATATGTATGCGGATGCTTGATAAATAGGAAATGCCGCGGCTCAACTACGAATGCACCGCGTAGCCGCGCTCTTCTGATCCTGATCAATTTTCGGGGTATTGATAGAGTCTCGAAGTGCTTCCCTCCCTCGTCCATCCCCTCTCGCGCTGTCGATAATAAATGTCGAAGGAAGCAGCGCGTGGAACGAGTGGCTCTTCGAAGGCCAGAACACACGGCAATAATCTGCGCAAGAGAATCGTGCGTTTGATTCTGGAAGTCGGGAAAGCCATCGTGTGACGTGTCACAATATGGCCAGAGCGAGGGTCAGATTCAGCAGCATAGCACATCTGGACACGTCGTTCGGACAATTGCGGTCACCCCGTGGAGACGACGGTACTCGGGGGTAAAAGGGAGAGAGAGAGAGAGAGAGAGAGAGTCGTGCTTTTAGCTAGTTTTCTCGAAACTTATAAAACCTATTATCCGTCCGAGAGTTAAGTATTGGATTAGCACGCCTGATCCTAGTTGGGTCGTCCTCCGCTGCAACTTCCGATTCCTCGCGGACTCCCCGGATGTTGCGCAACAACAATTCCCCCGAAAGAAGGAGGAGGATCAATCGGGACGGCGAGCATTAGCATTCGACGAGTTTACCGAGCTGCGAAACTTTAATCATCCCCAGGCAGCGCGAGTCGGGCCATGAAACTTATAGATAATCCATAGATAATGGAGGGAGGGGAGGGGCGACCACAGGGGTTGAATCATGGACCATCGAAATCCGAGTATCTCATAGATCTTTGAATATGCTTGCTTGGAGTATAGCTTCTTCTCATAAGCACTCATCGCGACGTGTTGGAGAGTGGAGAGAGAGAGAGAAAGAGAGAGAGAGAGAACTGGAGGCGGCAGGTAAGGGGAGAAGAGCAACGGAGAAATCGGCCGAGGGAGATCGAGTTGGAGCGAACGGGAGGGTGGATTGGGGATGGGGTTGGAAGGAAGGAGATGGAGGTCTCGCGTCTCTTGCTGTCCCTAGGAATTCGCGGCTGTGGCTTGGTGAGCGGTGCCCGGTGGGTGTTTGGCCCCTCTCGTGGCTTTCAACCCCACCAGGGGGTAAGTGCGGCCGCTGGTGGGGTAACGGAGGGATGCTGTCGTCATGGAAACGAGTGGCTGGTGGGGTTCGGACGGTGAGGGTTGCCGACAGTGGCATTGATCGCTGCGCGACCGTGCAGCATCGCGGAGTTGCCATCGTGGAGGGGTGCGGAAGGGGTGAATGCAACTCCCACCCCTATTTTCTTGGTTCTCTCGCGGAGTAAACGCCGCCACCGCCGCCGCCGCCGCCACCACCGCACGTATTATAGACTCGCTATTTGTACGGAAGCATGCGTCCAAGTATGGACTTACGTGCTTATGCGCGCCCCTCGTGCAGGCGTGAATGATTCGCGACGCGAACTCCAGCCCGTTATATATCAGCCGGTATGGAACCTGAGCGCCTCCACCGTCGTCGACGTTGCCGCCATCACCGTCGCGACGCTTTCACGCGCTCTTCTCCGCGCTCCGACTATCGCCGCCAGCGGCGCTGCTTTTCTCTTCGTTCTGCTACGACGAATCTCTCACGCTTCGGCATTTTCACCACTTCTTTTCCTTCCGCTCGAGCTTCTCTGCTTTTCCAGCTTCGTTTCCATCCCCCCCCCACTCTTCTCCATATCAGCGTTACCCTATCAAACTTACCGCGGGGACTGACTTTGTTTCGAGAGATTTTTACCAACCACCCTCTATCTCATCGCTAGGACCGTCAATTAAGGATTATTATTTTTAATTATGGAACTCGCTTAGTTTAAAAATCATTACGGTCGCTTTTGGCTTTGGAAAACTAGCGCTTTGACTCTCCAAATCTGCTAAACCCGCATGCGTTAATTCAGCCGAGCTGTCTTTCGCTCATTATCGTTTTTCTGTTAGCGACTATTATTTCTCGTGGGAATTTCAAGTGCGATTATTTGCGAGATTGCGAGTTCCGCGGCTGCATTTTTTTTTCCAGGGAACAGTCGTAGGCAGAGTCATAGATTATGATATTAGAGTTGGATTTCTATCGAGTCGTTCGGGTAATGCGAATCGATTAGGGGAGAGTTATAATTAAATTTCATCACCCACTAGCACAGTAACGACGACACGAGTATTTGTATCAGGGCGAAGCAAAAAGAGCGAGAAAAATGTAAATAGGAGCGAAACAAACTCCGGGAAAGTCTCGCGGTCATTTAAGCGAGAACAGGAAGCTTTATCGTGATCTCCGTTGACATTATGCTCGGATAACGGAGCTTTTTAACACTGTCGTAACCCCATTATTCGGCGCCACCCTTCTCACGCGCTAACTTCCAACCTGGACAAGTCCATGTACATCAGCCTGGCTGAGTGGTCGGGATATATAAAGACATAGTGGCTTGAAACGAGCCCACATTTCTCATTCCTGTATGTTTGTACACCTTTTATCCACTTGAACTATCGAACCAGTGACTTAACTAATCGGAAACCGACGAAAAGTATTCCTTAAAACGATACTAATTCCTCGGCGTTTGACTAATCTCCTCCGGTATTTTACCCCTTCACCCTCGTCTTTTTTTTATTTTACTAGGCGATTTTGCGCGGTGCTCGTAATTAAACGCGATTCCGTCGGTCCCCGCGTCGGTTTTTTGCATATTTTAGGATATTTTGTATAAATAGCGGAGAGGCACGGGTGATAGATATTTTTCAAGTATTAAATTACACATGGTAATGATGCAATTCGAAACATGCGACTTTCGTTTTGTCATTAAAATATTTCCCGATTTAATGGGGATGTAAATCGGACAGTTTCATTTACATAAAGGCTACTTTTTATCCCCTGTGCCCGCTAAAAATATAATACTCTTAATTAATATATGGAATGCGAGTTACATTTTTACAACGTAAGCAGGATAAGTAGTTCTCGAACACGTTTCATTAATTATGGATCAGTATTTTGCCGCGATAAATTATAAACCTGTAGGAAAATTGAATTTGGTGCCACCCTCCTCCACCCAAACTTTCGCATCCATCTCAGTGGCTCCGAACGATGTATTTATGGTATGCAAGTAAGTCAGCGAGATCAATTTATCAGAGAGGTCAGTTGTTGCGAGTTCCTGACCGCCAGTTGCGAATACAATAATTAGAATAAGAATTAGGGGAGCAGCAGTGGGTGTTCCCGGAGAAACTTTTGGAGAACGTTCAATTTTAACGTAGATTAGTAGCTCTCTGGCAAAACTCGTATGAGAATTCTGTTGCCGTTGTCCCTCTTGGTATTGCTGACCCCTATACGAGATACAATTATTGCCCGAACGGACGAGACGCATTATGATCACGCAAAGTACAGAACTTGAGGCACAACCGCTGGGCACGCACCAACTAGTGAAACACCTCAATAATAAATGACCCATTTCTACAGCAACAGCTTCCTCCTCCCCACTTTTTCACCTGCAACTATGCCACCGCGGCATACATTTTTCAGAACGACCGTTTTACCATAAAAACTCCCCAGGTGTTTAATTGTTACATGAAAAATCAATTTCACCTGCCCCCGATCCCAAAAACAGTCTTTGAACAGTGGCCTTTACGCGGTTAATTACTATGAATCTGCAGACATAGCTCTCTCTCTCTCTCTGACTTTTCACGGTTTAATTGCCGTCCGCGCGAAGGAATGATTGAAATATATTTTTCAATCGTAGATAGATTTTTTTTTTCTTTACACTTTTCGTACTTGGTTTCTGTATTTCCGTAGTTTTTAGAGAGGCAGAGAGAGAGAGAAAGAGGGGGTGAGGGGGCAGATTTTCAGTGTGAAAGAATCTTTGGCGAAACGAGTTCATTCGCTAACCATAACGGGCCATCGCGGCATCGAATTTTTCCAGTTCCTTTGCTAATTAAAAAATTCCACGCGAAATCAGATTTCCTCCCCGTGCACGGTTCCGCGCTTGTACGAACAAATCCAATACGCGAGCCGTCAACCCTCCGTCCTCCCTTTGGTCTTCATAACGCGTATTTAATTTATTGTACGTGTGTGGAACGATCAATTCTCCGCGCGAACGTTACTAAAACATGGGCGTTTCATAGCTGTGTCACGGGCTTACTAGAACGAACGCCCTTTTCGCTTTCTCCGCTTCAGCCTCTTCGCTCGGTGGCTACCACGAAACTGGGTTAACGGCGATACCATACTAAATCCTTTCGGGATTCTCGAGAAAGGAGATGCCGCGACTACCGAGATTCGATGAAAAATATCAATCTGCGCAAAGTCCTCGGATTTTCCATCAACTTCCATTCCATTCCGGTATACGTACCATCTCCGCCATCAAATAACTACCAATGAGTACCGCTCTCTCCCTCGTTTACCCTCTTCCCCAATTTTCCGGGAAACAATAATATCGAAATGCCTGTGCTACGAGGCTTGTTGCAAGGTAGGCGGACTCAAGACCGGGAATCGCTTTCGTTAACACGACGATATGGGAATTTTCTGGTGAAAAAAACTACCCTTTCCCCCCCGCTGAAGGGACGACCTTTCATATTTTCTGGAAAACTTCACTCCCCTCCCCTGGCGATTCTTCAGCCTATTCACGAGTCTGAATTCAAGATGTGCTTAGCACGAGATACACGCTAATGCGGCATGCCAAATAAACCTTGAAACGCGTGTAGCGTGAACCCGTAGATGTATCGATGACCCGCGTCCGTCTGTGTGCGTGGGGTGTTGTGTGGATGCAGCTTCAGTGTGACGCAACCCCTTGGCAGAATGTTGAAAGGCGTTCCACGCGTGCCTCGCTATCCCATATGAGCATTACCGCGTTTCGAAATTCCGCACATGCGTTTTTGTTATGCGAACTACGAGCCAGCGGAAGCTTCAGGGTGGCCTCAAAACGATCCCTTAAGTGAAAGCAACAAGGAACAAATGGTTACCGTTCAATCGGTAATCGCAGTCGGCCCTCTCGACGATACGATACGATCGATTGTCGATAATTGCAAGAGCGCGGCTGAAAATTTGATTTAAAAATGAAAAACAGTCTCCCCAGTCTGGTGGTGGTGGTGGTGGTGGTGGTGGTGGCAGTGCCCCCGCTAGCGTCAATTATCGAAAGGCATTGAGAGACACGAACGCTGCAACGTTTCGCGCGCCAAATTTTTTGCTGCAAAGCTGCAACATAGTTTGAGGGCAGCAAGGGGGCGGGGGCGGGTTCGTTAAATTGTTCGAGTTATAATGCAAATTTTTAATTTAGTTCGGGAGAATTCAAACTCTCGCGAGCGTCTTCATCGGCAACGCCGTGTAATCCTGAGCGCGGCACGTCAAGGAAATTAACCGCGGAATGTAGCGTTCGCTAATATTTATGCGGTGTGTACAGGAGCCTGCGGTGGTACGAAGGCTCGTTAAACATTTTTTAATTAAATCCGAATCGATCAGAGCGCTGTTATGGTGGCGATACAAGCGCAGTTCGTTGGCCACGGTAAAACGGTATCGGCCAGAGGGGGTTGCGTGGGAGCGGTTAGGGGGTTGAAAGGGGTAGAAGCCTAGCCAACATCGGTCACGCTTTTCCTACTTACTCTTTCACTCCGTGAAAAGGATGAAAGGGAGTAATTTCCAATCGAGTCCGACAGACAGGTTTGCAAAATCACCAGTCAAGTCTCGGTAGTACGTATGCACTAATGCGTATCGTTGCTGCTACAGCTGCTACAGCTGCTGCTGCCGCTGCTTTCGCTGATGAACGTTCCAAACTAGAATTTTTTATATTTCCCCTATTTCACCACGGAGCAAATGTCTTCCGTCCTTTGTAAATAAGCGCCTACGAATACAGATAATTACTATATGGGAAATACGAGTCTCCGGGAGATAAAATAGAAATTTCGACAAAATGGCGAGGAAGATAACAAATAAGGCGCAATTAACTTGAAATACAGGTTTGCCTGTCCGATGAAGAATTTCAAGGCCGCGCGCGTACGTGCCGGGAGGAACCGGAGAATTCTCAAGATAAAGTCGACGAGGCTACTTGGAAGAAAGTTGATAGGAACATGAGAAGCGCGCGATATACTTGTTGCAGTAAACAGGAGCGGAGCAATATAACGAAGCTCGTTGATTTGTTATCTAAACTTCCCTTTGCAGATGATATAGAGAGCGTAACGCATGCTGGATGCCAGGGACAATGACGACAGAACCGCAGACAGCATTGTACACGATTAGATCTCTCGTGGAATACATTGACGCGACTGTGCCGTACTATATGTCCCGTCGTACCCCCCTCGCGAGTCTATGAAAACCTTCCCACCTTTCAGCCACGTGCTCTAAACTTGCCGTAACTTCATTAGAGCGACTGCTGATTCTCGTGAAAACCGACGAAAAAGTCCGAGTGGCGTCTTCGAGTGCTCGAAATATCAATTTGTTCGAACGTCGAGTCACTTTTGAGAATGCGAGTGAAGTAGTATTTTGCAGCAGCAGCAGCAGCAGCAGCAGCAGCATCAGCAGCGGCAGCAACGGCAGCAGCCACTACTTCCAATTAAGGTTTTCCAATCTTCCCATTAGATCCTACACTTTTGTGCGCGAGGTCATTTCCATTGGAACTCTTATCTCGGGGGAGGATCCTTTATGAGATGCTAAAAAGATTTCAATTCCGCTGGAAATGGAATTCATTTTAGATCCTTTAGTCTACGCGTGTCATCGCGATGAGATTAATTTCAGCGTGATGAGAACCGAACACAGTTGGAACTTTACCACTTTACGAAGCTCGCTTATAAATATGCCTATTTATCTGGAGGTGTCCTGTTTGCAGGATAGTTGTCTCTACCCATCAAGATCTAATCGCTCGCTCTCCCAATGCACTCTCGCGTTTCCATTGTCCCCCCCCCCCCCCCTGATAATATGGATTGTTGCGCGCTCACATTCAAACTCTGATGAATTCATCGAACTTTCCTATCATCCAATCAGGGAAGCGCGACAGTTTTTTCTAGGATACGATTCGCGCCACATCTTCCCTGGACGAGAATTAAGGACAGTTTTGATTTTTATGAGTGGCTGCCGAACAGACTCGTTGCACGTTCCAAGAAACATCGAGGCAAAAGGATTAAGGATTAAGGTCGCTCGTCTCTCCGGGGATGGCGGCGATGGCTGTGGTGTTGGTAGTGATATAGATAGTCATCTAACCGACATATTTAATGATAGTACGGAGTTGCTCGATTTGTTGGTAGCAAAGGTTTGCAGTCTGCTTGTAGTGAACGATGCGTTAGCAGGAAAAGCGGAGAGAGGAGGTGCGGGGGTGGTGGGTAGTACGTTGTGGGTGTGCAGTGTCAGTGGTGCAGGCCTATTGTTCGTCAGACACAAAACAGTCGGCGTACAAAGTGGCTGCTGCGTTCGCAGCGAAGGCGAAGCTGAGATGGGCCGCTCTAGGGGGAGGGAGTGGGGGTGAGGAGAGAATCACAGCGGTATCAGAGAGTGGGTATTGTCTACAGAGCTAATCAAAACCACCCCTTTCAACAAAACCAGCTCCCACCCGGCCATCGCGCACGCTACAGCACAAATACTTACGCCAGGGTACATAGATTACAGGGCTGTTCTGTGACGCGCAGGAGTTTCGGTAAATAATAGTGTTTTTTCTTTCTGACTGGCAACGCCACACTACCACCACCACCACCACCACTACCAACGTCACCCGATTGGTTCGGTTCCTTTAAAGTGTTGGAATCGCTGGCTTCTGAAAGAGGCTGATTTACCGCTGATATGCCAGCCATCGCGATATTAAAGTCCATCCCTCTGATCGGATCCAGAGAGAACCTGATGAATTCGTGTTATCCGATCCTTCAACTGCTATTTTCTCCCATAAAATCAGCCAGCCACCTTTAAATTCTATAATGGACCACACACACACACACACACGCGCGCGCGCGCATACAGGGAATTACCATAAGGAATTAAACGATTTGATATTTAACGACGATAGAAGAGAAGCGGTGGTGGTTATTGGTGGGGAGGGGGAGTCTCGGTGATTAAACAATTTACAAATTTATCGAGCGCGCCTATCGAAATGGAGATCGAAAGAGGCAAATATAGTCGCGCGGCGTTATTATTTCAACATTTCGGGAGATACGGTATATCGAACGAGGACATAAAGCAGGAGAGTAAAGTCGAAGCGTTAGAGGAGCTAAGAGATGGAGATTCATCATTTGATTGTAGTTTAACGCTATTACGGAGAACGCTCCGCCACCATTCGCCAGACTTCGCTCGCGGTTGGCTGGTTAAGAGAAGAACGATAGGTGAGATGAGAAAGAGAGATAATGTTTCTAATTTCCGAGAGCAAGTGTCGAGAACCACGGGTTTTCTTGACAGGACGAATGTACGTGGTTTTCTACATCCGCGCAGTTTCCCCTCGTTCCTTTCCTTCTTCTCTCAAGGAAACCGCAAGGCTGAATCTAACTAATTCCAACTAGCATTTCTGTGATTTTTTCCTAATTCGCTCCCGCTTTGTCCGCCGCCCGTCCTTCGCCGCGCGGTACCTTCCGGGCACCTTCCGGCACTTCGGTCGCCGGATTCCCGATGGAAATCGCAAAACTTGCAAACGCTCATGTAAGATTAATTTTTATTATGAATTTCGCGAAATTCGTTAATAGCATTTAGCGCGAATTTTAATAAATATATCCTCCTATAATTGGTTTTGTGTTTCACAGAAATATCCAATATTGTATTCCGTGAGTGACAATGTTTTATCTTGATGGACAGTATATTATCGTGCTCCAGTGTTTGCACGCGATGTAAACGGTGATTGTGAATGTAATATAAAATAGAATGCGAATTTAATAGCGGCACAACAAAATGATATACAGCTTATAGGAGAAAATATTTTATTCCCTCATTTAACAGCTGTGTTTTATATCTGTACACTCGCCATTATACGAAATTCGCGTTTACCTGTAAAATCAAATGAATAGATAGCAGCCAGGATGCTTCGATAAACGACGAAAATAGTGTCCTGAGAGGAAAGTAAGTTTCGCGGATTCGCGTTTTCGGCCCCTTCCCGTAGTCCCGCGGCGCTAATTTCCTGATAATAAGGATTAAATTTGTTTGACAAGTGAAGCGGCAACTCGGAGAAGTGGAACGTGGCAGGCGAACGCTGCGAGAGAGAATAAGCAAGGAGGGAGATTACATAAGAGTGGAGCAAGGGAGACGAAGAAGAAGAAGAAGTAGTAGAAGTAGAAGAAGAAGAAGGTGGGCAGGGAGGGAGGAAGGGGTGATTCATAAAGTTAGATGTGCCATTCGTATTTGCGAGGGGGTGCGTCTCCCCGGAGCGGGTTCTGTATCTCTAACTCGGCCGCCTATAACATCCATATCTATATCCCATGTACCGGGTGTCCAATAAATCTATTACCTGCTCCCCTGGGGATGAAGAGACCTGGCTGCGTGCGCACTCCACATGAGGAATCGCTTCGCCGCCCGCTCGCGTCTATCTCCGTTATGACTTTCAGTCGCGATCGCGCCTTTTTCCAACCACTGCTGCTTTTTCGACTACCCCCCCCCCCCCTCCCCCCGACATACTTTTCTCTCCCCAGCACGCGCCCGTCCTCGAGAGCGTTCTCTATATTCGTTTCCGTCAAGTCACCCGGGACGTGTGCTATGTCTTCCATTCCTACTGGAACTCCGAGTTTTCCCTGATAAACCAAGGCTCTCCTCCGTCAGGATTGATAAAGAACCACTTAAGATCCAAACAACGTTCGTCGGTCGGTTCTTACGACTGAATACGAGACTACAAAGTATGCGATTTACTTTGATTCGATGGTGGTGGTGGTGGTGGTGGTGGTTCTCTTGATGATAATCCTCGCGAGACTGCAAACGAGTCGGCGCGTTCTCCAAGTAATTGATGTACCAGGGGGGGTTCCCGGAGAGTATTTCGTCCAGGGTTGGAGAGCACTTTTCAGGCAATTGTCGTGGACAAAACGTCGAAACGTCGAAACGTCGAGGAGGATTCGGCGATAACCGTCAGCCACGGTCTGCTAGTAGCACGTCGAGCTACAGAGAGAAACGCGAAGGGTTGAAATCGCGGGCCGGCTAGGGTGCACCAGAAGAGGGGGTGGGGGTGGGCAGGGATACCATGATAATGCGCGAGACGGAAACGAGCGAGGAAAAGGGAGCGGCGGCGACGACGACGACGACGACGATGACGACGGCAACGGCAACGGCGATGGCGATGGCGATGGTGTGCCTAGCGGAGAATAAAACCAGAGAAATTGTCATTGTGCTGAAGAGGTCCGGGCGCATAACAATGACAACGGCTGACGCAGCATCCCGCAGCTACAGATCATCCCTGGATATTAAAAAGTCGGCCTTCGCCACTTCCCCTCTCCTCCTTTCCTTTCCGCTCCTGACTCGACTCGACTCACCACACCTCGCCTCACCTCCCCGCACCGCGCATTTTTCTCGATATGCACTTTCTCCATCTGTTTCGACCTTCTCAACCCACCCCCTCGATGCACAGCTCGCTCTTTCCTTCGGCCTCCGTCCCCTTTTTTGTACTCATTTGACTCTTGCGTCCTTCTCTCTCTCTCTGGATTTTGCGCGTGAAACAATCTTAGGATATCGACGATGCTTCCGGGATTATTGTTTATTCAGGTTCGTCGTCGTATTTTTCATGGTGTAATCACGGTCGCTCGAGTAAAACCGAGCGGGTGCAAGGGAGTCCACAGAGAAATGAAATTTTTCCATTAGATCAGCCGATGGATTACCAGATCGGGTGCACGTGCATCTCCAGCGACCGCCTCTGATGTAGGAATTCATCAGAATACACTCCTCATGAAGTATTCAAGGATACAGTGAATTAATACCGATCAGTCGATCCCGCTGCGATGGGTGTATTAATGGTTGAACAAATTTTTCGCTAAATCCACCGCGCAAGTTTTACCTTTTCTCTTTGAATCATCCACGGAATGGACTGGTGTACGCGCGCGTATTACGCACGCGCCTTTAAACCCCTGCTAGCGCCCGATAGTTGGACACGCGGATCGAAAATATCAATATCAATCGCAATCGCGATCGCGATCGTCATAGACAGAGGGACAGTTCGAAGACCTTGTAGATTTATTTGACATCGGCGTGTATGGGGCGCGCATCATCGCCGAGTAGTTTGGCTAATGATTTAATGGGGTTGCGGAGTTTCCGAGACGAGGAGAGACAAGCGGCGAGTGGGGGTGCGGCCGGAGGTTTCCGGGGTTAATCTGACGGGGAAAGATGCAACTGGCCATAGCATTAGTCGAATCCTTGGTAATTAAGGAGGTCGATGCCTGGCGAGGATGGACGTCGCATGGGCGCGGATGGGCGTGGTAGCAGTAAACGTCATCGGCAGGGCACTAGACGTCAGCGGCCAGAGGGGCAATCACATACGCGTCACATTTGCATGATCTCTCGTATACGCATACCATAGAGCGGAACCGGGTTTGGGGAGGGAGAGGAACAACGAACGCATCGCAATCCAGTGTGTAGCGACCTTCGTCGAGTGGCTCCTATCCTCTCGGAAACTCACCCCGAATTTTCGACGACCCTTCATGTTTAGCGCGATAACTTGTTCCACTCGGAGGAGGAGGAGGAAGAGGACTTGCTTCCGCTGTCACGCGCTGTCGCACGCTGTCACGCTGCCACGCTGCCACGAGACATCGACGATTTTCCTTTTTCCTAAATATCTAACGTAAGAGAATTGCGCGCGACTTCAGCCGCGATGAAAAGGGACGCTCGACTTTCGAGACTCGCTGTTTACCCATGCGTTATTGCTACGAGGTACGGTCGACTCACCCCGCCGGTCACTCGATATCGCATTTGGTCTTTTCCAGCTCGAAACTTTACGGGACGGTGGAGATTCGACGCAACGCGAAACGCCCGGGTTTTCGCAAAAATGTCGACTGGCTAATGACGCGCAATTAGGCGCTACGGGCTTAGCGCGTTTGGTATTAACATTAACAAAGACACATCGATCGGCGGGGGCTTACCGTCGCGCTGCTGTTGGTGAGAGCGTGTGTGGGTGCAACATGACTTGCCCCACGCGTGACGCGAAAATGATGGGCAGCGAGAAGCGGCTGCTGGCTGGTTGTAGTAATAATAATCTTTTCGCTAATGGCGGTCACGGGGAAAATCGATATCGCGACGAATATTTAAATCGGACCGGTTTTCGATGGGAATTTCGAATACGCCGATGGAATATCCGATGGAACCGATGGCTTCCTCCGTGGCCCTTTCCCAGATAAATGCGCCGCCTGCCTCTGTCCATGCTCGGTGTAACAGAATTTTATGCCCGATTCTCCGGAGGTATGCTAAAAATCGCGATCGCTAATTGATATCTGCAAAATTTTTCTGCGCTCCTCCCACCCCACTTCGGATGCTACGCGCACCACCAAAGTCATCGCGGACCAAGAAATTCAACGAGAAACAAAATGAAATTCGCTGATCTATATCGCAAATCCCAATTTTTGCACATATCCCATTTTTCATTCAGCATTTCAATCGATCTCGATGGACCGGAGGAAATTATCGCGCGGTGGCTCAAAGTGATTCAATTATTAAACTTAGCCAGAGTTCTCCGACCGATGATAAACCCCCGGCGAGGGGGAAGTACCGTAATGGCGCAATAGCGGGCAGGTAAAACGTTGATAATGCATTAGGTAAATAAATCAATGCGTTTGATTCATGGGGTAGGTGTAAAATATGCCAAGCAGAACGAAAAATAGGTCGATCAATGCAGAACAGTGTGCCAATCTGTTATATTGTAGGGGATATAAGCAACCCCCTCGCACCCTTCCATGTATTCAATCAGTTTAATACAGAGCACAGAGCGCAGAGGGAAAACCTGAAGCAGGTTATACTCTCGACGTCAGGGTTCAGCGGTGATCAATGTGCTTATGAATTCGCCAACGTTCGTTCTAATGAATAGGTGGTGGGCAAAATGTTTAAACGGGTTTCGAACGGGAAACTTACTTAGCAAATTGCCAAATATTCACCGCCTGGATACTCCCTGGATGAAAAGAGGAATTGCAAAAATCCCCGCGACAAAGAAGGAGGAGTCTTTTATTTAGAATATTAGCGAAAAATGGCGAATGAAGCATCAGGGAGGCAGAGAGAAAGAGAGAGAGAGCAGCCAAAGTGCGCTGGGCAGCTCTCTTTATTTCCAGCGGCTATGTCGAAGAGTGGTGGGTAACCGCGAATCTCCTCATTGTAGATTTTCCGCTATTTTGACCGGTGATTTTAGCTGAAACGTAGAAGTAAAAGACGAGCGGCGGAGTGATAGTCGCGGGTGTTTTCTGCCATGTCCAATCTCGGGTACGGAAATGTCCAGCGAGATAGGCACTCGTAACATACAATGGCCGATCTTGCTTGCGCCAGAAGTCACTTCCATATCTGCAGGGTTCCTCTCCTCTCCTCTCCTCTCCTCTCCTCTACTTTCTCTATCATTCGCGCTGTTTTCAACGCGCCAACCTTTTCGTTGCTCGGTCTTTCCTTTTTCCCTCCGACCTTCCTCGTATTATGCGATATCTCTACTTCTGCCAAGTGAGCGACTTCCTCTTCCGTCTTCCTCTCGTGCTTCGTACGTCACAATGGAGCCCAAATTTTAAGAGTGTCTACCGGTGTAGTACGGACTGTTCCCTCACAATACCTTCGGCAGTCTCCAGCGGGTTTCCTTGGCTCTTCTCGAGTATCCTCCGAGAATTTTGGATCATGCGCTTTAATTAAACGCCATTCACAGGATGATTGTTAAGCAGTTAACTGGATTAAAAATTTGCCGGAGAAAACTGCCAAAGTTCCCGCTCAAATCTCTCAAAGTTCTTCGTGGAACTTTTATCGTAGCTCCCGCTGAATCGAGGCCGATGCGAATTTAGTCCGCTCGTGTATCAGCTTCAGCGGGGAACTTGGTCTCTCGGATTTTTTTTTTTTTTTTCTTTCTTTCTTTCTTTTTTTTATGATAATTCCAGACGGAGACGGAGATGGGGTCACGGAGATGAATAATTACGAGGTCACAGATGAGAGATCGTATCGCGGACATTGACGCAGAGACGAATTCCATGGACGAGAATAAAAATGTCGAGACACGAGCGAAAAGTTTTTGGAAAAAGGCGCGCGTACGCCGAAAGTATGGAGAAAAACCAATCAAGGAAATTCGATCGACATTGACCACAAGCTCGGTGGCCGGTCGCACTTGGATACTTCCCCCCCCCCCCCCCCCCCCGACAAATTAAATTTTCCGAATCACAAGACATACCGAAATCGTTCATGTGGCGACACCTTACCATAAATCATAATCAATCGCATTTCTGCGAGCATTCTGTTCTGACAGATCGTTTCTGCCCTTCCTCGTCTATTCTCCTCTCCGCTCCCCACGTTTCAAACATCACCTTCCCTCCTGCTTTACTACCCCCGCTCGCACCGCTTTATCGGCATGTGTGCCAAACAAGTATTTCCAAAGTCGAGTGCCGCTAGAGGTAGAGCTCGATTCCGGCGAAGGGCGTCTACGAGCGACTCGCGAGTCGTCACAGATTTAAATCGTCGCACGCGGTGGACATTGAGCACCTTCGCCTTGACTTTTATGCTTTCCTCGCTATTCTGAATAGCTGGATGAGAGGCAGCGGCAACGGCGGCAAGATGATTTACGCGCTAGCAAAGTAGTCCTCGGGGATTCGAGAAGGTGGAAATTCACGGAAATCCTTAGATCCATAGCCATCGGTCGGGCCGCAGCAACATCACGATAAATGGCAGAGATTAAAACGATACGTTCGACCGATCTCTCACATAAGTTCTTGTAAAGTCGAGCCCGCCGGTAAGCTAAGGCCTCGATCGGGAAAAACTGAGGCACGTTCCTCAAGATTTCGTTCTGGACGCCGAAGGATTAACGAGCGAATTTCAGAAATGAATGCGCGCATCTCAGTTTTTCCGCAATACTACACCCATTCGTCCATCCACCTACCCATCCATCCATCCATCCATCCATCCATATCATCCGGAGAGTCGGTACTCGTCGGTGAAATTAAACAACGACAGTGGATTCGCGATGATAATATGGAAAGAGGGGATGCTTGAGCAAAAAAGAGCTCGTCGCTCACTTACGAGGTTTGGATTAGCTCTCCGAGTGTACGACTGGACTTTGCGAAAACTATTCCTGTTCCTGCGGTTCCGTGGAAAAAGCAAGAAGTTGCGGGACGAGGCCTGGGGGGGAGTGAAAATCGTTGGACTCTGGCAAAGATCGAACTTTTGGCGCGTTTACGAAGTTACGTGCTGCAACCGGCGATATTTCGCCGCCATTGCGGTAGAATTCGGGTCGATCTTATTCAATATTAACGTAGCGAGCACACCGAACTCCGGACAATGCGTCTCACTATCGCAGCTGTCGACCTGGACGAGCACGCCAATTGATACCCCGAAGGACTCGCGAATAGTCCTCCAGAGACTCCGCTCTCGAGCAGACCCACCCCCTTCTTCCCAAACTCACCCTCTTCCTCTTCCTCTTTCTCCTTCGCCTCCTCCTCCTCCTCTTTTTCCCCATCCTCCTCACTCCCCCGTCACCACGGTCCTTCGAACTTAATTCCAACGATTCGGAAGGACCTGCAGCCAACAACTTCTTTCGATACTCGGCGTATCGTGTACCGTTTCGTGGACTTTATCTCGATCGGCAATTGGCTGCTTGCAATTCCGCCAAAGCTAACGACGATATCGTATCGAGAATTCTGCCAGTCCATTGTGTACCTTTAATAAAATCAATTTATTATTCCCCCATTGATTTTTCTACTTAGCCGCGCGCGCGTGTCCCCCTCGAAGCGAGCGAAACGAAGCCACTTCCTCTCTCTCTCTCTCTCTCTCTGCACAGAGATCGTTGTACGCGCAAAAAATCGCTAAACGCGCGCGTATTTCGTAGCGCAGCGCTTTCTCTCGGTTAACTGTAAATTTGTTTATTAATCCGAACGGGGGGATAAACACAGAGTGCAGCGTTTAATGCGCAATTTGAGTTCATGGAATATTTGATTCCTAGTTTGTCAGGGACATTCCTCCAGTAGTAACCCGAAGAAGCAATAAATCTTAATAGCATTCTCGGTATTTACCGCCGTGGTGCATTCGCGTCAGTTGTGCTGGTTAATATCTATCATGGCGTTAGCTCGATGCTGGCTGGTTGTTAATCTTAGGATTAAGCGCGGATCGTTCGTTTAATTCGACGTTGGCATTAGGACACGCAAGTTATTGGTGCAAGATCTCCGCTCGCACGCGCGCGCGCTCGCCGCTGAAACGTTAGAGCGAGAAACTGCGCAAATCGATCATTAAGCGTCCGGCCTCTGTTAAATTTATCCGGAAACTGCTCGGTCGCTCTAATAAAGTGGCCCTCTCAATCGCCAATTCATCAGCGAACACCCACTCGTCAAACTCGGAGTACTCCGTCCCCTCCCCATTATGTTTGCAAATCTCCTCGTTTATTAATCGAGGCAAAAGGACTCGGCGACCGACGGAACGGAGGAAGAAACGCGACGAGAGGCAGCGCCAGGGGGTAAATTTTTGGAGGAGCATCGAGAGCCACCGGCGCGACCGCGGGGGGGGGGGGGGTCTCTAGGAGAATTTACGCGGCGGATTGAGATGGCGATAGGCCGTAAAAGTGCGAATAAAGACGGGCAATGAATAATGAAAATCAGGTATTAGGAGTTTTTTATGCCTCGGAGGCCCGGAGGAGGATCGCGTAACCTGAAAAATAATGTGACATTCCGGGGAGTGGTGGCGATTAATTTTTCATTAGGAATAGAAGGTCGCGCATCGTAGACGCGTGTAAAGTTGTCGAACGGCCGGCAGACGAGCTATTAACGAAGGAAGAAGCGTGCAGGAAAGTTTTCCAGAGGTTGGCTAGAACGATTAGGCCAGGCGTAAGCATCCGCTCGTTAGGCAGGTTTGCCCTAAGTGATCTCGTATACCACAGGATTTTATGGAGAGTGCATCGCTGGGTCTCTTTGCATGCATTTGCGGAAGCTGAGTGCTGCCCCCAGCTACCGAAATGACGATTATCGTCCATCTTGGCCCACGAGTTCCAACGGCGCCCTCTCCGTCCGCCTATCCGCCTATCCGCTGCTTATCCTCCTATCCACCTATCCACCGGCCCCGATACACATTTCTCACCGCTCCGCCGCCTCTCAAATTTCTCCCTGGAATTTACTCCGCTTTCCAGGAGGAACCCTTACGGATTCTGCGGAAGCTGCCGTTCCAGATATCTTGGAGAGATATGCGGAGACCGGACCCTGGCTGATCTCTCGGCGAACAAAAAATACATTTCCTTCGATCTCCGACTGCTGTCATCGATCGATGTCGAGATTCGTATAAATCCTAGTGGTTCCCACTTAATGAAACATTGAGTGGCGAAATGCTCGCTTGTCGCTGAAATGTGGTGAAACGGGGGTGGCGACGACGGCGCGCTGTTGTAGGCCTTGTCCCGGAACTTTGGCCGAGGTTTATAACACACTTGAAAACTGGCCCGGGCCATACCCGGACCCGGGCCATGGAATATTCAGTTTTCCCTGTAACGAGGATGGACAGGTTAGCGTCGATTAAAATCAGCGACATCATCCCCGCCATTAATACACATTGGACAAGTTTAGGTAGCGCCCCGATGTGCTTCTTACCCTGATTGAGTATGAAATATTGAGCACAATTCAACTTACTAGACTGAACCTCCGCGCCGCGTAGCCAGTCCTAATGCGATTTTCATAAACATAAACTTGCGGATAAGATTCATTAGGCTCCGGTGAAATATTCATGGGGAACGTATGAGTCGACGCGAGGAGCGAGAGGAGGATCCCCGGCTATCCACGAGTCCGACTCGGAGGGTACATTTGATTTCGCTCGGCGACGAGGGTTTCCCGGTCATTGGAGGAGTCATCGGAGGGCAAGGATGATCCAAGTTTTATTAATTTGCTCGTGGCGCTTTATTGCCCGGAGTTTATACTCCCTCGCGCGCTACAAGGAATCTCGCAAAGATGGTGTCTCGGCCTCGAAATTTGTTTGCCTTGTTTTACGACACGGCCAGGCTGCATCCCCGTCTTATTGGATTCCCTTACAACCACGTACGACCAAAAGCGCACGCATTTGGCAGGAAACACGCGACCCTGATACATCTGCAGCCAGTGTATCGTACATACGCAAATGTATTGTTTTCCAACGTCCCCCCCCCCCCAAAGGAAAGGGAAGGGAAAGGAAGCGAAGGAGGAAACAAGACTAAACAATGTAAGGAACATTGCTAAAAAGTACTCGAAAGGATGGTCCTGCCACCAGAGGAGTGGAATGAAAACTGCCGCAAATCCAATTGAGCCAATCATGAAAAATTCGTCGATTTCTCCCGCTGTGGCGATAGTGGTCACACGGCAAGACGTAGCGCGATGCGAGTGGTATGAATTTTTAAGAAACTCCTGGTCGTCCTTGTAAGTCCAGGATGGCGGAAGAGCGTTAGCTGGCTGAAACTTGGGTTGCCCGTAAATTCTGCGAGTTTCGTGGAAGCTGATGGGCCACCTTGAGGATTGTGTAGGCGCGCGTGTGTGTGTACGAGTGTGTGGGTTTCCAATGAAAAAGACAATCATCGTGGGGAAAGGGTAAAAGGAAGGTGCGCTCGGGGGAGAAGCGAAGGGAATTCGTGAGGATGTCGGGAGGATGGAAGGAGGTGGAAAAGGAGGAAAGGAAAGAATGGGGAAGGAAGGGAAGTGTAGGAAGAAGAGGCACAGGACGAATAGCAAGTAGCGTCTCGTGGGAGTGTGCACCAGGTGCCGGTTTAACCCCTGCGGCTTAGATGTCTTTAGATGGCGCGTTACGCTGTCGTGCCGTAACCAGAAGGTGGTAACCAATCGGTAAGGTTCGCGAGGTTGGGTAAGAAGCGAGTAGGGTCGTAAGGGGAAAAGGCCAGGGGGAGCGCAGAAGCCGTCTAGACGCCTCCAGACGACCGCGAGCGTTCTCTACGTGACCAGGAAAGTCATTCTTCTTCCTGGGATCCATGGAAGATGATCCTGCGGAATGGATAACCTATCCTCCGCTTTACGCCGGTGAGACCTGCCATGGCGACGCGACACATGGAATTGGAAAGGTAATGGAACGAAGTAAACACGCCTTCCCTTAAAATGCACCGCCGAACTAAACTACCCTCCCCAGCCAGATTTGCATAAACATAACTTCTCGATTTCTATTATATCCGGATTTTCTCCCTTATTCTCTCTCTCTCTCTCTCTCTCTCCCTCTCTCTTTCACGGATTCTTTTTAATTTCATTAGAATCAGGCTTGCTTGAAAAAAAAAAGTTCAGCCTGACGTTCGATCGCTCGTACCGTGCGCGAGGGAGACGAGAAGATCGAGATTGAAATAATACGAAGAGAGGGGGAGGAGCGGATAAAGCTCTAGGAATTTATACTTAATTTATGTCCCACGCAAATTATCCGATAGGACCGAATATGGCGAGTCAAACCTTCCTGCAGTAAAACAGCGCATCTCCAATGAATTCTTCAGTGAAATTCCATTTCCGTAGTCGTTAAGTCTTCGGGGCAAGCTCCCACGTGACCCTTAAAAACGACGAATAAAGTGGCACTTCTGTACTTAAAAAAAAAACGACTGAAACAAGGGTGAGAGGTGAATGGCGACTGGTTGCAGCTACGTGGATGGAATGAAAATTACTGCGTGATGGTTAATAATCTTGGACTCTGTTTATGGGCGCTGATGTCGCATCGAGTTTGGCCTTTCAGCGACATTTTCGTCGTTTCTTCCAAGAGTTTTGCTCGCTCGCTAAAAAGCCAAAGATTCACCGAGAAACGCGGTCCTCGATGATTCTTCGCCGATGAGTTCCGGCTAATTTAGGATGATTTTTCTGGAGGAAAATGCAGATTACGTTGGATGTAAATTCCGGGGGGGGGGGGGGGCATAGGTGACGAGGGTAGGTACAAGCAAGCGAGTAAGCGAGTGAGTAAGATGCAAAAAAAGAAAGAAAGTAAGTAAGCAAGCGAGTAAAGTATGGCGGGAAGATGTTGGATTCTCGTTGCTGCGACTGTCGGAAAAAGGGCACATGCATCTGCAAGGGTTCTGCGACGTGGTGGCTCGTAGGGTAGGTAAGTAAAATAATAAAATACAAGCGACACGACTTGGTGGTACCGCGTCGATACGACAAGGGACCAATGGGAATCTGGGAAAGGTTCGTGACGTCGTTGGACGCAGGCCCGTTGCTAGGTTGCTCGTAGGTGGAGCTTATAAAAGCGACGCCCCGCCAAGACAGGTGGAAAATGCAGGTAAAACGCGAAGCTTCCACGAGCAGACGCCGAATTTGCCAAGCTTTCTCTATTGCATCCTTTCCTTCCTTCCTTCCTTACGCTCGTCCCTTCTTTTACCCTCTCTTCGTGTCCTCTCGGTAATGCCTCTTCTACCAAACCATTTTTCTACTCTCCCGAACTTTTTGCTTACTTCCGGGAAATCCACGACTTCGACTCCCCGATCCTCTCCCAACTTCGATTAATTATTAAACACGAAAGGAAGCTTGGAGAAATCAGGAATAATTCCCGAGAAAATTCATTTCTTTCCCGAAAGTTCAACTGCTCGATCAACTCTTTTCTCTCCTCTCTCTCTCTCTCCCTCTCTCTACCTCTCATTCTTCCACGTTCGAAGATGATCCTGATAAAGAGAATTTCTGAGACTGTAAATGATTTGGTCAAAGTCCGTCGTTGAAATCTTCGATGGAAGCTCGAGGAAACTCGCTCGCAGGAATACGGGGTAGGTTCACGCGCAGTAGTACAGCCATATTATAAATCAGACCTGGCCGCGACTTTTGCTGGAATTTGCTGTTTTGAGCAGAGCACGCGACCTTGAGGCTTCGAAAGTCGAGAGACAATAGGACGAAGATGCGTTTCGGTGTAAGAAAAGGGAATTTGGCTAAGGGGAAGAGTGTGGGAGTGGAAGGGAAGGTCAAGAGGCATGTACCTGTCTGCAGACGAGTGGAGTATTCCACGTAGAATATCGGGCTATGGAAGCACGTACATCCGTATTTCGCTCGGAGGAAATACTTTTCCTGCCCCTCTTCATCCCTCTCGATGGTTTCTCCTCCGGGCACGAAAAGGAGAGAGGGGGCTAAGACGGGGGAGGTGATAGAAGAAGTTGCCGGTGGGTTGGCACCAGACAGCTCCCGGTACCAATGTGTTCAAGCACCCTCTCCCCACATCCACCCACCACCCACACCCACGTGAATAAACACACACACGCACGTGCACACACCTACACAAGGCAAGGTTACACCGCACATATGGGCGTATCTCGAAGGCGCTGCAACTTTCATGCGCCGGTAGGAAGATGGCTGCCGAGTAAGAACCAGCCACGAATAAACTGGTAAATGCTTTCGTTCCTTCATTCCTAAGCTGCTTCAGGGTACAACGGCTTGCCGCAAAAATCCATTTTCGATTTGTTTCCCGGATCCCACTCTGCCGGAGGATAATACTCCACGATATAGTAGCGCAGGATTTCTCCCGGTGGCTTGCTTATTGGCGAATACGATATTACTATTTAGTTGGACGCGTTAGATTTCTGAAATTTTCTCCGTTCTTTATTACCGCGAATGGTTAAACGGGAATCCTCCTATATAAAATGCTTCGTCTTTATCGACAGTTTTCTATTGTTTTTTCTTTGGCTTTTTTTTTCTTCTGTTTCAGTTTCGTTTTGTTCGTCGGAAGAACGGGGGAAGAAGAGACCTTTGGACCTCGCAGGGGTTTCACATTTTGAGGCAGAGCAAAAATTGCCGTTCGTTGCATAGGAAAGAAAGCGTAACCGTTGGCTTTTCACTCCTCATTAAGATCGTCGGGATAACGAGAGGATCAATAAGGCACGTACGCGCATTCTTCCCGAATTAAAACTCGTATATTCGCCTATCGAAAATTGAATCTTCTCTCCTGGAAACGCGGGGGAAGGTCAGAGAGAGGCTCTATATTGACCCTCCTCGGCAGCCAGCCAGATATAAAAAATTAGAAGCCCTTAAAGATTCTCAGGTATATCGCGAAATTGCTTCTTGGCCCTAATTTGTTTGCTTTGCCGTAAAAGGGACGCCTTTTTCTGCCGAGCGGAGAAGACTGCCGTCGAGGTATAAAATAGTCGCCGAAGATTTTCAACCCAAGAAAAGCTTCTTGGGCGGCGCGACTACTATTATTTATTTTCTCCAATAAATTGTACAAGTTGGACACTTTAATCCGCGGGAATTTCGAAGTACCTGTCAGTTAGGCTCGCGTACTTATTACTACTTAAGCGTTTTAATGGACAAGTTATTATTCTGATATATTGGCTTTTAAGCCCTCGAGCCCCGCCATTGGCTGCACCATGACCCTCACCTCTCCCGGCTAATTGTTTGTCAGCCTTCTTTAGCTGCGGCTAATTGATTATTGCATAGTTGCACTCTTCTCCCATGCTAATTAAAAGGAAACACCGGCGAAACTAGAAAATTCTTACGTATCCGAGTATTCGTCCCTTCGAATCGAGGGATTATCCCGTAATCGAGCAAACATAAATTGCTTACGGCGCTGGAAAGAAAAAGGCCAATAAACGAGAGAGATGGAAACTGAATCGGTGCTCGTAGCAGTGGCGATGATGGTGGTGGTGGTGGTGGTGGTGATGACGACGACGATGGTGGGGAGATTTCAGTTCACGGAGGGAAAATGGCCTTTGTACGCGGTCCACACAAATGGCGAGAGAGTAAAAAGGAATAATTTCAAATGGAGCCCGCATGTGATACAGGCGAGTGCCCCTCTCTCCCCCTTTTTCAGATAGAGCCGAGTATCATTTCGCATTAAATCCAAAGTTTGGCGTGCAATCGCTTGACGGGGCGAAGCCACTGGTGGAGCGGCTCGTCGTAAGACTCGCTAGTGGATGTCATGCGAGTTCTTTGTCGGCCGGGGATTGACGCTGATGCGCATCGGGAAAGCTTTTTCAGCCGGTGGAGAACGTCGGCGGGACGCGGGGGACGAGAAAAAGATCGCGTTTAATTTTCTCTTTTTCTCGCGCGCCTTTCTCCAAACACCGTACAACCGAACATTGCAATTTCCGCGTTATTAGGGATGCGCATCGCAGTCTCCGAGGAGGACGTACAGGTTAGAGATTGTCGAGAGGGTGGTAGAGTGGTGGAGAACGTTAAATTCGTAGGAAGTAGCGATACGTGGAAGAACGTGGATAAGGATGAATGCGGAATGCGGAGAGAAGATTTAGAAGGACGATTGGCGGCTGCCACGCGAATATTCAAATATGACTGGGTTGGAAAAAGGCGGGAACAACCCCTTGGTCCCTCGGCCTCTCTTCTCCTCTCCTCTCCTCTCTTCTCTTCTCTCTGCGGCATTGCCAGTTGCCCCCATCTCCCAGTATGGCACGCGGTTGAAGCGAAGCGTCTTTTAGCAAAGCCAGAGCTGATATGCATCTACGTGCCTGCCAGTGGCAGAGACTTCCCGGCTTATTAATATTAAACAGCGCCACTTTCGCGACGACCGTCGTTGTCCCATAGTCGATCGAGCCGCCCGGTTCGCGACCCCCCTGCTTCGAGGACCTTAACTTACTCGGGACAAGGAGGACACTTTTAAATAGCGGAACAAGCAATCCACGAGTGAAGGGATTGTCCCCCGATTCCGATGGATACTTCACTCGTTCCAACCCAGCTCAACCCCTCTCCCTCTCTCTTCTTTCTCCTGCCGGTTTGCCTCCCCCCTCTCCACTGTTCCTTTCTTCGACGACCCTCCAAATTTTTCAGATGCAAGAGGAAGAAGAAGAAGAAGAAGAAGAAGAAGAAGAAGAAGCGAAAAGAGGTCGGTACCGTCGACGATACGTGGGATCGTTCAAACTGGTTCAACGGGGGTTACTCACCCTTGGCCCGTCCTCACCCCTCGACTCGTGGCCCCCTCGATACGCGCGGGGGTTTTGTCGGGGTGGTTATTAGAATCGATCGTTAAGTAGTTGTAATTTAAAGTTGTACGAGGTCATGGGAGGAGTGCATGGAGACAGAGATGGAGGGTGGAAGAGGCTGAAAGAGACAACTCCCTTCTGCAAGGGGATGTCAGGGTTGTTCTATTCGAATAGGCAGCTCGCGGTTCGATTTTGAATAGAGTGCTTTGGCGTAGGCTCACGTGGCATACATTCCGCGCGCTGCCAGCGAATCGCAAGCTCCCTGCTGACACGTCTTCTGACGGGACGAGGACGTTCCTGCCTGCCGGAAACGCGACGTCCGGCGATAATGTCCGTCAACAGGGACGATGCGAACGTTCCGCCAAACAATGCGCCATTGTTGCCAACTTATTCCATTAAAGATAACTCCGCGTTCATTTTATCCCTTCCTCGCCCTTGTTTTCTCTCTTTCTTCATCCACCCGTTCCCTTCCTTTCTCTCCATCTCCGAACGTCCTCGTTCCGTCAAGTTCTACTCTTCCCTCCCTCTCTCTTCTTTTCTGCTCTATTCTTACTCGTAAGTTTCCTCTTTAGTCCCTCCCTTTTTTCGATACTTATCATAAGTATTGTTTTGAAAACTTTTAAAACTGAATGTAGGTAATTATATTTTTCGATGAGTCGACTTTCCGAATCTTCCCTTTCATTGTTCGGCGTTTCTCTTCGTTCTCTCTATTGTTTCGTTCGATCGAGGCTTTATCTCTCTCTCTCTCTCTCTCTCTCTCTCTCTGTCTCTCTCGCTCTACCAAGACACGGCGTTTAAAGGATGCACCTGGGATCGCTGGATAAAAGAAACTGTGCCAATAAGTTTGCCCATATCGATAATTGCTCCGATCAATCGTCTCTCCGTTGCGAGATAGAAAAGTTTCTCCCGATACATTTCCAGTTTGATAACCGAGCGCGATAATTACTGTACTCTGAATAACGTCATTTTGTACAGCCGTGGTCAGATATGGAGTATCTCTGTCCCGCGATTCTACATTCCTACGCACGGTCATCCAGCCGCTTCCTTCAGAATCATTAATTCAATGTCTCTGGAGAGAGTAGCTGGCGCCAAAAAGCAGCTTGATACTTCTCTCCTAAAGTGCAAGAAGAACGGGGACTCGCAATAACACTGGCATGAAAGAGAAATGCAAATGCAGCACACGCCAGGAGGGTACACCGTCTCGTACACCATCTAGCAAAAGTGAATTTGGCCGTAAGAGTTCTTATCCCGAAATATTCCAAAAATTTCACCATCTGGAATCGCCATGAGGGAAGAGAGAGAATTTCCCCCACCCGTGAGAATTTCAACGCTGCGCGTGGATTTGATCGTTCACGGAAGATAATACATTGGGAATTATGATCCAAGACTGGGCTTTTTAGTAGTTGACTGCCAAATATCGCGGAGTTCTCGGGAAGTTGTCTCGGGGTGCGCGCTCGCGAGATTCGACTAAACGAGAAGCTGACACAAAGGTAGTCGCATTACGAGTCGTTCACGGATACGTAATGCGGTATAAAGGGTTTGGCGGGTGTTTAAGGGGTAAGAGTTGTATCTCGGAGATTCATCCCTTAACGCGGGGGTAACACCACAAACAGATACCTACAGGATTAAGACGGCTACCCTTTAGCTTCGCAATCTTTACACGGCTACTTCTCTCCTGCGCACAACCAGTTGTTGTTGCAACGTCCCTTTAAAGGGCGTTCGTACCGAGATCTCCGGATTTCTTTTGATCCCCGCCACGCGCTATCAGATTTTTCCATGTGTGTGTACGTGACCGCGCGTGGAAAGAGAAGAGAAGAGAAGGGAAGAAGGAGCAGAGAGCGAGGGAACATTAACCACGATGAAAAGAGATGTCTCGGCCAATGATATCAAGTCGTAAACGTGGCTGAGGGCATGCGGGGGTGAAACTGCGGAGGAGCTTGCGAACTCGCGTAAATTGCGCGCGGAGTGGAAGCATCTTGCGCTTCCAGCAGAACCTTGTTCCGTGATCCTCCGACGAGTTGACAAGTTTTTTCACGAGACAGATACAGTCCCGGACGCGTGTCTTTCTCCTCTCTCTCTCTCTCTCTCAGTGTGGCGGTGGATGATAATAATTATTCCACGCTCGCCTGGAGTTCTATGGCAAATGCTCTGTCCTGCATACGGGCAGCAGTCATTGTGAGAGGATGCCAGAGCGCTTATATAAACACGCAGCCGGGAAATGTGGGTCAATTTCCGGTGGCTGCAATCCTCATCGCGCGGGAAAATTCCTCTTGTAAACCGAATAATCGGCCAGTAATCCATTTTTAATTACCAGCCTTCGTCCTCTCAAGTATTTCGATACGTTGCTCTCGATAACCCCAATGTTCGTACGACGCTCTCTTTTTTTGGATCTTCTCTCTCTCTCTCTCTCTCTCTCTCTCTCTCTCTCTCTCTCTCTCTCTCTCTCTCTCTCTCTCTCTCGTTTCTTCCCTCCCTTCTTTTTGTCTGCAAAGTCGTGAAATACTGTACAGAAACGAGGCAGGAACTTTTGCTCTGGGCACAACAATGAATTCCGAAGGATGTAGTTGGGTGGGAGATAGAGGGTTTAAAAGGCGTACCGAGGAGCGGGGGTCGGGGGTGCGGAACGCGGCATTACCGCTTACCTAGGTGCAAAGCGGATTATAAAGGAGTTAAAAGTATTAGAATCACGATGTATTTTAGTTTCGTGCTTCATGGAGCTGTACTCGCGACAAGAGAGTGATAGCGGTTTGGTACTGCGAGGAGAATTTGGTCTGGGATGAGGTTGGAAAGTATGACAAGGAGGATGAGAAAGTACAAAGAGAGAGAGAGAGAGAGAGAGAGAGAGAAAGTGACAGAAGGCAGGGGGGAGAGTGCAAGAACCGAACAAAGTCGCGAGTACCACAGGAGAGGATGGAGAGCAAAAAAAGCGAAAGATGCACCGACCGAATATAAAGAGAATATTGGAGGATGAATTCGTGTAACGAACAAACAAGATAAAGTTACCATCTTCGAATAAACACAGCGGAGAGGGGTTGAGAGAAGACCGGGGAAAAAGAAGACACGATGAAAAGTAGTGCTGATGAAAAAAATGAGTTGGGGAAGGAAGGAGGAAAAAGAGGGAAAGGGGATGAAAATGCTAAAAGATACGGGATTCCAAGCGCGGGAGGGGTGAGGGGTGGAGTGTACATAAGTGTACCGAGTACAGAAAGCAAAGATGAAAGGCGCAACGCGCTCGAGGACACGGATACATTTGCCGGCGAGGATGATGCTAAAAAATAATGAAAAAGGAGGCAAAGAGGGCGAAAACAAGAGGAGGGTCTTCCTCGATGCAAACGCCGATCGCAAAAATCCTCTAGCTGTCGGAATTTTTCGTCCTCCGGAGAAATCTTTCCGCGGCGTTGCATCCCCGGAAAATAAGCGAGGTATTACCGAGTTTCTTCATTGTTCCTTTTGTCCGAGTTTCCTTTTCTCATCTATTAAAACGAGGGGATTTTAATTAAAGTATCGTCAGCCTTGGCTAATCGGACATCTTGGCTCTTGCGCGATCTAAGCTGTCATCGGGTTAAAATCACGTTCCATAAAAAGAATAACGTTGTTTCTTCTGACGACGCACCACCACCACTCGCTTATCGTTTCGACAGAATTCTCGGAGAATTCGACGGAGGAGATTTAAAGAATGCTGGATTATTCCTGCGAGACCGCAAAAGGAGAATGACGGCTGGGGAAGGGGTATACGGGGTGGTCTGTGGGGTGGTTGCAGAAGAACGGGGTGGAATTAAGCATCTCGCCTGAAGAGACTTCAAGTCACTTCAGCATCGCTCCCTTTCCCTTCACGGTACGACAAGGATTAAAATCTGCCTGTTATAGCGGCTTCTCATCCATCTTTATTCCTCCGATATTAAACGGATATTTCGATATTTTTCCGTTCGTCGACGATCTCTCTCTCTCTCTCTCTCTCTCTCTCTCTGCATTTTCCCTGTCCGTAGAGCTTGTCGAGAGAGAGAATCGTTCATTCACCCTCGTTTTTACGAATGACGGACAATTTTGGATTTTTCAGATTTTCCAAACGTTGAAAGGCTTGAGACCCTCGAAAGTTGAAAAAAAGTTGGAAAGAAGCCCTTCTTCCCAATTTTGCCACGTGGTCGCAGAAGGAAAATATATTTCACTCACGTGGTTCGGCAATAGCGGGACAGACTTTTTTTCGAAAGGAGTACTACTATCCTTCGCCCGTGCGAGAGACAGGACTTCGTGAAATTATTATAGCGACACAATAACATTGGGTCAGGAGATATACGATTTCCAGACGACGGAATCCCACTTGGTTCCTACGGGATAACTTTCAAATCTTTCCTCTGCCTCGCTTTCTCCTTGCGAAGTTTCTTTTTTTTTTTTTTGCTTTTTATCTCCCTCCTCTTATCGCCTCTCCGCTGACAACTTCGTACTGGTTTGCGTTACGTTTCGTAAATTTCCGCCAGTTTCCAGAGCGGAAACTATATTGCGACGTCGCGCGCGTTTCTATTTGGCAAAGATTAACGAAAGACCGATCGTCTCGTGAATTTGGAGCTTGTTGCGAGATCTCCCAATTTTCGACTTTTCCGCCTCGAGTAAGTTGATCGAGGAACGATTCGCGGCTGCCGAGGAATAAAGAAATATCGCAATGAAAATTCAATGCTCGTTAATCCGAGGAAGCGCGCTTGAAATCACGAATGCGGAAACTGAATGGAAAAAAAGCTCCCGCAGTTTCACTCCTCGATAAGCTCCATCGTCATTCTGATATTTCGCAGGCAAATGCTGCGTTGCGGTGCAATAATCTCTCAGACGATTCCTCGTATTGTGCTGAAAGAGCGGAAGGAGAAAAAGATGAGAGAATATCGAAAGGGATATCGAAGAAGTGGGGCCGGGGGAGAAGGAAAGTAGAAGAGTAAAGAAGAGAGCAAAGGAGAGGAGAGAAGAGAAAAGGAGGTTCCTCCAGCTTACGGAGAATACCAGCGCTCTACTACGCACACAGACACCACTCCGCTCATTTTCCCCATGAGAGAGGATACTGCAAATTATTCTCCAGCCATTTTCTCCCTCTCTTTCCGGATGTAACTTTAATTTGGTTCAATAAGTGAAACCAATTGATGGCCGCGAATCGATATATTAAAGTGACGATACATTTAACGCGATAACGGAACTGGTGCTGCTGGGTAGCCGACGACCCAGTGAAAAGTCTAATCGAAATGGCGAAGGGGAGAAGGAAGGAAATGAGAGAGGGACGAGGAGAGGCGGAGGGGAAAGGCTCTTCTCGTTGCACGAAGAAAAAGCGAAGAAGCCACGAGAAGTATATCTATATCGCGACCCTGGTCATTTTTCCCAGGAGAACGGGAACTGCAAATTATTTTCCAGTCGTTCGGCCGGCATCCCGGGATATAACGGGTGATCCCAGAATTCCCGTGGGAGTGCGAGTCCTGCGGCCGCCATGATGCGAGCTCGGCAAGTATCCCACCTTATGGTGATCCCATGGCACATCGGCAGCCCTACAAGTACATCCCCATAACTCGCCGTCGAGGCGCACTTTAACTTCGTGTGTAAGTCTGTCTATCTCTCCTCGCATTACGTGCGCCACCCTAATGGTATTGGATCCGATCCATGATCCGATCTCGTCCTGTGGAAATACGTCGGCACATCACGATCTAAGAGTTTTCGGAAATCCCGCAATTTCCAGCGGGGTCCCGGGAACACGAACCTTCGCCGTACCTCCGCCGCCGCAATGAAAATCTCACGTTTTTCAACCGGAGACGACTAACGACGGCGTCTAACGATCCCAACGAATCATGGATCCTCGATCTTTGTTTTGTCTCGCGCGATACCCACCAACGCGAAAATCATTCGAATCCAAGCGACCCGAGTTCTTTTTCTCTCTCTCGTCTCCCTAGTCGTAGTCCTGTACCACTTGCGCTACTCGGCGAGAGTCTTCGATCATCGGGGGTAAGCGAAGGAGCGTAGCTTTAATAAAGGGAAACGAGGCAAGATGGTGGGGAGAAGCGGCAGAACGAGGTATGGTAAAAGCCATGGGAGCATGGTGAAAAAATTGAATGATATCGAATCACGAGGACGAGCATTTGGGTAAACGCGGGAACATTCGCGTGACTAAACGTTTATAGGCACTTAGGGCAACTTTTCCTCGCGCAACGCTATATGAATAAGTGATAAAGCGGCGCGAGGTTGAGGGCGAGGTCTGTAGTATAAATTCCAAGAGGTTGTCCTTCCTCGCGTGGGGGTTTCCCTGGGGCTCGCAGCATCCCCAAACCACCACCGGGATAAGGGTTATATTTGATAGATACTGCCGGGCTAAGTGCTTATCGTATTTCCTTTTGCGGGCTTTAGCGCCAAGCCAAAACGCGTTGTGGACGCACCCTAAATTTTCTTTGCCGCAAGCTCCGGCGTATCTGCCGCTGGAGTCTCGGAGCCCTGGAGGAGAGATCCGTGCAGCTTCCGAGTGTGGTGAGAGTGGCTAATCGATGTGTCGGCGCGAACAATCAAGGATCGCGCTGGATTAATTCCGCTTTTCCTTTCCACCCCTCCCTCCCCGGGGAGAGGAAAGTTCTCGCATAAAACTTGGGCGCGAATTTCCCTCGTAAGCTGCGACGATTAAAGCTCGAGCTTGCACGCAGTGAATTACGCAGCGAACCCCCCCGTTGGAGCGTATGCAAAATTTGGCCTTAGCCTAGGCAAACGAACCGTTAGTAAGGTATATGCGACGATATCCCCGCGCAACAGTTGCCCTGCAAAATTTCCATCCACTCAGCAGCGTATGCAAACGTCGATTATCTCGAATTATTCCAAAAGTCCTCCCCCCCCCCCCTCCCTCGAATTAATGAAAAACCTGGCGTCGTATCCTGTGGCCGATATCGTCGGCAGGAAGATACATCGAGGAGAAGAGTGAGATTTTCGTCCGCCGCGATAAGGCGATGGAAGTTTCCTCACTGAGACACGGGGGAGGGGGGGGGGGGGTGTCGTGGACCACGCGGGGTTGGAATTTCATTCGTTTCGCGAGGCTAACGACCCATTAAACACTCGACGGGCGCAACAACCCTCGGTGATGATACACGGCGTTACCCACTTTATTAATTATCGATAACCTCTCTAGACCATTACGCGGTTCGAATGGCGATAATTGATGAAATTCATTCGCGGATTTAAGTAGTAGCGGCGGCGAGGGTGGCGGTGGTGGTGGTGGTGGTGGTGGCAAAGAGAATTCGGATACGTACGAATCCAGTGAATCGCGTAATGGACATTTTCATATTAACTCCGGGTCCGTTCGACTACAATTTTCCGAGGCTCCATCAAAGATTGACGATCGCCGCCGCCGCCATTCGAACTCTCGCGCGAAACGTCCGAATTCGATAGAGGGACGAGCGAAAGGTCTTGCGGGGGGGGGGGGGGAAGGGAGAGCCGGAGGAACGCGAGAATCCCATCGCCTTGCGAGAGTTTGCGCCCGCGGGAAAATTAACAGGGACTTTAGTAAATTATCCCGATCGAGTCGGGTAAGTTTCCTCTCGCGTAGGCAGCTCTAGCGATCGGCAAAAAGGACCCGGGGGGTGGGGGCGGGGGCGGGGAGCTCTTTATAGAGAAAGTTTCCTCGTCCGGAGTATTCCTATACGGACGCCACTTGGTAATTTTATAAATAATTCCGTAGCGGGAGATTTTATTCGCGAGTCTTGGGGTGGGACGAGTTTTATCCGGGCGTGGTTTACAGTGGATATTAGAGAGAGTTGCTCGCGGGTCGCGCAGTAAACAATTCGAGGCATTTTAATGCAGCCCCCAGTGGCCCGTAAGGAGGACTTGGAACTAACGTGCCTCTACGTGTGGCTCCCGCACTCGTTCCGAGAAGAAAACCTCAATGGAGAGGAGGAGGTGGAGGAGGAGAGCGAGAAAGAAGCAAACGGCATCGGCAAGCTGAAAACCGAGGGACGTACGGCTGGAGCAGGGAGAGGGCGCCCGTTTTCATCCCTTAAGGCCTTCGTACGACCATCGAAAAGGCGCGCCATAAGATCTGCCTTCGATCTCGAAGAGCCAACTAAGCCTACTCTCTCCTCCTTGTCCCCGATTTTCCTTTCGTTCTCGTTCTCATTTTATTCTCTGGCATCCCATCCGGGAAGAAGATGGTCCTCTCTCCCATCGAGCACACAGATCTAACGATAATTTGTGACTGCTGCAAAACCGAATCTAGTCCAGCTCGAGCGGAGCACATCCGCTGTAGTTTAGTTTTTGCGATATTCTTGTTTCGTGAGAAAATCCCTGTAGCGGGAGATCCCCGGTGCTTATGAACGATTCGTGGGAGAGAAAGAGAGAACCGCGCCCGTTGGAGGGCAACTCTACCGTTTTGTTAAACTCCGGCGGAACTTTTGTCGTAAACTATACGCTTTATGCGTGGATAGAGAGAAAGCTCAGCACGCATCTGTGCGGAGCGATTAGACGAAGAGATCTGGGGGGTGGACCGGATGGAGATAGAAATAGAGATGGTTGGTGGGGAGAACGGAGGACCGTCCAGAGAGGAAGGACGAACTGAAATACACATACAGATGGAAGAGACTGAAACAGAGAGACCGAGACGGAGGGTGAGAAATCGAGAGAAAGGGGGAGGGGGGGGGAACAACGGAGGAAGAGGTAGAGCGCAGGGTGGTTCGGGGCTTGGTTTCAATTAGGAGGCAGTAACTCTCCCAGGCATTGTTCATTTCACTCTAGATTTGTATCCTCCCCCCCCAACCGTTTCCACGTTCCCTCGCATTTGCGTCATACCCCGAACGAAAACGAACGTGTACACCCACGCTCCGTCCGCGCGAGAGGGACAGGGATCCGTGGGGGTAGGGACTACCGCTACCCTTCGCTACTATCGGGGAGAAGACGCTCGACGATTTTTTTGCTATTTTTTTTCTTCCGGACCGTCCAGCTCCAGAGGTGGAGAGGTGGTCCCGCTCCCTCGTTGGTGAGGGGCGGCGAACTACCCCGACGCGAACCGGCGAAGGTTAGCCGGAGCAACTGGGACACCTTCGGTCGACTCCAGGATATTGTTGACGTCGACCGTGGAAGGAGCCCTTAGGATGATTGGCCCATATTCGCACAGGCCGTTGTCGAATATTAACGAGGAATTATACGTATGCAGCCAACAACGCGATCGTTTCGCGATGGATACGAGAGCGAAACGGATCCTTACCGGGCCCGGTCCGGTGTGTTTCGCCCCCTGCACGTTGCACGTACACGCGCGACGCACACGGACAAACGAATTTATGTAGAGACTTATGCGCGCAGCTACTTTATGCGTTTATGGTAGACGCCATCGTTGTACGTTCGAATATTTCCCTGCGAGGGCTGCGAACCTCGTAACGAAATTCGCGCGGTAACTTGATTCGCCCCTCGGCCCTTCCGCCCCTTCCTCCACCCTCGCACTCCACGACTCGCAGAGAGTACCGACCGCGCCACTGCGAACCCCTCTCTGCAACTTGTAAGAAGTTTCGTCTACTCGCGTATGTCGAGAATAAACCAAATTTCTCCCGCCGCAGTTCCCCGCTGCATACCGGAAACGCGCGCGGCGGCAAATTTGATTTTTTCTTTTTTTTTTTTTTTCAACTTGACCCTCATCGATATGGATGATCGCAGTTCGAGTCGCTAGCTGCGAAATTTCGAGAAAAACAATTACCGCGCGACTCGAGTTTGTTTGCCGGAAGAGGTTCCACGGGTCGCGCCCGGGTCCTGTCACGTGTGAGCATATCCACCTGATCACCAGGATAAAGCGAGAGGCCACGGCGCATTTTAATAAGAAAAGTTTTCTCATTAAGCGAGAGCGAACGTAAGTCACGCTTTCCTTCTTAACGAATTTCATCCGAGCCACGCAAATGCGTGTAACCTCTAGCGTGAAGAATGAAAAAGAGGAGTACGAGAGAAAGAGAGAGAGAGAGAGAGAGAGAGAGGGTAAAGAAGAGGAGAGCTGTCGCATTTCCAGCTGGCAAGATACGTTTAAGGGTGGATGAGGTCGCTTTGACCGTTCGAAACGTTTCATCTCATTGTGTTTTTAACCTCGGTAAAATTTGTTCCGTCGGTCGAATAAAGTGTCGGGGGAAAAATAATTCCTATCCACTTTTATAGGATTTCAACGGCGGTCCCGTAAGTTCCATGGCCGTCGAAGAGGGAGGTTATCAGGGCTAATTTCCTGGGTTTATTTCGTCTCTGGCCGAGCAGCAACCGGTTCGTTACTCGTACCCAGCCGGCACTGTTTTTAATAACCTAATGGCTCTTACGCGGTACATTATGTCGGTACCACCTCCCTTCCTCCCCGCGACGCCCTCGCTCTCCACCCCCGCGAGCTTTTCGTTCCTCGACTTCTTTATTCGCGATTTTCGTCGAAACGACAAAAACATCCAGCTTGTCCCTCCTCCTCTCGCTGCCTGCCGACACGCGCAACTTTTTTCAACGGAAGGAAAAGAAGGGGTTGAAAAGAACGAGCGGATACGACCGGGAGCTCGAAAAAACAAAAAAAATACGAGGGAACCCTTTGCCGGGATCTTCGATGGCTCCCTCTCGTTTTCCTAATCGATTCTTTTCAACTCGAAACAAACGTTTTGATTCTTCGCTAACCGCTACTGCTGTTGCTGCTGCTGCTGCTGCTGCTGCTGCTGCTGCTGCTGCTACCATCACCACATCCACCCCCATCGCCATCACCAACGGCTCTTATCTCGGAACTGTCGCTATCGCTTTGCGTTTTCCAGCGTTTTTCCTCCGAAAAATTCGCAGGGGGATGTTTATTGCGCGAAAGGGGCGGCGGCGCTGGAGGAAACGGATGGGGTGCGGGCAGCAAATTGAACTACGGCGCTAATGAAAATTAGCCTCCTCGGTGCATTAATCGGCAGATCATGAACGTTATCGACATGGCGCGTGGCCCATTATCAGTGAATCAACAAAATAGTCTGTCAGGGCTGCTGCGATATACGATGTGATTCATTTAGCGTGACGCGAGCTGATCGTGGTACATTACTAGCACAATTACCGATGTTCGATGGACGTTGTTATAACAATGAACGACACCGGCTTTACCACGCCATACTCATGGAATCACTCCCGGTGCATAATACCGGCTGCAATTTAATGTATCGCGCGCGCGTGAGAGAGATACCGCGAGCCTACACCCCCGCGATACCTGGCGATTCATCGAAAATCGGCACGAAACGCTGGACGTAGCAAACGCGTGTTCGTTCGATTGCCGTTCGAACTATCAAAGCGAGCGAGCGAGCGAGTGTCGAATGTGAATAAACGAGAGTCTGAGCGGGACCACCGCGGAGATGATAAAAATTGCAGCGATTCCACCAGGTTCGACCCGGTGCGAGGGAAACCCCTTTGAGGGTGCTCTTCTCTTCTCCGCGATCATCTTGCCCGATAATCCAAAGTTAATTTTCTTCTGGCAGGGGACGCTGCGATCGCGCGAGTGCCACTTCCGGTCCTAGCCAATCCCACCTGTAGTTCGGTGATTTATGCTCGCGGACCGCCCGGGGGGGAGACAGTGTTAATAAAAGCCCCCGCGCAACTTGGTTGGCTGCATTATTAATCGGCGCATCGAACCGGATGGCGAGCTTTTTCAAGTTTTTTCGCCAAAGGAGTCGGCTGATTACGATTCAGAAAGCGGACCGGCCGATATTTCACCTCTTTCCCGGTGACTTTACGATCGGACGTTTTTAATTTCCCGCGGCGCCCGCTTAAACGGGGGTGCCGATGCAAATTGTGACAGGAAAGTTATGCGCCCCGTGAAATTAATGTCTTTCAGGGATCGGAGCTTAATAGCTCGTTATATACTTGGTCCACCCCCTGCGCGTAGTTGCGCGCTAACCGATTTATGGACCGGCGAACACGTCCATTTCCAATGAAATTCCAGCACGCGTTAAACCGCTCAAATTCTAACCAAAATTTCCGCAGTCCAGCGTTGCTCGAGCCTCGAGAGAGCTCTCTCACGAACTCCCTCTCTTTTCCAGAATGCCACGGGTCAGTTCGGCGGAGGTGTCCCAGCGATCTTCGAAACGTCACCGCATTCGTGCCATCGTCCCCTGCTCGACGATCATCGTCGTCCTCCTGCTCGGACTATCGCTCGCGATCGAGGAAACTGAGTTTGGCCTTGGAGGCGAGAGCGCTCGGTCGAGGGAGATAATAAAGGTTGGTTGGCTTCGAGTCTGCCGTATGGGTGCGCGTGGAAATGCGCTGGTAAACGTCGGGTGTAAAATAAAGAGGAAAAAAAAATTTCTTTCGACGCGAGAGGACAAGGTGCGAAGGAACCGCGAAACGATCGGCAAACGAGCGTCGTTTTAAAATGGGAAAGATTAATTTTTTGTAATGGTGTGGGAGGAGGAGGAGGAGGAGGAGGAGAGCGGGACCGAGTGTAGGAGTAGCGTTCGCTGGAGGCGGTTCCCTTGGTGGTTGGCGTTCTTCTTGGAAGCTCGTCCTTGCGCCGGATGACAAAATGACAAAGGGGTGGTCGCCCCGGGCCAGCGATATTACCGTTTCCGTTTCGGAACTATGCGAACTGTCTACACCCTCCCTTCTTCGGCCCTGGCCGAAAACGTCTCGTGATTGATTATGCTCGCCGTACTTTTGGCTGCTGGTGCCCTCCGCAAAACCCGATTGATGGAGAGTCGGGAGTCGAGCAGCCCCGGAAACGATCGAGACCTCGTTAGTAGTAGGCGGCTCTTCCTGCTTGCCTTCCTGGCACTTCGGGCGATTCCCTCTTAAAATATGTGTCATAGCGAAACAATTAAGTCCTCGATGAAAAAGAGCGTTTCCGCGAGCACGCGAGAGAATTGATGAAGAAGAAGCCCCGGGAAAGCTGAATTCTCGCGGAGTTAGATAAATGACGAATTTTCGCAGAAATTCCCACAATGGTCTGGAAGGATGAAAAAAGACGCGGCGGCGGCGGCGGCGGCGGCGGCCCCGGGGAAAAGAAAAGGCGCTGAACAATCGCTGATGGTTATGCAACCGAGGGTGCTGGACCGAGCGGGGGTGAGTGTTTATTTAGTTAAACGTCGCGTGTAATTGGGTGTAAGATTTTTTGTTCGCCGCGCCGTTCTTGGGGAAAGGGAGGACGCGACGGGAAGAGCAGTCCATTCGGGGGCGGGGGCGGTAGCTGGGGGATGAAAGGGGGAATGGGGTGGTTAGGGTTTTCCCGCCTGCACCCTTTTGCACGTGGTGGCAGCCACCTGATGGCACAAGGGCCCGCCGGGAATGAGATGCAGATTGCCACAGGCCACTTCAGCCGCGCTGGAGGGAGTGAATTTTTAATAACACCGTCGTCCTCGTACCTGTGACTCCGCTATGTTGAATTCCATTGTCTTCCATCGCGAGCTGCCTCGTCGTCTACGCAGCCAAGAAACCGAGTGCGTGCCCGGCCGCATTATAATAACACGCCAGTTTTCTTTCTCCTCCTCCTCCTCCTCCTCCTCCTCCTACTCCACCCTCCTCTCTTCCATCTTTCTACCTCGGTCCATCCTTCAGCGGATTCTCCAGTCAGCGCCAGGGCATTCTCCTCTCCCAAACGAATTTTTCTCTCAAACTTCGCCAAAGCAAATTTGCCCGTGAGAGAATTTACGCGTGCCCGAATGAAAGCGACCCAATCTCAGATTTGGAACGGAGTTTAATTAGAATATCGAAACGGGACGAGTGGATGATCGCTCGCTCTCGTCTGACAAGCGCATTTATTAGCCCGCAGATGGATCATCAAAAGTTGGCTCGGATGATAATGGGCCCGCGCTGAACGCTTTCCTGGAAAACGTGCTGAAGGCTCGGAAGGAATTGAAGTGGATAGATCGAGCCGTGCAACGAGTTAATCCGCTCGACGATTGGAAGGGGTGAGTTTCCCCGGGAACAACCCCGTGACAATTGGCCGGGGGGTCTAAACTCTTGGCGAGGTCGCGGATTCAGCGACGCGTCTGGTCATTTCAGCGGAAACGGCCGTCCCTCGAAGCCCTCGGTGAACGCGGGGTGGAAATTAGAGAGCAAAGATCCCGACTACGGTGGCGGAATGAGGGAAAAGAGAGCGTTCGATCGAGTGCCCGGGAAGAATAAGTACTCGCAGCAAAATGATCGTAAAGCTCCTCGACGAATCTATTTAGATAGCGAAATGAAGCATAAAAGAGAGATTGCGCCTGGTGATATTTATGATGTCGATCCACCTCGGGAAAGGTCAGTACCTAAAATTAAGCGGAACGATTCTGTCCTGACACACTTTCCCCGCGGTGTTTAACGCCGACGCGTCTCCTCCCGAGGAGCCCCAGCCTGGAAGGAAGAACGCGCGTCGAATCTATGCAAAATAGAAAAAAATAGTTTCATCCACGGTCGTCGTCGACGAGGACGACCATTCCAAATTCTACTTAACGTGGAAAAGTCACTGGAGTAATTTCATTGAATCGGCTCGGTGCATCCGGAATTTTCGTTTAACCCCTCTTTTTCGTGGCCATCAATTTTTCAAGGTTTTCCCTGGCCGATGGAGCCCGAGACAGATGGATAGAAGCGCCGGTTTCCGGCGAACATAGCTCAAATGGTCCCGTCTATGAAAAAGAAGCGGTAGACGATCAACCGCTGAGAGATTGGCTCGGAAACGAAGATGCTTCTTCGAGAGACTGGTCGAATTCTGATAAGAGCCCCAAACACGAGAAGGATAATGCTCAGCCTCGATCGGATCATTACGAAAAACTCGGGGAAGGCCGTGCCAAGCAGCAAAGTAAAAATCCCTTTCATCAATGGATACTTCCGCTTAGTCTGGATCTTTTAATGTCTCTCTCGGTCAAAATCAATTCTTCGCTCTCTCTCTCTCTGATTTCCTCGAAATTTTTCTAGCGATTTTTTACCTTCCGCGAGAATATAGGGGTGCGCGCGAGAAATGTGATATTCCGTGAAAAAACCCGTGATTAGCATAAATCGCTCGTTCCTCCGGGTCAAATGTCAAATGTATGTCGGCATGTGTATGTGTGATATAGTTGTACGCTTTAAGCTTTCAGTGATAAAATGAAGCCGTCGAGCAGCCAATTTCAAGAGAGAGATCTCCGAGAGGTCACGAATTCTTACTCAGCGCGGCGTGCTAAGAATCCAGCGGAACTTGGAAAATCTAAAAATGCAGGAGAACTTTACGCGGAAAAAGAGGAACCGTCGTTAGAGTCCTTGAAGAAAGTTATTCTGCAACTGAGAAATAGTTTAATGGAAACGGATCAGCGGGAAAGGGAAAACGCGGCGATGGCGGAGGAGGTTCCACGGGAGAGAGGGAACGAAGGACACGTCGAGGAAATTAGCGGGAAGAAGGAGAGTCAGGGGAGAGGGGAGCGCGAAAGGCTAACCTCGTTGCTCGTATACGGGAAGAAATACGGAGGAGAGTTTATCGGTGAATCCGCCGCGGATCAATTAAGTCCGAGTACGTAAAAACTCTACTTTCGACCGCGGTTGGTTCATTCGACGCGCGATAATTGCACGCGAGTGCGTTTTCTCTTCAGGGTCCGACTGGTGGAGAGACGCAGACTCGCCGAACGAGACGCTCGACTTTAAGAGTCAGGAAGACGATTCGAGGGAACGGGAAGCCGAAGACATTGAACCGGAAATCCATAGAATAAAACGAACAAAGTACGAAAACGGCTATGACGAGAAGGAGAATCTGAACAAGTTTTATCGCACGAAACTTGGGCCGTCGCACCGTGACCAATATCCCGAGGAAGAGTCTCGTAAAAATTTATCACCTTCAAAATCGTCGAACGGACGAGTCGACGAGTCGGTTATCGTCGAGGAGACCGAACCGGTGGTGATGGTCAGTTCCCCCGGAGCGTTTAACGCGCAACACGGGGCTTCCCCGTGTTACCTGGGGAAACCGCGGATAACGGCGGCACCGCCGTCGAACGAAACGATCGCCGGGAACCGGACGATCGGAGGCTCTCCCGCGTCCATGGAGAGGTCCGTCGACGTCCTGGTGAACGGACAGTCGGGGAAGATCAAAGCGGACTCTGGGCCCGAACGCTGGGAAAGAAACATGGAGGCTCGATCGCGGGAGGAGGAGCCAGGGAAGATTTGCAGCTTGGAGAAGAGGCTGCTGCCGAGAGCGGACGGTGATCATCCTGGCGGAGCGAGGTCGACCGTCCTCGGGATCGAAGTTCGTAGGACTCAGATAAACGCGTCGGTTTATTCGGACGACTGTCGGCCGGAGACCCGGAGCAAACCGGACTCCCTCTGTAATTCAAGCGCGAACAACGAAACTGACGTTTTCGATCGATTCCTCGAGGATCAACCACCACCACCAGCATCACCACCCCCACTGTCAGTGATCGTCGATAATGCCATTAAACTCGCTCGCGATAACGACACCACCACCACCACCACCGCAACCACCTTCACGATTGCCGCTGCGCCCTGCAACTCCGCGAAAATGGAATCCAAGGACTGCGAGAAAACTTCCTCGTCGAGGAAAGGGTCTGAGAATCCTGGGGAAGGTCAAGAGAACGTGGGATATCCCGATCGAAGATCCGATATTCTCTATCCTCCCAGTACCGACGTCAAGGTCCGCGATGAAAAAACCTCCCCCGGTAGTGGCGCGTCCAGGAAGTTACTGTGGGTCGCTAATTCCGAGGATGCGGAGATCGATCGGCGACCGGTAAGAGACCTCCTCCAGAGAGAGAGAGAGAGAGATAACGAGCGATCGTTCCATCGTCGCTGGTCCATTGAACAGGGATGGAACTACCCTTGAGCGAAATCCTTCCGTAAGTCTTTATTGATACTCGCAAAACCGTGGGCTTCTTTTCACAGAAATTGCGAGATGCTCATTCGACGATTCACCGGCTCGAAGTAGGTCAGGTCGAAAGTGGCGCGGGTCTAGGCGAGCGAGATACCACGGGGAAGGAGGGGAAGAAAGCCGCTGGTATTAGCGCGGGGAAAAGGCAAGAGGCTAACGGGAAGAGCTGCGCTAATCGGAATACCGTCGACGACGACGACGACGGTGGTGTCCCTGAAAGTTTTAACGATCGCGAAGGTGGCACGCGCGAAAAGGAAACAGGTACGGCGCGATACTTCGTTTTAAACTTACCAGTCCACTTCTGGTAATTCGCCAGGAAATCCATTAGGGATCGATAATTCCATTGGGCGCTTCCTCGGGTAGGGAATAATGGGGAATGTTTGCTTGAAAAATGCGTGGCGCGAATGTGTAGGTGACGATGAGGATGATGACAGGAGAGAAAGAGTGGGGGAGGAAGAAGGACCTTCCTCGAGTAACGAGCTGTATTCTGCAAACGACGGGGTTGCAACGTTGGCAGAAGAAAGATTGGGTACGATTAACAAACTGAAGGATGGTTACATAAGAGAGGGGCGTTATCCTATGAATGTTATCGCCTACTACGACTACGACGAGGAGGATAACGGACGAGAACCAGATGCTCTTGCCATTATCGGCGAACGGCAAAAAGGTCTGCAAGAACGACTTTCCGCTCGAGCAAAAAGTATGGCTTCGATGTAACCAAGACATTTTTTTCAAATACTTCGACTCTCCGCCTCGGTCCATTTGGCAAATTAAAACAATCTCGACAACGACAACGGCAACCGCAACGACGACGACAACAACCGCGAGGATTTCAGTAGCGACTCTCCGAGTATACCCGCGAATCGTAGCCGGAGTAAGGGGTAGGGTTCATTGAAAAAAAAAAAAAAAAACTTTCCCCGCTTCGAATTAGCCGCGAGAAGCGAAAAGTCCGAGTATCCCGGTGCGTCGCTGGTGAAGAAAAAAAACCAGCAGGAGGAACACGAGAGAAAGGAGGCGGAGGAGAGACAGCGGTTCAGGCAGACAGGTCCGAAGCAGGAATTTATCGTTGACCTGGGTCAACCTCGACGCGAGAACACGACCCTGAAGCTCGCCAGTCCTGCCGACGACGGAGGTAGAGCCACGTTCGCGTTCAGGGAGAAGAGCGAGGGTGGTTCCGTGGAAAATGGAAAATCGCCAGAAGTCGTTCTCGACAAAACGTCTGGATGGTAATGCGACGAAAAATTAACGTCTGCTTCATCCGCACCGACGACGACGACGACGACGATGATGATGGGACTGTGTAGCAGGTCGTCGGACTCTCCGGCGGTGGACAAGCATCGTCTTCTGGAACGTGGAGAATTCTCGGAGAACAACGGCGAGGAGAGCATCATCCTGGCGGAACCCGTGGAGAAAATTATTAGGATCGAGGATGGCGTGGAGGAGCCCAAGGTCATCGGTGTCTTTTTCGACGGGAAAAACCCCGTAAGAATTTTCGAGCGGACGCGCCAAGTGGAAGCCTCCAGAGGGCTGTACGATGATTACGAGGGCCAAAGGTACACGCTCGCTCTCGTAATTCACCTTGGACTTAACGTCTTCCGGCAAAATTTAGTATGACCCCCTGTTTTTATAGACGCGAGGACCGTTATTACTTTCGAGGCGCGGGTCAAAGGTCGCCGGATCACGAAGAGCGGATATACGATGAATTGGACACGATCAACGACTGGAAGGACAGCGAAGGAACGGGCAAGATAAGACTCAAGGGTGATCGGAGATCGAATCAGGCAGATATTAGCCATGTTCGTGCCAAGATTCAGCTGGGGAACGAGGAAAATGATCGCGCCCAGGAGGATCGATCGAAATTGTCAGATAGGTGAAGTTCATTGCCCGAGATACAAACCACCAGTTTCGTTTTCCCGTAGCGTTTTCTTCTGCTTTAGTGAAATAACGAGAATCGTATTATTTAATAGTAATATTGAAAATATCTTAAAGAAGGATAAGCGCTGATGGCGGCGGTAGAAGGGGTAGCCTTGGGGGAGACGAAAATGAGCAAGCATCGATGAGAGAGAGAGAAAGTTTTAAGGAAGATTCTCGTGATATCGAGGAGAGCGAAACTCAAGAAATATCCGGTATTTCCGCTATTCTTTCTCGAGCGATCGTCTTTCTGCCGGGGAGTAGTTTTAATGCTCATATTCAATTCTATTGATCGCAGATAATGCCTCTGCTCCTAATTTAAAGAGAAAATCCAAAAGTGATTATCTGGCGCTGAAAAACACCGATGACTTGTTTAAGAGTGGTATCGAGCAAGGTGGTGATCTTTCGGGGGATAAAACAGCGAATGCCTCGTTATCCTCGGCCAATGAACTGGACGAGGAAAGTCGATCGAAGGAAATTAAGAGTGCGAGCGAGAGAAAAGCGTTGCCGCTATCGACGAAGGATTTGCACGAATCATTCATAGAACCATTGGATTGGATCGATGATTTCGACGACGATAATAGGTTGACGTTCGGCCGAAGGCTGAAGTCTCTCGAGGGAGGATCTCCTCCGAAGGATTTCAGCGAAAGACGCGAGAAAAATAGTTCGGTTGGCCCGAGCATCGCATTTGATGGTTTCGGTAAAAAAGTAGAAAATACTGATGAACCGCGGGTACGTAGGCAAGCCAGCTCGTATCGTTTCTTTCGCGAAGACGGAGTACGAGACTCGAATGATATTGAAAATTCAAGAGACACCCGACACACCGAGCATGATCGAGATTCGAGAGGATTCGCTGGTCTTCGTGGAGAGGAGTCCAACTTCATGAGGAACGATGTACCGGAATACGACGAGATCCAGAACTATCGCGAGGCCGACGAGATTCCTGACCAATTACGTCCAAACGAACCGGATAAACAAAATGTACGAGTGCCCGAAGTGGCGGGAGAGGAGAGGCTCCCTCGAAATTTTCATAAAATTATGCTTTTCTTTAACGCATCGTCCAACGAGATCTCGTTAAGTGATTAAGCGATCTCTGTGACCTAGCAAAATTATTCCTATAGATGAAACGCAGCGATGAAAAGCAAGGGAGAAAAATCACAGTTTTATTAAGCACCGACAACTGGGGGGATGAGTCTCAGATGAATATGGCGCTTCACGGAGATCTGGCGAGCAAGATCGTGGGTGAAATTTTTGATCGAGTAAATTTTCCATTAAATTATCGTGGATATTAAAAGGGGATTTCGTAAAAACTCGGTAAAGTTCCATAATTCTTATTTTTTGGCGGACGTACCCAGGTGCAGCAAGATGAAGTCTTAAAGACTGCATTAGGTCCTGGTCTTTACCGCAGGCACAGGCCCGAGGATGCTGTAGCGTCGGACAAGATTTATCGTCAGGGACTCGACGAAGATGAAGTAAACTACTGGAAATCTTTTCCAGCTAAAATGCGCAAAAAACAATAGGTTCACGTCTGGAGTAATGAACGTCCATATGTTATAATGGACCTAATCCATCAATCGCAGAACGATAAAACGATATTTTTCTCCTCGCATTAACAAGCTCCAGCGAAAAAATCCTTTCAGGTGAAACACACCGAGGAAATAATGAGGCGGGTCATGGTGCTCTTGGATAATTTGGTTTTCGATCGAGTCCAGAAGAAAACATGTGCCTCCTTGCCGGCGGATTTGCAAGCTTTCCTGCGATGGCTGCTGAACGCGGACAAGCGGCAAACCTCGAACGAAGTATAATTCCGATTTCGGTTCACTTCGAGATTAGAACCCCCTGATTTTTCCCCATAAGTAATTTCACGATCGTTGAAGATGTCGCCATCACCGTCGGTTCCCGCGTCTCCTCCCGCCGACAAATATCTATTTCCCGTGCCTGACCCTGAAGGGGTTGACGTTATTAACGAGCTCTACAAGAAGGTTCGTTTATTAAAGAACCTCATAGAGGAGTACAAGGCGCTGTCGAGCAAAGAAAAGACGAAGGTGCAAGAAGTCCACGACTACCTGGTAAAAGATATTCGCCGTAACCTCCTCGTTCGAGCGAATGGCGCGCACGTGTGCTGTAATTCGATTGAAAATAGGTGAAGCAATTAAATTTGCTCGTCAAGTACATCGAGGATCAGGAGAGGGCGGAAGCTCGAGAGAAATCAGTGTCTCGAAGCACCGGGGCGTCTAGAGCCGCGAAGGGAAGTGTCTCGAAGTACAAAAATGTATTGGGGCCATCGGCGAATTTCAACGATAGCCAGTCAAGGATTTACGAGACATTTCTTTCATCAAGCCGTGTACCAGCTGTTGCGAAAATAAATCGTATGGATTTTCACGGGAGGGGCGACGCAACCTTCGGTGAGAATCCTGAGAGAAGCTCCTTCGTCGTACGAAGTTGTTTCACGAGTTTTTGCTTATTCGTCAGATAATCCTTTCGTCCAGCGTGTGAGACGCGGGGCAGTGCGTGGTTTGGGTAGGTCAACGCGACAGACAGGAGGCAGGAAGAGGAAGAAGAAGGGGAGGATGAGGAGAAGGAGGAAGAAGAAGCGCAAACATCGCAAGCACCAGAAGAAAACTGGTGGCAATCAGTCAGGTAAGCATCGGATACCCAGCCGGAGATTTGCGATACGGCCTTGGCAGTACTCGCAACCGGACAAGAACCACTGGGATCCTTACGAATCAGGACACGAGCGGGCCAAAATCTATAGGTCCACTGGGATGATGGTGCGCGATGCTCCTGAAAGAAGGACGGAAAAAAGGTACGCTTGCTCTTTGCTCTTTCGCATTCATTTTACAAGCCCATTTTCAAATGGACCTCGCACGTCGATCGTTCCTCGTCCTTTTATCATTTCTGCGAGGACTCGTAGCATTTTTTTCTTTCTCGAGTACAGTCCCCGGTCGCCCGAACTCCACCGACAGGATGAATTCACGTCGCTCTACTCGAAGAGGAAACGCGAAATTCCGGAGATAAATAAGATGACGGAAGCTGTTACTGCCGAAAAAATAAATGTAACGGGAGAGCTGAACTCTGATAAAAATTTTGTAGAAGCCAAACGTCACGTTTTGGGTTCACCCGTGAGCGCACCGGCGCCTTGGCGAAATGCGAAGGACAAAAATGACTTTTCCGCTCAGGCTATGAAAAAATTCTCCGACCAACTGGAAGAGTTGAAAGGAGGAGCGCGTAATGGCGGTAATTTTAACGGGATTTGATACGCGTGCGAGTCGTTGAGATTCGCGGGCTGCGAGAGACGCGAACGTTTGATCGATTCTATCTTGCAGACGAGCGGAAAGTAAAGGACTTGGGCAACTTGCAAAGTTCGATGAATGAGCCAGAGAAGCAAAATCCTCTGCCGATAAAAGGTAAAAACCGATTGGAGGACGAAGTGATGTTGCTTAATAAGCGAGAAGCCTGGAGGAGAGAAAACGAGGAAAAACTGGAGGAAGTGGCTTTCGGCAGGGATATGCGGCGGAACCAGAAGAAAGAGGAGGAAGCTTTTGAAAAACTAAGGGAAATTGATAGGAAGAGGACCAGCGGCGATGATGATAATTCAAGAACCAAACGAGAAGGAACAGAGGCGGCGGATCCTTCCGAAAGAAGAGCCGAGCCAAAATTATCGATTCACGATATCAATCATGTTAAATTGAATGAATCAATTAGTGAAAATAAAATATCATTACCCAAAGCAATCACGATAAATGCCTCGGAATTGAAAAGTGTGGAACCAAAATTATCGATAAACGATATCAAGAATGATAAAATAAAAAACAGTACTACCAGCGGCACTACTACTACCACCACCAGTGTATCGGAACCTGTGAGAATTTCGAAAACGCATCTGGGAAATGTTACTTGCAAAACTTGCAATAATGAAGATAATAATGGAAACGGTGCTGCAGATCAACCTTCCAGCGAAGAGAAGTTTAAATTGCTGGAGGAGAAAATTCACGTTTTACCTTCGACGAGAGCTAATGACGATGATGAGGCGGTTTCGATGTGTCCGAATAAGAACGTATCGATAACTGAGAAAAAAATGAAAATATTCTTAAAGATCGATCCTTCCATTCACCCTCCGGATATCGGATATGATTACAAACTCGGGATAGAACCGCTTCTCGATCATAATTGTGAAACGAGAATAGCAAAACCGAGTGATCCTGACGAAACGCATTATCCGATTAAAGAATTAATTTACAATAATCCAGAAGAAACTGCTCCTGCATACTTTGATCCAGATATTTTATCGAAAAGCGAGGGTGGCAGCTATGATTACCCCGACGACGATACGTACGCGCCGAACGCTAACACTTTGATTTTAATTTAAGAAGCTCCGAGTCTGATATAAAAAACGGAATATCCAATGAAATTTTTCAGTCCTGACTTTAAGCCACAATGAAAAGTGAAGTGGACAAAAATGTCAACGAATTCTTTCCCCGCGCATTAAAAAAATGTGCGTTGGCAGCGATAATGTATAAAATGTCGATAATTAATTACTGAATTTTAAATCTCTTCTAATAGCGTCTGATCACTTTGCGAATATTAATAAATGGCTTAATTGCCTATCAATTAGTTACATTGAGAAATAGATTTTGAGCAGGAGTTATTGATCGAAAAGAGTTGTACTCCTAGTAGAGCGAAGATGAGAGAGAGAGAGAGAGAGAGAGAGAGAGAGAGAGAGAGAGAGAGAGAGAGAGAGAGAGAGAGAGAGAGGTGGTTGGGGCAGGAGCGTGAGTGGGGTACGAGGGGGTGGGTAATGGAAATAAATAAAAATTTCTCTACGAAATATATCTACGTGGTTTTACATAACGCAAGCTTAAGAAGCGTCTCGGGGAAAATTCAATTTTATTCCCTGGAACTTTGCTAAAGAGCCGCTGCTCCGGCTTCATTTTTAACAAAGAAATTCATGAAAATGAAAAGTGTTTTTTCAGGTCTCGAGGATAAAAGTCCATAGTATTTTAGACATGAGATTAGTATTTAATATAGGGAGATCTGGAGATAAAGTGGTTTTTAAATTTTGCGAAACTTGTATTTTCCGAGTGTTATTAGTTAATTTCGAGGACCCTTATGCACTGCGCAGGTTAATTAGTATTCCCCCTTGAACGATAATGAAATGTATACAATGAAATTTAAAAGTTCACTGGCGGTGAATGTATTTGAGATAGCGACGGCAGTCAAAGGCAGAGCAGATGCTCGCTGGCTCCAGCGGAATATCTAAATAAATCCGCGCGTCGGTCACCCTTAAATCCCGTCGAATAAGTAATAACATCCAGAGAATTCTCCAACTGGATCCTCCTCGTCTTTTCCCCCCTGACCCCTCCCCCGCCCCCCGCAAATGCCTTTGCGAGCTCTTCTGCCTGCATAAGCGAGCGCGTCCGATTTCGGGACTTTAATTGGCCGGAGAGAATTCCACCGCGTGGACGCCTTCGCGGTTTCACTTTACGAGAAAACTTTGCGGATACTTCCTAACCTCCTCCGCAACAAGATCCCCGTGTTTTTCCCCTGGCCCGGAACGGGAGAGAATGGAAGAAACACAATCAGCCTCTCCCCGCAGTCGCGAGAGCGTTTCACGCGCACCACCGGCGGTCAAATTATGCGAATTGAAATTGGACATTTTGGAAAACCAACGGAGAAGCAACGCGAGAAAGAAGGGAGAGGAGAATGGGGTAAGAGTGAAATTACGTCACTCCTGACGGAAGTCCCGTCGCGAGTCCGGAGAGTCTGGAAATCGGTTCATCCCTCTCGGGGTGGGAAAAATTCTGGCAACGTAAAAAATTTCAATGGAATTTTCCAAATGACCGTTTCAATTTCGCCAGGATTGTTATCCGCTTCTCCGACAGTCGTCGGGAAGTGTTTCCGTTTCTTTTCATTTCCTTCCGGCGCGCATTAATATACACCAGCGTCGCGGCGCGCTGGTTGGTCTGGTATTTTTACATAACATTAAGTTGTCGGCGCGTCTGGAAGTTGGCTGGGGCTCGCGTTAGGTTCAGCTCACTAATGGGGGTTAAAACGCGACGGAGGACCTTCGCCAGGGGTTTCCATACCTTGAGAGAGAGTCCCCCGGCAAACTACTTGGAATTCCTCTTTATTTGCGAGAAAAACAATTTCCCCGCGAGAAAAAACTATCTCGACTTATTCCGCGATTAAACGATTTTCATATTTCCATCGTGTGTTTATCGCGATTCTCTCGCCGCCGCCGCCGCCGCCGCCACCGCCACAGCCGCCACCACCACCAGCCGTCGCGAATGCTCGATAAAAATGATTTTGATAACTCCATTAATTAAGGCTCGCACTACCGAACTCTCGTGTCATGAAATGTAATGCGAATGTGTGCGTCATTTAATTAGCGGCGCATATCAAGACGAATCGACGGTGTTCCGGGCTACACAGAAAATATTTCTGCGGTAACGAGAACTTACTGTGTAGTGCGTGTTAATTAAGTTCTCGTTGTTAGTGCTTTATCGCGTTTTTAATAGAACTCTAGGCCACTGTCAGTTATCGATCGATCCCTGAGAATGAGCTCGAATGCAAATCACAGCCTCTAATTGGAAAGTGAATTCGATTATAAACCACGAACGCGTAGCGGTGCTGCGTGCTGCGCTTATTCATGAATATATCACTGTTCATAGCAGCTGTTTCGATATTGCTATTGATATTCATTGCTCGAGAAGCAAGAAATGTCCCAAGTACGGATCTTTCAATTCTATCGCGAGTCATCGTTGTTAATCCCAGTGGCAATAGTAATAATGACAAGAGTCGAACACTGTCCCTTTAAAAAATGTACTTCTCTCTCTCTCTCTCTCTCTCTCTCTCTCTCCCCCTCTCTCTACATAGGACAATAGCAATAATGAGCACTCGACAGGCTGCGCGAGTATCGATTGGGAATGTCAAAAGGACCGTGAAGAATATCGGGATATACATCTGCTGGCACTTTGGACCGCCGAAATAAAACTTTGGGCAAACTGCAATTACAATGATGTAACGGTGTAATGGCATCAGTGGAATGGAAATAAAGAAGGAAAGGAACGAAGGAAAAAAGTAGATGGCGATCGAAGGGAAAGCAACGTGACCGTTCTGGATGGCTTTTAGAGAGAGAGAGAGAGAATGATATTAGGTTGTAGGTTGTAGGTTGTAGGTTGTAGGTTGTAGGTAGTAGGTGGATGAGAGGGGACTGGCACGCACCCTCAAATGACAGATGGTATTTTCGCGTATCATGATCGCGGCTAGGATAGTTTCCTATATCGTGGAATATACAGCCCTGGCCTGGCATCGTCGACATGTCGATAGCAGGCCTCGCTGTGCGATACATCCACCGATATCCCCGTACCATGCCTGGGTATCCGCGGACCATCCCCTTCGTTCGACCGCTAAATGGCTAAACGGAGCCACCCGCCATGGTGCTCAATTATTGATACTTATGGTTCGTCCTGCCGCCGTCCATGCCACTCCGCTGCACTTTGCTTGAAATTTTTCGCCATTGCTTCTTCCCCTACCCACGCGCGGATGCAGTTTCACTCTTAGAGCCCAGTACCGCCGCCGAGGCCCTTCGTTAAAAATCAGCGAAAAGAACCAGTCAGAGGTCGATCTCCGAACGATGCGGCCGCTACGAAATTTCCCGCAAAATGTCCTATGATATTTTTTTTTTTTTTTTTTTTTTTCACGCGAATCAAGACAGGAAGTAGAGGCGGAGGAAGCTTCCACGCTCTTGGTGCCGGACAGAGCGCGGGGGTTTGCGAAATGATTTATGGCAATGGCGAGGACAAAGTTGAACACCACTGTGGTGGTCTTGTAATGGGCTCGATTAAACGTTTGTCCAAGTAGAGAGCGAATGGTCAACGTTTTCCAGGCGTCCCGTTCGCTCTATTAGATTTACCGGAAGCTCCATCCAAGTCCAGGGGGTTGTTCCGACGAACTCCGTCGCTCTTTCTTTGCATCGTATCTTTGGCAAACTGCACGGCACTGGGCAAAATGACCACTATCGTGGACAAGGACTCGCGCAATGTGGCTGATTAAAAGTTTTCCCAATTATATCCCAGCGGGGTTGATCGACGCGAAAGCTCGATGGAAGCCTCGCGATTTACGATCGTTAGTTTATCGCGGTGCTTCCCGCTGAAATTCTATAGCCGCGCGAGGGAGATTAAGATATATTCGGAAGGCGTCGAGGAAATTGAGAAGGAAGCTTCGTAATGCCATCGGAGCTTACCGCGTGGCGGAGTAGAATAAAAGTGTAAAAAGTAGGAGAGTAAGTTATATACATAGAGATTCAAAAATTCAGAATAAAAGAAGAGCGGAATGAGAAAGAAGGTCTCCATAAAGTGTTCGGTGGGTATCGACGGCGAGGGGGAGTAGACGCGAGGGCGCGTTTCACCTCTAAGTGTATTAGACTCGCGTTTCGGGTCGTGGAAGAAACAGCGGGGGCGGGAAGTGGGTGGAAAACGTCGGAAGGGGGAGGGGCGGGGTTGAAGGGTGCGAGAGGATAGTCCGAGGGCGCGCGTCCCTGTACCCCGCTAATGGTACCCTCGGGGTATTCCCGGAGAACCCTCTCGTATTTATTATTTAGTGAGAATGCCGGAGGAAGCGAGAAAGAACGACGAGGTACCCCAGACCCTTGCAGATCCATTGAACGGGGGCAAACCTACCCCGGCGAGTCACAAGGATTTACCCGCAAACATCACACTTCGGCCCTAAACTTACATCCAACTTGCTTTCGAGAACTGCTGCCGCTGCTGAACTCTCGCCCCCAGCATCAACTGTATCCACGCGAAGAAAAAAGGAAGGAAAAATCAAGAGGAATTCCCGGGAAATGCGTTATTCCTAATTTATTATGTATAGACCAAGTTCTCTCCGCTAGAGTTCTTCTCCGCTAAATTCAATTATGAATACGCAAGGCCAATTTTTTCTCTATTCCCTTCCGTCTCTTCCTCGCGTCATTTTACTATCAAGAATCGCCCTGATAGTACCACCCCACCCCCCGTCCTCCGTCGTCCATGATCGCGCAACGGCCGATAATCGCCGCTAAATTTACGCGGAATGGAAAACTGTGAGACTTGGGAAAACGCAACTCATTCGACAGAGCGGAGAGTATAGAGATCGTGTCGGTGGTGGTGGTGGAAGGGAGGAAAGAAAATGAGTTGCTCGGGGTTCCGGAGGTGAGATGGAAAAGGTGGAATAGGTGAAAAAGGCGGAAAAGGCGGAAAAGGCGGAAAAGGTGGAAAATCGGAAACGATTGTCGTTCCTGTCCGTTCGAAAAGCGCTCGCGCGCGCAATTTGCGCGCCAGGGAAATGCATGCTCCGGTGGCAGCAGCTGCGGGACGTTATTGATACTACATTTCTCCCGATTTGACGAATTGCCGTACTGGACTAATGGTCCGAATACGAAGGTTCGCCACCGGCTTGCGACTCGCCGCCACCGCCGCGAAATTGTTGGTTCCGTCGTAAAACTATAACCTGCCCATAACTCTCCCATTACTCCTACGGCTCGAACGAGAAACAAAAAACAAGGGTCCAAGGGGGTAGAAAGGAAAACGCCTGGCCATAAGCTCCCTCGGAGGTCAGCAGGGTCAAACTTAACATTGCTCAGCACGTGTGATTTTCTCTTACGCGTGTTCTCGGGATTATCATAATTATCGCTGAGCAGAATCCTTCGACAAAACGCGAACGTTTACTCTCGTGAACCATTTTAGTACGTATTTACTCTTCGCTGTACCTCCTAAAATTCTTCTCTTGCTCCCTCCCTCCCTCCTTCCTTCGCCCGCCGCCCTTTTCTTTCTTTTTCAGCTTTTGCTTAATTACACACTTTTTACGATACTGCAGCAAATAGAGAGTAGCGCTCAAAAGTTCTCCCTGAAATATTTTCTCCTGAAATTCGATAGGAATGCGCGAGCCTAAAGGAAGATTTCGAGCGATAAAGGAATTTTGCGAGTTTTCCCCTCTTTCTCTTTATTGGCATTTCGAAAAATTTCTTCCATTGTGTCGCTTCCGAAGATATTCGCTATTTTTTTTTTTCTTTTTTTTTTTTTTTTTTTTTCGTTGAATGTCGACGCTTGTACCACTAGCAACATCTCTCGGCAGTATCCTGAACTTTATGGTCACCTTTGAAACGAAAGGTCACTGCCCACTTGCATTATTTTATTGATTGCAAAAGAGTATTTATATGTACATTAATAGGACACGCAATAAACTAATGACACAGATATTTTTTATTTGATTCAGTTCCTCTCTAAAATATTCTTTTTCACGATAATGTCAAAATATCATAGAAACTTTTATTAATGTGCATCGCTGATATTTTTTCAGGTGAACTAGTTTTTTATTTATTTCATTATGAAAATAATCTACAAATATTAAAGCGAGAACTTAAATTATGCGCAGTCCAACTTTTTCCACTCGTACCGGAATAATAAAAGCGCCATTTGAAGTGTTTTTGTAATTAACGAAGGAAAAAACTTCTAACTTCCAATTATATAGACCATTATAGTTGAAGTACTTTATTTTCTCTTTCTCACTGCTGTATCCTAAAGTTAAGTCAGAAAGACCCATATAGCATATTGTTTTTGGTAATAAAAAACTCTATAAATCACACCAAGTATTTAACAGGGAAAGAGAGAGGGGGAGAGAGAGAGAGAGAGAGAGAGAGAGAGAGAGAGAGAGAGAGAGAGAGCGAGAAAGAGAAATAGAAAGATACGTAATATTTATATGTTAATTATTGATTAAAAAGATGTAATTTTTATAAATTTAATTAACACGGAAAGAAAAACTTGATAAAAGTCTCAACCGCGCCTGGGATCGAATCCGCGCAAAAGAAAATAACAATAATCATGATATCTTTGCGCAGATTCGATTCTCGTGCGGTAAAAATTTCTATCGCTCTATTCCCATGTAGCAAAAATGATTTCATTCAGGATACATCTGACTGTATCCTACGTACAGTTTTCTTCCCGTTTCGGAGCGAGTTTATCAACGCGAGCGTGTGGGCTCTTCTAGTTAGCTCAGACACGAACCAAGTGATTGCCTACCGCTGAAATTTTCTGTCGGATAAAGACGCCGCCTAAACACCCTGTCCCACCCTATTGTCTCATGTACCGAATATCTCTTTGGAAAGAGGTCCTACGAGTACCGTAGTAAGGCAACCTTTTACTTTCCGCGCGATCGCGCATCGATTCGCTCTCTCAGCGATCTACCGGAAGACGTAATTAAAATAATGATAGACCGTGTCACAACTTTTACTTTGACGCCTGTGATTAGTTCGGTGTTGGTGCGAGTGGATCGGTTGCTTCATACGCGATTGCAGCATTCCTCGTACGTATGCCTCTATTGTAATTTCGAGGCAAAAAGCTCCGAGAGTTCGTAACGTCGCTGCGGATAATTGTACGATCGATGAACCGTAAAGCCTCCCAGGTTCGATCGATAACACAGATCGGTCTGGATCGAAAAAATTGGTAGAGCGAGGTAAAGCGATCGGCGAGGCGCGCGCGCGATTTCTTCATCGAGCATCGAGACTCTGGACCAGATCGAAGAGCATAAATGAAATCGGTTGGTTCGCGTGCATCGCGGAGGAGAAATTTCAGGGAGGTCACACACGCGCGCACGTTGACGAGAAGAAAGAAATCGGTGGAACCTGTTGTATCGTTGGAGCATCGCTAGGAAGAGAAAGAGTATAGTGGGAGAAGGCCCAATGGTTTTGGAGGAGGAAAAGCGAATTGACCGAAGGCTGTTTTACGAGGATCGAGTGGGGAGGGAGAGGATGTCGGAGCCCGTGGAGGCCCGTTGAGTGTCGGCTGAGGGGCCCTTAGGCCCATCGTGTGCGCGCGCGCGCGTCGTCAGGGAGGGGGCGGGAGTCAAAGGCACATTCCAAGGCAGAACGGTTGCCAGCAAAGGTGGACGGTACCGCAGTCTCTCACGATATCGCGTTCGGTTCTGTACTCCTTTCTTCATCTTCTTCTTCTTCTTCTTCTTCCTCCTCCTCCTCCTCCTCTTCTTCTTCCGCTCCTCATCCTTCTTGGTCCTGCCGCTGCTCCTCGGCGGGTCGCATTCTGATCGGACTGCAAAGTTCGGCATTCGGCAGCAGTGGCCAGGATCCTCCAAGGAAGATCGAGGAACCTCTTCGGTTTCGTTGGGTTGGCGAGTCCCCTTCTACCTTCTACCTTCTACCTCGTACCTATCGCGGGAACCTATCGCTCGATCCACAGACGATTCCTGAATTTGGAAGGCCAGTCTCAGGAAAGCGGCGACTCGCGAAATCGATAACGATCTCAATGCCGAAGAATTCGATGCTTGCCTCGGAAGGCATCCCGATCATATTTTAACCGTATTGGGAATACCGCCGCAATCGCGAGAGAGCCAAGGTAGCTGGAAGCTGCGAACTCCGCTTTCGAGAATCGATGAATTTTCCTCGGGGTCGACTCGTGCTAAATTTAATTCGTGTCATCGAAGGCATCTCAAAGTGATTTCATTTCGCATCGTCGAGAGTTCAACAGCATCGTGCTACGCTATAAATAAGTTGTTCTCTCTCTCTCTCTCTCTGTCTCTTCCTTGGATTGTGCATAACAGTGTTTCGCTTGGATATACAGAGAAGATTGTCCAGTTGCTGGTGCTGTTGCAATCGTTGTTGTTTTTGTTGTTGAGTTGAGTCGAGTCGAGTTGAGTCGACTCGAGTCAGTTTTCCACTCCTCACCGAAGATCTCCATATTTAACAGTTTTGGGCAAGGATCGACAAAGGAATTCGAAGAGCGTGAAATGGTGAGCCCAACACGAGTATAGAGCAGGCCAAAGCGGGGCGGCGGCACGTCTTTGAAACTAAGTTGAACTGCGTCAATTGAGAATGTGCACGTGTATGTTAGGTCGTGTTCCAGTAAGAAACAAGAAGGGTCTAGCGGACCAAAATGAATTTCTCGCAGTCTCAAGTTCCCTAGTCGGGTATGCGGAAGAAGCGTCACAAGTGAGACAGTGATCGAGAGGGATCTAGCCGGTTGATCCGATAAATCCTGAAAATAGGTAAGGTTTCTCCTTTCGAGTGAAAAACTGATAAGGCAAAGTATCCCGAGTAGCCGAATCTCCGCTGCTTTAACGAGCGGCTCCGGGAGGAAGGAAGGAAGGAACGAAGGAACGAAGGGACGGACGAGCTGTAAATTTTAGGTCCCGGGTCCACTTTACGGTGCATCCTGGCTTACCTGAATAATTATACGTCGTCCCTCCGCTCCGAGGAGATTCTATATATTAAAACGTCATTGTCGAAACGACCATTTGACGTTTGGAGATAATTCTTTGCCGCGTTAATCAAAACGAGTCGTCGTCGTCGTCGTCGTCGTCGTCGTCGTCGTCGTCGTCGACGAGACCCCCCGTTGTCCGTAGTTCCCACGGAGGTTCGGACTCCACACGGAAAAGTTTCCGCCGAGTTCCCGGGGAAGTTGAGTTCGTCGAGGACGACCTTGCTCGCTGATGTACTCGCGGATCATTGCTGTCGGAGGAGGAAGTTTGGGCAGTTTTAAGCGGTAACTCGCAAAATCTGTGGAAGTTTAATTCGCACGGGCGAGAAGCTTCCTCGAGTTGCTCCGACTGCGGGAAAGAGGAAGAGGTGGGGCGAGGGCAGGAGGTCTGCGAAGTTGCGGCTGCCAGTTGTTGGAGCGGCATGGGAACGCCGCGGAGGAGAGCGGCGGGTTCCCTCCTCTTAAAGGTCAGCAGCACTTCGCTCGTGATTTCGAGTCGCGAATCGCGAAACGCGAACCGCGCGCCACTGGGTTCGCAAATCTGGGCCTGACGTAACAGAACCGCTGGTCGCGATCGAAACCCTCGCCCCCGTCCCGGCCCGTCGATGGAAGTCCCTCGATCGGACTAGAGGCGCGCCGCTCCTAAGGCAATTTTTTAGAGGATGCAAGTTTTTCTCTCTCCCGTTGACAGTGATCGAGCAGCGATGCAAAGTCTCGTCGTCGGTAATTGGATAAGGCCCCGGAGAGTCGTGGGACGGAAAAAGTTTCTCTCGGTGCGCTCGGTAAGAACGGGGATTAACCGGCGGGGCCGCTCTTGATAGAAACATTATGTCCCCGGGTCCGATTCCAGGCTAACTCGGTAAATCGATTTCTATAATTTCTTACGTTTTGTTTCCTCGCTCGCTCTCTCCTCGATGCTTATCCATCGGGTGAGATTGTTTCCCTAAGGATGCTCCCTCGCGGAGCAAAACGATGCTCGAAAGGGACCGAGGAACGAGAGGGGAAAGGGGCAGGAAACGATAATAAGAATTCATTTATTCAGCCTGGTGCCCGCGTCTTCCCACGATGCTCCATGATAGTTTTTCGCCGCGGTTGAAAGAAAAAAAGCGAGTTAGTTAGCGAGCGAGCGAGCGAGTTAGTCCTCTCGCTTTCGAACGCGGTGCTGGTGCTCCTCGGCGCCGATCCTTCGCTCCTCTCTTCTCTACCTGTTTGCGAGAATTCCGAGAAAATTCCCAACTCTCCGCTCAACTGTGATTTGAATGGCTCCGTTTGCCAGGTATACCTGTGCGTGCCCTTTCAATAGCATTTTCCCTCCAAAGGGAATAATTAAGGTGACTCTCGCGCAGCGGCTTGGCCCGCCCTAAGAGCCGGACCGGACCGTAGTCCGCCATTCAACCTGCGGAACTGCGAATATCGCTCTACTTAACGGATCGTGCTAATAGTTCCCTAATTAGGCTACGGGACGCAAAATTCTTTTCAAAGGCTCCGTACCTCGTCCCCTCGACCTCTCGCAAGGATCAACGAGGGAGAATCGTTGGTAGGAAATTGAGTAGTAGCCGATCAACCAGAGTTAATTAAGCTGCGAGTTCTCCTTACCGAGCCGAGAGAGAGAGGCAGAGTCGTCGACGGTCGCCTCGTTAACGAGAGAGTCCATCGAACGCGAAAAACTTGGCAAAGATCCTTCGAAACCGAAGCGGACATTCGCTTCTTCCACTTTGGAGAAGAACAGATTTAACGGAGTACTCTGGGCGAGAGACGAGCGATCGTTCGGCGATTGAGTCGATTGTTCCACCGAGGAGTTTCTGGCTTCCGCGTCGATCCCTTTATTAGGTTGACTCGCGTGCAACAAAGGACAATTTAACGCATAAACGATCTTGATTCCATTAGTGAGACGAGCAGAGTGGGCAGCTTCGTTTGACAAAAAAACAAAAAAACAAAAAAACTGTACGGGGTACGCGGCTGGTAGGAACGCGAACCACGTAGACGACGTTCCGGGCATGAAAGTTATATATCGGCAGAGAGATCGGTAGCGATTCCGAGGAATCGCTCTCTGATTTTGCGGGCCCACGTACGTTTTCTTGCGTGCGTGCTCCGTAGAGCGTTTTCAGAGGCGCGAGCTCTCGACGACGGTGAGATCAAATCCCCACGTGCCTCCGCCGCCGCCGCCAAGTATTTCAATTCCCGACGATCGGAATCGTCACGGGGACCCGAGAAAAAGCACGTAGAGTCGAGAGCCGGGCCATGTTCCGACATCGGCATCGGCATCGAACTTGACCGTGGCCTTCGTACGCCTCGCGCATATAACGAGATACGAGGAATGCGACTGCTCGACTGAACCACGCGTGCGACTCTACCCCGTGATAGCGAATTCTCGCCGATCTTTCGCCGATCTCTCGCTAAATAACCACGTCGTCTTACGAGCGGCGTTTCCCTCGCGCCTCGGATTCCCGATAACCTCTCTCGGTAATTGGACTTTGGGATCGCCGAGAATTTTCCTCTCTCTCTCTCTCTCTCTCTCTTCTCTTCTCTTCTCTTATTAGCCGCCGAAGCTGACTAACGGCGTGATCGGTAATAGTGCGTGAAGCTCGATCGCACTTCCGGCGCCGATACTCTTGCGCAATGCCGTTTGCCGATTTTACAGTTACGTCGCGACTTGGAATTTATCCCAAGTGCGTGGCGTCACCCCTCCTTCCCCCCGTGCTAATGTCGCCTTGAAGATCCGAGTCCGTCCCGCAGCTCGACCGGTCCATCGGACTTTCGAATGGTTCGATAGCGCGCAAGAATCGGTAGTATAACGTGACGAAATGCGCACGAATCACTCTTGCCGATGCGCGTACAAATGGAATTGCCAGGAATTGGCTAGGGATAAATGCGTGAAAATGGCGCGAATCTCGTAACGAGGCCCGGGGGCTTGGACATTCTGCTCTCTCGTCGCTCTTACCGGGGACGTTTTTCCCCTCGCCTATGATGCGCTCGCACACTCGCGGTGACTCCCGCTGTTCCGTAATCTCGAGCGATTTATCAAGTTCAACAAGCTGGCGGCATCGGAACGAATTGCTTCTTGTCGAGTTGCGAGAAATCCATCGCGACACTCTCGTGAATCACTTACGATCGATCGTAAGCGATCTCGCAAACTGGAATTCATAAACTATCTCCTCCTTTCCGAGAGTGTTAATGGGACGCGTTCATTCATTACACGAGTCTTTTCGTCCCAAGGCCAATCGTTAAAACCGGTAACGGGAGCGGAGAAAAATACTGGAGACAAAAAATAGATTTCTCTAATAAATCGATCGCGCGGTATCCTCTCTCATTTTCCTCTCGCGACGAGTTTTTTTTTTCCTTTTTTTTTAATGGACGTCCTCTCTCTCGTTTCTTCGTAGAGAAAATGGCGGAGCCTCAGATTACTACCGATTTGGATATGCCAGAGAGTCCGCTGCATCCCTGCCAGTGCTCGGCGATGAACAGTATGGACTTTACGCGCATGCAGCGAGAAAGAAGTGACAGGAGCATGGGAAGCATGAGAATTCCCAGTAGCCAGGAATTCCCGAGAGGTCTGGAACCACTTCAAAACGCCTTCGAGCCAATTCGAAGACTGGATAGCCCACCCATTCATCAGGAGTGTCAGCAGATCAGCCTCGACGGCAGTAGGAGCGTAGACGTACTGGAACACCAAGGAGCCATGTTGAGTCCAAGATCGATCGAGGGCCAGAGCACTATTTTATCCAGGCACGGTCACGGTATCCCGTGCAGTCCAAGAAGCATGGACTTGTCGAGGAACTTGGCCTTCGAGGCGGCCAGAAGGGTTCAAGAATCCACGAGCCATCAGGAAGGTCAGCACAGCCTGACGTCGAGTCCTAGTCCACTTCTAGAGTCTAGTTCGTCCCTTCTGGAAAGTAGCTCGAAGGAACTGGACAAGCAATTGGACGATCGGTCCAATGGCTCGAGTCAGAAGCAAGCTTGCAAGGAGAAGATGAAGAGCATGAAAACCGTGCTGAACCCCTATCAGCATCACCACGAGCCCGGGACGACCGAGAGGAACGTCCACGGGCACTTTCATCTGGACTCTCACGTCTACGTTCACAAGCACATGGACAATTATCGGAATAGCTCGAACTTGGAGAGCGGGGATGGCCTCATGGGGGGGTATCAGCAGCACCAGCAGCAGCAGCGACACACTCATCATCATCACGGGAACTTGGCTCCTAACAACGGGCACCATCACGGCTCCAGTTCTGGTCATCATTCGCACATCTCCCAGGTTGGCTCCTCGCATCATCACAATCCAATTTCCACGATTTCCTCGGGACGGCGTTCCCCGAGTAGCCATCACCATCATCTGGGGGGAGGCGGGATAAACCTGAGCGGCCACCACCCTAGCGCGGCTTACGTGGACCATCATGGAACTTCGAGCGCTTTGAGCGGCGCGTCTTCAAACTCGAGTATGATGAACCACGGTGGGTCCCCGACAGTTCACAGACACGGGACCAGCTCCAATAGCCTGTCGACCACTCCATTGGTGGGACATCATCACGGTAGCTCGTCCGGTAGCCTGACTGCTCATTCCAGCGTCAATCACCATCACGGAAGTTCCGGCATCTCCTGCGAGTCTTCCTCCTCGAACGCGAACACCCGAACGCACAGCAGACTGGACCACGTGCACGACCATCACCATCATCTTCAGCCGGTACATCCGCTTCACGCTAATCATCCGGATCCTAGGACAAGGGCACCCTCCAGTCTGGACCACCATGGCCATCACCATGGACACATACGTAATCTCAGCCACCCTCATCCGCAATCCAACGAGACCAAAGCTTCCGCTCTTATGGGGGTTGACGCCATTCAGGTACATATATATGTTGACGCGCGCACCTCTAGGAATAGGAATTTGCTTTTATCCGAGAAGAGTTGCTTCCGCGGAGAGAACGTTATCGGCCACGTCTCGCGCGTTACTCCCCATGCTGCCGAGTCGAGTCGAGTTTCGATCTCGAGGTCAAGCCATTGGTCATTAATCATGCGTTCTCGAAGCGTTGGAACTCTTGCCGTTGAAAAATATCCCGGTGAGAGAGCCCGGCACTGAGCCCGAGGAGTATTGCTTATTGGAGAATTTATCGATTTTGCCGTTTTACGAAATGCGCTGCTCGCCACGTACGGTATATTGGCAGAACCGGGGGATAGGGGGGAGAGGGTGGTGGGCTTCTGCCACTGGACACGCTCCTCGACAACGATTATTCGCTTTGACGAATCAATTCCGAGGAACCTGATGATGCGAGCGGGTAAATTTTCTATCAAGGTATCGTCCCCTTCGAAGAGCAAGTGCCAATGTCACGTGGTACAGCAAAACGCTGGGAGCAAAAGAGGACCGGAGGGCGAGAGTGACGGGGTTGGCGAGGCGACATCAAGAACGCATCAACCTCCTGCACTTCCACCGAGGCCACCCCCAAGGCCCGCCAGACCTTACGAGACGACAGCTGCCAGTCAATGTAAGTGACATTACCAGCGGATCGCTGGAATTTTACTTTTCCCATTTACACCTCACATTTTTCAAAACTCCCCCACCTTTATGACTCTACCGATCCCCTCGTCCCTACCGCGTTACGTTCACTCGAGTGTGCGTTTAGTCTCAAAACTCGATTACGCAGGAATTACTTGGGAAGGCGCAAATTGAAAAACTCGAGAGTTTTTGAGACTTTGAAACGTAGCGCGTCTTTGAAAAAATCAGACGAATCCACGTGGAACATCGTAGGGGTGGTGGTGGTGGTGGCATTATCGTTAAAAATAGCGAGCAAGCACCGAAAGTGCGTAACTATTGTATTACACGTGAACGCACAATGGTGCACAAGCTGCATTCTGCTGATTCGCTGCGGGAACAAAAGGAGCGACAGGATATCCTGCTGAAAGCCGTTGCCCGAATCGAGCAGCCCCTTGGCTCCAACAGCTGGCTCCACCCTTGCTGCTTTCCAACTGGATCGCGAACTGCCTCGCTGCACTACCCCCGCGACATCCCTTATCAGCGACTCAGCAGCCTTATCGACATTGTCCGCTTCCCCGCGCGAACTTCCCCGATGACCGCGTTGAGTCGCTGGAATCAAGCCCTTTTATCGATCGCCCTTTCGCCCTCGCGAAGGGAACGGCGCTGAAGAGTTCCGCGAAGACGCGGTAGGGAACCGAGTTAAGACCTAACGGGAAATTGCGACAAGGGATGATTTATCATACGAGAAACTCGATGCTCCTTGACGCATCGACCCCCTCCCCCTCTGGAAGATCCCGTTGCCAGCTGCACTTCGAGTATAGGTTTCGATCGAATGTTCGAATCGAAAGTTTCTGAAAAACTTTTGGTTCGTGAGAAGGGAGAGACTCGAGGTCTCTGTCTCTTCCTCTCTCTCTCTCTCTCTCTCTCTCTCTCTCTGGTGAGTGATAAGTGGGTTTCTGGTAAGACTTCTGGGGAGTCTTCGTGAACGGAGGGTCGGCGAGGAGGGTGATGATACAACGCGGGGAAGGACCGTCGTCGAATGGAGGCTGCGATAAGCTTATCAGCGTGGCACGGCGGTTTTATCGACTCGCTGGAAACGCAATCTCTCGCGATTTCGGGAATTCCTCGCGCGACCGTACGGAGTCGCTGACGTCGGGGGTGTATATCGACCAGCCCCTCGCACGCATCAACCGAGAGGAGGTCCGAGGGATCGTGCCGAGGGATGCCACGGAAGGCAGCACGGCCAACGAACCTACACCGCCACGCCACGCCACGCCACGTTCGTCTCGTCTCGTCTCGTCTCGCTCGTCCACCCTCGACGACACGCTGCTCGCAAGCACGAGAGACACGTGGCCACCCGAGCTTCCATAGCCCAGGCGCTTCCACCAGCTCGCGGGGATGTTCCGCCTCTGACGAGGTGCAGGAAACTGGCCGAAACTACCACCTGTGGGACGCCACGTCGATAAGCTCGCGGGGATCCCCGCGGGCACTCCGCTGCAACGTGGCCCGCCAAATCCTAGCCAGCCCGAGAACTCGAGTGCGTGCCTCGTTTCCGCTTTTCAATCGCGAGGTTCCCGCGGTCCGAGCGGCTACGCGCCTCGCGAAAGCGCGAGGGTTCGACGAGACGCGACTAATCGGCTCCAATCCGGAGGGTCGTGCCAATCGACGAGGGTCGTTGGTAATCGACGCGCGACCACGAATCCCGGACAGTTCGACGGGAGCTAATGATCCTGCAGCGTGGTGAATCAACCGCGGGGAGAGTTTCCGCGGAAGCAAAAGCGAGACGGTAGACCGACGGTGGTTTAGGGGGATGATAGCGCGACGGTGGTCAGTGCAGGTGCGATGATGCGACGAAGGCCGCGAGTGTGTGTGCGTGTGTATGTGTGCGCGCCATGAAAATTTATGGGTGCTAGCCCCGAAGACGGATGTCGATCCCAAAGTTCCTCGGGGAATTCCGATGGAACTGGAACGTCGTTGTTAAAGCGAACGGTACAGGTTTATAGCGTCGAGGCGACACTTTATTGGCCGGGTGTGCGTCGGGATCCCCCGCGAGGGCTCTCGCTCGTCGCTCGAACGCGCGAAACTTTTTCCAACTTCGAGCTGCTCGCCAAGTTCCGCGGAAGTGCGACTGCTGCATCCTCGAGCGCGCAATTTGACGAGTCTCGCGAACTTCCGCAAGTTCCGCGAGCGAAGTTCCGAGCGAGGAAACTCCAGCCTCGTCGTACTACCGATCGTTAAGATCGCGCGTAAATGCGTAAAAGCTCCGTCGAAGGAACGTCGAAATAGACGCGAGCTTCGAAACGTCGTCCCTCGATTGAAGAATCGTCGAAAGTTCGAGCGACCTGTCACCTGTCACCCCTCCGAGCGACGACTCGACCTTCGAACCACGACCCTCGGGATCCTAATCAACGACAAGTTTGACACTCGCCTTTTTCTTCTGCTTCCTCGTCGCTCTTTTGCGAGACGCTCGAATGATTTCCGATGGACGGGGTGGTACGAGAGGCTTTGCCGATTATTAATGAGCCGATCAGTACGGGAGTAAGTGTGCGCGTGTGCGTGCGTGCGCGTATGTGTGCATACGACGGTGCAGGCTGACCTTCCGAGTATGAACTCGGATGGAGACACGTGACGCGCGAAGGTGCTTCGGGAGATAAAACGTAAAAGGAAGATCCGCGGTGACCTCGCGGATGCGTGAAAAGAGCTCTGCGGGAAAATGGAGCAGGGACGAACGCTAAAAGAGAAGTAGTGCATTGGATTGGCTATTTACGAGAATAGCTCGACTAGTGCTTCTTCGGGGATACCTTGAAGAATATACCGAAGAACTCACGTGGATCTGATACACGTGTCGCTGTAAACCTTGCAAGATGGAAGTTCGAGTTCAAGAAGTCGAGCGATATTCTTCTTCTTCTTCTTCATCCTCCTTTTCTTCTTCTTCTTCTCCTTCTTCTTCTTCTTCTTGTAGAGTGAAAGAAAAACGTATGCTCGAGTGAGAAATGATGATGGCGAAGAGCCGACCTTGAAGAGTCGCATTCTTTTTGGCAACCGAAAGATGGATGGATACCCGGTGCTCCAGATAGTGCGATGTCGATTGGGGACAGAGATGGAGATGGACACCTCGGGTTATCCGTTTACAATGGCAACCCACTCGCATTCCCATCTGCCTCACTCGACCAACCACGCGCACTTCCCGAGATCTCATTATCCGCATCCCTGTGGTATGCCGATTAACCCTTCATGCTAATTTATCAAGCTCTCTCTCTCTCTCTCTCTCTCTCTCTCTCTCTCTCTCTCTCTCTCTCTCTCTCTCTCTTGCTTCTCTCGCTATTCCCTTTCTTTCCAATCTACGCACGTTCTCTTCGAGATACTCGATAATTAATGAATATTTCGTAACAAGTATCTCAATAAAGCCATAAGAGATGTTGAAGGAGAAACGAGGTATCGGTTTTTTAGATAGGATGTCGCGGTTACGTTTAATGCACAAGTCGAGGATGCCCTGCGAATTAATTAATCCGTTGCGGAAAGTCTCTCGTGTACCTGTCGCTGAATTTTAGACGCGATAAAACTTCCCCTAAAAATGACATGCATTATTTATAGAGGCGCGGAATCGGAACCGGAGGACGCTGTAATATCTCGCGAATCATTATTTATCGGCGATATTTGCCACTGTCTCGAAGTAAACTCTTATTTAAGGTTTATAAATTCTTAATTTTATATCACAATTATAATCGAAGCTGAAAGCGTTGTTCGTTCGTACTTTGTAGCGTTCCCCTTTGGAGGATACTCTCGCGTTTCAAAGAATCTCGCTAAATATTGCAACTCCGTCGAGTATCGTCAGTCGACGTGCTCCAATTTTAGTTACTTGAAAATAAACCGATTAATAAATGATACGCCAAGTATTCTCAAAGCAGAGGCCGTATTCCCATTTGCATCTCGTATTAAGAATTCAAGAAATTCAACGAGCGGCTCGAATTTAGTATTATCGTTGGTGTATTATTTGAGAAATATCGAGGATGAATCGAGGCGGAGGAAAAGTGGAGGGAAAAGTAAGTCGTCGCGAAAGAAAACGAAGAATTGGGTCAGCGGACGTGGATGTTCTAAAGATTAGGGTAGTTTTAATAGGAGGAATTGTATTCTGTGTTGGATCGATAGCCTCGAGGTCGATTTTGACTGATGCCCAGAAAGCTTTTCGATTCCCCCAGTGCCGATGCGCTTCGTTGAACTATCGGTTCTTTTGTACACACACACACACACACGCGCGCGCAAAAACTTATACTTTCTTCCACAAATATCAGACCACGTATAACTTTGATCCAATATCTGCTCTAATTTCCTCGCTTTCCAAACAATGCTACGCTATACTTATCTTAACAGCTGCAAACACCAGAATCAATAAATATAACATTATAAGCGAAGCATAAAAATCTGTCGAAAAAGCTTCGACGTTCGATTTCCATTCGCGCAACGCTCGTTCTTGATAAAATATCATTGCGCGATCAATACGAATGATTCGCTATAATATTAACGGATTAAGGTCTCGCGGATCAAGAGAGAATGTAGCACGTTTTATATTTTTGGATTATCCCCAATGCGTTTGGCGTACTAATACCGGAGGGATTATTGGAATCCAATATTTTGCCAAGAGGGAGAGAAAACGGGTGGTGGTAGCGGTGGAAAGAGCTTCGCACATTCATTGAAATTAATAAAGTCTCTGTGGACAATCGACAAGTCGAGCAACGAAACGAGCGAGTCGGAAATTCTGGCTCCTCGAAGCTCGAAAGTCGGAGGAAGTTGTCAGGTTTTCCGTATTGGGAGTACGCGAATTCCCTCGCGATTAGACAGACGCGTGAGACGCGCTGTAGCGAGCTGGAGGAAACGTTGGGGATGGCCTGCATAAATTTTGCCGTGAGTTTTTCCAAGCGGAATCTCTCACGCTACCGGAGCGAGCGACGCACAAGCGTGGGCGGGCCGAGTTTTCATCGCGTTCGTAGAAATCGGCAGGTAGCGCAGCCCCTATCGTAGCCAATTTCGTGGCTGAGACCAGGACGGGGACCCGGAGGGATCCTCTTAAAGGAGGATCTGAAATAGTTGCGTCTTCGACGACACAAAACCCCGATTTCCGCGTAAAAATCTCGAACCGTGAACCGTGAGCCCAAGAAAGGCGTATCGTCAAAGAACTTGTCACAGGTAATTCATCGGTCGTTGAAGAATTTCTATTCTTCGAAACTTCACAATAAACCGGCGGGGCTCCTCTGAATGCCCGATCAAAATGAAGGAAAAGTCACGACAAAGTTTTTGCTCGGCCGTAAGCCTCGTCCTCCTGCTCTCTCTCTATCTCTCTATCTCTCGAAGGATCCGTGGGCCGTTGCGCACGACGAGATAAGCTCGTCGCTAAATTATTTCCACAAACCAGAGCAATACGCGCGCATCCTCGCTTGCCGGTTGTCGTCGTTTCTGCCTGACGATAAAAAATCGCTCCCTAAGCGCGGCGCGCGCATAACGAAGCGAAAAAGAGATTAGTTTGGCGCGCGAATGGGACTTTCGAATAAATATTTTTAATTGGATCGCCCTGGCATTGCCCGCGCGGTCGACTCGCCAATTAAAATAATTACTATTGTAATGTATTCGTAATTACGCGTCCGCGCCGGAACTCGAAGAAAAATGGAGGTCGCGGATTTATATTCAGGAAGATAAAGGGAATTGAAAACGTGCGGAGAGCGACCGTAGGATGACGATACGTTTGAATTATTCAGAGGGCTTTCATCTCGATTATCCTTTGACTCGCCAGCAGCAGCAGCAGCAGTGTCCTCTTGACCCTCTCTAATATTGTTTCTATCAATAACAAACCTGATTAAAAAGTGCAGGCCTCCGCGAGCTCGCAAGGAATACTCTCGTTCGTTATTCTCTCCGGGGCAATGCACCATCGACGACCGCGTCGTTTGGCATTCATTCACGGAATTTCCAATATACCCGGGTAGAATCGAATTGCGAGCATTGATAACAGAATTCAGGCTTGAACGACAGCCCATAAAAGAGCATAAATACGACGAATGCGCGAGGAAACGAAATGAATCGAAGCGCACAGCTTTGGGCTGCCGCTGCTGCGGTGACGTTCGCTTCGTCGATAAAAACTGGAGAAACGTTACACGGAGTACGTCGGAGTATCGAGGAGATTCGTTCCTATCCACAATTTCGGAATGTCCGTCGGATCCTTTGTTGATCGAAACAACGGCTCTGCTCTTCTCCGCTCTGCTCTGCTCCGCTCCGCTCGTGGGCTTAATTTGGTAAATGTTTCTATGACCCCAATTGGGAATCTTGAAATGGCAGTATTAGGATGGATCTAAACGTAATGAACGACTGCCACGATACGAGGAATTTCGCTCGCGGCACGTTTCTCATTTTGCAAGATCGCCACTGCTAGTTTCAGTTCTCACGCAAGGACAATCATTATCCTTCCAGGGGAACAGACAGCACGACTGACTTTGCAGGCTCGTCCTTCGCAGGGCCCCTCGATAATCGAAGAGGAAACATTTCGTTCCATACTCTTCTGGAATAATTCCAACTTCTCTCTCTCTCTCTCTCTCTCTCTTTCTCTGCCTTAGCCTGATATCGCTTTGAAAATTCTATCGTTTCGGTTGCGCGCGATTGTGCGACTTTCGCCATCGCACGCTCCTTGCGAAATTGACTGATACGATCAAACCGTGAAATAAGATTTATCTCGCGCTGCTAAAAATCACTCGACGTCAAAGACAATAGAGCAGGGCTGTTTGCTCGGTCTCGGCCCAGTTGCATCAAATGCACTTTGCTTTACGTCCGAAATTAGGAGTGTGAAATTTGGAATTTTCAGGTCACACGGGAGAGGGTGGTTGCTGCAAGAAGTACGTGGTCCTTTGTTGTCTTTGTGGTGGACTCAGTGCTTCGGTCGGCAGCCTCTTTTTGGCGGTTCATGCGGTTCTCTCGGCTCATACCGCCAGCCTGGCGCTCTTCGAAACCGTGCCATCTTACATTCCGGGCATTATGGTGAGTAATGACGAACGATCATCGATTACTCCCCCCCCCCCCCCCCCCCCGTTTCTATGCGACGCAACGCTCGGGCAACAAGTTCCAATTCTAATTCGACTCGTCGGAGATCCAAAGTTCCCTTGTTTTATGAACACCGAGCGTAGACCATTGGACGAACTGCGAATGAAAGCCGATGGTCTCCGTTGCAAAATAAAGTAACACGATTCGAGTCGATCGTCGAGAGCGGTAACTCTCCAAATGGATTTAGACCTCCGGTAATTTCAGTTGGACTATCCCACCATTAGAAATCCGTAACTTGTACATTTACGAAACTCCGACTGATTAGTCGAGCGCTGAAGTGGATAAGCTGGCGAGAAATTGGTGTAGTAGCGAACTCTAACGAAATGTTAATTTCTCTCTGGCAATTCAGTTAATCTTGATGGGGCTCTTCACGATGCTACTGGCAAGGCGGAAGCACAGATACGGACTTTTGGTGAGTTTATCGTGACTCTTAGCCTTTTACTCATCCTCCACCCTATCGTTTTCCTCCTCCCTCTGACTCTCCCTCGCTTTCTCTTTCCCTGTCGCTGACAGTTTGGTTATTAAGGTGAGTTTACAACTTTTGCAGATGAAGGTCTGCGGCTCCGTAGGTGTGGTGTGTGCACTGGTGTGCGTCCTCGTCACCGTCACCACGACGGTGGTTCACATGTCCAGGCTGCAAGGACTTCGAGAGTGTGTCTACACTGAGATAGCAAGGTATCCTTCTTGCCGTTTAAACTAGATTATGCGGCCTCCGCTCGTCTCGAAAAAGACTTCATTTCCAAATCTGAAATCAACTTGACGCAATCCTCGGCCAATTAATGTCTTTGCCCTTTCTCCTCCTCCTCCTGCTCCTGCTCCTGCTCCTGCTCCTCCCCTGAGACGATCCACAGCAATTTCGTGGAAACGGAAGCACCACGGGAGAAGATATTGCTGTGGTCTGTGATGGGCAGCGGCGACCTACGTATCGCGTTCTCTGGAGTATCACCCGATCAAAGGTAGAGCGACTTCGAGGTGTTTAACGCAAAAGATAAAGCTCTCGTCTCCGGGGCAAGCGAGCCACATTTTCAGTGCCGCGAAGTCTCCTCGAACTTATCGCCGATGCAACTCGACGATTCTCGATACGATGCAAATGAATCGCCACGTAGAGTGTCCGACAATTAATAAAGCTGCCTCGCAGCGCTCGATAAAACTTTGGAACCGATGCACGGTATTGCGTATGAAACCTCGGCCATGATCCCTTTGATCTGGTTCGCGAATATCTTCGATCCTGTCCTAATGAGCCTGCGGGGTCTCTTGTAATAAAACAATGCTCGTAACTCTGATGCAATCATGATTGCATTGGCAATTCCATCTCGAAAGAAGAAAGGCTCGATTGCGAGTGCTTTGATCGGAAAGACTGTGTTAGATCAATTAATGCATTAGAATTCATTCGCAGCTGATTAGTCCCGGCAGAGTCCAATCGCCAGGGGTTAATTAACAAATGGAACGAAAGAATTCGATAAGCCGCGGAAAAAGCGAATGGCGCATAATGAATGCACGGCTATCGATGTGCGACTGTGGCAAATTAATATCTCTGATTATTTGCATTGTTGGAATATCGTAGGCCGCTCGATAACCGCGCTAATATTGTCGGCAGGTCGTGTACGTGCTACGGTGCACCACCGGGCAAAGGAGATCCTGGTGTACTTTTCGAGGGGACGCCACACTGCGAGGCCGTGCACGGCGCTTTGTATGCGTGTCTTCGGGCATTATTCGGCGTTTCCGTCGCTGGAATCCTCGCCTGCATTTTTTCCTGCATGCTAGTCTATCAACTGCTGAGCCACGAGAAGAAGAAGATGTACTGGGAACAACTGGAGCTCAGGTGCCGTTCGCTTTATGGCCAGGGAACCACTGTTGGCGCAACAACGGGCTCCTGCGGATGCTGCAATGACTGCGGGGGTGCTAGCCCATGGTGGGCCCAAACCCCAGGAAACCTCTACACACCCAACCCTGACTTGGCACCATCCAGGTAAGATGTCTATCGATTTCGAACCATTTCGTTTGCGAAGGCATTTAAAGAGTATTTACTGCCGCGATTATAGAATTACATCGGGGAATATCATTTTCCCAGAAGGGATGAAAAAAGTATCGACGTACTCCACCAATATCGATATCCACTTCAATTATCGCGCCAGTTATCTGGCCCCATTATCATTCCACGTAACCGGCAATCGCGCGTCTATCGAATATTTAATATTTCGGTATGTGTTTAATGGAAGATTAAATACCGATTGCGCGTGTATCGTTCGACGAAAGAAAATTCTGACAAAGGCTAATCATCGGTTTGCGCCGTTCGTTGCTTGATAATTCGTCGTGACTGAAATCGTCCCTTCAACGTTTTGCTGCTGACCATTGCGCGCGATGGGTGAAAATAATATTTCTTTCTTCCAAATAATTCGCGATCCAAGTCTACCGGAAAACACTCTTCGGCGCGTAACGATCAACGAATTGCTCGATAATATCGCGTTAACGGCATATACTTTCATTAGCGTAGAATGTTTTGTGGCTGCGGGTTTCAATCGATTTGCAAATTTCCCGGATGTTCTGGACCTAATGGTAGTAATTCCACGATATCGCGGAGCAGGCTACATTGTATTCGGATAATCTGCCAATGTATGGCTTTAATTAAAGCAACAGCCAGCAGCAGCAGCAGCAGCAACGGCATTCCGTCTCGAACCCGGTATTCGCAGAAGGAATTTCTTCGGCTCGGAAATAAATTATGATGGACGACGCTTGCCTTTGAAGTTCGCTGTTTCGCTGTGAAACACGAACCTTCAATAAAAACGTGATCGTGTTTCCCGGCCACTTTTAAGTACGCTGACTTGAGAACTCGAGTTCGTTGTATCGCGACCGGAGAACATCGCGATTTACTAACGGGCAACTTGTGGAACTTTGAGCAGTGTGCTTTATCGCGAACGACACTTGTTTAGTAATTATGATTGTTGTTGGTCGAGGTACTCTGATAATAGTGGATCGATCGCGAACAAAGTGGATTCAATTATTCCGTTTGTATTTTCTCCCTTTTTCCTTAATAGGAGATGGCGATTACCTTGGACGAGATCAAGAGGTCCAGCACCAAGCCCGGACTCGAATTATGGCTTTCATACTCAAACGAGACAAGCGGAAACTACTGCGGATAGTACGACCGGTCCTTACAGTGTCCTGAATTCACAATCGGCCGGTCCTTACTCCGTGCTAAATACACAGAATGGCCCGTATACACCGAGCACGGTGTCTTATAGCGTTTTAGAAGCGCCGGTGCCTCTGTGGGGTCCGCCACCACCTTACAGCGATCCAAATAGTCCTGCTAGACGTCCTCAAGTAGCGGAGCCTAGACCAAGGGTTGCCAAACGAATGGAAAACTACGAGAGCGCCGAAGGTATTGAATTTTTCATTAATTCATTTGAGAGAAACGAGTGTTGGAGGGGTCGGATGACAAAATCTACTTACTTCGAATCATTTATGTTTTTCAGAGCACAGACCCAGACCGACAAAACGACCTTCGGACAACTATGAGAATGCCGAGGAAATATCGAATAGCACAGACCCCGAGGGAGGCAACGATGGAACGATTAAGAGCAGGAGAGCCAGGAAGCCATTGAAAGGAGTTGAAAACGGAGCCTTCCAGCAAGAACCCAATCCTGCTCCAAAACAGTCGGAAAGTGAATTGTACTTTGGTGATGTATCATCCTGTTGCGGACCCGAGAGCAGCTTTTATGATCTGGCGGTCGACAAGGAAGGCATGTAACGTCTTATAGATTGTGCATTCGAACGAAACGTAACGTTAAACAATATTTTCACGTATCGTGGTTAACAATTGTTTGTTCCAGGTGGGGATCACGCGGAAGGTGTGGATTATCTTGCAGCTCGTTTGGGCAAACGTCAACTGTCCAAGAGGTCCAGATTACCACTTCCTCTGCCAGCGGAGAGCGCAGATGTGCCATCGGACAGTTATTCGAATAGTGACGAGCCACGAACTGCCAGGGGTCCTTTTCTGGCTCCAGATGCTCAGTACGAGGTCATCCAACAGAGACAGTACGCTTACTACACGCCGAAGGAAAACGAAGAACTTCAGGAAGGTCCGACGACTTCAAATTACTTTAGGGAGGAAGAGCCTGAACGTCCAAGGGAAAGGGACTACAGAGATTATAGAAATAACAAGGAAGAAGAAACTCCGCAGTGCTGTTTAAGTGACTCAACTACTTTGGACTCCGGCTGGCAAAGCGGGGAACAACCACAGTCGGACGATAGTACTAGACCGGTAAATGTATGATTAGTGCACTTTCAAGATTTGTAAGTTTTCGAGAGAAACGTGCAGTTGCTCGAGTGTGTGGCGCTTGGACTTGAATCAATTCAAAACTAATAAAGTGCAACTTTCAACTCAATACTCAATGGTATCAACGAAATTAATTTTTGACTATGAACAGAAGACTGCAAATGTTAAGAACTCACGTAAAACACTAATCTAATATTAAGATTATCGAGTATAAAGAAATTAGTTTATACATTACGATAGTAAGAATGACAGTAGTAAGCAAATATGTATACACTTATTGTTCATAAAGTAGATCTTAAATTACTATGACTGCAACTATATCGTAGACATATGTATTGTCGAAAAATACAAGTGATGTGTGATCTGTGGTAAACGAATGACCTGTACGAATGCTCTGAAGTAATTTCCAAAAGTACAGTCATCGTTGAATATAAGTAACCGGCAACTCGATAACCGTAGAAATAAGCTAAGAGTATAAATGAAGAGTTTACCCCGCAATGAGAAGTAGAGTCTGAATAAAAGAAACGATTACATTGTATTTCAATATCTAAAAGGATACGTAGCCAATGATGTATTTTTCTTATTGTAAAATGATATCTTAAAGTAAATGTTAATAAGTATTAGTCATCTTGCCGAGAGAAAATGATTATCCGCGAAAGGATGATCTTTAGTTTCCTATAGTTAAATCAACATGCAAGCAGAAAAGCTTTGTCGATGAATCGAAGGAATCCATTGATCACAGAGGCTCATCGTGAAAAGGGGGCTAAAATTAATGGAGTAATTTAATTCTTGAACAAATGTTTCATCCTGGATTCGTATTAGAAACGTCCATGTACAAAAGTGTGTGCTTTATTCTTTCCAATAACTTTACGAGCATTAGCTTTACGTGGCAGATTAATAGTCGTCGTTGGTAATACCGATAATTAAGGAATCTATTTAAACGCATAGCTGATAAACGGTGATAAGCTTCACATATTTAAGTGTTCATTATGTATTAATTCGTATGTAGCAGTATACGTTGATAGAAATATCGTTCCTTTTTCAATAATGTGATTGTAAAAAGCTATGCACGGTTTCGCTGGTAGATATCACCAAGCTTTAATGAGTATCAAGAAATCCGTGATTTGCTAGTAATTTCGCTGAACGCGTTGAACACTTACACTTTGTAATTGCCCGTGCTCATTTTCCAATTTTATCTCGACTTTATTGCAACGATCGCGCGCACAACGCGAGTTTCTTTCGTTATGCATTCTTAAGTTTCGGCACAAATTTGCATCTCAATTTAGAATCAGGTGGACCAAGGACAATATTAAAGAATCGGTCGGTTTAACGTTAGAGATATTCTGGATTACCCTTCGTCATTACCGACCGTTCGATGGGTAACATAGAGAAACAAGATCATATTTTATAATCCAAGAGGAAGAATCTACTTAGAAATATAGTTTAACGTTGTTAATTCGAGATAAAGTGTACCTTAAAGCAAACGAATTGCAGATTCTAGCAATATCAGTAGATTGCCGGATACTGTACAATTATTACATAGTAATGACACGATGCTTTGTTTTTTATGTAAAAAAAAAAAAAAAGAGAAAAAAATATGTAAAGACACGTGGAAGAAGCTCTAGAAAAGGATGACTCCTGAATGTGAAATAAAAAGAAAGAAATGCACCTTTTCATACCGTATAGATTTATTTGAAAGAAATTCACTCTTACATTTCCGATACCTTAAATGGTACTCGTATTTATTATTCTCATTGTTACACATAGGGGAGATAACAAGTGGATACTTATGTAACTCTTATTAAGGAGTATAAGATTGCTTTGAACAAAAAGTTGCTCGTTACACTTCTTTTGAAGCTGCATTATACTTTTACATTTATTTAGAAGCCAGGTCTCCCACAGTTAATTACGTGCAGGAGGTACAATCTAATGGAACATAACTCTTAGTCTTTTCTTGAACCGAAGTTGCGTAAGAAACATTAAGAGCAGACGTATAACGCGAAAGAAGGAGTTATAAACGTCCATCAATGGTCGTGCTGACTTGATGTATGTCATAGAACACACCCAAACGTCCGAGTGACGGGTCGGAATACGGGGTACCAAGCTCCGTTTGCCATTGTCAACGAATCTCCTTTTGGACTCGAACGCTCAGTTGGTCAATATCAGATTATTCGGTTTCACAATGTACTTGTGTGACCATTGAACTTTCTTACAAGCATGCTCGTTTAAACGGGAGGAGAGACGATACATTTTACGCAACATAAATTTTGCTCAATCTTGATCAAAGCCCCTTCAATGCAATCTGAAGGTAAGATCTTCAAAAGCGCGAACCGTTATTGGGAAAATTAATATCTGACAAGGGCTCCTTTCTAATTCGTGCAAAATCTACTTTGATTCAACGGTGATATTTATTACAGTTATGCGAGTAAAAAGACGCGTGCATAGCTTCTAAAATTATACATATCGATAAATATCAATGCGATGGGAAAGCACACTGTCGAACGTCGCTCCTCATCGGGGACCTCGTTTCTGCCGCTGGCTGTACACGTCAAAAATTTACCTCGAACAATGTGCTTATCGAGAGTTCCTTTACTTTCTAGATTAAACTACGGTATTGTTGTGAAATATCTGACATTGCGTAGACACTATAATTTGTGGAATAGCCGTGTCTGCGTGCACCTACGGGCTACTGGGTTTTTCTCGCAAGTTATTTATTGGCGTAAAAACAGAAATTAATTGCTCAAACTTGGCCGCGAAATACGGAAGTGCAGAGAGGAGCATTGTTAAGATCGTTATGCAAACCGTGCGTATAGAGAATGAAGTACTCGTTATAAATAATTAAGGGCGGTTAACTGCATCCCAGATGCATCGAGAACTATGTCGCAACGAGTGAAACTGCATCGCGATCCTTCATTAACAGTATTTTAACGAATGTTTTGTGTACCGATTCAACCGTGGGATAATTAGTCAGACATTTTTCTTGATAATGACAGACAGAACGCGTTTCAGGTATCTGCCAAATTAGAATGTACGAGGTACTACGAAAGGTTCGCGAGCTGAAATTAACTGGCGGTAATTAATCGCGAGGGTTTTGCAATGCCAAACCAATGGCGGGAACTTTCGTTGGCTCTATCATAGAAATCTTGTCGAAGCAATGACGGTAATTTGCGATAAAAATGATCAGATGCGTTTCCTCGATCGAATACACGTATCATTACCTCTGATCATTGACATAATACTGGTCGTGGAAAGAAGTTGTAGGACGAGGTTTCACGAGGAGGAACCTTCGGTCGTCCTATGGGCGGCCTGATTGGCCAGGAACCTTTCGACTCTTTCCCGAAATTCCCTGTTAGATTCCGGGGAAGGCAAACTTGGCCCGACAGCCTGGATGCCTCGGAGGGAACTCAAATGTCTCAAGTTCTCGGGAAGACCCCGATGGTGATCCAGTATGTCTGGCTTTGGGGCCCGCTGTTTTTTTCTTTGACCTGTCACGGCATCTGCTTTCGAACAAGCTGGAACGTTATTACTGTAATCAGTCTCGGGTAAACGATTCAGCATTCCTCGAAGGGCAATTCTGGCGCTGAGAAGAGACCAGAGAGCCTCCAACAAAGAGGCCACGAGAACATTCGCAGTTAACAACACCTTGGTGTGCGTCGAGGCTTCTTGGCTCCGCTGCCAAAAGGATAGCACTTTATCACTGATAGCACCCACTGATCTATTTCCAGCAGTAGTGGCATTGTTCGGTTCTAATTGGGGGGAACTCTCGCCAGTGGGAAAGAACATTTTTCTCTCGTACACCAAGGAAGCTTCGCCTCTCGAGTTATCGCAAGGACTGTCCTCGTTTTGCAAATTCGACCGCGTAGAATCCGTAGTCTCCTCCGGATTATCCATCGGGTACCCAAACGTCGATGTCTCCGCGTCATTGGGTTTCCCGTAGAACTTGTCGTCGTCGTTGTCGTCGTCATTGTCGAAGGACTCGTCGTTGAGGTACGTGGAGAGGTTCCTCGCTGTCGATTCCTTCGAGCGTTCTCCTATCAGCGAACTATCCGGCTGGGCAGTGAGTATTTGCTCCAAGGACCAGATGGACGGCTTGCTGTTTTCCGAAATTGCGGCAATGTCGAGGATGGTCGCGACGAAACAGAGACTCGCGATGATCAGGGAGAAGAGGTTTGCGTAAAAGAAGATACTGATGTTTCGATTGATGTACCACCTCCTCCAGGCTAAGAGGCCAGTGACGAAAGACAGCAGGCAAGCAACGCAGAGAACGGGTCCTTGAAGGGACAGGGCCAAAGTACCTAATAAAAGGGATAGAGCTCCTAAAGCAAAGTGCACCAAGGCTAATCCTCCTATGGTCGATGCCGAGTAGCGTCTCTCCGATGGGTACAGCGAGAACAGCGCAGGCTTGGTCTTCACCTTTATCACATACACGTTCTCCATGATTACCCAACGAAATGTCATGGAATAAACGAGCTGTACCTTCCACGGTTCTCAGGAACCCTCCTCCTCCTCCTCCTTCGACACAATCCTGAAAATAATATCTATCGTTCTAGTTGGCATTTCGACGAGGTGCGTCGATGGCATCGCGTGCCATTCTTTCGTGGTACCGTACCCTCCCCTCGTCTCTCCCCGTCCGGCTGGCGAACTTTGCGCGTTTTCCTCTTCTGCTTCGTGAAATCGTGTAGCGCTTCTCAGTTTTTCATGGCAATTATGCAGAATGGGGCATCAAGAGTTGCATGCCCCACCGACGGAAGGAAACTGCCTTGCACTTCCTGTTGCTTCGAAACTGAGGGCACTTGACCGTGAACGAAATATACCGGGTGACCGTAGCGAATGCGCCGCGATGAGAATTGCAAGAGGAATTACGTGGCAGGGGCGAGAGCAAGAGCAAACGGCGGAATGCAGTAACCATCGGGTTACGCTACCGTATCGCGTCCAAGTATCAAAGCGTAGCAGATAGGTTTTCATCGAGAATTCAATAACAGTCTCGTGTAATCGCGCGGGTACCGGGTATTAGCAGGTAGTACTCACTCGGGGCTTTTGTTTGCAAATAGCCGAGCGCGTGCTGGAAAGTCTATTGCATCGCGCGAGCTGATTTATCTCCGATAAAAAGAGGATAACTCCCACAGGCCGTTGCTCAGATCGGATCGAGTCTCTCGTTCGCCAATATGGCGCTGCCCCGCTACGGAATCCGCTACGGGGTAATAAATCCAGGGATCTCCGTTCACCGCGAGATTCGCCGTGGCGCACTGTGAGAATAGCGGCGAGCGATCAGCTCTCGCCATTCGCCATGGCGTGAAATCCAATTTTTTCCCCCCTGAAAAGAAAACAGAACCGGCCTCGGCATCCGCGAGATCCGCGAGATCCACGGGATCTCCCAATAGCCCGACGGCGAGGGGTATCCCTTTCTTGCCGAGTTAACTGTACAGTTCGATGTAACTCAAGTTCAATTAAAGTCGATGAATAGAACTCGCCGCGAGAACGACGGGACGCGGCGTGAGATTGCAAATGCGACGATATCGCCGCGTTTCATTTCGTTGGATCATCATCGCAGGAAAAGTGGACTGCACGATTTCTCGTGACGGAGGCTCGAGTCAAGTCAGTAGTTTAACATCGACTTGATGATACCCCGGGCACCCGTCCGTCCCGCACGCCCCCCCTGTCACCCGGTCCGATTACGAGAGTCACCGCGTTGCACGGTCTCTCGACGCCAACCTGCGTCTTCTTCTGGCGAATTAGTCAATTGACCTTGAACGTCCTTCGGGTTAACTGCAATTTACGAACGGTGTCCGCGACATTCCCGTCATCCGGTCATGCAGTCGCGAGCCAATTATTCGCGCGAGCTCCCTCTTGGACTTTGGGTGAGATTCCTTTCGGGGGATTTTCCTGACGACGACGACGACGACGACGACGACGGCGGCGACGACGACGATGATGATGACGATGACGATGGCGGTGGTGCGACCCTCCGGCAGCTGTCGCGGATAACTGGGTCGCGCTATCCGGACATTAAGTACGAGCTAACGACATTTGCCTGAAACTATCCCTAATAACTTCCGCACTGCCGTTGCTGGAGCAGCGAAGCCAATTATCGTGACTCCTCGTTGTCCGTTGCTTGGCTCAATTGAAATCTTCGTCTGCCTTCGCAGCGGTTTTCACTCCCGCTTTCTATGCAGCCGGCTTACGCAATTCCTCGCCAATTCCTGACAGTCGAGACACGAGCTAAACAGACGAGAATGTAAGAGTCCCCCTCGTGGTTAATCGCGAGATTCGCGCAAACTCCCTGCAATCTTTCTTTGTTTATCTCGCGGTCCAGGCGAAACTACTGCGAAACCTGCTCCTCCTTCCGCGGCTTCTTCCTTTACCTCCTTCTCCTCCACCCGCCTCTCGATCGCCACTCCCGCCTATTTCCTGGCGCGATCGTTCCGCTTCCCTTTGCCACTAGCGCGAATCCTCGTCGCTTCTTCTTCTTCTTCTTCTTCCTCTTCTTCTTTCCTCCTCTATCTCTTTTGGACCTGCTGCTTCAGCCTAGGACTCCGTGGTTCGATTTTCTCATTCTTCATTTCAGTCAGGTACTGGCGCGCTGATTCAATCTGGACTACTTACCACGAGAATGGTTCACCAGTGTGTTCCCTTCGCACATCACGAGGTAGATAATAATGGCGTCAGCAAATTTGCGGCTCAGATTTCACGCGCGCTTCGAACTTCTCGTTATCTTCCAATGCTCGACGCCCGTTTCGCGTAAAAACTCCTCCAGGATTCTTCTGGAAGCTCCACCGAATTCGCGACGGAAGACTCTTCGGCACAGGTGGTGGTGGGAATCGCTGAAATTTTTCCTTCCGTCTATCGTGCGCAGTTTTGCAGGATCACGAGGAGCGGCAATTATGCTCGTGCTCGAGTTACCAGCAGTCGCGCTGCCTTTTCTCAGACGTCGTTTTCACCGAACCCCTCCGCCGTGAACCATGTCGACGCTTCGTTAATTAAGAAAGCGTTTCTTCGATAATTGGAACAAACGACGATAACGATAACGAATCGCATCGATTTCCTCTAATTGGAAAAAGAAGCAACGTTTGCGCTCAATGATGACTAACGCTTTAATTTGTCCGTCGCTTCGCGCAAAGTCGCTGATTTCCCACGGTCATTCGTGCTCCTCGAATCCATCGGCTGCCACGGATCCAGGCGCGTCGATGATGAATAATTTCAAAGTTTCCTGGCTTCCCCCGGTTACAAAGAGAAACGATCATTCGCGGGAGACACTTGAATGGTAACTGAACTACGGGAGAAGACTAATACCAGTTGAAATTGCTACGAAAACCTGAACATGCCTCCCACGCGCGGTAGACTCGCAGTGAAAGGGACAACAGAGAGTCGCGGATAGATGTACCTTCGAGCGCTACCTTAAGTCACGCTCACACAGAAATCCTTTGTCATCCAATAAACGGCTACCCTGACCATCCATTATTACGGCAAAACCGTGGAACTCTACGTTCGCGGCATTATCGCGTCTTGCGCAAATCATTCTCGAAAGGAAAGTTCGTAACGATAACTCCGAGTATCAGGGTCGCTCCAGAGTTTGATCCGATCTACTCGACATTGTTCGGTATTACTCGAAAGCACGTGATTCCGTCATTCGTGGGAGAGCTCTGGTAGCATCGAACATTAATTTTGCCTCTGGCAAATCAGCTCGTTTCAGCGAATCTACGCGAGCGTCGGATGGATCAGCCGGGGACGCGCTAATAAAAGTAGAGGCAAATGAAAAAGGTCAATGAGAAAGAGCTTCCTACTTTACCTAGCGCGGGAGAGACCCTTTCCCCAAAGGGACCGCATTGTGTTCGTTAGCTTCTCGTCGTGGGATGGTACGGGACACGCGCATAAACGCGTGGCATAAATGTCCCCGCACGTGTCGGCGTAACTTCCCAACTTTACTCCCTAATTCGCGATTGAACATTCTGATTTGTATCGAAGCCATTACGCGTTGGTACAAATTGTACCATCTGACGAAAAACTTTTCATGGAACCTTTGCCACTTGGTTCGCGAGTGGCCTCGACTTTCTCGTCGAGAGCAGTCCTACCCTTCCCGCGCAAAATTCTACGCGCATTGTTTTCTTTGCTGGATCTCGACTAGTCTTATGGTGGTTTTTCGGCTTTGCACCAGCATTTCGCGATCGGTCGCTATATCCGCGTCTGAAAGTTCGATCGCTCTATGAAGCGTGCATTATATGTAAATGAGAAGAGAAAGAGAAATCATCGGCGGCGATTCAGTCGGATGCAAAAGCAGAGATTGATTCAACGGTGACGGACCAGTCGAGCAGAAAATATGGCGCACTTTCCGATCCATCGATCATAACTCTCTTGACCATCACCGATCGCCGGCTTTTGTCCGCCGACGAAGAAAGCGATCGAAGAGGATCGAAGGTCTTCCTCGTATTAGCATTCCCGACAGGAAATCCAGCAATCGCTCGAGTTTGAGAGTCCTCCTCCGCGTAAATGCTTGAAACTCGATGACTCGTTTGGCAGCTGGAGCAGAAAATTATGCCCATCGAGAATTCGCGCTCGTTCCAGCGATGCAAATAAATTTAATTAAAATTGCCCATCGAGCGGAGATCGTAAATCAACGGGTAGTTGAAGTAAAATTGTGACTTTCAATGTCTTCTCTTGACTTAGGCACGAAACTCGTAATTATCTTTATGAGAGTTTGGTCACCGAACGGAAGTGTGGAAAATCTGGACGCGTGTCAAGACGCAGCCATCCGATTGCATCTGTTGTAACTGCGTGCAAGGCGTCGGTTTTAGATCCTTTCTTTCCAAAAATGACTTTTCAGCCGTTACTCGAGGAGCAAAGAGCGCGTGTCGACGGTGCGTTCGGCGCATTAAAAGTTCCAGAGCGATAAGGAGACAGCCAGGATCATCGATGGGAAGAGAGGGAGAGAAAAAGAGAGAGGGTGAGGTGAGAAAGAGAGGAGAGAGAGAGAGAGAGAGAGAGAGAGAGAGAGAGAAAGAAAGAGAAATTGTTTGTGACCAAAGTGCACGCGTATTGGAGCAGCTGTTACGATTGGGGCACGCGTCCCAACGGTTACGGCAGCTGCCTGCAAAATCGACTATACTACCTTCCACGCAAGTTCTCTCCCTTTCCGTACACTATAAACAAATTTCCGATACCTCGAACCCTTTCGCGCAATCTATTAAATAATTCGGTGCAGCATTCCGACGCATATCTTTCATTTAAAACACCTTTCACACCCATCGGTCACACACGCGGAACAACGTCGTGCTGTTGCAGCCGCGCTATCGACATACAATTATTTTCATAATTAAAACAAACGGGCATCCTTGCTAAGCAACAAAGTTAACGCGAGCTAAATAAAAATAATTAATCGAAGGTTCGCAGAGTCTAGCGAAGAATCGATAACGTTATCCGCGGAGGGCATTTAAAATTTAAATACCCTCCATTGTGGGGGTAGGAGAGGTATAAGTTGGCTGTAACCGGAAAGTAAATGGTAGGTAATGTGGGCATGAAAAAATTCCAAAGCAGAACGAGGGATGAATTGGGTTCCATGCCGAGGACCATTGGGTGGAGCGAACTATAGAAAGACCGGGGGCCCCACCCCGTGCAGGGACACCGGGCCCGTATTACACGAACCCCGCAACCGGCAACCCCTCGGTACTCTCGGTAGCGTATCAACACGCCAACCGAGCCCTTCGACTTTGCGCATCTGCCCAAAAGGAACGACCAGCCAGTTCCTTCGAAGCAACGGTCGCGCACACATCCTTACTCATCCTGCCACCTAAGAAACGCGCGTTAAACGCGTGGGAGAGAACCTCCTCCCTAGTCGTTCCATTGGAATTTTCTATTTCTACAGAGTGACTACTGACACACACGGGATGAAAAGTCTCCATTGCGGACAGCACAGTCGGATTCTCACGACGATCGATAAGCGATAATAGTTTGGCCGAAAGTCTCTGTGTACGCGTGCCTCGAAATATCGCGGTCTATCGGTTCTTAAGATCTGTGTTCCTTAAAAGTGCGCGTCGTTTCTGCGACAGTTCCATCGAACTGTCGGCGATTCTCCGGCGCTATCGCCGAAGGATCGAGAAGAGATCGTTTAGGGCCTGAAATGTAGTCGCGGAACATGCTCAAGGACAGTTACGGCTGTACTCTCAAGCTTCCATCGAGATCTGTCGGTTTTTCGCTGGAAACTTGACTGGTGGAATCGAGGCGAATCTCTACGGGAGGAGATCGAAGGACTTTCAAGGATGGCTCAGTCAGGACCAGCACCGGTGCACTGTTACACCAATCCCTCGTTCTGCAGACAGTCGGAATATATTCCGGACGAACACGGCTCCGATTTACCGCCACCGCCACAGTTCCAGAGCAACGATGACCTACCGCCCCCTCCGCCGCCGGTTCAAATGCAGGGTGGTCACACCAATCCCGCGTTCCAGGCTCCAAATGAGGGAAACGAGCGATACTGTTATCTGCAAGAACCGAAACCACCGACGCACAAACGCTACGCCAGTTTGCCGGTGGATGAGCCGAGAGTCGTCTTCAATCAATCTTCCAGATACGAGTACATTCAGGACGAACGTACCACGCACTTGCAAAGAAGCAATTCCTCGAGGTACGGGAGTTGATCGGCTCAGTTTTTCAACCCTTTCCAATGGTGGAAGGGAGGACTGAATTTATTTAGGTTGAATTATATTCGCCGTACGCAAGAGTGTATTTTCTTTCTTTCAGGTACGATTACGTGCCTCAACAGCAGGTGCAGCTGCGTTCCGCCCCGCTGGCCAACCAAGACGACGCTCGCATGCAGATGCAAACCTGCCGGAACAATACTGGCAGATACGGCGTTATACCCGGTGACGAGGATGAATTTCAAGAGGACGAAGTCGCGTGGAGCAGTCCCAAAGTTACGGCAGCACCCCTGAGAAGACAAATCAGCACGCCACAGGGTACGCGGTGTTCCCTCTTGTTTCGCGCATCATCGGTTATTTCGTCGGTACATCACGCTTGCGCGTGCGTATGGTTGTAGGTCGTTACACAAGAGTCCCCCTGCATGAAGAGGAACCACCTGCACTCCCCGAGAGGAATGCGCAGGAACTCTCCGTGTCTCCGAGAAACAATTTGGCGACGCAGAAACTTCACGAAATCCTGACCACACCTAGGAAGCCCCGGTCCAAATCGGAGGAACGAACCTTGTCACCGAAAAGACAGCAGAACGCGTCTCAGAATGGAACTCCGCAAAGAAGAGCTCTGACTCCCGTTGGATCCCCCAGTGGTAAGGAAGTCGTCTGTCGAATATCCGCATTTCCGAAGGGGGAGCTTGAAGTTGGAGGGATGATTTTTAGGTCGAACCTTCAGCCCAACGCGATTGACGCCTCAAGGAACCCCGCAAAATCGAGCATTCCCGCCAAATGGTCCTCAGACATCCACGCCGAACAAGGAGTCGTCTGCCAGGCGGTGCCTCCCACTTTTGGAGACAACCTCGAGACAGCAGGACTTGTGTCCTGCGAGTAATTGCGGACGCTTGCGATACGTTGGCACGGCACCCATGGATTTAGTCAGCATGGCCCATGAACCACCCCCGCGTTACGCTTATACGGACGGTCCAGAATCCCTGCCAATGGTCTCTAGTTCACCGAGGTACCAAATGATGTCACCGGACCAGAAGAGAGGGTACCATAGCGTAGAAAGTGCCTTTATCGCCAGAACTGCCGTTGTGAGTATACACAAATCATTGTGCACGACTGTGCGGTGATAAGAAAGAACGTTTAGATCGTAAGCTATCGATGCGTGTGCAGGTTCCACCTTTGTCACCTCCCAATAGCGAGGCGAACACGACATTGGCGAGTGGTTTGGAAAAGAACGAAAGAAGGAACGCACCGCTTCTTTTGGTTCTCGTTGGTATTCTCACTTGTGGTTTAGCTATCTATCTGTCTTGGTCGCAAGGAAGAAAGTAAGGGTTTGTCATGTAGAGACTGATGTTGCATCTCGCCTCGAGTGATTCGAGGATTATTTTGATATTGATGATTTGATCGATTGATTATTTTGCAGGTATTACTTCGACAGCGCTGTGGGCTGCGGTGCCTGCTGCGCGTTGGCAGGTGCCTGTAGAAGTCTCAGAAGAGCCTGGACCGGGCTAGGCCTTGCAGGACTTGCTGCATTAAGTTGTGGCGGACTGTTGCTGCTCGCGGCAAAGTCCCCTAGACCAGGAACTCCCCTTCATGACGTAACAGCTGGAGCTTTATGTGGCGTTTCTCTTTTGGGAGCCAGTTTGGCGCTCCTAGCTCTCCTAGCCCCCAGATGTAATCTAGGTAGACACAGGAGAGTGCACTCTTGGATACCTCATTTCTCACCTTAAAGCCTATCCAAACAAAATTTCACTCAATTATCTTTTTTACTATGAAAATTTGTTTATATTTGAAAAAAAGAAGACAAAATAAAGTAGAATAAAAAGTATATTTAAGAAATCTCTAGTGTGTGATAAAATAATATATAGTTCGAAAGAATATCTGAAAAATATTTTATTTGGAATTGTATAAACATTTAACAGGGTGAAATTTTAATGATTCTTTGTTAAAATGTATTTTTTGTGAATCTTAACATTTTACGGTAACCATAATTATCACTAGTCTCATTGTATATTGCAAATATTTTAAATAAATTTATAAAACCTCAAATAAGCAAAAGTCATGCTTAAAATAAAGAAAAAGAAATACTAGGACCTAATTAGCTTTAAAAAATAAACTTTAATTTTTAAGATCTGTGTTTGTAATTTCTTATCTATGTACACTTGCTCGATAAACAAATTTTAAAAAGAAGTAGGAGGAGACTAAATTTAATATTTTTATCAAATACTCCTATCGCATATTGATATTAGCATTCTGTACACTCCAATGCACTTCCGGAGGAGTCATATTTTAGCTGACAAGAACGATACCATTAACTTTTATCGAAGAGGCATCCTGAAAAGGAATTTTAGTTCTGATTTGAACACATCAAAATGACCATTGGCAAAAACGTTATTATGTTGATGCAGTACAATAAATTTTGACTATGCACTAAAAATGTTTAAGATAATTTGGTATTTTATTATACTTCAATTTTTCGAAGTGAAATGTTTCCTGGTTTATGCATCAAATTATCCTGTTGTTTTCCAAGATGAAATGATTCCTGGTGTAATAAAATTAACATGTGCTTCTGAAGATGATGAAAGTGCTTTAGTGTGGAATGTTCATTTATTGTGGAAAAATCTGTCTATGGATTATGATATATTTAGTATGTATATTCTAATTTAAACCAATTATGTATTTTTAAATTAAACTTGTGTCTTGAAGATAAAATCTCTAACGTGACATAATGTGAAATTTAAATTCTACTTTCTTTTTTTATTTTCTAGAAGGACCAGAGAAATTTACAATATACCAAAAAAAGCATTTATATTGCGAATTTAATAAAACATCAGATTGTATTGGATTATGGAAAACTAAAGATTGGATTCTAACAGATTCATTAAAATATCCTTTTGAACCAGTATATGATAAACGTTGGGAAGGTAAAAATGTTAGGAATGTTAAACTGCACTTCCTTAAAGGGTGTGATTCCTGAAAGTCCTTAGAATAGCGTCAGGAATTATCCCCTTTAAAGAAGTAAGGTTGTTTTGTAAAACATTAAATATATATATATATATACATTGTAGCTTTAGAGGAATATGAATTTTTTCGCTCTTTTAAATATAAACGTTTACGTCAATTACAAAACACAGAGGCTATAGTAGTTTCTGTACGTGGAATTACTGATGCACATTTTTTGTTGTGCCAAGATAGCTATACCAATAGCTTTTGTTACTGGATTATTATCGGAGGTTGGAATAATACAAAATCAATTATTCGAATGTGCAGGAATGGAGTTCCTCAAAGATCGAAGATTTCTACAACACCAAATTGCGAACAAGAGAGAGACACTTATATAGTAAGAAGGCTTATAAGTATTTATCGAATCATTCAATTAAATTGATTTTTAATTGTTTTTCATCTATAGCACAAGCAGCATATTTTACTAAGTCCCTACGAATGGAAAACATTTGTAATCAAATGGTACAGTGATAATAAGAATATAAATATATCAGTCTACAATACTGAAAATGAAACATTGTTGTTAACTTATAAGCATCCTATATCTGAATTTGAAACTAATGTACATAATATACAAAACTTGTACTTCAAAAGTACATCATTGATGTTATTTCGATTTCACATATGTAAGTGTATATCGATATATCTTTCTGAAAACATAAATTAATAGAAAATGAATTCCTTACACTTTAAGAATTATTAATAAATTGGACAAATCATTTCAGATAATTTTATACACACAGCCATTCCAAGTACAGAATTGATTAGTCCTTCTTTTTCTACGCTTTCTAAAACCTTTTGTGTTCAAATGCTAATAAGCTTATGCTCGGATTGTTCTATAGAAATTATATTATTATCTGACTATAGTTCTAATAAAATTCTTAAAATTATTCACGGTTCTGATATGAATTCTCCGTATAATTTACCGATGTGGGAAAATATAAAGATTAATTTTACATCAACGGGAACAGTTGCAAAATTGAAATTGTTAACTAAATTAAATGAAAGACATACAGATTTAAAACCTTTTTGGGCAATAGGCAAAATTCAAGAATGTCCTCACTATGGTATATCTTTAATGGATCTATTATTTATTTTTAATAGATATGTTAATCTAATTTTAACTCAAACTAGTTATACAACTATTTATTCTATAGGAGATGTCCATTACATTATCATGATAAACACGAGGATTCAGAACATGGAATTTTGTCAAAAAATGTTTAACAAAGAAAGCACTCTTTCGGGCCCTTATCCTATTGTAAATAGACCATTAGTATCTACTACAAATTCAGGTTTAATTAACTTTAAATTATTTATTTAATAAGTTTGAAGATAAATTTGAAAAGAAAAGCAATAGTTTTTTAATTAATACATTTTTAACAGAAAATTTGTCTTGCCCAAAAGATAAAATTGGACCTCAATGTAGTTTGAGCTGTGAAAGAGATTTGGAACAAACTAATTGTCGTAATGTAATAATTTGTACGAATAATCAGACTTGTACTTGTGCTGCCGGTTTCACTGGATATAATTGCGTATATCGTAAATACTTTCTTACAATGTAACACACTAAGAATATACAAATAGTCCTAATACATTTAAAAAGATTATTAATTTCAACTACAGCTTGCACTCGTCCCATGTATGGACATGGTTGCCTAGAAAGAATTAGACATTGTTTTAATACTTCTTATGATTACATCACAGGTTCATGTGATTTTGGTTGTGAAGAAACGGATAACATAGTTTATAATCCGCCTTTTTGTAAAACAGGTATAAAAAGTTAAGCTTACTGTGTATATAGCAATGATATTCATTAATAAATTGAAAATTTTATAGAAATCGAAAAACCACGAGAACCCGATATTATCTTTGTTAATGAAACATATGTACGCGTGAGTATCGAAGCAAAAGAAGTGTATAGGCAAATAAAAACTCGCTATTTATTTAGTATTAGGGTAAGTTTGCAAAGTTATATCAAACTTATTATTGTAATTTTAATGAGTTTTAATTAATTTTAATAAGCCATTTTTTATAGAAGTTAAAGAGCAATTTCACAGAAATTAATGATGAAGGAAATCGGGAAGAAATGTTACATAACTATGTAACAAATTATACTACCAAACTAGAGAAAGGAATAGGTAATTTAGATTCTGGAGTTGTGTATGAGATATTTTGCACTTTATACATGGGTAATAAAAACGTACCAATTCGCGGAGGTGTGAAAACATTTATGACAATCTGTTTCTGTAAGATTTGGAAAATTTTTAGTAAGATTTTTATAATAAAATAAAATATATCTTAAATTACATTTTTCTTTCTCTTATAGATAGTACTACTTTTGTTATACTTAAGGGAGAGAACATTTCATCCATAGAACCATCACATGTTCCTAAAGTACGCATTAAAAATAGTTTTACTGTATAAAATGCAAAGACTTTTATGAAATTTAGTTTAGTTAATTAAAAGCCAATTGATTTTATAACTAGAACTATCCATGTCCAGCTGAATGGTATAAAATTCATATAAAACAAGTTAATTCTGAGCACGTTATTACAGGATCGATAAATGCATTTCCATTTTACTTTAAACATGAATATTATACAGAATACAAAATAACAATAAATGGTAGCAATAAAGAAATATATTCAACAAAAATTCGTACTCTTGAAGGACGTAAGTATAATGCTGTAAGTGGTAATATAAGAGAACCTATAAAAAGTGATATTATTTATTAAAAATCTATTTGTCCTTGTAGCTCCTTCTCCTGTTGTAAATTTATATCAGGCTGAAGATCAAGTGACTATAAATTGGCTCAAGCCAAAAAGACCAAATGGTAGAATTGTAAATTACAAAATTAGTCTTCAGGTATGATAAATTATAATTCTTTTTTATATTGTATCAAATGTTTAAGAAACATGTTTAGGTAATTGCTTATAATGGCTGTAAAAATCAAAATCAAGTGATAAATTCTGAAGTACGAATTTTTAACACAACATTGAATTTCTTAAAACTCGATATGCAGCCTTATTGTAAATATAATGTTAGCGTTCAAGCTTGTACAAGCAAATGTGGATTGACAGAGTCCTTGATAATTGAATCTTCTGAAAGCGGTATGCGTTTATAATAAAAATACGTTTACTATTTCTAAACTGTACAAATATTTTTCATTTCTATAACAGAAATTCCAACTTCAGTCTTTCATAATTTTATGTGTACTGATGAAATTTTATCTTGGGATTTACCAAAGAATTGCAGAACAATATCTGGAAGAATATTCGGTGCCAGACTAGAAATCAAAGGTATTAGTGAAAATGTAAAAATGTTCAACGATGTCAAGGAAATCACAGAGCGTAAATTCAGGCTCAATAGAAGTGAAATAATTTATGGCGCCGAAACTTATAAGGCAAGATTATACGTAATACAAGATATTTCTAGAGAATACAATAAATCAGCTTACATACAGTGTAATTTTATTACTAAACCAACACGTAAGTACGAAGTATTGGTTGAATTTTGGTTGTAATTAGAAAACAATATAATTTGGTTTTAATTTTTATTTACTGTCAAACTTATTACTTTTTTTTTTATATAAGATCCACCACAAGTAAGAAATTTAACAGCTGAAGAATTTGATAGTTCAAAGAAAACTATACATTTAAAATGGAAAGAACCAAGAAAGCCATCTAATGGTGAAATTAACTTTTATGAGATATTATCATATGAGAAAATAAGTTTAAAAAAGATATATCCTCATAAAAACTGTCAGTTTTGGAAAACTTATATTTGCGCTACAGTTGATCAGCAAAAGGGTCAATACTCAAGATTTATAGTAAGAATTATTACTCTTATCATTATTTTAAACTTAATTAAGTATAAGTCTTATTAAACTATTTCTTGCATAGATAAGAGCATTCAACAAAAATGTTACTGAGCCTGGAGAAGAATTTGAAATTCAGATAGAAAATTTAGAAAAAAGTAAGGATTTAATGATAGATATTTAAGTTTCACTTTTATATACAAACATAATTTCATAGTACTAATTTGTCTAAATTACTTTATAGTTCCATCTATACCATTAAATATTAACAGTACAATTCTTGAAAAAGGATTTGTCGATATGGAATGGAATCATCCTTGGATAAGCGGGGGACGAATTAAACTTTTCAGAATTATCGCTGACATTTTTTCAACGAACTTAGAACTAACAAATGGAATGAATTTAAAACGAGCTGTATTCGAGTATTCAGTTGTTAGTTACATGATGCACTACAAGCAACAAATTACCTTGTTACCTTCAACAAAGTATAATGTTAGTGTACACGCAGTCACTATTAATGACATACAGGGTGAAATAAACTCAGCATCGATTCAAACTCTATCGTCTATAGATTTTGCAGATCAATTGAAAACTGAAATTGATTATGCTAAACTATTGATACATCTTCATATACCGCGTATATTAAATAATACAAAGACAAGTCTTATGAATATTATAATTAAGAGCAAGCACCAATGCATGTTTGAAACGTATAATAATTTGAAAATGATTAAAGAAGCAGGTATAAAGGAAGGTGAAATTGCTTGGGTGGCTGCTTCTGTTCCCGTGAGTATGAGTCATGATAAATGAAATCTTACAAATGAAGTTGAATAAAATATTAGGCATAACGTATTGTTATAGAGCTCTGTACTTGTCGGTAAAATATTCTCTGTTGGTGACAATAGAACTTATGGCAGTGTTTTAAACTGTCCATTGTATCCACTAAATTCATACGTTATAATTATTGTTGTACATGCAGAACTGGGATCGATGATCGATCAAGTTATTAACGTCAGTACAGTAGCGATTGATATAGAAGAAATACCAAACAAACACATGGAAGTATGGCTTATTCCTTTCACGATATTCGTCATTGCAGTTATAGTCGCCTACGTTTATCGGAGGTGAGCAAAATGCTTAATGAAAAAACTTTCAACCTTTAAAGCCTTAACTCTTTTATATTTTGTGATAGAAAAATATCGAATAATAATGCTATTAGCATTTCACGTAAGAGTTATACATATTTATCTTAATTATTGTTTCTTTCAGGAAAGTGGTAGATTTTGTGAGACAATTACCCACGCAGGATGATATTTCTCCAATGAATAATATTATTATGAATAATTTGAGAGAAAATGAATGTAAAAATAATGTATCAGATGAACGTAATATAGAAAGTTGTGAAAATAAAACGCAATTGCCAACGCCCATGATTTCTGATAACGGCACAACAGTATTGAGTCAAGTTAAAACGGAAGTGACACCAACTGGGATGGAACTCGATTTGGAAGAAAAGACATTTCTTGTTAAAGTCAAGGATTTTGAAGATTATGTAAAAGAGGCAATAGATACTGGATTGCTGGACAATCAATACGAAGTAAGTTTCTATGAGAAGTATTAGTTTCCTTCTTATATTAACAGATATTCAATAAAAGGTCTTAATCCTTCGTAAATTTATTAGACTTTTCCTAGAGGACAAACGAAACCATGGGGATACGGTCAATTACCTCAGAACAAAACGAAAAATCGATATGGAAACCTTATAGCATGTAAATATAAAATATTAATTTTGTAATGATTTCAAATTTTTTAAATAATTGAATACTTGCTTGCAGATGATGAAACTCGCGTTATACTATCAAAACTACCCAATGATCCTTTTTCCGATTATATAAACGCAAATTATATAAAGGTATAATCTACTGTGTAATATACATACATATGTTAATTAGATAATTTATATTTCACTTCTATGCAGGGATATAAGAAAGACAAAAGTTATATAGCCACACAAGGTCCTAAACCAAATACCATAATCGATTTTTGGCGTATGATTTGGCAAGAGAATGTTTTAATTATATGCATGTTAGCGAATATTATTGAAAATGGGAAGGTTAGACCATTATTAATACTCATGATAGATTGATAAGAAAATGACATTTTATTAAATAACATTTTAGACAAAATGTGAACAATATTGGCCAGAAATCGGGAAGAAAAAAAAATATGGAGATGTCACAGTATTGCACTCGAAACACTCAGTATTTGCTGATTACACGTTCAGAAGTTTCGTGGTAACTTGTGGGCAAGAAAATCCAAGAACTGTAAGACCATCGAACGAAGCTAATATTATAAAAAATACAAATTACTATCCTGTAATATTGCTTTTTCGTTAATAGGTAGAGCATCTGCATTACACAGCGTGGCCGGATCATGGGGTTCCCATGTACACACATTCAATTGTAACATATTTAAAAAAAGTGTTAGCTACTCCAAGTGGAAGTGGTCCAGTTGTAGTTCATTGCAGTGCTGGGGTTGGTCGAACAGGCACAATAATTCTGTGTGACATTTGCTTACGTCGTGCAGCTGCAGAAGGGGTCATTATTAATTGCGACAATTTTTTGCTTGTTTGAGAATGAGCATGCACATTGATAACCTGCGATAATCAATATTTTCAGGTAGTTGACGTTTTTGCGGAAACTGCTGCAATCCGAAGTCGAAGGGCTAACATGGTGGATAATAAGCAACAATATTTGCTTGCTCATTTAGCGCTTGTCGAGTGTTTACTTTCTTTGCCAACTGGATTGTCTTGCAACGAGAGCATTTCTGGGAAGATTAAAGAACTTAAAGGAAAGCTAAATATTCAACTTCAAAGGTTCGTATATTTTATTTGTTTGATTTATATGAATTTAAATGCTAAGTCATTCTTTAAATACAAAATAAACTGCTTAGATTGCAAAGTACTGTATGGCAAGATGAAGCACTTCGACCACCAACTTTACAAAAGTTATCAAAATGTAACTTGGACAAAAATAGATTCCCAGAATTGGTATCAGGTATATAAAACTTGCTTTAAGTTTATAAAGTTTTCGTGGAGTTATTACAACAATAGAATATTGCAGATAAGGTTAATAGAGTATATTTAAAGCGACATCCGGTAACCGATGAGGATAGCGATTACATTTCTGGTGTTAGCGTTGATGGAGTTAGATTAAAAAACCAATATTTTGCATCACAATTACCAATGCCAGAAACATTCAATGATTTTTGGAGAATGATAGCAGAATTTAAAACTGAGCTTATCGTTGCGCTTCAGTATCCAAATTCTAACGATGACGTAAGAAGCTGTTCAATATTTTTTCCTGTTTAAAAAATTTCATAAACATATAATTTTATTTTTAGACGTGCTGTAATATTGTACCAAAGTGTGGCGAAATCAAACCAACTCCATATATAAGTATTAAAATGGAAGATCTAATCGAACACGAATATTATACGCGTACAACTGTAACTTTAATGGATAATTCTGAGGTACCGATACTCGTTAAAGGTGCAATTGCTGAAATTAAGATGAATACCGAAATGTATAATGATTTCTCCTTGCAGAAACCTCCAAAAAGTCGAACAGTAACAATACTTTGTTCCACTGAATGGGAAGCTAAAAGAGGAGAAGGTCTGCCACCTGTATTAACTATGGTAACACTTTGGCAAGCTGCCGAAAGAATTCCAAGAGGAGACGGCCCAGTAGTAACACTTTGCTAGTAAGATAATTACGAAGAACCTGACAGTTTAAAAATTATTATTTACTTTTCAATGGTTAATCAAAATTTTATTTTAACGCGTTTACAGTAATGGAGTTACTGGCTGTGGCTTATACTTGGCAATGAGCTTTCTTTTGGAAAGAATGGCTGTGGAAAGAATTTGTGACGTTTCTCTAGCTGCTCGAGCAATCAGAAGATCCAGATCGGATTTTGTTGATTCTCTCGTAAGTTATATCATGATACTTTAGGAAAGCATAATAGCATTATCAACGATTGTTCTTTTCTTCAGGAACACTTGGAATATTTATACGATTCCGCATTAACATTTTTAGAATATTTTGAAACATACGCTAACTTTTCATAAAAAGTTTATTTGCACTAATATGTATTTTATATATTGAAATTTTATAATGTACTTGTTTTTTATACTATGAAAACAATGAAAAAATGTATTATTATCCTATTCCTTTTTTTTTTTAAGAATTTGACTTTCTTATTACGAAGGTCATCAACTTTCATTTTCATACGTGTCTCTACGTACACCTATACATTTATACAGGTATTTGAGAATGTTGTGTGGAATCGCACATAAGATTGTCTATATTTTACTTTCGCAATTTTCCGCAAGTTTGTAATGATAGACAACTGTACAATATTATTGTCGCAGTCTGCAAGCACCGGCTAATTCTGCTGAAATAAAATTTCAATAAACCTTCGCGCGTTACCACGCGCGGTAAATAATCAAAAAGTTAATGTAAATTGTAAACGTTTGACCGTCCGCCTCGTATCCTCTCGACCATTCTCTTCCAATAGAAACTTTCTACGGGTAATTGATTAATGACTTATAAATAAAACTCTCTCCTCTCGGTCTTACTTATATTACTTTTATACATTTTATTAAAAGCAAATAAGATTGATGCAATTTAAAAGAGAGAAAAGCAAAAAAAAAAGAGAGGAGGACACGAGGAAAAATTGAATGTATTCAAAATGTGTAGATGGTAAGCGAATAACGTGGTTTTGCTAAATAAGGAATAAGCAGCAATAACGAATGTTTGACACATTTATGTCAATTAAAAGTATGTATACGAAATAGTGTTATATCGTCGGGTCTCGTGAAGGTTTCCCCCAACAAGAGCGAAGTATATGGAAAGGCCAGTAGAGTGCGCATCATTAGATTCGATAACCATATCGCAAAAGACGTAAGTCGACGATCTGTAAGCCAGCTCTCGCGCCTTCTCAGGTGTATTTTGTTTAGTTCGGGTCGTCGCTCGTGTTGTTTGTTCCGTTCTCGTAATTACACCGATAAAGTAGCACAAGTGACGTGTCAAGAAAATTTTGGATCACACAGTTAAACGTGTTGTGTTGGCAGCAGGTAAGAATCAATTTCCTACGATGTTCCGTGATTAGAGAAAAACGGTGCATAACCTGCGTGTCTTTGCCTCATTCCTCTTTCCTCACTGGCAACTTCCTGGTTAAACCGTATCCGTACCATGGACGAAACTTGACGTTCGCGAATAATGCAGGACAGACATGTCACACGTCTCGTTTCAAGGCCAAAGAAGACATATTTGCCGCGTGAACTCCCGACCACTCGTTTCTCAAAAAACCCTCTCTCGGGAAGGTTACGAATGTTGTATTACAACGAAATCTCGACAATTCGATGCTACGAATTGTCACAGCTGGAAAATATGAAAAGCTTGAATAATACTTCTCCGTTTACGCAAGCGACGTCACAGAAGTTCGCTTGTTGTTCATTTTGTGTTATATAAGGAGCATGCTTTACGAATGTGCTACTGGCCGCCATCTTGATTGACGTAACGAAGCGCGTATTTCGAGTACCCGCAAACACGTGTGAAATTCAGTTTACGAATACGACCCATAATTGATTTATTTTCATGAAGCAAACGCGTAACACTTACAATCCTCCAAGTTTACCGAATTTAACTATCATAAAGTGTCCGAGGAGCGATTATGTAAATTTTGAAAAACTGGATTAACCCTTAAAGGGCACACCCCTGATTTTTGTAACGTTAAGAGCGCACTGGATCGAATGGACCTGGCGCACCATGAATGCTTATAAAATCACAGGAACGCTTATTACCCAGCTCAAAAAATTCATGAACGTTGTTAACTATTTAGAATTGCGAGAGGATATTAATATAATAATGCAATAAGAAGAAGAATAGAGCGGATGTAAAATTCGACTTTTCAAGGGCATTTTGACCCACGGTGACCTTTAAGGGCTGAAAGTATCGATAATAATTTATATCTGAACTCAGTTTGTAGTTATTATAAAATCTAACGAGAGTTCCGTCATTATCCGCATAATTAACCGTAGCTTTAGGTATATAAATGTTAGAAGAAAATCTATTCTCTTAAAATGTACTCCTAACGAAATATCTTTTGATGACTTTTAATTTTGTAATGGTCTTTTATGGCTTTTATGGCAGTCTTATTGTTGTTATTCATCACACTGTACATATAGTAAGCATCATATTGTAATCTAATCTAACGCGTCTACGCGTATTATCCATTCACAGATCGTTTGGCCATGGCATATTTTTCTGCTGTTGATTATTAGTATAACTTGACAGTATTTTTTCCCTTTTGTAATAAAACGTGCTTGATAGTATACAGTGGATATATTTGATTAAAAACTTATCGAAACAAGATCAGAGAAACTTTTAGGAAGAGACGAGTGCTCGATAGAAATTTCTTTGGTGGAATGTATTCACTGAAAATGTCTTGGTTAGTTTTCATCAATAATTAAGACTATAATTGATCGAGTCGCAAAGAAATATATTTAATAGGATTTGAATCATATGTTTTTTTCTTTGGCACCTGTGCATCTTCAAAGACCTACTTTAAGCATTATATCTGATTGTCTGATAATAGATATCTTATGGCAGTAGCGATAAACAATTCTCATTTGCTCGTCTGTATCTCTACGAAAATAGTTAAAAATTCAAGATCTCATTACGAGTAGATAGAAGATAATTTTTGTATGTGTTCGTAATGGACTGTTATATCTACAGATTTGATAAGATCACATTATTAAAACGATTGCTTAACGTTTTTCATATTTAATCAGTGAAATTAGTTGTTTTCCTTTAAAAATTAAAAAGAATTTCTTTAGTGCTGTACGGCATCCGCGACATGCAAACTGAAGAAAAACAAATTTTCATTAATAACACTTTAGTAATGTTCACTTCCAAAATGAAATATGGATGTTTTTTCAAGGGAACAATTTGCTTCAATTAACACAGTGTGACTTTTTGTCAGTGACTATATAGTTTCTCTAATCCTGACGTCATTCGAATTGCGGTGATAGAGTTTTTCTTTGCTACATAGTAACATTTGGATTCGCACTATCTCAAGATGGAAGCACAAGACTATTGCTAAGACTTTATTTCTTTACTGCACTGATGACAACATGTACAATTGCGACTAACTCCGACAATCGATCCGACCATGGCCCAACTTGACAGCAATTTAAAATCGCTCGTCCTCTCGTGAAACGTGTGAAGAGTGGTGTTCGGATTACGATCTTCTCATAAGACGATTATCCAAATATGTTGGATCATCATTGTTGACTAATCGATATTACATTATATCCGTACTTTCTCGTCGAAGTTAAGTTAATTTCCTATCTTATCTTTTTCTTGCTGTTTTTTCTCTTAGTTTCTTGAGAAAACGCGATAGAGAGAAGAATTAGAGAGAATTAAGAAGAAATTTATTTGCAATATTGAACGTTAATTTTAACATTCCTCTGGTATTGATATAAAGATAAAACTATAATTCTGATTTTCCGTATATCGCGTGACGATAAATGAAGAAGGCATCTTTTCAGGGTAAAATATGGCCTTTCCACAACAGAAGAATACGAAGAAATTGAAAATGGATAATTCAGTTAGAGCCTGGACTGCAAAACCTATTTTGGGATCGGAGTACATGGAAGATTCCCCCCTTCAAGATGTATACGTGGGCATCATAAAAGACAAGAGAAAAATTTCATATGCAGTTCAAACTATTATTGAGGTTTTTCCTAATTTTAATCATCTGAAAAGATGCTCCGCCAATAAATTGTTATTACTCCCTCTGAAATCACCTATATCCGTAGATGAAAATCATGCCTTAAGTGAAAAAGAAGTAAAGGAGTTACTGAGTTCCAAAAATTTCGATCTTTCCGTATTGGAGGACAATCTCCAAATAGTAAAAGTTCCTGCTAAAGCTGCTAGAACTAAAGCGCAAGCAAATCGCGCTTCAAGAATTTGGCCAATAAATTTCCATCCCGATTGTAAGATCGAGTCGCTTCTTGATGGATCAATTTTCACGGAGAATCAGCTTCTAAAGATGGAGAGTTACATGGCAATAGCTATTCGAGCAGCAGCATTAGAATCCGATGGACACGAAGATTGCAATGGTAGCGCAGTGATTGTGGACCCTAAAGACGGGAGAATTCTGGCCATTGCTGCTTCTCAAATTAATCGACATCCTTTATGGCATGCATCAATGTTAGCTATTGATCTAGTCGCGAAACTTCACGGTGGAGGAGCTTGGAACTTAAACGAGACGCAAGATGATACGAAAATAATAGCGCAAACTAATTCCAATCAAGATAAGGTTTCGTTATTATACGTTGTTAATCCAAACGTAGATAATAACGTAGAACCAGATAACAAGTCACAAACAGCTTCCTGTCCCGCAATGTCAGATGAAAATTTACAATTAAGAGCAAAGAGAATTAAACGAAAGTATGAAGAGGAAGCTCCGCTATGTTTTCCTTTATCTCTGTCTGAAATTCAGTTGCCTGTGGTGGAAGGCTTGTTGAGCGATACAAAACAGAGTGGCAGAAAACAGAATTCTTCCAAAACCAAAGGAAAGACGAACACAGATGAGACGTTGGAGACCACGAAAAAATGTGGTCCATACTTATGTACGGGTTACTGGGTTTTCTTATTCAGAGAACCGTGTCCATTATGCGCAATGGCTCTTTTACATTCTAGGGCATCCAGAATATTTTACGGCACCAACAATAAAAAGACTGGTATCTTGGGTACTAAAGGTATGCTTCATACTGTACCAGGACTAAATCATCGATATGGTGTGTGGAGCGGTGTACTCGAACAAGAGGCTACCGATGAGTACAAGAGAATTCAACAGAAATATAACTCTTTGGTTGTCGCGTGAGACTAAATAACTTGGATCTAGAAATTTTATTGAGTTCAGTTCCTATTCATAATCTATCGAAATACCGATGCAAGTGAAACAGAGCAATGGTAATACAGTTCGTCCCGAATAAAGCTGGAGAGAGTTAAAAATGGGAGGGTGTACAGTGGTGATACTTTATACTGTAAGAAGATTAAGTCAATGCTGTCTGGAGTGAAGATCAAGTGTAAGACTTGCGACAAAACGCTCGTAGACGATACACTTCAAGCTGTAAGAACGTCAGCTGAGTCACAAAACTTAATTTTCTATTACGGATAGCGGTTATCTGCTAAATGACCACTCCAGGAATCTGCGGAAGTCAATCCTACGTACATTATGAGTCAAAGAATTTGCAGACTAACATAAGCATGAATGTACGCGTCAGAATTCTTAAAGCTATTTACAGGTTATTTAGGAATTAGTTTAATTACACTGGACACATTTGTATTTGTTTCATATGTACATTTTTATAGATTCTTTACAAATTAAAATAAAAGAATACTCTAAAAATTCGTCCATTTCCTTTTGTTTTTTAACGCCATCGGTTAAATGCTCCAGCAGTGTTCAATCTCCAATATCGATAGGATATTAAACGAAAGAAATATTCAGCAAGGGTACTAATGTCATAGGATAGTCAGGTATTCGCATTACAACCGGTTTATAACTTCTATCGAAAAAAAGGACGGCGCAAAAGTCTTCTTACACGTGGTTCGACCGTGCACTCGAGCATAACGACTTTCGTTTGTATGTGTTTTTACGTGTGTGCGTAAATTTGTGAAACTCTTGTGTTTTAGTATAATTAACATGCACGTAAGTAGTGTCCGTTCGCATCTATCTCTACTTTTTCGCATATATGCGGAATTGACACTTACAATTGTGCTATAAAGTTAAATAGTGTTATTCATGAAACTCTCAGAAATATAATAACAAGGAACTCGTTTCATATAAAACTTTTCATAACGAGTCTCCAAAAGATTCTTTAGTGTTTAGTGTTCGCTTTGGTTTTGTTGAAAATGGTCGTATCAAGTAGTTGTAAGTCTCTCCTCAATAACGGACAGGTATGCAAAGTGTCACAAACTATCGCACTTCGTTAAAGGGGATGATTCCTGGCGTTATTCTAAAAACTTTTTCCTAAGCGCAATCGTTTTGTAACACCCTGTGTGCTGTACTATCTATCATTGCATACATTCTTTATATTTGTATAATTCAATATTCCTAGGAGAGATCGTAAAAGGTAAAAGTTTTCACGTATCATTAGGTGGTTCGTTGATTTAGGGATCTGACATGAAAATCTCATGGTCAAGTAAGCGGTGTACTATTTCTAGATTTGCCATGAAGTATCAGTAACACTATCAAGTTAACTAGAAACAATACGTTGAATGGCAGATGCGTTAATTGTGCATATACAATTCACACAAGCCTAAAACTTTCCATGGCGTTTGTTTAGTTTCTGTGTAATAAATTTTTATCGTACCTGCGAAACGTGTGGAGCAGACCACATGGCCGTGATAATAATTAATTAGGTGGAAGACTGTCGAGTGACGTTACTCTAAAAATAAATAATGCTACACTTGGCTAAAGAATGAATACGTTCATCTAGTCATTTTCCAAAGCTTCTGTCGGATTTTCAAACTTTATCTTTTGTTAGCAGAGATGATCCTACTCTACTTGTTCAATTTTAAGTGGTTACCGATCTATTTAGGATAATATTGACAGAAAAGCATTATATCGTTTTATAATTCTGACGGTGTCTTATCACTAAGAAACTTTCTCGGAAAAAGCTCCATTTCTCATTGTATTCTTTAAAACGATACTTTTAACAAGGAGGAAACGCACGATGATGCTTTGGTCATTGATCCCACAGTAAAATAGACACGGAGCTATCGTTAGTGGTACAATGTCACGCTCAATGATATTTTCTAGTCACGCGATTGAACATTTATACTCGTAAATCTGTAGTTAGAATCGTTAAGCATGTAGTTGGCTAAAACTCATAAGTAAAATCGATACCACGCTGCGTCCAAGAACTTCGTGGTACTTGTTGCTTTAGGTAAATCCCCAAGTTAATTCAGTAATTATGGTATCTTTAATAATCATACTTCTACGAATGCAATTAAACTTGGTTATCTCTTGACTTGAGTTATGGAAGGATATCAGGAGTTGCATAAAGAACAAAAAATCACCTTTATGAGAATCAGTATTGCGTCAAATGTGAAGTCATAATTAGTCGTATGAAGCGGCTACCACAATAAACTGAATTATAATAATAAAACTCCGATAGACATTGGTGCACCAATTATATTATAAAGTACCTATTGAGTTCTGTTATAAGACTAGTACGAAAAGCACAATGATGATCATTGCAGTACAATGCGTATAACAAGAATGACCACATGATTATCATTGATGTACCAATTACATCATTAAGGCGTTGGTATGTGAATACTATTAATTCACAAAGTACTTGTAGAGTGTGTGTTCTTCCAAAGTGGTTCACATGAATTTTAATATACGAATGGAAGGTGTTTCCTATATTTCCAATAGATAGAGGGGGATTCGCGCAAGAATGGGCGCATGAAGTATATTTCGAAAATCAGTGATAATTAGATTTAATAAAAGAATGCGATCTATAATGACTTGAAAAACTATTAGCCATCGCGACTCTATCCCGCAATCGAATAAACGCAATCAAGAAAAGTTGATATCAGTACCCGCGTCAGCCCGAGACGTTTTCATCCGAGCAAAACCGAGTAGCGTGTATAATATTGACCTGACGAGTTGACTCCAATTAGCTAAACTCCAGACGTTTCACCCTGAGGAATGAAAATGAGTAGTTGATCGGCAAGAAAAATTTGAGAAAGGAGATGACGTTATTTGGTAAAGTGCTATTTGGCAAAATTACAACGAAAGGAAGCAAAAAGATGGTAGAATAGCCCATCGTCTGGAGTTTATGCGAGTCAATTGGGTCAAAATTTTCCACGGATGAATACGAGAATTTGTCCTTCAATTCCAAAGATGATAAATGTAGTTTATAGGGTTCACTAGGAAAGTTTCACGATAACCTTATGTCTCCTACAAAGAAATCCCCTATAAATAAATCTACGGGTTATGCACCGAAAGCACTGAAATCAGTAGTTTGCTCCAAATAATTCATTGGTCCGAAGAAAGATTCTCTTGAACTCGCGTGATAAAGTAACAATTTCTTGTTTCAGGTTTGAACAGATCAGTTCAACGTGGAATAAAAAATTCGAGATCGTCATAGACAGAGAGAAAAAGGAAGGAATAGGAAGAGCAGAAAAAGAGATCATTTTCCGAGGAAGATCTGCAGAGCGAGGCAGGTAGTTGATCCTAGAGCAAACACGCCTAGATTTTCTATACAAACAGAGATCTCGTATAACGTCACAAAGTTCTAATAACGAGTACGACTATCTGCCGTACTATCGAGCATAGAGAAAGAAGGTAGAGTCGGTGGCAGAGTAAGGCCTTTCAGAAGTCTCTCGAGCGTGGGCAACCGAAGCGAAAGATTCCTCGAGCTCCTAATCGTCGACAGGAGTGCTCGGGCTATCGGTCCCAAAAACGTAGTTCGCATATCAGAGATAGCGCTTCAAAAGTAATTAATCCCCATAGCAAATAGAAGACGGAACTTTGTCACTCGTATTACGGATACCTCTGTAGTCTCTGTAGTCTCTGTAGTCAGATAAGATAGACAGGAACGCTGCAAAATTGTGAATTTCATCTTCCGACTGGGTCGATCCAAGAAAAGTAGAAGTTACGACGTCGTAAAGGAGGAGGAAGAAGAAGAAGGAGAAAAAGGAGGAGGAGCAGGAAGTACAGAGTTAGGGGAAAATCATAAGAAAGAGCCGAACGGAGAAGAGATTGCACGTAGATTCAATTTGAGTAATAATGAGATCTTGAGAATTTGAGGAACCAAAGTAGGAAAATCGTGTATTGAAGTGGCAGTATAATTAGTAAGTAAAAAAACGAAGAACAAGAGAGACGCGGCCCTTCAAGGTACGACTAGAGTCGCAGTTTGTTCATCAAGACTGAGTGATTTCAATTGAGGGTTGGGTTGACCCACAAGCACATCTCTCATTGGCTGACCTCTTAAGTCTGCGAGACATTATTGGATCGAATAACCGGGACCGTCCGCGGACAATCGCCATCACTAAAGCATTTGTTGCAAAACTCTCGGCTGGTCAGTGTCGACACGTTTGTCTTTAGTCATCAAACCTATACTAACTACTTGTTATCATCAAGAAAAGCATTCTTGAGTAATTCGAAGATATAAAGGATTCTTCCTCTAGTTGCACGTGAATCTCTGTTTAAAGCTCAAAGCAAGAAGCTTCAACTATTTCCAAAAATAAGGCGTAGAAACAACTGTTAATTGTATCTTTCGACTTTACGCAGCTGTGTACACTAAAGATTTACTATCTGTTAAGCGGTATATTAAAGTCATTGTGAAAGCTATTATATGAAAGAGAAGTGAATCCCAGTGGAATGTATTCTACATTTACAAGTACAGAGTGTGTAGCTTAATTGAGAATTCTTCTCAATTTGCTAAAATTATAATTTTTGAGAGTTGGCGAATATAATCGGAAAGAAGTCGTTGAAAGGATGGAAAACTGGGAAAGGAACTAAGAGGGAACGAGAAAGAAAATATAAACCAGTGAACAGCGATCACGAGTATTGTTGATCAAATAATCCAGGGGTTAGGCCTCAAAAGTTAAAATATTGCTAAAGGTTTTAGCAAAAGCATTGATGCAAGATTGCTACTAATTTAAAGCACACATTGCACAAAAGTAAAGGGCACTCTCACTACGTTAATCATTATAGCTAACTGGATGGCACAGATTTATTGGCTTTTACTTTTTGAAAGACATTAATTAATTTTTCGGAACACTTGGAGTAGAAGTGGTAAAGAAGTCTATTGTGTAAGTAAAGGCAAAGAAATCTTGTAAGAAGGATCAAATCCTTCGCGTCCGCTCGACAAAAGTTCACACAACCTGTTGACTTTAGAGCAAATCACTCTCTGAAGCTTTCGAGAGTTTTAGCAGAGCACTTGGCAGAATTTTCCAGTTCGCTGCTGGTGTCAGCGGTGTAGAGCAGTTTTTCTCCTTACGTCAAGTCTTCTTTTTTATCGGCGCAATGGAGCGAAGGATTCTGAAAATGTGGTGACGACGTGCCAGGCAAAAGCCTCTAATATCCAGACACTACCTAGTGTGTGAGCCATAGTCGTTAGAAAACCATTAATAAACTGCTCAGAGCAGAGTGCGGGAGAAGTCCCAGAGTGAGACCCTATAAAGTTCAAGAGATAGATTGTGTTCACAAAGCATCTAGATTGCTCACCAACATTAAGGGACCTATTCCGTTGAGTCTTTAATACTTGATAGCCAAATTTCCCACAAGACTGCTTTAGTTCGAGCGAATCAAAGATTCAAGAAAGTTTTAAAGATTCGAAAACCTAGATTAAGAAGGAAGAAGGCAAAATAAATAAGCGCACTAAGGAGGGAGAGTTTGCGGTTGAAAGCTCAAAGAAGCATAAAAGCCCAAATTGGGACAAAATGCGTTGTAGTCAAGGTGTGGCGATGGTATTCGAAGACGCGTTCGTCGTGTTTTCGCGTTTTCTATCGCTGAAGTCGCGAGGTTGCGCACTTTTGGAGACGCATCGACAAAGGGAAACCACAGGAATTAAGAAGTTGTACAATAGCTTCTTCGTAATGTTCTAAGGTTCACTGTATCGAAGCCTTTGAATCCAGAATCACCGTGACCAGGTGATGCACTTTCTTTTGTGGAGCTACCCGAGAATCCTGAGGAAGGACCTCGGGCCAAGAGAGGACTAATAAGAGAGAACTAATAGAATAACTAAAAATTATCATAGAAGGAAATAGTGTAATTGGAGCAATGAGAGTGCCTAAAAACTAAGGCAATATTCTTAAGTCCAAGAGCAAAGTTTAGTGTTATGCGCCTGGTGATCCTTGACCGATTGTCCAGAAGCCGTACATTATACCAATCTTCGTACTATTTTCAAGGATATACAGACAGATTTGAACTTTAATGTGCCGTGTTTGGGTGATGCACTGTGCTCATATTTGCCAGAAGGATCTTCTTGGAGAATTCACATCCTAAAAAGAAAGCAAGTGCAAAAGAGAATCATAAAAATACACATTTTTAATCAAAGTCATAAATGATGCCAATGCCTTTCATTTGCAATTAAGGACAAATTGGCTTCAAACCTATTAAGCGCATTGTAGGATCATCATAATAAGAATTATCATATATAGAAATCGTTTATCAAAATTTTCCAAAGCAATTAGGGAGAAGGCTTTACTTCACTTTAGACAAATCCACGAAAACTGCAAAAGAGCAATAATTTCGAATCTCTTGTAGATCTATCATCGATTTGGAATCTGTTTGTCAGCTATCATCGATGTTAAGCCAAGCTAAGACTTTTCGCTCTTTTTTCTGGACTGCCAGGCGCTCTATTTGGCAAAGAATATTTGATAGAGGATAAATACCGTGGATACTTTATACTTTGAACCAACAGGAATTTGACAAATTCCAAAATTAAGGGTTCAAGGTCGTTGAATGGAACTAGAAGTAATCATGGATGGGGGCACGGAGACTCTAAGCGGAAGTATGTGGTTTACTAACAGTCCTTCGCCCCCGTACCAACAATTATCACCCATAAGAGAGAACGGATGTAATACAATTTCTGTTCAACAAGTAAGTTACTTTCATAACTTTATTTTTTCTTATCGATTATTCCTGTTCTGGGCTTTTAATAGTAAATGAGAGCTCTGAGTTAACGAATTTATTTATTACCGTTCTTATAGCAATCGATGGGATACCATACGCCAGAAGATCAGTTATGGCAAGACAAAAATAATTCTCCAAAAAATTCACCTGAAGGCGATAGGCAGATTCGTTCAAATCGCGAATCACCACAGCATCTTTCTCCGCCTTCGGAACAGCTGCTCAATTCTCAGGAAAACAATTTAAAACGCAGATCTGGACAATCACTACAAGATATCACAGAATTAGAGAGGAAGCAACCTAGAAGAGACGGTGAGTGTTTTACTTTAATAAGATTTGATTATATGGGTTATCGTAGTTTATTATCAATTTAAAAAGCAGAATTTAATAAGAATGTATGGCAGTACGTGGGATCTTTACTGTGGAAGAATTCCGTTTCGTGGCTCCATTAAAATTGGTATACGAGTGAACTTGGGAAGTATGTAACATGTAACTGATGCTGTTAATGTAGGTATAGAAGAAATACAAGTGTGCGTGCATGCATACGTCATGGACTCGTTTGTATAATGAAAATTGCAGACTTCCTCTCTTACTAAACACAGTTTGAAATAACACCTTACCGTATTATCAGTCATGGCGCACAGGAAAGCATTAGGAGAATTAAATTCTCATGCTACTTTAGATGATTTTCGAATTTCACGTTAAAGGACTTAGAGATTTAATTTAAGGACGTAATACAATCGTTATTCGAGAAAACTTACAAAATAAGTTACTAATTAATAGTCAGAGTTCTCCTGTATAGATTCTCCTTTATCAAGTATTAAAATTTAATGTTCAATGATTTTTCAATTTTTTGGTTAGAGATCTTATTTTTTAATAAATAAATACTAGTTTACGCGTCATTATATTTTCTGCTCTTTAGAGCAGATGTTGTCTTCGAACAGTATTGATGATGACTCCAAGTGAAATGGCGCAAAGTCGATCCTTATTATCTGGTGGTCGTTAACATAGATACATCATCTTAAAGGTCGTGGCCGAACGACCTCCACTCCACTGTCGTAGAAACAAATTCTTCAGAATTCTTGTCTCGATCAAAAATTACACTTTTCTTATTCCACCAAACCAAACCTATTACATACATTATCTGAATCTAGATTTTTTAATTCGGACGAATAATTTTTTTTTACAAATTACTAACTTTTTTCGATTTATTTCAAACTAAATCAGCAAACATATTAATATATCGTACGATGATATAATATTGCAGTATAGAAAATACTAGAAAAGAAGTGTTCTACTTATTTTATTTCTCCATTGCTTAATATTGATATTTGCTAATTGAAGAATGAGTAAAACACTTAAAATACAATCACCATAAAACACACACCATTAAAGTGAATTATAAATTTTGAAACCAGCCTTTATTATCCTAAGGTCATGGTCCCTACTCTGACCCTATCCACAGTCGTAGACTTAACATTTCTATATTTAATTTACGTAAATAATATGTCACTGAAAAATGTAAAGCTACCTTATGTTAAATAATACAGTTAAAAAGGCATGTGAGAACTTCATAAAAGAGGTGGTGCTTGGTCAAGAAACTTCTCAAGACTGATTTATGAAAAGCTATAGCTTGTCTTCTCCCGCGCATTCGGCGCCTTTTCGGCCACGTGGTCATTCAAACTGATAAGTCTCGAGTACACAGTGTGTCGTAGATTAACCATCCAAGAAAAGAGAGAGAGGTTGATAGCAGTTTATGAAGCAGGAGAAACCGCACGAAAATACTTGTGCTTCGTGTATTTCTTAGATTCATATGGTTCTCATTGTATTAAGCGAAAGTGACTCGAGTGTTTTGTGTGTACGTGAAAATAGGAGAGGATGAAGTGGTCGGAAGTCGAGAAGACCAGGGTTTCGTTATTGCAAGGTCGGCGTTATCCTCCAATTGCCTCGAAAAATCGACGTCGACATACGAATGTTACGTGTCAGGATACAAAAGGGAGAATTGGCATTATGCATCATCAATATCATGTTGGATTTGGAACTGTGCAAAGCGGTACAGAAACTTTGTTGTAAATAGGTTTTGTAATAGCCAAAAAATCCCTGTACTAGCTATGCATTATCTGTCTTTCATTTTCATTTAAATGCTCTAGTCCCTGATACCAGCAACTAATATTATATCTTTTTAATGAATGAAAAAATAAATTAATTAATTAGTCAATTAAAATTATACATCAAGGAAATCATTTTCTAAAATTTCCGAAATATTCTGTATTATGAAATACTCCGAAGGGTTACGAAATTCTTTATTTTGAAGAATTTGAAGAATAAGATTTAATATGTAATAAGCATACAAGTAATTGTCTATTGTTTTGAATATTTCTTTATTTACTACTTAAATGCATATTAAAGTTAAATCTATTATCAATTCTCTAGGTTCTATCGGAAGCAATGGCTTGGGACAAGGTTGGTCGACGCAAGTAGAAGAGCTTGCGGAACATCTGGCAGCTGATTTCGACGGGTCCTTATCAGCTTTGGCAGCTTCAGACTTGGCAACGGCAGTCGCCTCCTATAATATGAGGTAAGAAACTAGATAGATGTAATATATGGAACTCTTGTATCCCAATCAAAGAAGACGAGAGCGTAGTGTTTATCGACGAAGATATTCTTAAGTCTATGAGGAGTCCATCTTCTTCTTTATAAGATTTATGACAACGTCAGATATGATTTGTATACGAAGATAACGTTTTTGAGTACATTATGAATTTTTTGTCTTTTTATATCAATCGGAGTACAAAGAGCGAATAAATTCCATAAAACGAAAGGATAGATATTTAATATGATCCATGCAAATGTTTTTATGCAATCAAACTAACTTATCTTGATGGAACCAACGGTCGGTAATGCAAGTCTCTATATTATTAAACAAAAGTTGGATCGAATCTTAATCAAACACAAAGCAAAAGCAGATACAGCGAAGCTGGGCCAGAAATCCGGTTTAAACCAGTGGCAGTAGTTGGAGGCGCGTCGTCCGGTAAACACAAGGAAGTCAAGTCTGCAGAAGCTGCAACGAGCGCGAGTGCTCGTTTATACGTGGACACGTGTTTCTGCTCCAAAACGACTACTTGCAACTTCACTAGCTCTCATTAGTTCAGAGACATACACTTAGTGCGAAGTAATTACCAAAAACTACGAGCGCGAAATTTATAATTTCTACTCTCGTATTTTATTGTTATTGACAATTAAAATTCTTATCTTTGTTCTTGCCGAATGAACAATAAATCAGATAGCTCTAAAATTAGTTATCCTAACAATATAAGAATACAAAACTCTTGCACAGTACCGCGCAAATGTAGATCTGTTAAAAGGATAATTTTTCCACCATTTTTGTAAAACTAATATGTTACTAAATGTACAAACAATATTCTACAGTTCTTTTTTTATCACTAAATGATTAAATGCATGTATAGATATATGAAATTCTAAATTTGCTAAACTATTCAAAGCGCTTCGAATTTTCTCGGTAGCGCTTGATTCCAAAATAACATAGATCTCGTGAAAGCCTCAGTCGTGGAACATTACAATTAGTAATTTATAATTAAACTTCAGTAAAATAACAATAGTTGTAACGAATATTTGTTAAGTAAGCACATATTTAAAAAATTACGGACTCCACATAAATGAAAAATTAGTACAAGATTTGACTTCCGGTAAGTCATTTTAGGCGTATGATTTCCTTAATAGAATCTCGTTTTTTCGTCAATCTTCTCTTACTGTATTTTTGTCCAACACAACGATACAGTGAATTTAATCTAATAAAAGAATCTAGTGCGTTGACCAGTTCACAGTCGTGTTGAAACAGTTATTTTTAGTTGAAACATGTCGCAGTGAAAAAACGAATTCTTTTAGCGGCTATATGATATACCAGTACACTTATTACATTCTTTTCTTGCTCCATGAGTTAAATTGCCATTGCTCAAGGTGCTTATTTTCATGACTTGAAATGTCTAGAGGAAAGAACCATACAAATGGTCTTACGTGATTCGTGATCGTTTAATTGTTCAATGATCTTATTTACACATACGTTATGCAGCTATACAGTAACTGCAATGCGGGAATTTTTGACGTTTTGTAGTTCGAGCCAAAAAAGCACGTGTTATGATCAAATATAACTGTTTCTGTAGTAAATTTAGCCGTAGTAAAAGGAAATATATATATATATGTACATGGATTACTACACGGAGTACTACATTTACTCTTTATGAATGAAGTGACAAAGTTTGTGTATCAGTGATGTGTTAATCAGTAAAAGCGTGTATCGTAATAATTGTTACGTGTTAAACCGGTTTATTCCTAACGCACTTCCTATCACATTGATTCTTGTATCTCTCCTGGTGCGTTCCAGAAGATCTTATGATATCAGATCGTGCACATGACTTAATGATTCCTAAATCGCTATTTAACTGTATAAGCGGCTTAATCAATCAAATTTATTCGACCTTACGACATTACCAAATTAGAATATTTAAGATTAATCAAGGCATTAAAACTTCTTTATTATTAAGAGTCTTATTTATTACGAGAGTCTAGGGTGCAAAAGAAATAATTAACAGTTTTAAGGAAGATGCATCAGTACTTGAAGAAAGGGTAAGTTACGTACATAGAAAAATAGTTTCTGTTCTATCTCATTTTTTAAATGAACTCAAGTTAATTCTAATAAGGAAAATTTCGCGTTTCGGTGATTTTCTTATTTAAAAAAAATCTAATCGTAACATCGCTAAACCTTTGAACTTTTTAATCAAGAAGCATTTTTGGTATACGGTTGCGCATAATTTCCTATCTAACCGATATTGAATTTGTTGCAACGATAACTGGTACGTGCCGGTTTAGGCTGACCTTACAGACTCGAATGTTATCAAAGTGGTTCTCAAAACGTTCGTTTTCTTTATCGTCGATAGAAGATATGAGAATGCTTGGTTTTTCATTATTTCAGATGCATCAATTATACTTTCAGCTGGACCATCTCTCTGATTTGCCAAATACATCAATAACATTCCGTTAGAGCAATTAAATTGTTACATTGAGATCTTTTCGTACTCTTGCACCTGACTTGTACTACTATACTCGCATAGAAATTAATATATTCGTGACTATTAATAAATATCTGTAATAATGTCTTGGACGATAGTTAAGTGAACGTGCGACGGCCTTGTTAATTTTGTGTAGCAATAAAATAACAAGAAAACGGATCTAGATAACTTAATGTATTTGTACAACATAAGTAGTTTTTAAGTTAGTATGCAAAGCAGTATTAGTCGGTTTTGTGTCCAGATTGTACTGGATTTTGTGGCCCGACAAACATCCCTGTCTTTACGTGATTAACACACTGTAATAGAGTTTTTCGCGCGCATACGCACGCACACACGGGCAAGATCTTCTTGGATAAGAGAATGTATCACGTGCATAAAGTTAGGTGCGTTTTATTGTACGTGGGTCGAGCCCTCGGAGCAAACCCCAGCAGTTCATCCTAGTTGACCAGTCATGTCATCACCTCGTCAGTACCAGCACGTGACGCTGTTACTAAAGTTTATGGCTTACAAAAAGATTCGTCCGCATCTCTCGCTACGTGCTTCAAGTAAAAAAGAAAACTTTAAAGATCTAGTGGAAAACGTAAAATGACAGAATATACTAGAAAAATATTTCTATTCCAAGAGAATATGCTAGCAAAAAGTAAAGTTAACTTATGATTTGTGACGTATAAAAAATGACGAGAATACCATAAAAAACTCTAGAGATTTGTGAAAAACTTCGTTCTTCAAAATAGTGGCTATTATCGTACACGCTCACGTCTACGTGCATAGAGTGATTGTATTCTTATTAACAAAGCGGACTGATTTTTATAAAAGCCATACACTTTTTTATCATTCTTTTTTAATATATGATAATTACTTTTTTGATTAATTCTTATAATTCGTACATTGAAATATAAATGAAAGATATGATTTACGTGAAGCCCAGGTGACTTCTCAATTTTGCTGCTTATTGCTTATAATAATTTTAAATGAATCTTGTAAATTGATCAAATCATGTTAAATTGGAACTAGCTTTAGAAAAGAATTTTATCAGAGAAATTAAATAATTGTGTGCTATGCGACTTCTGTGAGATTTTATTCCCCTGATAAACAGTCATAATTGCTATTTATTATTTAGAATTGAGCAGTTTTTAGTAATTTTAATAATAATCATTAAATTTTTTTGTTACAGTGAAGCGTTGCTCGCTTTGCCATCGTTGACTGTTTTCAAGCAAGAAGCACCATCCCCTGAAAACCAACATAATAATTCCAGGTGAGTCCACAAAGGTTTGATACTGGTATTTTATTCAATTGCTTTTACAGACTATATAATTTATCTATCATTTAACTATGACATTACGGTGGGTGCAACTTCCTTATTATATTACTGGCAATGAAAGCGCTTGAGTTTGAATGACGTCAAGCAATCTCAATAACCGAACGTCTTAATATATATATATATATATATATATATATATATAAATCTAGACATGTGACATATGGTATTAGCAAAAAGAAGACGATTCAATAAGAATTCTTCATTCGCATTAATGATAGGGAGTAGAGGAGGAAGAGAAAGTGAAAATAATTCAATTGCACAATAATTGATAAATTCAAAAGAGCTTCGTTCAATTATGAAAATAGGATGAAATAGGATGGTATTGCGATTAATCGGCTATTTGTTTTGCTTTGCAATTTTCTTGAATTGGACGATAGTTGAGAAAGAATATGAAGAGGAGGAGGAGGGGAGGGGAATGGAAACATAATGAGAGATAGAGAGTATTTGATAATTTTATTCCGGAGACTCGTGGGAAATAGGGAAAAATGTAGTAATGACAACGGAATTTACCAGCTACCCCGCAGACTCGCACACTCCAAAGTGGCGATAAGCCAAAGAGGAGCTGTGGAGCTATCGGCAAACGCGAGAACGCACCCGCACTCGGGTCAGACCTTTACTCCCGCGTTTATCGAGTCTCAGACGTACCGCCATCGATGTGATTCAGTGTAAGTGTCAGTCGTTCCTTCGCCAGTTCGTACGCGTGCTAAAAGAGCTAGCTTTGTCGCGTGTTCCTAGTTTTTCCGTGGCCCACTTCGGGCCCGGAACTATTATTATTCGCAACACCGTCTTTCTTTCCTAGTAGAGCTCGTGATAGTAGTCGATCCATTTAAACTGCCTCATTAAAGTAAAGATTTTTCTGCACTCGTTTGATAGGAGAAACTATGGATAAGGAAATTTGGTATTTTGCTATTGATATTAAAAAAACGACGAAGGGTTGTTAAAGTCGCGAAAGTGTATACGATCACGTGTGTAAAAGTTAGAATGAAAAATACTAGCTTCAAAGTGCGGTTACTTCATTTGCAATTCCAAAGTGAATGGAAACTTGCCGATTCCTTATCGGCTATTGTGTATATCTTAAGAGTTTTCATTCCAATAATCATATTATTGGTATAGACGATATCTCGTTAAAAATAGTTGTTATAATTATATAGATTATAAAAGTAAAAGATTAAGAATTGGTTGTAAGATAGTTAAAAAATTGATTCCCCCTTCCTCGAAGATAAAGAAATAGCTGTATATACTCCGACAAAGAAATGTAGTATCAATATTTATTTTAATAGTCAATTTGGGAAAAAAACCAGTTTGACTGATAGCTCGATTACCACTTGAGGTACGAACTTTGTAAAATCACCTTAACACGGAGATATATGTAATGGCTACTTCTCCTAATGTTCATGAAACGGATCAATGTGATAAATAATCTAATCGGAGATTTGCGTACGAATTAATAAAATTTCTATTATCAATTGCATATTTTATAACACTATCAGTGGAATCAGGTGTTAAAGGATTATTAGTGTGATTCAGAAGAACTGATAAAATTCTACTGTACAAACAAGAAATTATAAGTGCTTAGATGAATTACAGCTTTATCTGAATTGAAGAATATAGAACTGTTAAAAAATGACGAAAGCAAGTGATTACAGTATAAATGATAATTATAAACAAAATAAGCAATCGAATTTTTAAATTACATCTATGCATGGGGGATTGGAAAACATTGAATTTACGATTATTAAATTTCGTCAGTCCAATATAAGAAATTGTCTGAAGCAAAACAATTTTTACGTCTTCAATAAAATGGTGACATATAAAGTAAATGTATAAATTTGTGCTAAATTTTGCTATGTAAATGTAAAACGTTATTTTTATAAGTCTAAATTTACATTTCTAATTATAAACTTCGTTACTGTAACTAAAATAATGAGAACTCCTCCGGAACTTAATGTATCATCGTCTTTATTTTTCAATTTATAGTAAGTTCCATATAATTTTTTGTTTGACTGATTATTTCTGCTATAAGATAAGATCTTGAACTACATTCTCTTCTTCATGTTTTTTTCTCAAGTGACGTAGAATTCTGTTTTTACGGTTTTGCAGTTTAAACCACGTGTCTCAGAGAGCGTTAAATTCGGCAGCGCCTATTAATGGAAATATTGGTAGCACAGAAGCTGATAGCAACAATAATGGACAAACAACCACTAGTCTTCATCAGTTACTGTATTCTTCTAATGAAGAATATCCACCCACTTCATCCTCCGGGAATCACGTCTCCTCATCTCAGCAAGGAACCGAGTTGAATGAGGATTGCCGGTAATAATAAATTTTAAAACGAGTATAATTAAAAGAAGAAAAAAAAATAAATAAAAAATCTTTCCTAAAAGAAAGAAAAAAACATTCCTGTATAATTCCGATTCCCTAATTACTTCTTGTCTACGGTGTACTTTATTTTATTGAGATATTTGAATATAATTATGCTAAATATATACTTATCTTAGTTTTCAGTATGTTTTGGCAGCAGCTACAAGCATTGCAACAAAAGTTAATGAAGAAACACTGACCTATCTTAATCAGGGTCAGTCGTATGAAATCAAATTAAAAAAATTGGGTGACCTGTCGGCCTATCGTGGCAAAATATTGAAGGTATTTTTTGTCTTTTACTTTTTTGGAAAAAGTATCCTTGGATGTTTTTCATGTTTGGGTAGCGGCATCTTAAAAACGCAATCATCGTTTTTCACAATATTAAACGTGAGCTCATACTGATGTGTCATTTTATCGATACGTTTTATCAAGAAAGTATTGATAATTTAATAAATTGATTTTTTTCAACAAAAAGGTGGCGATTGAAATAATTTGCAATAACTGTGATCAATGTGATTAACCCACAGCTTCGAGTACAATGTAGAGCCAAAATAACCTTTGTACTATCTATATCTATTATACGAATTAAGTGCACAAATCGGAAGCATGACTATATCTCTATCGGTAGATAACGGGTTGTAAAAGTATCCTGTCCTGTGCTAGTTTCTTTGATAATACTAATAAATGCGGCAAATGTTTTGCGCTGTCTTGGATACAATAATACCATAGGATGACTATCATAAAAGTTCAGAACTTAATTATAGACTAATCGAATGACTCTCACAGATATTCATCAGTTTCAGTGTACGCATATGATATTTGGGCCACGTAATTAATTATAATTTACGCAGTTTGCATCACACTGCAACGAAAACTGTTTTGAGATTGATAAATTTTCCAGAAATATCTAGTACGCTTATTTTTGTACTATTAATCTCAAGTTAAGGAAATCAATTCATGCAAGTCATGTACGACAGCGTGATCATTTGCTACGTCACTTAACAAATTTTTCCGTTTAGGGGGGTACTTAATTTAACTTTATAACGTTCGGTGTGAGCTCGCAAATTATCAACGTTCGTAAGATGCGAGTCGCCCAAACGGTGCTACAACGTCTCTGTAGGGACATCCGACATTCTTGTTTCAGTCAACAATTCGCATATGCTTCCATGAGAGAAGACTCCAATATACAGAACGAGAACAGATGCTTGCATGGCAACGTGCAAGACCTGGCGAAAGATTGCTAGAAGTTGACGTTCCCCTTAGCTATGGAATGGTGGACGTTTGTCAACCGTCTCCTTCCAACAATTGCGTTGAGTTTATGTGGGACCCTACTAAAGAAGTTGGAGTATACATTAAGGTGAGTCTCATTTTGTCGATATTCCATCTTTAAATGCCGTAAAACGCAGTCATTGCAGTATTGCTCGACGATGTCTCCTGTTTTTATTTTTCTACAGGTAAATTGCATCAGTACAGAATTTACACCGAAAAAACATGGCGGTGAGAAAGGAGTGCCTTTTCGCATCCAAGTTGAGACGCGCCTACCCGGAGGACCTCGCTTGCACGCTGCATCTTGCCAAGTTAAGGTTTTCAAGTTGAAGGGTGCAGACCGCAAGCACAAACAAGATCGGGATAAAATTCTGCGACGCCCACCCCACGAACAAGACAAATATCAACCCAGCTACGATTGTACGGTTCTTTCTGATGTAAGTACCGATAGAGTACGACAAATTTCATTTCTCCCGATGTTCTCTCATAATTGCACATGGCTCTTCTAATACGATTTTATTATATTTATAGATTCCTTTGGAGGCCCTGTCTTCGCCAAGTCCGATCGCACAAAACGTAGGAAGCCCGTACGCCTCGACGGAAGCAGTGTAAGTAAACTATTTATGTCTCATTTATAAAACTAAAGAAATACATTTAATAAATTGCCCGTCCTTCGCACCGTCCACTTATTAAACTGGCACGTTCAAAGTGTGAACATTTTCTTGGAATGTATTCTCGCAGTTATAGCCAATATAGCTGGATGATAATTACGCCAGTATTACAGCTATAATTGTAGGTTGTAATGTGCCTCGAGTATGTTTCTGTCGATATAATTTTTTCTAACGATGCTCGATATCTCGGTACAAAGTTACCAGAAGATTAGACTTTGCGAGATTAGGATTCATCAGACGTTACCAAGGTACTTTGTACATTGGCAGCGAGTGATAGCGAAAATGGTAACGTTATATCCAAATCTCTGACGCAAATTAAAATCACACGTAAAAGGTGCAGTACCAGCCGAAGTGCTTTGGCGCGTCTGAATATAGGATACGCAGGTTGAGAGTTGCAGTGTTGTCAGATTCTTGCGTTCAACGATGATTCCTGCAAAAAGAGAGGCTCCCGATTGAAAGTTAAAAACGATTTGAAATGGGAAGAATCGATTTTGGTTGGAAGGGTGTTTGGGGGGGGGGGGAAGGGCTATTTTGCTAAAGTCTCTTAGAGCGAGTAAAGAAATTGGCCGATGAGATGGCCAGAGGGGAAGAGAAGAGGTCTCGATTGTGAAGTTGTCAAGAGCAACGGAGAGGGGATAGAATTAGCGATGGCGCGACGGCAATGATAGCTAATACCGCGGTTGGAGAACAAGTTGGGAGGGGAACTCTAAAGAGGGGAGAATAACGACGCACACCGGCTAACAAACTGGCTCGAACTAGCATGAGCCGGCAACTGGTGAAACCGACAACGTTGCATAGCGGGAGAGAAAGAGAGAAACAGTTGACGACAATAAATTCAGAACGTCGCGCGAGACGCAAGTCGCGCTATATTTTCGCGAGTAAACTATTTATCCGGTTTTACTTCATCTTCGGCGCAAGGCAAAGCCCTTGGAAAACATTTAGCCAAGAGCAGCGATAGATCGCTCGCACAAGCGCGCGCGCGCGCGCTTCCTTATCAGCGTTATCCGAGTTATCCAATCCTGCGATAGAGATCACGGGACGAAACAAGGAAATAAGACGGCGTCTTTTCGAAATAGCTAAAAAGTGAAAGTATAAGAAAACTAAGAAGAATAAGAAGAAGAAGAAGAAGAAGAAGATCGAATTGGTAGGAAGATCCGAATATTCCGAAAGGAATATAGGAGATAGAAAAGTTGACTACTGCAGTAATACCAGGGAATAAAGTTGGTCGAAGCTTTGGTGCAAGCGAAGTTGAGCGTGAGCGAGCGAGCGAGCGAGCTAGCGAGCATTTCCGTAACTGGTTTTCCCTCCCTTCTGCCACCTCTACGACGATGCTCGAGAGTCTCGAATGTAACAGAAAATCGAATCTCGCGCGATATCTCGTTTTCTGCGTTTTGTAGTGCATCCCCGTGTGCCCGCTGGTTCGCTTGTCCGCTTCTCCGCTTGTCCGCTTGTCCGCTTCTCCGCTTGCGCAGCATTGGCAGTAGCCCTAGAGCGAAGCGAGCGCTCGTGTCGTATTTGCTGTTCTCCGCAAAATTCCAAGTGCATTATTAGCCGAGAAAAGGAAAACGACGCTTTGGGCACAAGGTGAATTAAGCGGGATAAGTTCGAATAGTGAGAGTCGCAGACATGATCTACCGCTGAGAGACTCGTGTTTATAAATAGATTGTGGAGCGGTGACCACCACCTCTCCACCTCTCGAGCGTACGTGTCCTCGGACATTTTGCAGCAACGTTCACAGCGACCGGGCCTGTTACGTCGCAACTCAGTGAAACGTGTTTCCGCGATCTCACCTGGTTATTTCGAGCGTGTACAGCGTACAACGGAGAGTCCCTTTTAGGAGCAATATCGAGAATCGACTCCGAAACACCAGCATTCGCATACCGATTGCTCACATGGGTGAACCACATTGCCACAAGTCGACGAATCTTGCTGATTGATCGAAAAATTGGCGTACCTTCTGTACGAGGGAATCGAAATTGCGACAAGTATTAAGCTCTGCGAGACCGATGATCGTTTGTTAAACCTTTGCCAAGAGCATCCTACGAAATATATTCCAGTTAATTGGCAATTATATCAATCGTTATAACTGCTGGATCAGCAACGGGTTCATCGACAATTGTATTGGCACAGCCTTGCGTGTAATTTAAACATCATTAAGCAGCATTTCGAGGATATTTTTGATGCAACGACCACACTCTCCGGTTATTTTCAGCACGGATACACTTATATACGTATTAACGTGCAAGTCCCCGCGTTAATTGCATCAAGAGCTACTTTGTAGCGACGAGTACGGGGGCAACCTTGCAACCGTTTAAATAAAATTGCAACTTGCCGAGGTGCCAAGAACCAATTTCTGTTATACTTTACGACAAGTCAGTGCTACTCCTTCGATCTGTATTGCTCCTCGAACGATTATCGATGTGATAAATATCGAACATTCTTAATATATTCTACACGAAGATAAGTTGGTTGGTACACCGTGTCACTTGTTAATCATATCAATTTCTTATATTTTATCAACGTCCTTTTATCGCCAGCTTGGCCAAATTTAAGCATTATCTTGAAAAACGTCGAGTTTTCCAACGCTTGTTACGCTCTTATCGCGCGGATTGCGCAAAGTTACTTTTCCCGAATCAGTGTGAAAGCAGTCCATCGCGTGAAATAAAAAGAAAGGAGGATCCCCGATCCTCCGCATCATCCTGATCCGACAGCCAGTTTGTCGCAGTTAACGAGAGCAAGCAGTGCGTTCCATAGATAAATGTTCTATTAAAGGAACACGATATCTCGGGGTTTGCCTATTATATAAACAAAGATTTGTAAATTCAGCCACAGTTCAATTGCCTGATTAGGGCACATAAGAGATCGAACAAGATCTTATCGAATACAAACAATAGAAAACTTCCAGTCGATTTTATCTGCGAGAGACGCCTGCCAGGCTCGTCTTTCTTGCAAACTACTCGCAAACATTCATCAAGGTCATCGGTGATAATATAAACACTTTGTTGTTCAGACTGCAGACTGCAGCACGCATTATCCAAGATCCCAAGGCAACAACGTACCCAAAGTCTCATTCAGGAAGCGCGCGATGCGTTAGACGCCATCTGAGATCAGCATTATCATTAAACTGCGTATGTAATCGTTTTGGAAAAATAAGAGATCATTTGGAAGACCCGTGATGTTTTGAGGAAAACTTCCATCCGATTGGCCTATCGTCGTGTCTCACGTGCATTTGCTAAGTTACCTGGACTGCTATATGTGTTTATAGTAGCTTTACAATTAAAGAGCAAACAGCGGATCAGACAGAGACTTGTGTTTGCTAATTGAATTTGGTAGAACGTGAAAACGCCGCTGGAATGCCCCCTTCCGGTACAGCTATTTTCCCGTCAGTAGATTGCTCGGGACCCCTTTATGTGCCAGTTGACCTGAAATTTGGACTAACCGGCAATAAAATTGTAATAGTGCGTGAAATCCTGGCCAGCCAGGTACTCTTGTCACGACAAGATCACCTCCTCAGATGACGAGCAATCTGGCCGCCGGAAAGCTGATGCCAGGGCGGTTGAATTCGGCCTTGAAGCGAGAACACTTGTCCTTGCCCATTTGTCCCCAAAGGGCAAATCCTTGAAAAAGTCTGGTCGCAAGAGGATAACTGAGGAGTGAGCTCCAAGAGCGGATAATCTGAATTTCATCCTTGAAGATTTCTTGTTCTTATCGAGTTCCTGATTCTAACTTGCCTTATCCGGAAGCGAGATGATTGCAGAAGGACTCGAGTTCCTGTTTTGCAATGATGTCGCTAGCTATGCAGTAAGAATGAAAAAGTGTGTATTTGTAGTTTTAAAACCTACGGAGTACTGTGGATCATTAGTGGTACATGACATGAAATCCACATTTTAGTTAAAACAGTTTCTCGACAAAATTTACTGATCTAAGAACTAAAGCTACTGCAACATTTGTGTCTGAAAAATTCACTCTATCCACATTATGTTTATGTACGCAAATGAAAGCATTAATGTAGCTTTTTCATCTTGAAGAATAAGGCTGAAGTCCACGTGTGTAGCATTAATTCCTAAACTGTTGATAATTTATTGCGTGTACAACTTTTTCGACCAACACACTGAAGCTAATGAATTCTGAGGTACATCTAGGTGCACACTGATGAATCGAAAGCTTTCGAACAATAATTTTGGACTTTCGAACCCCAAGTAACAGTGATTTTACTGTTACGTCATTACAGATTAAAGCAACATGAGCATATTTGTCTACAACAATTGACGATGGTTTGCAAAAACAAGTTTTCATTTCGTAAGATTTACGAAACATTATCATGAGGTAACATTAAGCGTTATAAGAAAGAAAAGAAAGATTACTGGCAAGATAAAGTCAAAACAAAACGTGCCAGTTTGAGACTCTGGCATTACCCAGTTCAAAGCGGACACCTGTAGACGTAGCGATTTATATGCGAATAGGTGTCACGGTCTTCCGCGCAAAAGAATCGATTGAGAAAAACCCTGTTGCGAAGGTCGAATTTCCAACGATAGCGGAACTGTAAAATCAGGACTGGAGATATCCAGTTTGGAGCAGACATTAAGGAATCGGCGGTGAACAATCCCACTTGAACCGAACCGATCTGCCGTCAACCAGCCTATTCTAAGTTGGAAAGACGTTTTTCTGAACTCCAACTGGTTGTAGTCACCTGCAATACAACACTAATGTTTTCTCTTCAGGCATAATAACGTCAGTCTTGAATCTTGAGACTGATCATTCCTAAAGTTGAAAGATCTCGTACGCATGTATACAATACGTACGACAATCAGCGGAAACCAAAGCTTAAAACATCATTCATTCTCCTAGACAAAGATAAATTTTAAGACTATTCCTTGATAAGGAAAAGATTTGAGACTGAAGCTTAGAATAGATAGGACACTTTGTTAATTTTTAATTGAAGGATTTCAAGGATTCATACGTACATGAGAAGAAAGATCGAGTGATCCCATAATCTTCTATCGAACCTCTTCTTCTGATTTCATCTGACCACTTACAATCCAACTTCTTCAAAAGAGTGAAGATTAAAAATTCTCAAATCACATGGAATGAAAAGAGTTCTGCGGAATATAAGAGAAAAGTTACCAAATACTTCATGTAGTGTAGAGTTCCAGGATCTGTTTAATGCATATAACAAATAATTAATTAAAATAGTGAAAAAGAGCAATCGGAAAGATTTTGCAAGTTTACCGGATAACGAGTTATCGTCCTCGAGATGTCAAAAACTTCTCCGAACTGGGACTTGAGGAGTTGTTGGGCCATTCGATCACCGCGAAGTATTCGTGGGAATTCACCGGTCTATCTTCTAGAACACGAAGTCACCGTAAGAAGCGACGGTCCTCTGGAAATCGAGTTAGTTGCTAAATTCGTGCATGCCCTCTCGCAAACTGATTTGAGAAGATGTCACTTGATGCGGGGTGGCTTGGTCAGTCTCACCTTGAAGAAACGTCGAAACACTGTGAAACGAATAAGTGGAGCTGGATCTCAGAAATATTCTTTTCGATTGAAGTCGCTCTCCATGTAAGAATAGCTTGAATGCATTTATAATTTTTACGAGTAATAAGAAAAGTGGACTTAAAATAGCTCGTTAAAGCAATACTAATCCATTGCACGAATTCTTGGTTTTCTCTCTTTATCGGATACTCTAGCCCAGTGACAACTCAATGCAACTATCTAATAAAGCATTTGTTTACTTTTCTTTTACAGATCACCGCAAACTCGTACAACAATAGGCAATAATTCTTCGCCGGTAGTTGCGCCGTTAGCGCTCTCAGTTTCCAATTCTGGTATTGTACCATTTGTGCCTGCATGCGATGCTGTGAAGGAAGACATAGGAGCTACGCCCGCTCTTCCATCGTCAGCTGCAATCTTGCCTGACCAGTCATGTGTCGATTCAGATGTGCGTTTCAATGGGAAGAAACCTAATACTACAGAATCAATCGAATCCATGAAAACTGTAAGTTCTCTCAACATTGCTGTTAAAAGTATTTCACTTCATCTGATTTGCATAGTTCGAGCAAGAGTAATCTTCAATTACCTGTTGCGACAGTATTGTATTTACCGCCTTATCTTTTCTGGCTCGTTATTTTCTCATGTGTTTTATGCGTGCATATATTTGAATTTGACAAATAAATCTGGCGCCAATTTTATTACGTTAACAAGTCCGACAAATAAATTCTTGGCATGAAAAACCGGTTGTCTCTCCAAAAGCTTTAATTTCCATCGAATTTCAAATGTTAAACGTTATTAATTGGCTAATATTTGGATTCTCCAGAGCTCCGTATTTCTGGACGAACTGCCAAGTGATGCAAACGCAGCTCAAACAAGCGCCTGGCTTCGTGCAAGTCGTTTCAACGCATTCGAATCAACATTCGCGAGCTTTTCAGCATCGGACATTCTGCGCTTGTCCCGAGATGACCTGATTCAAATCTGTGGATTAGCAGATGGCATCCGGTTGTTCAACGCTCTCCATTCAAAAGCGCCAACGCCGAAGCTTACCCTCTACTTTTCGCTAGAAGGAAATAGCTCAATATGGAGAGTCGCGTATCTCGATAGTCTCACTACTACCTCCTTGACCAACAAACTTCTTAGCACCTTAAATTTATCGCACGATCGACTGCACTCGATCCTCTTTCTTGGACCCCAAGGAATTCATGTTCTGGTCACCAACGATCTAGTAGCAAATATGAAGGATGAAAGCATGTACTTTGTGGAAACTATAAAAGGTCAGTGTTTTTATCGGTATTTTATTAAAAAAAAAAAATTATATTAATAAAGAATCTTTCTCATTTTTTTCATCATTCGTCATATCATATTTTCATAATATGATTAAATATTGTTTTAGATCCAACCAGTGACCGTTACAAACTACTTTTGAAACCATCTTCGCGTTGACTACATCGGAAGATGTATTAAAAATCGGGTTAATTTCTATGGTCTATTTTATATAAATTGGTAGGAAGATTATGAGAGAAACTTTAACTTTCAATTTAAATAAATTGTAAGAAATTAAATTTTAATTTCTGCATAATTTTTTAGGGTGTCAAATTTATTTTTTTTTTGTTTTTACTTTGATTAATTTAATCATATATTGCCATTTTGGGCATGTGCATGCATATACCCATTATCGATAAATTTAGTACAAAGTGAAATGTTTGATCATGCATCATAGTCATTAATAAAATTTTGTTGAAAAATCATTAGCTTATTCAACTTTTGTAAATTTTTTAAAAAATTACAATAAAAATTGAGATTAAATAATATAATGCTCAACTATTCTTGAGTTTTGTCTTGTAGAATGGTAAATTTGCTTATATTTCTCCCTTAAGAAAGTTTAAATCAATTACTTATATAATTATTTGAAATATCTACAAAAATTAATGAAATTTGTAGAGACCTGAGAATACTCAAATAAAATTTATTATCAAATTAATTTTATTCTGAGAGTAGTTTCTAGATGCGAATATTCTACAAGACAGTTCTACAGGTATAATATTACACTATAAATATTTTTATATATAATATATATACTTGAAATAATTATATTTTTAAATTCTCTTAGAGTTACACTTCTAAAATTAAATAAATCTTTTTTATATCATAGTTATATGAAATTGAGGGTTTAGTATGATTTTTTTAAGAACAATTTTTTCATATCATGTGATTTTACAATACTGCGTATCCATTTCCTTGTTGAATAGTTTATAATTATTATCACTGCAAATTATTATTTGCAGTTGTTATTGCAAGTGTTTTGCAAACTTATGTTATATTGTGTTACATTATGAATAGTTTTAATGATTATACATCGATAGAAAAATTTATTTAAAATATATCGCCTTAACTTGTTTTAAAAACATGCCAAATACATTTGAATAATTAATTACATAAATGTCAAATTAGAAATTAATATTTCTACAAAGCTTGCCTTTTATTGCGAATTATTTAGAAACTGAAGTGCCTGTTATAAAAGTATATTTATATTCATTATTTGAAAAGAAATAATATTTTAATATAAGAAACAGATAATATTTAGTGCCAATAATATAAAATTGTTAAGAACTAATATGGTTATGGGAATATAAAGTATTATAGAAAATTATCATTGATACGCAATCCCCTCGCCTCTTAGCCAATTTATTTTATATATTATTGGATACGCGTTAGATTATAATACTGAAATGTACTCGACCACATACTCATATTACAGATATAAGATACGTTAATTATAGAAAGACTATAATTTCGATTACATTTATAACGTAATGCAAAAATTTTTAAATTGTATTACCAATTATAAGTGCTTCGATTATGCAGTACAATAATTAAATATATTATGTATATATTAAAAATATTATGCATAAATAGAATATTTTTCTGTACTTTAAATCCAAGATTTGACACAAGATGCAGAAATATGAATGCAAATATATCAAGTATTGTCTGTTTTAATGTAATTCCATATTTTATTATGGATAGAACAATAAAAGCTTATTATGTAATACTGAGTATTTTTAAAAAGTTGTTAAACCTTTATATAGTTTTTTATATAAGGAGTTAAAGAAAATAAAAACTATAATCATAAATATATTTTATTTAATAAAATTATATAAGAAATAGATTGTGCAACGGTATCATGCCTTATATAAGTCATCATATACCATCATAAAAATAAAACGAGTAATTTCACAGCAAATGTCTCTCAATTTACAAATATCAACATGATTGGTTTCCGCATTAACACACCGTGATGAAAAATAATATCACTTTATCTGGTCAAATTTATTCAGGCTGTTACTTCTTCTTTTTTGCCTGCTTGTTTTTCTTCTTCTCTTCTCTCTTATGTTCACGTTCTGATAAAACTTTGAAGAGCTTATAGACGAAAAACACTGAAAAATAATATTGTTTTTTTAATGTATCGTAATTTTTTAAATTAATTGTGCGAGAAATCGATGATTTCTATCAGAGCATTTAATTCATAAGATAATTAATAATCGTACCAAATACGAGAAAAAAAAGTACTACGCCTGAATACAAACTAATTTCTAAAATTTGATATTTAAACCAAGAAACTTCAATTTGAGAGGTAAATTTATCCACTTTGTCTCTAATTAAATCTACGGCCTCTTTTCTGAATGTTTTCTGCTGCTCTTCGTCTAAATTTTCATAACGATCTAAGATACTCGACAATTTGTCTTTTATATTTTGCGAAAATAAGTTGCCGCCTTGCAGCTTATCCAAAATCGTTTGAGCCATTTAAAAAGATTCTTGCACAGAATATAAAACACTTGCAAAATAATCAAATAAATATTTGTAAAAAAAAGCTATTTTGAGATACTACAAGAAGAGGATATTCATCGCCAACTTCATAAGTTTTACTAAGCAAAAGTATAAGAATTCAGATGTTCGAAAAACGATTAGATAACGATAGCCATCATTTTTCTCGATAAATAATACATACACACACATATAATATGTATAGGTAATCTAGTATTTTTATCTGATTTTTATTTTTCAAAAATGATAAATATAAAATAATAAGTTATTGGGTCTCGCTCATAAGACTTGATTCTACAAATGTTAATGTGAAAGTGATGCAAGTATTTTTAAGTGTATCATAGTTTGTACAAGTTTTTGAGTCAGTCGAATATTTACCGAAAATAAGGAAAACCACGCTGAGGAGAGAAAACAAAATGAGAGTCTGTATGGGCCAATTATCAGCAGATACTGTTCCAGATGGTACGTTCTGTGTTTGGCTGTAAACAGACTTTAATAATTCTTGACGCAACGATTCCTTATCCTCGTCCGAAAGGCCGGTTAATGAATCGAGCATGTTCAGTACTTCTTCCGGACTGGGAAGTTTAGCATCAATGCCAGGAATGTTGACATCCGCTGCTGCATCCGCAACAACTTGTTCTTTGTTAACATTCGCAGCATCATCGGCTCTTGCAAAAGCAAGACTTTGGAATAATGTCATCCACATCCTATTTCAAATATCTTAGATTATATATGAATATTTCAAAAGTACATGTTCTCTTATCGTAGATTACTAACACTGAATCAAGTAGCTAATGTGTCCATTATGCTTCGTAAAATTTCGAAGTACAGACAATTCTTGAAGAGAGTATAACATTCTAACTGATAAACATGTAGCAAGTACATTGAGAATAAACAGTGCCATATGGCATTATCTAGCTAATCATTATTTCAGAAGATACACAATGTTTAAAGAAAAATCAATCTCTTGCCAAAAATGTTATAATCGATGTGCAGTTTATAAGAACAGGAATGGAACTTTATATTCTACAGAGTTAAATTGTGATATTTCTAGTGTTGCTTATAATTTTCTTAATCAGGCAGCGAATCAATTTCTCCAGTCTTCAAAATAATATCAGTTTTTGTTCGATATTTGAGGATATCCTACCTGTTGAGATTCTTTTCTCTTTTTTGTAAAGCTGTGCGACAATTCTACTTTGATTTCACTGACGTTTTAAGATATACACGCGAGAATCTTGAGGAACATTCACTGAAAAAAGATAATCGATCACTGAACGAAATGCAGAGTTTGGCGGGAAGATAAGTTGCCGCTCATTGTGGAAACTACCAATTGGTTGGTTTGAACAAGGACAGATACTTGATTGGCGTTTACGCCATTTAAAGCCAACGTGGCTACTTCCTTCCAGCGTGTAAACCACGAAGCGTATATTAAAGTCACATCAATGATCTGGCCTTAACAACGTGTAGATTAATACGTTGTAAGCAAACGACTGCTGGGTGTTGTCTGTTATCGTGAATTACTCTCAATTATCGATATCCAATTTTTATTTATAGGTATACCTTTTATATTTAGCTTCTAGCAATATATTCAATGCAAAATCTTGCCCCGTTACAGTCCAGTCCACACCGTTATTCGCTATTGATATATTTATTTTTAGTATATTGGATCAATGATTCTAAATTTGACTACTTATGAAACAACAAAGCTTTCCACAATATGGGTATAGAGGTAAATAATATAAAACAATAAGCGAAATCTCTCTCTCTCTCTCTCTCTTTTTATTCTTGCAACATCAAACAGTTAATGATGAATGTGGAACACATGAGATGATCTCGTCAACTATTGCGAGTGCATTATAAACCTGTTGCCCTGAACTCCAAGGCAGATCAATGACATTACTGCCGGTATTACGACTTTTCTCTTTTAGATGCTATTGCCAAAGTTCAATTAAATTCAATGTAGGCAGAGATAAAGCTGATTTAATTCTAAAATTACAAAATGTTAGAAAATTTGTTATGATTAATCGTATAAGAAGAAAATCTTAATGCTTTTGCACTCCGACAGAAAATCATGTGTTTCTCGCAATGGGTACATGCTTAACGTCTAAAAAGTGCCGCGCTTTTCAATGATAATCTCACCGGAAAGACCAATCACTGTAATTGCTGGAATTATAAAAACACTGTTACTAAAACCGTGTTCGATTAGGCCATCTGGCCCTCCGCTTAAATCGACCATTTCTTCCAATTCAGCACAAAATTTTGGTGGAAATCCGTGAACACGTAAAACGTTGCTTCGGAACAGGTGTCACCATGACGCCATCTAGGAAACGCCTAAGCTTCGGTTAAGCTTAATAATGTTTTTAAATGATTATATCAAATAGATTATTATTTCATTTTAACAAAAGTGCTTTTTGTTAAAATATAACTTTAGACATTCAACTCTCCTGGTGATTTTAAGTCTTAACAAAGCATTTCGAGTAACCGCTATAATCATGCATATCGATCTTCGTGTCTATCATTTTTCTCAATGCTATGAATTCTATATGTATATACTCAATTTGGAATAAGGCGCATGATTCGGAAAGCATGGTCAAGGTCATAGAAATAATTATAATTTAAACAGACAGAAATTTTCTTCGGTTATTAAACTTTATTAACATAAAATAACTTGTTTCTACTTACCAGTTAATCTATACTCATAATATTTACTTGTAAAATGAATTCAAGTATTACCGATCAATTTTATATTTCAAATTCCCCTCTACCAAGTCTGATTTCGTCCGTTATTATGTGCGAACCACGTTGCGAATATACATCTAACTACTATATAGAGCCAGGAGCGTTTACCACCATTTTATACCCTTTTTTAAACGTATCACGTCCCTTAGATTCATTATTAAATCAAAGTAATATATTTCTTGACTTGCAAAGTTAAGTTTGACATTAATCATGGTAAATGAAACTAAACAATCATGTCTAAAATGGGCAAAAATAACTGATAAAGGTATAGCTCCACAAAAGAAGTCTGCTCAAGCTGCTGGCTTTGATTTGAGAAGGTAATCACTTTATTTTAAATCTTGACATAAAACATATACCTCTAATTTTTTCTTCAATTTAATATTATTTCTTAAAAAGTGCGTATGACTGCGTCGTACCTGCGCATGGTAAGCAATTAATAATGACTGATATACAAGTTGAAATGCCCCCTGGTACTTATGGTAGAATAGCACCAAGATCTGGATTATCATGGGAAAATCATTTAGACGTTGGAGCTGGAGTTATAGATGCTGATTATAGGTATGTATTATATTAAATTCTATTGTTAAATTATATATATATATTTTTTTGTTTAATTGCAATATTGTTGCTAATTATCATTTTAATAGAGGAAACATAGGAATTGTGATGTTTAATCACAGTAATAAGGACTTCGAAATAAAACATGGTGATCGAGTTGCACAACTGATATGTGAAAAACTCGAATATCCTGAGCTTTTAGAAGTAGCAAAATTAGAAGATACTGCTAGAGGGGAAGCAGGATTGGGTTCAACAGGAGTTAATTAAATCACACGTTACAGTATTATTATTTAAGAAAAAAGCCATTGTATTTTTTAAAATAATTTTGTAACTCATTATATGAAAAATTTTATTAAATATACAATATAAAACCTATGAATGTGTGTACTATATTTATATTCTTCATATTATATTTTATATATTTCATTTAATATACACATTAACCATGATTATAAAATGAACGAAAACATGATTATTTTTATGCTACATCTTTGACAATGAAACAAGTCCTGTTGGTATAGATATTGTTTTAACAATATTTAAGACATTCTTAAATTCTTTATGAGTGCAATCTTTTAGTAATTTAAAAGCAACATTTTCAACAGTAGTTATTTGGCATCCCATTTGTTGCATCCTCTGAAAAAAATATTGTTCTATGCACAGATCTAATAAAAATTAATAATATAGTCACATTACCTGTAAAGCTAGTAATCTGTTTTCTTGTGTGCGAGAAGAAATACAGTCTGCTACAGCATGTACTTCGAATCCAAATCTTTTTAAATCAATTGCAGTATTCTCAACACAAACATGACCTTCAATTCCTATTAATATGATAGCTTCTGGTTTACTGCCATTGCAAATTGTAGAAAGTTCTTTTTCAACCTATAATAAAAGAGTATGGTTCTTGTAATTAAACATAGCTTATTCTAATTTTGATTTAAAAAGTTCATATGCTAATAAATATTACATACTTCAGGAGTATACATACTAAATGTGGTTTTGGCAAAAGGTCCTTTAGCACCAGAAATATCTAAACTAGAAACTGTTTTCCCTAATGCTGTTGGATTTTGTTCTGTAACCAGCATTGGAACATTTAAAAGTTTTAATGCACTTATCTGTAAGAAAAAGTATACTTCATGAAAAAGAGAGATAATATAGAAGAATAATGATTGCTATAAAATCTAACCAATCTTGATGAATTTTGTATAATGCTGTCAAATTCAAATATTGCTTTTGAAAATTTCTCTTGAAGATCACATATTAATAGTGCACTTTTTGTTGGTTTTATTATTGCCTTTACAGCACTGATTGCCATCGTTTCTTTAAATTAAACTTAATAAAATAAGTGTTTTGAAATTATTGTAAGTTCTTTGGATTTTGTATACTAAATTGTAAATTATTATATAACTCTTGACTGGTTATAGCTTCATGACTTGCATAGCTCATATGTGGGACCATACAAGCTTCTCGGTGATAAGAATTATCTTTGAAAAATAATAGAAAAAACAAAACTACAACTTTACATACAAATGGATTAATGTATATTGTTATGTTGGGGGTTTAAATGATGATACTGTACATATACTGAGTCTTCCATAAATAAAGATAGAAAGCTTAAGTAGTTGTGTTAAAATCACACTATTACATAAGCTGTTTCTAGTTTTTTAATTTTATTACTTTTTATTCATATTTTTGTACAAGTAAATTAATAGGAAATCAACAAAATAATGTATAATTAAATAACATTTTTTATTAAAAGTAATTATTACATAAAAGTGGGATATAACAATTGTCATTTAATATTACAATTGAGCAAACAACTTCAAAAGTATTTTACTAAAGCTTCGATTTCCACGTATTTATACGTATCTGTATACTATGATGATATACTAATGTATATATAGTATACTTCGTGATTGAGATAAAAGTTTGGTGTGATGTTAAGGTTATACTTATTTTAAAATACAGACAAATTTTCTTTTATAATATCTTAACCATTGTTGTTTACAATAATGTTTCAACGATCTGTGTGTAGTAAAGCAGCCTCGCGTGTACCTTATTTTCTTCGTTTATTTACTTCGCAAAAATTTTCTACTACTCTTTCTAATGGAACCGGTGATAATACAGAAAACATTAATAAAGAATTTTTAGAAAAAACTAATACAGAAAAATCAAATAATCTTATTGACGACAAAGAAAATGTTAGAGAACTTCTTCAAAATGCTGCTAGTTATAATGATTTAAAAGATGAGAGTTGGTCAACCACCCCTTACCCTGCTGGTGGACCAACAACGCCAGAATTAGAAGTTACAGAAGAACCTAAAGCTGAACCAAATGATCATACAATACTTCTCTTTCCAGGACAGGGTACTTTAAAAGTAGGTACAGTTAAGAAATATTTGAAGTTTCCTGGGTCTAAAGAGTTGTTTGAAATATCAAATGAAATTCTGGGATATGATCTTTTGGATCTATGTTTAAATGGCCCGCAAGAAAAGCTAGATAAAACATTATACAATCAACCAGCAACTGTTGTTACTTCATTGGCAGCTTTAGAAAAAATTAGAGAAGAAAGACCAAATACATTTGATAATTGTGTAGCTGCAGCAGGATACAGCCTGGGTGAAATAAGTGCATTAATATTTTCTGGTGCTATATCTGTTGAACAAGGTATTAGACTTGTAGCAGTAAGAGCAGCAGCAATGCAACATGCAGCTAGTAAAACTCCACAAGGAATGTTATCTGTATATATTAATCCAGACGCTAAATATAATCAAGCATTAAAAGATGCAAAAAGTTGGGCTTTAGATAATGGTATTGAAAATCCTGTCTGTCAGTAAGTAATTTTTAGCCATTTATACAGTTAATGTTTGAAAATAGTGTATATAATAAAGTAAGTATATATGTTATTCACTATTTTTATAGGACTGCTATTTATGTATATACACAAACTAAAGTAATAGGTGGTAATGAGGAAGCATTAAAGTATATTGAAAACAATAGTGGAAGGTTTAGTTTATCAAAGTTACAAAGGCTTCCAGTGTCAGGAGCTTTTCACACTCCGTTAATGGAACCAGCTTTAAAACCATTCTTCAAAATCTTAGATGCTACAAATGTACATGATCCTAGAATTTATGTTCATTCTAATATCAATGCAAAGCCCTATTATAATAAAAATAACATTAAAAAATATTTATTGAGGCAACTCGTTTGCCCTGTCAAATGGGAACAGGTAATTCAAAAAATGTATGATAGAAAACCTGGTATGAGTTTTCCCAGAACTATAGATGTTGCTTCACAAGGAAGAATGAGATTAATTTTAAAAGCAATTAATACGAAAGCAGCAGATGTTTGTATTTCTGTATAAAAGATAATAAACTTATATGAACTTTTTATAACTCGATTTTTCAAGCTTTTCCAGTGGTCTTTCCCTAAGTTTTTATACACCTAGTACGCGTCTCGAAGAGTACTATAAACTTGTTAAATTATAAGGGGGTAGGTGACTAAGCAATTTTTGACAAAATAGCAAGTGGTACCCCTTGCCATTTATGAAGAAATCGATGTATCCGAATCACTTGTAATTTCATGAAGACTTAGCATTCGATAGATAGAATAGGCATTCGAACATACTTTTCAAAAATATTCATTTTTCTGAAAATGGCAACACTTCAAAGATCGAAAAATTTTTGACAAAATTCTAAGAATCGCTTGTAATTCTGTAGGGACTTAGTTTTCGATAGATAGAACGCAGTGCAGAAAGCCGTTTCCAAAAATATTCATTTTTCTGGAAATGGCAACTCTTTAAAATTTATAAAATTTAAAATCTTCTGTTGTAGTAGACCTGATTGGTGGTTTTGGGCCTACTAAATTCTTTACAGAGTATCAGGCAAAAATTTTTTTTTTTTTTTTTGACAGGTGAGGAGAATCTGAAACCAGACACCCTGGACCACCGAACCCTGAAGTGTTTTCTCCTGGGGTCAGTAGGTCAAGGGTAGTGTGGGGTTCGACCCACTAAACTCCTCACCCAGGCATTTTTTGAACCACCGAATAATTCGTTCGATGATTCTTGCCTTTATACTATACTTCCTGATTTCCGAAGAGACCAGGAAGCGACATGAAAACATGTACCGTGAATCTATAGGCGGTTTCTGAACACATCCAATATTTTGGACAAAAACGAAATCTTGTTTTTGCTACACCTCTCTTAGTTAAGATGGTTCATGGGTTACCACGTTCCTCTACATTTATTTCTTCCTGTTTCTGTCTTTCCCGTTAGGTCCCATCTTAGGTGATTATCGCAAGTTTTTAGTAGTAAACTTTAATCTTAAATCATCCATTGTATAATATTCTATATGTTTCTATCTTTTATTCTATATTAATTAATAAATTTTTGTGTGACTAATTTTTAGTATATAATTTTCTTTTGTTAATAGATTTTGCTAAAATGGGACGACGTCCAGCAAGATGGTATGTGATAGAACCTATGTTAACTTAGATTTGTTTTGTGTTTGGATTAGTATATAAAATATGTAGTGTTTAATTTTATATTATATACATTTTGTTTAACTGTAAATATCATTTTAGTTATCGGTACTGCAAAAATAAGCCATACCCAAAATCCAGATTTTGCAGAGGTGTTCCAGATCCGAAAATACGTATTTTCGATCTTGGAAAGAAGAAAGCTTCAGTAGAAGATTTTCCTCTTTGTGTGCATCTTGTATCCGATGAGTATGAGCAACTTAGTTCAGAAGCTCTTGAGGCAGGACGTATTTGTGCAAACAAGTATATGGTTAAGAATGCTGGAAAAGACCAGTTTCATATTCGAATGAGACTTCATCCATTCCATGTCATTCGAATCAATAAAATGTTATCGTGTGCTGGAGCCGATAGGTTTGTAACTCAATAAAACACAAGTAATCTTAGTTACTTGATATGGATATAGGATTTCTTAATTTGGTTACTCTGTATCATTATAGGCTTCAGACTGGAATGAGAGGTGCCTTTGGTAAGCCCCAAGGAACAGTTGCAAGAGTGCATATTGGACAGCCTATCATGAGTGTGCGGTCATCAGACCGTCACAAGGCTGCAGTAATAGAAGCACTTCGTCGTGCCAAGTTTAAGTTCCCTGGACGTCAGAAAATCTATGTCTCAAAGAAATGGGGATTTACAAAATATGATCGAGCTGAATATGAAGATCTAAAAGCAGCAGGTCGTTTGGCACCTGATGGTTGCAATGTGAAATATTTACCTGAACATGGTCCCCTTGATCACTGGAAGAAATTTAGAGAATTTTTAGCAACAGCTTAAAAATTTTTCTTTTATTCAAATATTCTAAGTGAAATAAAATTTTAAAAATAAAATACGGATTTGCTTTTTCTTTTATTTATTCAACATAACTTTAGCAATATAAGTAAAGCATCAAATTTCCCTTACACAAGTAATTCTATTGTATTCAATATTTTCTACATAAAATAAAATTTGATTAAAGCCCTTGATATGCTGACGACTGTTAGATTCAGCGTATCGTTTTAAATATACTACATCGATTTACTCGAACTTTCCTTTTTTGAACATAATTTATTGAAAAATCAATAGCATTTTTATAATGTAAATAGACAAACGTTTTGGTATTTAAAGCAGGCTTTACATTTCTCTATGTGTTAGAAATATTTAATGATTTTGTACAAGTAAAAAAACAGTAAAAAAAAGTTGTAAAGGGAGAGAGATTCTTACAGTATATATTATATTTTTATAAATGTTAAATAAAATCGTTTTTTTTTTAAACTAATTAAGTAATAAATAAATCTCGATATCTACATCACATATATTAACAAGTTTATAACTAAAAATATTCCTTAAAAGCCGAATATATAAAAACTATTAAATGATATACTAATGGGAATGACAAGTAATATTTGTATCAGTTTCAATATCCTTATTTCTTGTTTCTTCGTCTATATCAATTCCGCATATTTTATAACTATGAGTATCCAAAGCTTCAGTACTCGTAGCTGCGTCCAGTAATGGTGATAACTTTTCTGCTTCACTATCTTCATCTTGTCCTTGACTCTATAATAATACAGTATTATTATATTATGCATTTCTTTTAATTGGGCTGTATTCATAACTGTATTTATAATTGTATAATTACTTCATAATGAGTAGTTGGCTGCTTTTCATTTACTAATCTAAGAGTATCTCTCGATCTTAAGCTAGATTTATCTCGTTGGTGAACAGCTTTTGATCTAACAGCTGGAGAACGATTATGTAGTTCCTTTTGGGATCCCGAATTTTCATCTCGTGCGAGTAAAACAGACATTCTAAACTCTGGAGTTGGACAAGGAGTGCTACTAGTTCTTGCTGAAAGATCTGCATCTTTTGAAGAAACATGTTTAGAAAGTGATGAACGCTCAGAGGAACTATAAATTATATTGAATCAGTTATTATTAATAAATCGTCTTTTACTTTTAAATGAAATACATAACCATACATACCGATTCAAAGCTTCAGCAGCTTGAATAGCACTGGCAGTATCTGTATCTGGAGTATCGGGAGATTCTGGAGCAAGAACAGCTGCTCTAGGTGTATACGGACCATTTAAAGCTTCAATTAGTGATACTGCCTCATATCCAGATGGTATATTTTCACAACTTCCCTACCATTAGTTAAATAATTAATTAAATTTTGTTAATTACAAGAAGATGCTGTATGTTTACCTCTGGCAGTTGTGGATTAGGAACAGCAGTACTAGTGGCTTTTTGTAAAGCTTTTATTTGTAAAAGTGCTCTAAACGGTGCACGACAAATGGGACAATTGTTTGCTTGATATCTAAGAGAATCTGCACAACTATTACATAGGCACAGGTGTCTACAAGGTAAAATCAAAGTATCACGAACATCACACATACAAATTACACATTCCGAACCATTATCATCGGTATCTTCGTCACTTCCTTGTTGCTGAAATATAATATAATTAAATTAAAAATTTTAATGTTTTATCATACATTTTCTTGATCAATCGAACCTTCGCATTTTCAGTATTTTTATTTTCGATTCCATAAATTTCTTGTAATAAATAACAAAGACCATCAACATATAATTTTTGTTTAAGAGCTTTTAATACATATGTTCCGTCTGAATATTTTTCTACTACTGCTATTGTTGTATGAGATTGTCTCGGTTCATCCGATCCTTCTTCTGCTACACAATGAATGGCAATTGGAATAATCTATATAAAGTGTTAAATATTCTTGAGTGTAATATTTTCATATTTAACATAAATAAATATAATTTTTTTAAATTTAATTTACTTCTCTCTCTGCATTATACATTAAACTTTCTTCACTATATTGCGTTGGGTCAAAAACATGAGATGGTTGAGAAAATAATTGATTTGCACCTTTTTTATAGTGATATGTTTCAGAATTCATACTTAGATCATATGGTATAAATCTATAATATTTAAAAATATTAATAAAATATTATTATATAAAATATTAAATAATTTTGTATACATTTACTCACACAACACCTTTGGCTGTTATTTCTTCAGTACAAAAGTAACAAATTGTAATAGCACACTTTACATCACAATCAAATGTAAATTCAATATTATAACGATTGTTTTTTTTATCTATATCACCTTCAACGTAATGTTTTGCATTCTGGGATGCGGAAGACGTGGATGTTTGTTCTGGGCAATGAACCAATCTTAATGACTCTTTTCTTATATTAATTAAACTTTTTAATGTTTTAGTAGGGTCATTAGCTTGAGGTGGCGGATATGGAAACTATAATAATGAATAAATATAAAATCACATACATATTTTTAAAAGTATTTCGCAATATCAGCTATTTAATAAAAGTAACATACAGGTGTAGGTCTACTACCCAAAAAGTTTAGATCTGAATTCTCTCCAAAAAGATAAGCTTCTGGTTGAGGTGTATCGAATCTTTCACCTCCCATAATAAAGTGACTGCCAAAATAACTTCCTATCAATCATTATACATATTTATATATATGTGTGTTTATAAATTTTAGTTATGTAGAAAAACAAATTTTCTTTTTATTGACATTATTAAATAAATTACATTAATACTAACCAGAACGAGGCGGATATTTGTATGCGTGATTTGACACAATATCAACTTCTTCCACACCAGCATTTTGTCTACTCGTTAATGATCCCATTTTTTAATAGTTCAAGAATTTTCAATCAAATATAAATTCTCTGATATTTGTATTTGCTAAACTTTATAGTTCATAACACTAAATTTCATCACTATTAAACCATTGTTTGCTGTCAAGCTGTCACTTATAGAATTCTTGATGTGTTCTAAATTTTTCTGTGCATACGTACCAAAGTATAGTGTTTATATACTAAAAATTAACAATCATAACGTAGAATAGTATAGAGTGTTTTTTGTTAAATTCGCTTCTCTTTAAGGCGCATACAACCTTCATTCACAGTCACTTTTGCTGTACTTAAGTAAATCTAAGAAGTTATTTCAATAAATATATGTGTACGTATACATATAGATTTATATTTGTATACTTGTATATTTTTGTCTATTTACATATTATATAAAAATATACACATTATATATATAATTAACGTGTTGCTTTATAATGGAAACTGCTGAATTGCCAGAGGACGCATCTTCAAGAAATCAGTTTACAGTTGATGATTTAGATATTGAAATTTTACCACTTATTTACGAAATCATTCGCAGGTTTGTTTCACTTAAATAGTTCATTAAAGTGTTTTCATATTATGACATTAAGTAAAATATATTGAATAACATCGTCTTTTAAAAATAGATTTGATATTAATAGTGATTACGAAATTTTATGTAATTTATGTTCAATTAAAATACCTTTCGTTTGTTATGAAAAATTATTTTTTAGTGAGGTGCATATTTAATTCTTTTATATTAATTTAACTTTTTAAACAATATTAAATCATTATTAATTATTAGTATAGAAAAAGATCCACATGATACCACACAAAAAGCCAAGGAATCTCAGGATACAAGTCATAAAATCTTAGAATTACAGAAAAAATTAGACTCGGCACGTTCTCAAGTAAGACAAGTTCAATTTAATTGAAAGTAACTATTGTAAAGAAGAAATTTGAGAAGTAGCTTTTTAATTTATATATATTTTTAGATAAGAAGATTACCAGGAATAGAGTATAGCAAAGAAGAGCAGTTGCAAAAATTAGAAACATTACGCAAGCAATTGAGACTTAAGCGAGAACTTTTATTAAAATATCGTAATATGTGTACATTTGAAGTACCTAAAGTATAAAGGTATTTTTTGTGTAATAATTTTTTGTATTTATAATCATGTTTTGGCGTAACCTTATGAGGTACTTGGCAAATAATGAAAGCCTTGTTCAAAAATTAGCCGATTCTCAACCTATGAGAAGAGCTGCACAATTCACAGTTTATATGCTCAGTAAAACTGGTTCTATTTCTGGTGTTAATAATATACCTTCTAGTCCAAAAGATTTTTTAGAACATTTGCAAGGTATTTTACGACGTTTTCAAAATAGAATAAAAGATGCGTCAGATAAAAAGAAACCAAAATAAATATGTAACTTCTAGTACGATTAGATAAAATGTTTTTTGCTCATATAAAAGTTTATAAGATTACTTTAGCAGGAAATTATGTATTTAAACAGAAAAAAACAATAAACATTAAAAGTACTATTTAATAACATTGAAATACATTAACCTGTTTTACAGAATATATTCTTTTAATGTTATGTAAAATTTGTTGATGTATATAAAGAAATACTGTTATATATTAATAAATAAATATATCTTGATTTTTATTTAATTTCAGTCAAATAATAATAGCATTTTATTTATTAGCAAAATACCAAATAAAAAATAGTAAACTAGTACTTACTTTATTTGTGTTTGTGTGTGATTATAATATTTAAAAAGAAATTTGAAAATATAATTTTTTCCTTATATTTCTAAATATGTTTTAGTAAATTTAAAGTATTTAGCCTAGCTTGTACATTTATTCTGGAACAATTGATGCATTTTAAAGAAACTTAAGTTGTAGGTGGATTTTGCTCTGATAGAGGTTGAATTGTATTATTAGCTGGATTATTAGACTTTCCACCTCTACGCCCTCTTCCTTTTTTATTTTGACTCATTAAAGATTTTTGTGGCATATTTTCGCGTTTAGCTGCTTGATCAGAACTTGATTCAGCTATGTCTAATGTCTAGAAAAGTGTATATACATACATATATAAATGATCAATATTAATTTTTTACAATATTTAGTACAATCATTTTATATAAACAAACCTGTACAGCACTTTGTCTGCCTTGTTGACTTTTGTTAGGTTTATTGATTCGTGATGATTGAGAATTTATATTACTGCACTGAGTAATAAGTCGTAATACATTTCCAACTGCTTTAGTACGACCTTCTCTAAAAACCATTCTTTGCCCAGGTTTTATATACTCTGGATGTTTAATAAATCTGAAATGTACTAAAGCTTTATCTCCGGTTCTTAAGCAATCTTGAGACATTGAAAGTATAGATGCGGTTTGTCTTATACTTCCACAATGGACTGAAATTTTAACAATCACAATTAATTGTTATAATTATTTTTAAAATTATATAAAACTTTTATAAAATCATAAAATATATTGTGTATATACCCATTGCCTGATAACGAGAACTGATAGTTGTAGGATGATGCAATACTAAGATTTCTCCTTCAAATTCCCAACAAGCTTGCGGATTTAATGCAGGTGCTACCATTACCATACCTTTTCGTATTTGAGATCTCTTAATCTTTTTTAAAGCAAAACTTGCAGTTTGTCCACCTCTGACTTCGCGTACTGACATTCGTTTTCTATGAATACTCTTTACCGTAATTGGTATAAAGTGGCCCAAAGGATCAGGACCTAATAGTAATGTGTCATTCAGTTTTATTACACCTTTTAAGGTTGTTCCAGAAACAACAGTACCTACACCCTAAATAGAGTAAAAAATGTTAAATACATAATTAAATAATTATATAAATCTTATTAATATATAAAGATTATTACATACGGGAACAGAGTAAGTATCGTCAATTTGAAATTCTGCAGGTTCGTCATCGTGACTTGTAATGCGCGCAGTAAGCAAATTCAGAAACATTTTAAGAAGGCCTAAATTTTCTCCAGTTACATTAGAGACTTGAAAAATTGGACACAGCCTATGTACAATATAATGATATGCAAAATTATTATTAGATGAATTATATTTTCTAGTATCTTATTTCATTTTTAAATGATGAATTATAATTACCTTTCTGAAACAAAATTAGTAGCACTGATTACAACATCATCTGGTGTCTTTACAGTGACAGGAACTTTTCTGCATCCAGGTGATTTTAATATTCTTATAAGTAATCTTAAATTATCTTGTAGCACATTTGGAGGGCACATATCGATTTTGGTAACTACTACAAATACAGGTACTGATAAAGCCAAGGCAAGACCTAAATGTTCTTTAGTCATTCCAACTATACCAGCATTTGCTCCAACCATTAACATTCCTAAGAATAAGATGATTTAAGTTTATTTTTTTAAATAAATAAAATATTTTAGTGATAAAAATTTATTAACATAATATTTACACATCTTACCAAAGTCTGGAGCATGTCCTGTCATTCCAAACACAGTTGTTTTAAGATAACGCTCATGACCAGCAAGATCAATAAATGTAATAACTTTAGATGATTTTTCACATATTTTTACCCAATCTAATGATCCATGTTCAGGTTTATTTACAACATTACCTAAAATAATATTTCAAAATGTATACCTTATAATCTCTATAGTTGCATCATCAAATATTGCATTGATTATTATTGCATCATATATTGTCATCTTACCAAAACTATCAAAACCAAGTATATCATTTCCTACTGAACTAGTTCTCCCAGTTTCGGCTTCATGTTTGTGACGAAAAAGTTTTTGGCGAGCAAGACCACGACCATTGTCAAACTCTCCATGGGTTAAAACTCCTAAGAGCGTTGACTTCCCAGCATCAACATTTCCAACTACCGCTACTCTGTAATGTAATTTCTTCGTATTAAATAATGTTAAAAACATAAAAAAATTAAATAATTCTCATATTCTTAGATAAAATATTTTTCAAATATATATATATTTTAGATTTATACCTAATTTCAAGAAAATCTTGTTGGTCCAGACGTTTTCTAACTAGGTATTGACCTGTCAAGCCTTGCTCTACTTTTCTTTGTCTTAGAAGAACACAATCTGCTTCTAATGTTGCTGCAAGAGATTGTAAAGTAGCCACAGATGCTTCATACTCATCTTCTTTTAATCCATCTTCTGATCCATCTATCAATACAGTAAATCAGTGTAACATAACTTCAACAAAAACAATAATATTTGAATACCAACCTTCTGCTATACCAATATCAAAAATGGTCTCGCTACCACCATCATGAATTCTTTCTTTTAATCTTTTAAGTAATAGTTCATATTGATCTTCAGAAGGACTTACAAAGACACCCTAAGAGTTATTAATATTTATTAAATATTCAAAAATAAATATTGTTAAATTAAAAAATAAAAGATCAATACCTTTCCTCTGATACTGGAGTAATCCTTAGTAGAAATAGAGGAATGCTCTTTCTCAGAGATTGATGAATTATTTGATTTTACAACAGATGTTGACATTGTATTATAAATATGCTTTTAAATATTGATATAAATAGTAAAATGTTATAGCCGAGCCTGTTTTATGTTCACTAATGTTTACAAAATATTTATCTCATTAGCATACTCTCATTCACAAAAAACATCTTCCAATATTTAAATCCAAATCTTTTTCTATAGATAATTGTTGATGACAGATGCATTACTGCTGATTATTAAAGTGTCAGTATTAACAATATACTCGGTCAATAATAGAAATCCATATTCTTTCTATTGTGCCATGATCGTTGTATAAAAGTATGTATAAACCAACTTCACTGTAATGATGAAATTGTTTTTTGACATTATGAAATATGAGTTAACTCAAAATATATGAAAATATATGCAATTTAGGAAAGATATTTTTAATAACTATAATTTTTAACTTATGCAATAAAGGTGTTCATATTTTTACAAAATTATGCAATACTTTTATAACAAGAGAAAATCTAATCATAAAATTATAACATATTGGAAGGCTTAATAATGTGTTTTAAATAGTTTTATGTGAAAGTTTATTAAAAAAGTTTCTACAAAATTTAATGAATATTCAAATGTTATCCATCAAAATGAAAAATAATGAATATTTACCAGGAAATCCCGTACAATATGGTCACATATGTAGTTTACATCTACGTTAGCTACGTTGAAACATTTACAACTGAATGCAACTGACAGATTAAAGCTGATAGCAGTCGAAGTGGTGTCTGCTAATTCAGTTGTATTTGTAATCGATTGATAAGTATTTGTGTCTATACATTCATGTACATAAGCTAAGCACCCCCACCAACTCACTAATTAAAGGAGAAAGAGACTTAAGGATATTTTTATTCGACTTCTAAGACCTTAGAACATTTATAACTAGATGATGTATATTGCTTTTAACAATCTGAATTGAAACGTGATCCATAGCTCAGCAAACATATAATCCTTAATTTAACATGTATCTAAATCATTAGAAGCAATAGAAATGACTAATATATATGAAAATTAATAAAAATTAATATTATAATATTTAAATATATGCTAATAAAATTGCGCGGATTTCAACATATCGAGTTGTATATCATATGAGTAATCTTTTATCTTTGTTTTGTTATGCTCCAAATTGAACAAAGACTTCTTATTTGCCGGTGATTGTACATCCTTGGACAGATATCGAGTCCCTTACGTCAATAACAGATACATTTGGTGATCTCTCCCACCACATGTGTTAAATGCGATATCGCAAATTCTCCTCTTATTTCGCGCTATTTCTCCTTCACTAAGTGGAAGAGACTAAGAGTAAAATTTTCCTTCAACTTCTATCTTCTATGAAATGTGTAATTAGGAAATCACATGGGTTTTGACTCTCTACTTTTGATGCAAAAAGTAGATTTTTTTGATATTTGAATTGACTTTTTGAATTGCTTAGTTATTTATCCCACTGTACAAATTGTCGGTAAAAGGAAAATATACAGTGCCATCTATAAGCAAGTCATTAAACTAATGAACGAGAAATTTTTCTTGTTAACACATCGAGTCCAATTACTCATTTTTACTTGTTCCTCGGTGCATTTTTACTCATTAATGAGTAGGAATTCAATGTAAATCTTAAAATCATTGTCTAATAATTTAATTTTCTTATATTTATAGATTTTACTAAAATGGGTAGACGTCCGGCTAGATGGTGAGTAATAGTATTTTTATTTGGATTTGTATCCATTTCTAATAATAAAATTTATTATTCTAGTTATCGATATTGCAAGAATAAGCCATACCCAAAATCCAGATTTTGCAGAGGTGTTCCAGATCCAAAAATACGTATTTTCGATCTTGGAAAGAAGAAAGCTTCAGTAGAAGATTTTCCTCTTTGTGTGCATCTTGTATCCGATGAGTATGAGCAACTTAGTTCAGAAGCTCTTGAGGCAGGACGTATTTGTGCAAACAAGTATATGGTTAAGAATGCTGGAAAAGACCAGTTTCATATTCGAATGAGACTTCATCCATTCCATGTCATTCGAATCAATAAAATGTTATCGTGTGCTGGAGCCGATAGGTTTGTAACTCAATAAAACACAAGTAATCTTAGTTACTTGATATGGATATAGGATTTCTTAATTTGGTTACTCTGTATCATTATAGGCTTCAGACTGGAATGAGAGGTGCCTTTGGTAAGCCCCAAGGAACAGTTGCAAGAGTGCATATTGGACAACCTATTATGAGCGTTCGATCAGCAGACCGTCATAAGGCTGCAGTAATAGAAGCACTGCGACGTGCCAAGTTCAAGTTCCCTGGACGTCAGAAAATCTATGTCTCAAAGAAATGGGGATTTACCAAATATGATCGAGCTGAATATGAAGAGCTAAAAGAGGCAGGTCGTTTGGCACCTGATGGTTGTAATGTGAAATATTTACCCGAACATGGACCCCTTGATCACTGGAAGAAATTTAGAGAATATTTAGCAACAGCTTAAAAATTGAAATAAACTAATTAGAATTAAAAGTAAACTTTTTATGACTTTTTATTTACCACTCTCTTCCCTCGATTAATTTTAATTTGTCCAATAATTTTTTTCTTTGTTGAATAAAAGTTTATTTATGTAATATGTGATAAGATATTTATACAATTTATATATGTAATATCTTATGGTACCCTACATATAGTTTTCTTTCAGTTTCAAAACGAACTTATCAATGCGTGGACTCTTCTTGTAAGTAAGAACGTTTATCGGCATAGGAATAAAGTTACGAAACGATGAAGTAGGAGGCATTGCAATAAACTAACGAAGAAAAAAAAAGGAGGCAAGAAGCAAGAATGGGAAGAAAGTGTTCAAGAAAAAAAATGTGAGGAAAAACGAAATACGAATAGTTACGCTATTAGCTTTCCGGAAAATTTCCTTCACCCTGGGGGCTTACACAACTGAATTAGGAAAGCAAACGCCGAAAAGTTTGTTTACCTCAATGCTGGTTTTCCCGAGAGGTACCTACGGTATATCTGCAATTACATAGTTTTCTGTACGAAACTCTTCGTTTTCGATATTCTTACCTATTCAAGTTGTTATATTTCTTTACTTTATTTTAAAGAAATCTTCATTAAACATTCATATATTATATGTATGTACGCATTGATTCTTAATTATTGGAAAGTATATATAAGATAATAATTATACTCAGAGATGAATTTCTTTTGGAAACATTTTATTTCTCAGCGTGAGTCTTATTATATTATATAAAGGCATGTAAATTATTTAATTTACAAAACGATAAAATGAAATGACGTGAGCACGTTCCAGGCTTTCGGGATCCAGCTCATTATTGCTATTATGGGGGAGGGTGGAAGGACTTTTAATGTATATTCCATTAATTGGTTTAATATCCAGATGCTAAGAATTTCATTATGCATAAATTAATAATATTACAAATTATATACTAAGCTTACAAATTTACAATAAAATTTTGTACAGTTTTCCAACACGCTTTTGCTTTTCATACTTTAAACGAACAAATAATTTATATTACATCTAATTACAATTGATATTTAAGTGGATATGCAATTTATTCTTAAAATTTCAAGTAACGAGGATTTGCGAAAGTCTAATGCGAAGCGATTGTAAGAGAAAACAATGAGGAAAATAGTTTTTCCATTTGAGCATGTTAAAAAGTTCTTATCACATCGTAAATACGATTGCGTTTAAAAGCGTGGATTTTCGCAAATTAAATACAATTCGATTTACCTTCTGCCTCTTTCCCTAAATACCACAGTTCTACTATAAGCGTAATCTGTTTTACTGCCGAGTCTCAGCAGAATTTGGGGTTCGACTTTGATTGCCCGCTGAAAATTGGCGAGTATTTCGCTCAACCCTGGATCGTGTTACCGTTTGTTAACGAAGTGATTGTACTTCACAGTAACTTCTCGAAAACGAATCGCTAATACCATTAGTTACAGAATAAATGTTATTTTTATGATTTTCATTAATTCTGATTGTAATAGGAGCAACGACATGGATGAAAATTGTCAGGGAAAAATTATTGAAAATTTTATTCTAAGATGAAAACTCTTTTCGCTGGAAAGTATAATTCGCGTACGATAATATAACAGAAGCGATTTTTAACTCTATTCTTTTAAACAATTAAAAACTCTTTATATATTGTTTATTTTGAAAAAATATATTTAACAGAATCAATTGAGTAGGCATATATCTTGAAACATGTTAGAAGCCACAAAAGTAATAGGGTCTTGTCGTAGCTTCTTTTTAATATTAGTTTTCTTCCTTCATCATTCTACTTTTGTTTTATCGGAGTCTCATTCATGCACCCACATAGATTATCAATAAAAATGAATGTTGTAACATCGTGGAGGTATATTGAAAACTTGTAAATTGATTCTAAATCTTCACGCTGGTGTAATATTACATGTATAACATATCCCGAACACGAAGTATTATTTTGTACGAAAGACTCGGATCTATTTCTACTTAGAAAAATGAAGATTTCATTGGCTTCAACAATCTCGGGAACATCCTCCGTAACGAAGCGCGATTATTATTATTACAAATCCGTAACTTTTATTAAAACAAGAATGTTAAAATTAATCCATTTCGAAGCTCTGCTTCTTGGTATGATTACGTATTGTACCTATTATATATAAGTGTAATAAATAAAAAAGTATTCTTTCGATTTTTGCCTGTGTTACGACCTGCTATTGGAATAAGTTGGCATAACATGTTTGAAGCCAAGAATATTTGTCAATTACCTTTTTATTTATTTCACTATATGTCTATCTATAAGAAATCTACAAATATATGCACCATACACACATTTTACAAATATAGTTTGGATTTATTTTTCACGTATGGTGTTTAAGGTGGCGAAGACAAAATCGCACTCCGTCAGATGAAAATCTTATCAGGTGAATTATTTTACGCATGAAAATGCCGTATACTTAATCAGTAACAACATTCTTGAAATGGTATGTCATGGAACGTTTGGTCCTTAAATTATCTCTTTTACAGGTAAAATGGTTTGGTATTGAAATTACATCTAAGTGGAATCTTTCAATGTGAAAATAGTCGATGAGATTCATTAATAATAATTTTAAATATTAATCCGAATTTTGATCTAGAAGAATGTGTTGCACACTCACACGCACACGCACACGCACACATACACACACACACACACGCGCGCGTGCAGACATACATCAAACTTATTGATATTAATAACATTATATTAAAAGAGATTTAATCCGAGGGGAAATTGAATTTCACATTAAAATAGAATGTATAATAATACTTATTTTAAAGCATAACAATTTTCGGATACTTAATAAATAAATTGTACAAATTCAATGAAACAATGATCCGTCTCGCTCCCCTCCACCCCAGTTAACAATAAAAAACCACATTGTAAAGAATTTGTAATTTGGGAATGAATCGTTTAACTTTTTAGTTACGTATAAAGCGTTTGCTGCTTCAATTGATACAAGATATTTTCTATCCTAGACCAACATAGACTTTTTAGATTTCTTTAATATTTATAATGTACGCACAAGTCTATATACACATGAACATATATGATTTATGATTTACAACGAGCAATATATCTCTTAGGGGGGGGGGGGGGGGGGGGTTCTATGCCAACGTAGGATACAATTTTCAACACGTATAGTTTCTTTGATCGTGAAAGTTTTTGTCCCTCATAATTCTACCCTCTACGACATACATACGAGAATGTGGGTATCAACGAATATTTTCAATAACATTTTTATCGATGGTCCGTAATAGAAATGTACCTTCGTGAGTTGCGAATTATCTCGTGCCTCAGCTGCCATATTACATAATATACAGTAATTATATTTTATTAATGTACAATTTCGCCATTTCTCTTAATGCTATAAAATCAAAGACAACAAATTACGGAAAACTCTTTTCTTCGGGAATGAGCTGTACATATTTACAATTTCCTTTTATGAATATGTTATCTAAAAGCGTTTTTCCATTGCAAGTAATCATTGCTCCTGCATAGTTTTAGTACACCGCAGGATAGAGTACCGGAATGTACAGAAAATAATGAAGGAGCTAACGAAGGAGCATCAATTATAATTAATCTTTAAATGACCTGAACAATGCATGCACATTACTGCACGTCGATCTTTTAGCCACTGAACGATAAAACGAATTTCGATCAATTTAATCTCGCATATTATAGTTAGGTTCAATAAGAATCATGTAAAAACTTTATCGCGGTGTACGTATTAGATACATTAGAATAACACAATTGTACTTGTTCATTAGTCACACGCGTGATGAGAATTGTGATAAAGTGTAAAAAATTGTACTTGCGAAATTTTTCAAGTTCGGGTGTTCTGAGAAAGTGTAGCTCTAGTGAGAAATATCGTGTTCTATACAAGTATTGGCTCTTAAGGGGATTTATGTGAATGTCTCATAAATCAATTTCCCTTACTGTATACCATTTATATAAAAAAGTGGCACAACCAAGTGCTTATCGTCATTTACTTAATCATTAGATGGAAGGATTACGATATACGTGATTTACATGATGATTAATATTACTTTTGCACTAGTTAGAAAGTATTTATTATTTATATAAAAACTCATATATATGTATGTGTATCACACACTATCGGTTTGATACATTGACACATAATAGCAGTCTGCTGTGAATTTTGATTTTGCTTAACACGTTCGGCTATCGTTTCTAAAAAAAAGTTTAAGCACTTCAAGCGGATAGTGGTAGCAAATTGGGGGAGAGGGGGAGGAGTAAATAAGTTTTGAATAAGAAGAACTTGAGTGCAAGTTGAGTGTACGATTCAGCATTTTCTTTTTGGAAAAAACCTTTCGGAGAGTTTCAAGTTTAATCATTCGCAGTGGAGTGTCGAGGAGAAGAAACTTCGGACTATTGAAATTTCATAAGCTACGTTTTCATCAATCCGAATCTTCCCCGATTCGGTTCGCATATATTTCTAGAATCAGGATTCGAGAAAGAACAAACCGACTGTTGTAAGAAATTCATTGAAATGCGCTCCTGTATATTTTCTTGGGCGGAGGAAAAATCTTTTCCTTTAATATTGCCACCATGCTAAATATTTATTTAGATCGCACGTGAATGGAATAAATGGGCACACGTATGGAATAAAAGGAAAGTGACGTCAGTGCAATTTATATTGCGCCGTCAAGTAAATCTCCGTGATATGCTAGGATGTCCTAGAAGCGTTGAATTTGTCGATTAAAACTCTGTCACTCATTGTTAAATTAAATTCATTTAAAAGTCCTTTATTTGATCAACGGCTCCAAATGGAATCAATAGAATCGATGACTCGAATGAATCAAGCGAAAACCCATACTTACCACGCGATATCGACAGAGAACTCGCGTATCCCTGGAATAGGTAAAATAACTTTAAGCTTAAAGTCTTTTCTCGGATATATATACAACGGCATCTCGATACTTGAGTGGAAAGCGTTTATGAAGAGAGTGCTTGCCGCGGAGCGTGAAGAGACGGGAGGAAAAAGTTGGAAAGTGAAGGAAGAAAAATTCGATCGGCAGTTTCCGGCCAGTTGGCGCTTGTCAGCAATTAAAATAATTCTCGTTAAAAGCCGCAGGAGATTTTAATGGGTCCGGGTCGCTTTTTCAAGTATTATAATCAACAGCCGGCGTGGGTGACAGCGTACTTGCACAATGAGGTTGACTGCAGTGCCGTTGAAAAGAAAGAGTACCGCTCGGAATCCTCGCAATTCTTAATTAAACTTTTTCCCGTCTCCATCTTCCGCGTTTAAGCGCGAAAACTTTGCCAAGCCACTTTTTGCGAACGGTCCATCCGCTTGAAAAATAAGACGAGGTATACAGGGAAAACGGGATTATATCGTTTTTCAGTGGAACACACTTCCGGTTCGATATACCGTCATGAGGATGCTCGAATATCCTTTTTCTTTTTTTTTTCTTTTTTTCTAGAGAATCGATCAGAGAAAGTATGTTTTTCTTTCCTTCTACTGTTGTTCTCGTAAATTGGGTCTCGTAAATTGATTGAAATTAGCGGGCGGTAGTTAATCCGGGTTTGATCTAACGCAATAGAGAGAATCAGACGAGAGTACGTGCGATTCTTCGGGGGAATCCCGCGAAGTAAATCAAATGGCCAGTGGCAGCAAAGCTATCGGGGAAGATTTCAATTTGAACGACTTGCCGATCGTACCAGTCGCGATTTCATCCGGACATTTTTCAGCTCTGCATAATATATGAAGAAGAATCCCGAGAAAGCCGAGAAAGGTTAGCCGCGCGATAGCCCGACTCGCCTTTGATCGATGGTGGCTCTGAATTTGTTGACGGAGGAAAATGCTGCAGGAGTAACGGTGAAAATTTCCCTTTGACATTCTTCCAGTTCCGGTCGGTAGCCGCCATGACGTTTCTTCACTTTCGTCAATTTTATTTTCGTCGCCCTCTTTTAAACTGGCAGTGTCACGCTATCAGCAAGTCACTCGTGGGAGAGAAGGATTTCAAAAGTTTTCCGCTGTTTTTTCGACCATGCACCAAATTTTAGGGCAGCGCTGATGATTCACGGAGAATTTCTAGCAAACCGCAAAGTGCGGCGGAAGTGGTCTAAGTTTCACTGGGACCTTACAAAAGGTATTCCTCAGTCAGTCTACGTACATAATAATATACGCTACATATGTATACATTAATGGATTTCTTCCTCCTACTACACGTAAACACTTAATTTTATTGTAAATCCAGTTTAGAGTCTCTCTTCTACTAGTGCGATTTACGCTAGAAAATAGTCGTGTAATCTCGTCGATCGTTTCATCGCTTTAAAGGAAACTACGAGAAACGATCGAAGGAATAATTCGTCGCGATTTTGTAAAGATGAATATTCGTCACTCGTGTGCAAATCAGAGGAGATTTTTTTCGTCAGCCCATTCTCGCTGCTCTCTCTCTCTCTCTCTCTCTCTCACTCTCTTTCTCTCTGGTTGTGTGGAGCATGCCTTGGAAACGGAAGAAACTCAAAAAACGTGACAAAAACTAGAACATTTCTGATTTTCAGCGAAGCATTAGTGCAAATATATGAAAATATCGAGGAAGTAAAATACATTCATATGTTAAGTTTTAAAAGTATGAGATTCTGTTTCGAGAATTTCAGCGGAAATGCACGGAAATCTTTTTGGAAGAACTGAAATGCGCACATTTGTACCGGAGGTTTTGAAACATGAAATCCTTCTTTGAAAGATCGAAGATATATTTTTAGTTCTTAGCTTGAAATTACTGTTTCACTTTGATTTTTTATCAAGCAGAAAATTTCTCTAATCGAAAAGATCCTCGAAATGGTACAGTACAATAGCACAGTTCGAAAAGTGGTGAATGATCGAACGAAATCACGATGTGTTAAAGAGGATGTGCTATTCAAGCCGGAACATAACGTGTAGCTTGAAATACTTTAACGGCTGAAAATCTTTAATCTCTCGATTAAACCATACACACACACATGTATAGCGTATACTTTTCCTCGTTCAAGACCTAAAAATGATGGAAGCTTGATGTTTCAATCAACGGAGTGTATCAAGTTATTTAGCATTTTGCACGTTTTACAATTTAATTGCCCGGAAAATTAGGCGGAACCATTCGAAGATGCTTTTTCACGTTTTCTGCTTTTTTCAAGGCTTTACAAATTTTTGCCTTTACCTAATAATTATTAAAAACAGTAAAGTGCAGTGTGTTGTCTAGAAAGAAAGAGTGATTCGACCATTTCCACTATTTTCAGATTAGCTTATATAGCACTGGATAAGCTTTAATTAAATATTATTTTCAAGCTGTACGCGTCATAGCTCCATATATTACATCGTATGAAATCTGAGTAGAAAGCATTAATGGGCTCTACACGAGTATCAGTTTCCTTGTGTTTGCGTAACAAAGTACGATGGTGTGTACGACCTAATATACTTCTGCATACAAACACTGTTCAATAATTATCAACCCTTTTGAAACGAACCCTTCAAATTTATAAATCGAAATTCAATTATCCAGCCCGTTTAAAATAGTTTAGTTTTTATTCTTTGAAAAACTTTCAATCTCTCGAATAATTCGATTGATTCGATAAACAAGTGTTTCAATCGATTGCATTAATTCAGTGTACGTGTCCGAATCGATTCGCCAATTAACGCTATTTAAATATTTCAATGGATGACGTTTCCCCGAACGCGCGCGAGTATACGTAGATTGTTACGTCGATTTAAGATAATGGGGAGGAAAAAACTTAATGAAATATTTCAGGAAATTAGCTCTGGAAGGGTTAAATCCTGTGTTTTTCCGTGGGTAATGTAACTAGCCTACTTGAAATTATTGCACTTCGTACTACAGTCTAGAAGTTGAAAGAGCTTACGAGTACGTGTACTTGTTCTTTGTACAGGGCGTATTAGTCAAAAGATTAGAAAAGTTAGCGGGACCTGACCCCGTTCTATTCACACACACACACACACGCAACTAGAGCAGACGCGCGTTCGCGCGCGCACACACACACAACACGCACGTCATGCACATGCCTCCACACACTACTATCTATACGTATTTTATAGGTATACGTCATAACAGTCGCGTCAGTCGTGGCGATATCTCGTTTCCATGGATTACAGAACCATTTTCGGTAAGCTTCCTTATATTTCCTCGGTTGGTAACCTGAGAAAATGGCACGTCCAATTGTTCCGGTGGCGATAAACGGCAAAATAGGAAGAGTCGCCGCAATCCAAGGACATATCGCGCTATTTAAAAAAAATCGCGCGGATAATAATTTAAGGAGGGTGGAAAGCTACAGAGTTTTGCGTAACGGCCTCGCCTATCGAGTGAAATTCTCACTCGTAGCGGGTGTCTCGAGCTACTAGTTCTCAGCTAATTTTTTCTGGTGACACATCGTGGAGTCTAATCCCTTAAGGCTGTGCTAAAGAGGATGATCGAAGAGTAGAGCGCTCGGTTTTAGCTGTAGAGACAGGTTGATTACTCGCAGGACACCCGTTTTTGAAACGGTAACCGCGTACCAATGTGGAACGAGCTCGTTGCTTTTTTCGAATTAACCGAATTGATCAAATTTGCCGATTTTTCTCCATTTAAGTCAATTAACTGAGTCATTGAATCCAATCAATTGAATTATCGACTTTGGTAGATTCAATTAATTGTTTTGTCTGTCCCCCTCCGTGGTTTTGCGCTCCAAGAGGGGGAGGACGTGGAAAGTGGAGGAGGAAGGGGATAGAGGATGAAGGCACACACATTTAAATATAATAATTCAGGTTAAAAAAAGGCTATTATATCGAAAAGAGGGTCCATTAATATCGTGATCGTGGGGAGAGGATCGCATCGCGCCCGTTCAATTAATTTCAGTGGAACATAGGAATATAGGAATATAGGGAGCGAAGGAAAAATTCGTAATTAACGAGGAGGTGGCACGCAATTAAAGGGCGTTCCGCAATAGAGCTTTTATCGGAGAATTCTCGTTCGAGATTCGTACGGAGTGCTCGTTTCGTCGAGGCATCGGAGAGTGGCGTAACCTCCACCCTAAACCCACTCCTACATGTAGTGGCGGACGCCCAGTCTTCTGCCGACGCCGCGGCGTCTTCTGCACAGCAGCTTTTTGAAGGCGTTCCTGAATTCCGGTGAGAACACCGTGTAGATTGCCGGATTCAAGGTGGAATTGAAATACCTGAAACACAGTAGCGGATCCTAATTGCAAAACCGTCGAATTTCATTTGGGAATCAAATGGCCAAAGTTTCCATTGAATACCGGGGACGCCACCTCAAGGAGTTGGAGGACCAAAAATTTCTAACGCTTCAATCTGCACGCGAAGAATTGCAGATTCGACTAAAATCTCGGAAATTCGGTGCTCTCGATGATCGGGGCAGCGCCTGCCCTCCTACCGCTATTACAAATAGAATCGACGTCGAAGTCGGAGTAGGGCGAGGGCTAAGAATTTTAGCAGCCCCGATCGTCGGGGGATCCCAATGCGGATTTCGATGCAAATTACCTACGTAATTGCACAACATAATTCGCGTTCTTCTTCTCGAGAGCCGCCGGCTGGCACCTAATCTGTTTTTCAGGCACGTCCGAGGCGCAGATATATCAAGAACGTCGTCAGGACCTTTTACCATCATCCAATTAGTCTCACGCGAGCAAGCCTTACGACACCGTGCGCGCGGCAGCTTTCAGCAACGTTTTCAGGAAATTAGATTACTGGTTTTGCCTCGGCTGTGTCTATTGATTTATCGACGTTCCTTTCGACGGCGAAGGGCTCTGCATTCCCGTGGCGTTATCTCGTGCACTCCGCGAAAAAGAGTTACTCGGAGATGGCTATTTTTCCAGACGTACCAAGGTCGCCTGGGATCTTGCACCGTAAAAAGGCTCGTTTTTCCCGGAGATATTCCAAAAATATCAGGACGTACGTGCGCGCGTACGGAGCTCAATGGAAAGAGAAAAGAGACGACGAAAGAATTGGAATAGGAGAACCAACCCCAGCCACTGGCAGAAAGCAATCAGGTACTCGTTGATGTCACACGATTGACAGACTGGTAACAAAATGGCAATGACGAAGAAAGGGAGCCAGCAGACGACGAATGCGCCGGTAATGATGGCGAGAGTCTTTGCGGCTTTTCTTTCCCTCTTGGAGTCAGCCGCGATCTTCTTCTTGCGCAGGGCCACCGGCCTCGGCGAGGCGTCCATCGTCGACGGATCCGGCTCCAAGCCGTTGTGGTATGACGTCTTCTCTGGCGACGTGTTTGTTGAACTGACGGTCGTGAAAGCCGTCGTTGTTTCTGAAATGATTTATGGAGCTCAAAAGAAACGGTAAACTCCTGGCCCGTCATAAAACAATCCCCCGCGCCATCATGAAGCATCGTTCCACCATTCCATTGTCATCCCGAGCAACTTTTTTAACTACATTTATTCTTGACAAATAGCACTTTTGACAATGGAACGGTGGAACCGAATCGCGGGAAGGAGAAGGACGCGAGAATGCCCCGTGGGCACATCGCTTCCTGTATTCTCTGTATCCTACAAGAAGATGACCGATCCCCCCCCCCCCCCCTCTACCCTCGTGGAAAGCGACTTTTTAATTTTTACTCTCGACAGAAATCGCTTTTGGCAAAATAAGAAAAAAACGGAGGAACGATGCGTGGCAAGGAGCAATTTCATTAATCACGCTGTCAAAGGTGATAGTGAAGCTCGCCTCTTAATTCTCTACTTCCGGTTAATTGGCCAAATGTTATTATTCAAATGTCACGGGAAACTTGTCGCTTGGCGATAACTCGAACTCGCAGACGAGTTGATTGTTTCATTGTTTCGCGCGTTAATTAACTCGCGTAATTTGTCGCCGCGTTGAACTTTGAACCTGCGAGCTCCTCCTCGGAACGCGTCGAGGAACGCGGAAAAATTTCTGAGGAAATTTGGCACTGGCGGTGAAATGCTCGAGGAGAAGGCGGAGGAAGAGGGAGAGGGGCGAGGAGGCTTTTGTTTTCGCGTAAATTGTTTACAGTGGTCCCGGCCAAGGACCAAGGCTCTAGTACAGCTTAGTTAATTAACTGTTTCGCGTCCATTCGAAATACCCAGAGGGAGCTGGAGAGAAAATGTAGCTTGCGCCAGGCGAAGCATCCAATTCAGATTTGCATTGCATTACTTGTATCTAGGATAGACCATGGCAAACCGGGCTCGGGACTAGATTTTCCTGGCAGCTGTCTCGAAAAAGGGATCTGACGTTTACTCTGCCGTACATTGCGTGTTTCAGCGAGAGCAAACTGCTCGTCGCTGCAACCTTGCCGGATGCCCTACGTAAATTGTCCTTTCAAGGCTTTAAAACCGCACTGTTTTACTTGCCCTTAATGACTAGCCTTACGACAATAGTTGTCCTGCGGAAATGAATCGTCTGCGAATTCGAGCATTTTCACCCAGAAAATCTCCCAGGGAATTATAATAAACGGGAAAAACAGCGTTTTTTGCGAACTTGATTAAATTTCATAGGGATCTTCGATAGCGTCCACTCGGGCGCTGTATTCCCGAGGGAATTTCAGCCTGGCAAAGGGATTTTGTGGTTTTTCGATGGAAGAGGCAGTTTATAAATTTTGTAGGTCAGTTTATTCACCAGATATTGTTGGCAAGGGTCGACCAATAACGGCAACGACGGCCGCAGCAATTCCACCTGATGCTTGAGCCTGTGCCAACGCACCACCAACGGCGTGACTACTTCCTATGGGTCTTGGTGGTCCACCCATACTCTTCATGGTACCTGAAAAACCATAAAGCACCTATCACGATCCGAACATTTCCGCAGCTACTAAAACGACCTTCGTCGCCTTTGAAACTTTCCCTCTCTTTCTTCCTCTCCCTCTCTCTCTCTCTATCTTTCTCTCATTCATGCATTCTCTCTCTCTCTCTCTCCCTCTTTCTTCAAACTACAACAAACGCATTTCAATTGGAATCGGGCTGGAAAAAAGAAGTCGAAATTTAAACGATCTCTCTTTTTTTTGTCATCGAAGACACTGCTGGTAAAAGTATTGGAAAGACATTTAAATTTCACTTGAAGCGCAAGAAATTAGAAACTCCCATTACCCCTCGAAGCTAACCCAACGAGATGATGCAAAAAACGCATTAGAAAGACATTGAAATTTTGCCCTGGAGTAGAATGTACAGGAGATTGAAAAACTCGTTTTATCTTTCAATCTGGAAGCGCGCAGCGTATTGTTCTCAATGAAAAAATCGTATTATCCTCTAGTACATCAGGAGCGGAGCAACCCGTTAATGGACCGATGCAATTTTTGCTCCCAAATAACTCACACACTCTCTCCCTCTCTCTCTCTCTCTCGAGTCGAAGCTTAATTGACTTTATTTAATCCGCCATTAAAATAGTTAAGTCAAGATTTATAGGCCAAATTCCTGGCGGGCGTTCGCCCCTGAATTTACATTACCGTACATTAAAATACTGCGCAACGCGAAAACTTTGCGTTTCCAATGATAAACCGTCGCTGGATATTTTGTTGAGCGAGGGCACGAGACGGGCTGTGGAAGTTGCGCTGATATAACTCACGATCCAGCGATAATTGCTTTCATTTCCGTTCTTCAAGGACCTCCTCCAGGTACACAGGTACAGAATTTCTCCGTGCTGACGGATAATAAATATCGTCTGTTTTGCAATATCAAGCCGTCCGTTTCAGCCAGCTCAAGTGCATTTTTCTCAGCCCCGATGACCCTCGACCCTCCGCGCGACTCCCTGGGATTTATCACCCGGATAGATAGACCAGCAAGCCGCCACGAGCAAAATCGAGAGAGAGAGAGAAAGAGGGGGAGAGAGAGAGAGAGAGAGATAAAGAAAGAGAAATAGCAGCCAGACGAATCTGGGCCCACTTGAATTACGAACTGAACTACGAACGATCGTCCTCCTACCCCCGGGGAAAAATGACGTCGATCACATCACTTTCAGGCAGAGGTTGAGCCATCCTCGAGCAGATTGCTGAATGAAAATGCCGTAAACAGAGAACGGAAGTTCCGGGACCGCGACACAACGACGATTGTTTTCATTTCCGCTCGTCCGGGCGATCTGCGAGTAGATCGCGCGCGTTTCGCTCGACAAGCTCGAACGAAAATCGGGGGTGGTTCGAGCATGGATTGGCGCACGCACAAAGCGTCTTCCTGCATTGCACGGCTGTAATGGATATTGTGTCTCTCTCGATATGAAATGAGCCGCTTTATCGTCCTGCGTCGCGTTTAATTACAACCCCCTCCATCCCTCCACCCTTCCTCGCTCGCTGATCCCTGGGATTATGCCGGAGATCGAATTTAGAGCAATAACAACCGCGTATCTCATTCCCTCGTGGTTCTTCCTAAGGGGCCCTCGTAACTTTTCCTAATTTCGATTATTTTCTCCGGTGGCGGCTCGCACGGGCTCCGCGCGTGCTGCAACTTCCTGGATTAGCAGTCGTTCTCCACTATTAATGCGATCTGCGTTTAATTACAACGGGCACTTGACGGGAAAGCCTCTTACCGTAAAGCGATTAAGATTTTAATAGCGCGGGACTCGCCTTGAAATATTCCGGATTGATGATTCACGAAAATAAAGTGGGATTTTTCGTGCGATACCCTAATCGCCGAGCGGCTAATCAAGGAAGCACTGAAAAATTGAGTGGATCTTTCTCTCTCTCTCTCTCTCTCTCTCTCTCGCTTCTCGCGACGCGCCCGCTTAATCCGACGTATCGAGCGAGTAATTAGGAAGAATTTGGCAAATTTCAATGGATCCGCTCTCGTGGGGGTTCCCCGCGTTTCGGCAGAGGCGGAGCGCGATGGGCATTCGCGCGTTTCGTCATTGTCCCGAAGTGACGTCGATCCCCGAAGGTCGAGCAACCGCATCAGTAAATTCCACTAAAGTCTTCTGCCGACATAATGGAGCGAGCGAGCTGCGAGCTAACGCTGGCAACGCGTGAATTATGTAACTCGCTACTTTTTTATCAGGGCTTTCCAGTTGTAAACGCGGATGGTGGCGCGCGTATAACGTTGCAAGCCCCGTACAAAGGCAGCAGATAGCCTTTGGCGTTGGAGGAGCACAATGGACAGAGACGGAACGTGTTTGTCCCAGTAGCAAATGGAGCGTGTTATCGTTAGCTTCTCTCTGTCCAGGCTTAATTACCACAGACACCGGCGGAGTGGCGATAGGAATTGTTACGACTAGAAACACGAATGCCGCCAGTCGAAAAATAATCGCGGCGCCGACGACAAAAAACTCTTCCACATAGTTAATGACTCGTTTCGCCTGTAAACAGACCGTCAGCGTCGCCCCCGCCGGCGCGAAAATTTTCCAGCGACAATTCGAATCGGATAAAGCCCATCCGGCAAAAAATGGTGGGCCGATGTCACCGGAAATAAACATGCGCGCTCCGTTAATTGTCAGCGTTGACGCGGAGCTTTCGAAGCTTTCGAGCTTTACGCGGTTCGCCGCTTCGGTAATCATATAATGAAATGACGGAAATAATAACGAGCGTTCGCACCGCTGAAGGGATTCCGCTTCATTGATACGCCTGTATCGAAGTCGAGTGGCCACACACACACACACACACACACACACGAGTGGTATCAATGGAATTGATAGATAATGCTAGAAGCGATCGAGGACCTCGAGGAGATCGAGGCTCTCTCCCTCCCTTTCGCTCGGACTTCGATAATCACTGCTACTCCACTGTCGTCTACTCGTTTCTGTCGTTTTCTACTGGGTCTTCGTGGATTTGCGTACGTACCCTGTGCACTTGCCGGTTGTCCGACTCTTCTCCGGATACGCTTCCTGGCTGTTTGAAATATCCTCCAATACAAGATTAGAATGAAAAACAGTGGCAGGTAGAAAGACGAGACTGTGGCAAATATCTGAAAAGAGATTGGTTGACCCATTGTAAAGTTGCGTAGTGTCTACGTAATTCAAAGTGGAGAAATGTTTTTGCATTAATATCACAGGATTCGAACTTCTTGTGCTAACAATAATTGGATTTTCTTATCAAAGCCCTTATTTTAACGGTTGGTTTAACGGAGTTGAATTTTGTTGGGAATTCAGCGGAATATTATGGCATTCGCATAATTCATGATTACCGTAGCGTACTTACAGGAGTATCAAGGTGTGCACGAGGGACGGGAATCATAAATCATGATAGATAACTAGGAGACTGCGAGATGCAGGGAGGACTTTTCTCTCCGTGAGAGTAATCCGTTGTATTTTTAGAGATTAATTAAAAAGAACCAAGACCAAGGGTCGCGAGTTAGCATCCGGCACAAATGAAGATATTTACCAACTAAAAATCGACGATCGAGACGAGCACTCGAAGCTATTCATCAATTTTCTAATAAAATAAAAAAGGAGAAAAAAAAAGTCTTGAAATCCTCCTCCTTCGTTTACTCACTTCCCATGAAACCCAGTAACCTACTTAGAAAATTGAAATGAAAATTGAAGTTAAAGCTAACCGAGTCAACTCGACGAAGCTACTATGGTAAATGGTGTATTGGTCTTGAGAATAAAATGTAAATAGCAAAAATCAGCTGGAACGCGAAGATTGGCTAGCTCCGGTAAAATATTTATAGAGTGAAAATAGCGAGAAAAGTTAAAACGGCGCAGGATTTCGAAAAATTCAAATTACTCGGAAGAAGCTTATGATGTATCATGTATATAATTTGTCGTGTTATCGGTATATAAAATGGATACGATGTATCATTGGAGTGCACATGTATCGTTAGAGCAAGTGGTATGTGAAATTGTTGTGTTCTTGAAAAATGAATTAGCCAAGTTAGGTAGGAAGTTGCCAGTGGAGAATTCCTGGATTCCGAGAGTTTATTGCTTAATAGGACTTTAGTCGTGGTCGTGGAATACACAATGTAGGAACTTTGTTAATTTGATTAACGTCGAGCATATTCGTGGACAGTCGCCCGGCGAAAAAGCAGCGGTGTTCGTGCCATTTCAACTTCCAGCAATAACCATAGTGAAGAAAATGGTGGCTTCGTGTTTTCCGAACACGAGCCCTAAATGGAGCATTCGATGGAAATTTGCAAACGTTGCCGAGTAGCATCGGGTTAAAAGAGAAAGAGAGAGAGAGAGAGAGAGAGAGAGAGAGAGAGAGAGAGAGAGAGAGAGAGAGAAGAAAAGAAAAGAAAAGTTAAAAAAGAGAAAAAGAGAAGAGAGAAAAGGAAGGTACTCGTAGGGGTCCAGAATAAAAGAAGAAAGAAGAGTAATTGGTTCGGAATAGCGTGTAGCAGAGTCGGCCTGTTTTACGCTGACAAATGTCTAGCGGGGGATTTGAGAAGGTGACATTAAGATCCGAGTGGAAGGAAGGTGGCAAGGTCATCGGGAATATGTCTTAGTCAATTTTTTAGGAGTAGGAACCATTTGGAATATCCAAGATGCAAGGGTAAGGGGAGTGGTACGCATTAGCGTCCTATTCGGTTAAAACTGCTTTGCGATTCGCGAAGGATTTGCGAGGAGAGGACGCATTGTGAGCAGCGCGTCGCTTCTCTAATTGAAAGCGAAAGAGCACTGGATTATACCTGATAGCCTATATCCTGACTGACGAGACAGGATTTGTCGAGAACTACTCGCTTCTCCCATTGCGGATCCTTCCAGCCCAGGAGTGGCGCTATGCAAACCAAGAAGGCCATCAGCCAGACAACAGCGATCATTACTCCGATTCTCCTGCCAGTTCTGTGATGAATGTAGTCGATATTCGTCACTGCCCAGTACCTGTAACAAACGTTGCGACATCATCCTACAAGCTTCTATCAATCTCTCCTATGCCTCCCTCCCTCACCCTCCCCTCTATTAGAACGCGATGTAGAAAGGCTTCTTTCACGCTCTTCACGCTCTTTTATCTTATTATGAGAATCTTCTCTTCCATCGCGATGCCTAATTCACGGGGACAGACTGATATTCGATCAATGGGTGAATTCGTGCAATTATGCAATACGAGGACAACTGTGTCAGTAGTAATAGCAGTCAGGAGTTGGAAACTTGCGAAACGCGCACTGGTCTACCAGGTATCATCAGTATCACGTAAATACTATCAGACCGAGACGTGACTGAACACTTTGATAGACCAAACTTGGAGGATGTACCGATTGTTCTGATACGTGGTGGATCATGCTAGACGGTGTCAGGCTGGATTTAGAGACTTGGAATATGCTGGTGCTGGTGCTGGAAAATGGGCAAATTTGAATAAAACCGGGGGAGGAGACGAGGAATGTTCGATCGAGGAATACCAAAGAATTATACATTGCACTTTTGGGAGGATGGTTATGATTATGGTGTATTATAGCTTCCTCGGGTTCCCCAAGGTTTTCTTCCGTTAGAGTAGAGATTTTACGGGTTACGCCTCTCCCACCGCCTGTTATATTTATATAATTTAGGCACGGGACTAATTAAAGTTTGCACAGCGAAGGATTTAAATCCTTGCTCGTTCACAGCGGCAGCAGCAGCAGGGCTGGAACACAGGCACTGTTCGAGGGTTCGTGTTGGAGGAATACTCGTACATGCGATGCTGACATGTCAGACGTGAAAAAAATGAAGGAAAAAGAAGGTCAAGCGGAGGAAGGACGTTGAAAGAGGGTTGATTGCATTTGCCAGTATACTCCCATGTATCTCGGCAATCTTTTAATTCCACGTGGTCCCTCCACTTTCAGCCGAGTAAAACTTTGCGGTCTCCACTTTTCTAGTTGATTAAATGTTTTGCAAACATCTGCTCTCTGGCGCACGTGCATGTGGTTGCACACGTACAATACCCATACCCCGGCGAACGCTTGAATCTTGCATTTTTCTTCATCCCCCCGTCTTATCAACGCTCCAGGCAAATTATTCAGTCGCCTCGGATGTCCCGGGTAAAGAATGTCGTCCTCTCTAACCGTTTCGCTCTTTGCAAATTAGTGTCGTGTCCGAGGACCTCGTAAACTGCATCAGCGCGATTGAACCAGCGCCACCCCCTCCCAGCATCATGTCCAGACACCTTGGGAGATACTCGCTGCAATTATTCGGACACGGGCACGAATTTTGCGGTGGAATTTTTGCAGGGTCCCTCGGCGAGTGTCTTCGCGACTAAAATTACGATCGAACGCCCGTTCGAGGCTTCGGCCAGCCTCGAAACATTTGGAAACGCGCGCTCCACCAGGAGCAGCCGGCGATCAATTGCATTCCAGAAGTTGTAGCAGCTCCGGTTATTCGGTCCAAATGTACACGCACGCATGCACGCACGTACATTACACGCACATGCGAGCCCATGCTAATTGACTATCCTCTGGCCCGATGCTTTGTGTCCTGCAGGTGTTCATGACCAGTTGGGATTTACGCAGAGGGAATAACCTTCGGAAAATTACACGGATGTGATACGAAATAGCCGTTCGTGGTTGTTGAAATTGATTTAACACGGCGGCACGGCTTCGGCGCTTCTACATTAAATAGAGCTTGGGAGCACGGTGTCTTTCAAAGGCCTTTAAGCTCTGGAATTGTGTGTCGAGCGGTGGTTACGTCGGCAAAGGTCCGGGCACGCGTATTTCATTCGAATACGAAAGAACAATGGCCACTTTACTTCCTAAGATTCTAAGTACACTATTCATTCATAGACTCTGAATACTGGTTATCTCGAAGAGCAGCGGAGCTTCTTTCTCTTGTTGAAAATACCAAGATCCCTCCTCTCCGGGATTCTCTCCTCGTCCCAATGTGAGCTCCCGTACATTTTTCGAATTATCCCCTCCGCTCCCCGACATGGTTTCCACGAGCATTTTTCCACTCGAAAGGATTAACCAGTTTATTTTCGGGATTAGCTCCTCTCGTGTTTTATTAAATGTGCCCAGTTATATCGTATCATCTTACGTACACACGGGTGACACTAATACTGGACATGGACAGACCTTGTACTTGCTCGATAAAATATTTGCTTTGGGAAAATTTGTGTGACGTCACTTCTTCCAGGGATTATTCTTGCTGCTATCCAGCGAGAATTGACGAGGTACGCGCGTGGCGCACGCATGATTTTCCCCTCGAACCTGTCCCGAAAGTCTTGTCCGGCATCGTCGATGGGTTTCATGAGTTTGATCGAAGTAACCCACAATTCGGGAGGTTTAAAGTCTGGCTGTTCTACTTGTTTGTGTTCGTCTCCGTTTGTTTTGCTCGTCTCTCTCCCAGTGGGAAGTCTGGAGCAATTAAAATCGGATGCTCGGATGCAGTGAGCTCCGAGAGGCGCGCAGTGTCCTTGGGGTTGGTCGTGTAAGCTTTTCGTGTTAATGTTGGAGAAACGCAGGGCTGATGGGGTGTGTGCGGTGGTGGAGCGTCGTCGTTGGAGAGGGTGAATGACGCGGTCAACTTTGGTGGGGGTGAGCGTGATCATCGGACACCGAGCCCACGGCAATTGTACACACCTCTTGGCAGGCACGACGAACCAGTGTTTCCACCGCTGTCGAGTTTAACCCTTTCATAAAGCAGTTGCGGCGCCACGAGCGTACGACAAGTGGGTCAGCGAGCCCCGTTCGGAAATTTGCGCAATTTCAGCGAGAAATCTTGTGGAAGCAACTGTGAGTAACTGAGTAACTCGGTAAAAAACTGAGCAACTAAGAGAGAGAGAGAGAGAGAGAGAGAGTCTCGTTGAAAATTTAGGAAAAGCCAGCGATGGGATTAAGAACCTCGAGAGAAAATTATCGGTGAACCCTGCCTGCGGTGGTTGGAGGAAGGCAGGAGTGGTTTTCCATGTGGAAAATGATGGTGTATACAATAAGCGAGGAATAGGAGGTATCGCAAGTGGGAGTAGTGGGAGTTTGCAAGAGGGTAAGGGTCTCGGTAAGGAATGGGCTAAATAAACTAGGTGGAGCATTGTGGTAGGGCGCTAAAGGGTTAAATGTCCGTAAAGGAGGTCGTCGACACTTGGCGTCGTGGTGTGGCAAGTCGATGCACTTGGTGGGAGGGCTCGAGGGTAGGAAATGCTGGCCGAGAACCATCTAGGTGCAAATGGGTAACCAGAGAGACGACCGTCAGCGATTTTCATTGTTTCAGATAAAAGCACCCCGGTGTGCCACTCGTGTTCTCTACTCTTCCGCGTCTACTAACCTGGACGACGTTCGCGTTCTGCTCTACATACCCTCCGGCGATTAACGAAACGAACCTCAGCTGCTGCCTACTCCCACACGTACATCCCCATGTCCCTCAACTTGATCGACGTTCAGATGCCGGCCATAACTTTCAGTGAAATATGCGCCCCTTTTCTTTATCATCCCAGGGTGTTCTTTACTCGCACGGATTTCTCAGAGATTCTATCTGGTTTAAAGCGAATGGAGGCATTCGCGAATTCAATAACAGGGTTTCGTTGAAAATATGAAATCATATTAGCCTAAGGATCGAGCTTATTCTCCCCTCCACCCGCCGGATTCCTCCCATTGAAAAATTCTTTTAATTTCCTCGTTTCTACGGCCACTGGATTTCATTTTGGTCCAGTGTATTTCCTTTGTTATAATTGATACTTATTATTTATAGCGTGCTTTGTATCCGAGGAAAATATTTATGAGTACAATTTCCCTTTTTCCATTCCCGACTGCAATCTAATGTATCCGTATTCCAAAGTTTGCTAATCTTCTTCTTCTTCTTCTTCTTCTTCGTCTTCTTCTTCTGCTTCTTCCCCTTCCTGCTTTTCATCCTCCTCTGCTCCTACTTCTCTTCTAAACCCCGATGCTGTTATTCCGCGGAAGAACTTTAAGCTTATGCAAAAGCTCTGAATATATCAAACTGCACGTTCACTGGCTTAATGTATGCTCTGTGTTTGCATGTGGCTTATGATACATAAACGGGGGACTCGCTCGGTACTTTGACTTTACGCGAATGCTCAAAGTCCTCTACTTCCTCCCCACCCCCTATTTATGAATTTCGCGAGAGACCTTTCGATCAAAGTTTTTCCGATACTGTCAGCGGTGGGAAAGCTGTCTGCTCCTTATTAGAACATTCCATGCTTTATAAAAGAAATATTTTATCTTACCCCCTATCCTCTCCCCCTTCGACCATTTACCTCGTCGTAAGGGAAAGCCGCATTTTTCACCGAATCCCTATCTCGTTCGATGTTACCTGAATTCTTAGTTCCTGGCTCGAGCTTCCAGTGCAGAGAATTACACTGCTGGGAACCAGTGGGATTGTTCCGATTTCACAAAATAAATACACATCAAGATTTTTCACTTTGGCTAACTGGAATTCTTCGCTTCGTTTTGCTAAACTCCGCATACCAAAGATTATTCTCCTGGGCGTGATAAAATTCATCCATTAGAAAATATGTTTCGCAGTTTTTCATTTACCCTGCTTTGTGAAAGCACGCATTAAAGTAATTCGGGGCTTTTCCTCTTGTAATTCGTTTTAAACTCGACAAGAGTGCTTATATCCCGTACAGTATACGCACACTATACTCAAGCACTTTAATGAGATTTCTAAGTGTTTGTAAATTATCGTTTTGTTTCCATAGGCCCCCACCCCCACCCCTCTCCATGTGCTAAATTAGTTCGTCCGTATATTCTCTTTATCTTCCGACTAAAATAATTGCGGTAAACTTGAGGTACGGTCTGATAACCGATTTTCAACGCTAATAACAAAGAACAAGTCTTTAATTGTTACGAGTGCTATTTCCTGAAACTTTGCCATAATAATGCTTAATAAATTTCATTAACCATTCGGGCGTGCGTAATTAATTCCTTGTGGATTTTATAATTATGGAAATATCACGAGAGGTTTTATTCTCAAGTAAGATTTAATTTTTAAAATAGCGTCTCTCCCTTACTTTTCATCGAGCTAGATATTTTACAGTTAATGCTTTTAGCAGAGAAAATGTTTTACTGTTCTGCAATGAAGACTTTCGTCGAGTGCATTAGTAAATGAATAAAAATATTTGGCAACGACTAATTTTACAAAAGTCCCCTCCAGCAATCCAGTTAAGGTTCGTATAAATTCCCGTGCCTAATTTGTTTCACGCCATTACACTTAGAAACATTATTTATTGGATCTGTAAAGACAATAGTCTCGCTACTACTAACGATAAGGCTAATCACTTACTGCTCTATAGCGTTACGGGGGCATTAAACAAAATTGAATTTGTTTTTTATAAGTCAACAAACTTTATTCGCTAGTATTATCTTCTGGAGAATTTTTTTTAGAGATCATTACACTAGCTTTCAGCCATTAACGTGAAAATAAAGTCAAGTGTTTAATAATCTGTTGTAAAGCGCGTTATGAGGTACTGTAGGAAAGTTAATTTGCCATTTGGATAAAGTAAAACATTAAGAATTCGAAATCAGTTGGTGTAATTGACGATTTTACAGATTTAAGGTGTAGTAGCAGGTTGTATGTTAACGAAAAGTTTCAACGGACGGTAAGAACGGATAAATTTTGGCTTCCCCCAATGGGTCTGTATTTTACTTTTTTATGGTTCTGGCCGCGCAATGAAAGAAATAACTGCCACCTTGGGAGTGATGTTAACCCCTTTCTGGGCACGCATTGCAGCAAGAGGTGAAACACACGTGCAGTTTGGAACGGCCTGTACAAGCGCAACCACTGACAGAGATTACGAATTTATGGTTAGCGAATAACCCGGCTTTCAAAGTGCATTGTAACGCTTGCTATTTTCCACGTTCTTCCATGGAATTCTGATATGCACAGAAAGCTGGATTTCATCCCGTTCGAATTCACCGGTCGGTACTTGAACTTCAGTTTTGTGGGGCTCTGCCCTTGCATAAGTGGATTTCAGACGAAGAAAGCTTTCCTCCTTTACTTTTATTCATCGCTCCAAGTTTCCGAAAAGAACAACACTTTACATGATTCTCTCCAGAATATTTGCAAAATTTCATTAAAATAAGAGTGTCCTTGGCTTTAAATATAAAATTTTATTATTTCTATTATTTTTATTACTTTTATTACTTTTGCGCAACTAGAGAATCTTCTTTCTCCTCCTCATCCGCTTCCGCTTCCGTTTCTTCTTCTTCTTCTTTTTCTTTGCCTTCCTCTTTCTTTCCCTCTTCTTGAAATACTTCTTTAATTCGAAATCTAACGAAAGACAAATTTCCACCATAGAATAAAGTTCGCTATGAGAATTTTCCTTAGCCCTTATATCTGTGTAATGAAGATCTGGTTTCCTTTCATCTTTAGAATCTTAAATTTTCCATCAACGTTTCTCATGGTAGCTGTCGTCTGTTGAATCGGGGCTTCTTTTAATTTCCCCATCTCTCTATGTACGCGTGAGACCTCTATTTGCGTCAGCTGATAAGACCTTCATCTCTTATACGCAAAAATACGAGGAAAAAGTTTAATAAAATCCACATGACGCGGTTATTTACAGCTTCTGGATATTTAATGGATATTCGCGTTCCGTCACTGTGGCCAAGTCCATAAGCTTTATGAAAAATTTATTATGATACAATTTCAGTTACAGGTAAAATTATTTACTTTGTCAATGAAATACGGGCGAAATTCACTTTTCATCATAAAACAGACTCGTTATCGTGTCAGTCTCGTCGCACCATGGTTCTTCCCTTTGGAGATTGATCGAAATTAGATAAGTTTTTCGAGAGGAATTGCGCGCGACGTCACGTGGATAGATTGTGGTAATACCAATGTATTCAGATGCGTATATACGCTTTTCTCGTGTTAATCCGACAGCGTCTTGTGGGATTAATCGAGCGAAGAGCTTCTGTGACTCGAATTGCATAATGGCTACATGCATGTGCAGTACTCTCGCGGGATAAGAAGGCAAATACATCGCCCGCAGGAACGGCAAAATGGTTTCCTATATCGTAAAAGATAATGCACACTGCCCGTTTCTTCTCCAAGACCTTATTTGTTTCTGATAAATTTGCATTACAGAGAAATACACACCCTGTACTACCAGGGAACTCCTCAATAGGGCCATCAAAATCAAATTAAGAGCTCTCATTTTTTACCGGTTCCTTACCAGTTTCCATTCATATTTATGAAGGAATGAGATATAAAATGGGAAAGTTTTTCTGCCCCCCCCCTTTCTGTCTCTATTTCCACGTAAATCTATTTGATAGTGGAGAAGAATTGAAAAATTTCATCGCTATAGTTGTGTTTCTTGTTTCTCGTTTCTACCAGTGAGAAATAATAGGCAGGTTTCACGCTCGAAAGTCAATTTCGGGACAAAGCGGGCAATAAAGCTAAATTTCCCGTTACATTTGTGCCGGCCCCCCTACTTCAATCTCGATTACAAGTTGTTCCTGAGCAAAAAACACCCTTAATACCGTGTCATCTCCACGCCTGGAACTCGGTTACAAGTCGTTACAAAGTTTTAATCACCCTTAAAACCACTTCATCTCGACGCTGGAACGACTAAAATATATATATATATATATATATATATATATATATACATACATACATACATACACGCGCGCACACACACATTTTATAAAAAGAAGAAATCTTACCGAGGTGTAAGTTGCCGGGAACTTCGTTTGTGAGCCAGCCGCACCAAAAAGAAACTATTCCGTAAAGTTTGTCAAAACGCGAGTTCCGGCGCAATTCGCAAAAACGCGTTGGTACATCTCGCGCCAAGGCGCTTAAAGGAAAATCATTGAAAATCAAGAAACACGAGAAGAGTAATTCAAAGTATTCCCATCGAGTTCCTCCGTCAAGGATTTTAAAGATAGTCGATTTTTCACGAGGATGCAACTCCCTCGTTACAACGCTTCTCTGCCATAAAGGAGATGGCGCGCCTGCAAGAATTTTTCGCTAATAACTTTAACCAACCCCGCGGGAGCCATTCCCGGAGAAAATTTCAGTGCGAAACCACTGGACGATCGGTCAAAAGCAGGAGGAAGTATCGGGGAAAGATGGCGATCTCCGGATTCTTCCGTGCAATGCGAGGGAACATACTCGTTTGCTGATTTCCCATTCCCGAGCAGTTTGTCATAGCGCGGTGCCGTAAATTGGTTCGATATCTCAGTCCGTCACGTAGAAGACGAGTCTGCTGGATTGATGAGAAACTCGAAGAGAAGGAGGCGGAGACACACGCGTAGAGGGGAGCGACGAAAGAAAAGCAAAGCGAGAAGCAAGAGAAGAAGAAGAAGAAGAAGAAGAAGAAGCAGACGGAGATTGCTCATGAAAGATTGGAAAGCAGCTTTACCGCATAACCATAGAGCCGCTTCTCTTTGTTTTTATTTTCGATTGGCGAGAAATATCAGTTCGGTGGGCGTTCTCGTTCTATTCGGAATCAAGTCGTTCCTCCGTCTTCTTGACAGGTGTTGCGCTTTGCTCGAGCTCTCGGAAAACCCCTTTCCCATACATTCGACTGCACGCCTACGACGCTAGAGACACCGGAATAAAATGAATGCAGAAATGTTCCGAATGAGATTAAAAGTTAGAGCGTCAGCAGTTCGACGTCGCTGGAATTAATAAAAATTACTCTCGATTCTTCTTTAAGATCGTAAGGTAAGGGAGAGCGATTGGCGTGAAGCAGCCAGTAGTTAAATCGTGTTTGTGGCCTGCTACTGTGATATAGTTTGCTTAGAGCCAAGTAGGACAGGTATTACTAGCCCGAATGCCCGAGGGCTGTGACATCCCTCCGATTGAATGCGAGCAATACCTGATCAGAATTGCCAGCATGTACGTTTCATCATTCGCATACGTCACTCGTGAAGATAGCATTAATCCCAAATGCCTGGGTCCGATCTATTCCATTTACCGGGCGAGCTAATGATCTTGCGCAAAAACAAAAGCGCTCGGAGGATCGGCCATTCATCTTATTTGTATTTGGCTCCTCCGATGTTTATTTATGCATTTACCTCCAAGCATTATTTATCCATCTCCATAAGCAATTAGATGATTCCATTCGAGAAAGAGAGAGAGAGAGAGAGAGTCGATCTATTACCCGACACTCTCGCAATTTTCTTTTGGTCCGGCACTCGGTCATTAACGAGAAGTAACAGGAAATTCTTATTTCGCGTCTTTTAATTAACGCAAAGTCAAGGATTTATGCATATTGCGCCTTAACAGCGAAGGGGAGAAAAGTGGGATGCTCGGTGGTGGTACATGGCAGCTTTAGCAGACGGAGAAAAATTGCAGTGGGAAGGAACTCGTTTTTAATGAGTCCACTCACAGACGCAGAGGCTTTCGTGCCGTTAGGGCCGGTCGTTATTATTTATCTTTTGATACTCGTTAAAGTGGCCCGTGGGACACGCGCAATTTGGGAAAACGCTGAAAAGTCCTCGTTTTGAAAAGGACCGTCGAAGTAAGTAGATTTGTCGGCGCCACCACCAGTCCCGTGGTTCGCGAAACTCGAAAGCTCCGGGAATGGAGCGGAGTCGAGAAAAGTAAAGGGCTAAAAAGGGACCTAAGAGGTAGCGGTTGAAGCGAAGAAAGTTCGAGTCCGCTCGGATGCGTCCTTAAAAATAAATCGAGTACGTGCTCTAATTCTCGGAAGATCCACAACGGGAAGTTGAAAATAGCCCAGGGACAAAATTTGGCTATTGGGGCTCGAATTCGGTGGGTCTCGATGTTGTAAAACTGCGAATATTGCCGATGCGCCGATTATACCGGACCAGAAGCAATAATCTAACATCCTAACTATCGGGACTAACTGGTTGGACCTGCTGGCGAACTAAGTTTAAACGACCACGATATATAACGGTTTGCAGATACGTGTGACCCTTCTCATTGCTGCCTCCGCTATCTCAAGGCAATCCACGCGAATTCCGATATCTACTGCCACCTTAGCAATGTCATCTCTCCAACTAGCTTGAATTTCCTGCGTCAACCCACGGTCTTTTGCTAATCCTTTAAACTACGTAATCCGAATGATGTGCGATCAGTTTGCATGAATGATATCTAATTGGGTACACGTAATTCCAATTGAAAGCCACCATGAATCCCCTGGCAGTTACAACGACGAACCACTGGACGAGCCACTTCGAATTAACGAGGGAGCTTCGGAAAGCTGCGCGAAGCCAAACATTTGCACTGGAAGCCTATTCGATTCGGATATATACGAAATTTTCATTTTCATTTTCATTTTCATTTTCGTTTCACGGATTGTCATAAAGGAACACTTATGGCGCCGTAGCTTTCATATTTTTATAGGTAAATTCGAGTCGAGTGCACGTGCCCTGATGAAGGAGCGAAGAGCTTCGATCTATCAACGGGAATCACACCGGTCGGCGAGTCCAATCATCGATATTGTTTACCGTGCAGACGAGAGCAGCAAATGAAGGACCTTGTTTGCAAATATTTGCAATTTATCTCGCACGCGGCCAGGCGTCCCTATCTATGCTCCAGTTTGTTCAGATTCATTTTCACGATACGACCCCGTGAGAGAAGTGATGGTGGTGAAGAGAAAAGAGAGAGAGAGAGAGAGAGAGAGAGAGAGAGAGAGAGAGAGAGAGAGAGACTGAGTGAGCGAATATGTGTGCGTACGTGCGTTTATGAGAGAGAGAGAGAGAGAGGGAGAAAGAATTTGTCTTTACATTTTATACCAGCCCGGATTCCCGATAGCGAAACAAGCTGGATCCAACCATTGAAAGAGTACGGTGCAAACGATGTTTGATAGAAATACGATAATCAACCAAATTCTTAGATAATAAACAGGCAGACTGCGAAGGACGAATAGGCGAATTTGATAAAATAATGATAAGTCGAGTCTCGCGAGAAAGAAGAGCGTTCTCAGATAAGTTGGTTCGTTTATTATTTCTTCTCCTTTTTTTAAGAATCTTATCGGTTTCCCCTCGCTATCTCGAGGCAACTTTTATGAAAGTTGATAATGACGCTAAAAATAATTCTCGATCGCATCCGGGATAGAAATTGGAGGATCTTTGCATAGTTACGATAAGATTAAGCCGCAAGATGGAGATAGGTAGAGAGAAGAGGGTATTACATTCCGCTTATGTAAAAGGTCAGAGGTGGAAGGAAAACACGAGAATCCGATGTAGGGGCGTTGCGCTTACCTGTCGAGAGCGATAGCAACCAGATGTAGGATGGAAGCGGTGCAGCAAAGTACATCGCTGCTGGTCCACATGTCGCAAAGTTCTGGACCCAGCGCCCATTCGTGGGAAACCTCGTACACGGCTCCTATCAACAATGTTACACTAAAACAAAGCAGTCTAATAATGAATTCTCATTGTCGATATAAGCTAATTCGGCTCCCCCATTAGGTCGAGTCTCGTGCAACTCAATTGGCCGTCACAGCTACTTTTATGCACAAGCAGCTAAACTGACCCCATCGCGTTACTTGAATTATGCAAGCGAACTAGGCTCGAGTGCAAAGCCCGATGAGAGATTATTCACGTTTTGCAAGACTAGCGTAGTGTATTTGGCGAAATAAAATTTACCCAGAGGCATCACGAGGCAGGCAACCAGAAGATCAGCCACAGCCAGAGATAGGATCAAATAATTTGCCACACTTTGCAGGTTGCGTTCCAGAAGAATAGCGGCAATTACGAAAACGTTACCTGTAAGAAAGAAAAGATTAACGATTAGACGAGAGTCGACGAACAATTTCATATCTCATTCGTGGCATCATTAGTCGTATTATCTTAATCCAGTTGGCGTTTCTCGCGTCCCTCGGATTTTCATGGATTTAGAATTGAATTTCAGGATCGGTAAGCAAGGTCGGATGGTTTCGCGTAATTTCGAACGTTTACGTGCGAAACTGAGACGGTTCTTGCGGACCGCGCGAGTGGTTTGTTTTATTTTCGGTGATTCTACTTGATTTTTCCCCAGTGCTCCATGTTCCTTCCCTCTTTATTTCCCGCGCAACTGCCACAGGAGGGAACGCCAGTTTCCTCAAAGTCCCTTTCTTCCGGTTCATCCATCGCTGTTTCACTCCTACGTGGTAGTTTTCGCCCAACAATTTCCCCGACAAAATACCGACCTAACTGCGCTGATTCGCGAATACCCGCGGCAATTCTACTAAGGCACGCAATTACACAGCGAGAAGAGAACGACGTGAAATTGCTTTTAGACGCCCGGCATCAACCCAGCAAATTTCCATTCGTCCCAAGATGTTTGTCCGAGATTAATATTATAGTCGATACAGTGTTCCTCATGATACACCGTTCTTCAGCGAAACCCGTAAAATTTTCTATCCTCGATAGCCAGCTTGGCTTTTTCTTTAACCGATAACTGGTCCGTCGTAAATTAATTGCAGTGCTAAGTGGCATCCAAACAATTATTGTTATTTATTAAGAAAATCAATTTTACTAAGTAGCAGAGAGAGCCAGCAACCGAGGAGAAAAATTAACTTCTGTCTCGGTAATACCGGAGTCGATTAATTAAAAAGGACAAAAAATCTCAGTGTTATAGACAAATAAGAGAGAAAGAGAGAGAGAGAGGGAGAAAGGGTCTCTTCTTGAAAAATGTACTGCTGATGTACTTTAATTAATATTCGTAATTATTCCGCGTAATAATTTTCATAAAACATAATTGGAGCTTTGCTTGATGCTGCAACGTTTACTGGAATTTTCCTTTACATATTTATGATCATGTTCCGCATAATGTTTCGCGAGAATGAGGTCTATATTATAAAAACGGTTATTCATCCAAACATTTTTCACGTGGAATATTCTATGGCGCAGTGTCAAATAAGAATCTGTTCATTTTCCTTATTATTTTTCTTTATGCACTTTGGGACAAAAATTTCCAGAATCTCGCTGAGGTTCGCTGAGGATATTTTTCATCCTGTTCGACGTTTAGCGGTTTTTATTCGGAATTTTGAATACGGGGGACTGTCATTGTCGGGCGCATTTATAATATCGCGAGCTTCTTCGGGAAGAAGATACAATGGCGGAAAGCGTGGTACTTTTCGACACAGAAAATGTGCCCGAGGTCATCTAACAATGGCAGCCTCATCCTTAAAAATCCATAAACAAAAGCCAATCCTTATTATGCTTCCCCGCTCGTGAATGCTCCAATGGGAATAATGGAGTCGCATTGATTGCCCATTTCCGGAATGAAAATGAGGAAAGTTTTATTTCTGCGACATTCACGCAAAATAACTCCAATTATCAATAATCGATACCCCGAACTCCAAAAGCGAGAAATTTTTCCTAAATATTTAACGCTTAATTATGATCCAACACTTTTGAAACGTTACCTCTTCTCAAATTCATAAAGTTGAAAAGTAATTCCACTATTTATATTGTTTGTGTTCATTTCATCCACTTGTTCCTTAATGAGTTTACTTCTTAAAAAAGTAAGAAATATCAACTCATAAATTGAGAGGGTGCATTTTTAAGCGTATTCTTAATTTATACTACTAATTAGTTGGATCCCCCGCTCCCCCTCCCCCTCCCAGTTCTATCACAGTTCTCCGTTGATATCTCAGACATCGTTCTACGTTATACATTTAAGATCTATTTGAGCACAGCGATGGGTAAGGAAGAAGGCGCGATAAATAATCGATCAGTCGTTTGTCACGATATTAAGAAATACATATCATTCTAAGAATGGAATAGAACGGAATAGTATGGTAAATCGCATTTTTAAGGATTTGACGTGATTCATTGTGTAATTTGCATGGACCCAGTGTGTGGGGAATGGCACATGGTGGTAAGAGCATGAATCACGCAAGCACATTCTCCCATATGTCACTTTATATTGACAATACGTCAGATTCAACTAGCGGACTTGCTTCTCTGTGGGAAACAGAGAGATCATTAAGATGACACATTCGAAAATTTCTCAATATCCAGTGGACCCAAAATGGCCTGGTCCAATTTGCAAGACTGCGGGCTATTGGACTTTGTCCAATTTACCGCGGCTGGGTCGTAAATATAATTTGCCCGAGAGTCAATAATATTCCTAACAAAATATATACCCCGGTATTTATTTCAGTTTATTCAATTTGATTTATACCGCGTCTAGCGATTCCTCTGCACAAAGGACTCCAGGAAAAAAAGCACTGCCGTTTGCGCAATAAAGTTTTATGCTGGATTTTAATAATTGCACCCACAGTTTTTTTAGCCATTCATTGTTTCCTCGAGCCAAGAGAACGGGGATAATTTGGCTATTAATTGAGATTGCAGTTTTTCATGCGAAGGATTGAATTATCGAGGTCACGTCGCCTTCGGAAATAGCATGTCTGGGGGAGAGTAGTGAATTATGTTAGTGCAATCATACATGTACCCAGTGCCAGTAGAAGCGCCGGTATAGCACGCGCTATCTACAAATAGGAAAGCCGCATTCTGCCTAGACATAACCACATTAGTGTGATGAATCACTGATTTAACGCAAAGACCAAATTTATTTCATGAATTCAATGATAATCAACCCCCATACTTTACTCTCACATATTCGTTACAGTAACGACGCGTTATCCGTCAACTATCAAATAGATTCCATGCTACCCTTACTTACCCGTAAGACAAATATCAAAACGGAAAAAGAAAAAACGAAGATATCCTATTATTTCCGCTTTTTTCATTCGATACTGTTTCGCCGTGTCGATATTTAATCGCACATTCTCGATTTTCTTCGAAATTGGATCTCGTTACGATGGAAAATAGAAGAATTAGCTAAGTTGCTTTTTCATATGAAGAACCATTATGGATTATATTGGCAATATGTATTACTGGGTGTGTATAACGAAGCTCGTTAATAGTTGGAGTACCGCTACAATGATGATCTAATGTTGCGGATTTGTTCGTTAGTTTGTAGTACAGGTTACCGGATTACGAAATAGGTGGTTAATTTCACGGTCAAAGGCGTTTATCCAGCCGATCAAAATGTCTGATTAAGCGCAATCTCCATTTTCCCCTTAAAGCGCAAATTGACTGATAGCTAACTTTGAACACGACATTTTTAGGCGATTCTTCGAGTTTTTCGCTATTAACGCTTCCGGTTTCTGGAAATGCATGCGCCAAGTGCAAGTGCGAGTGCAATTGAAAATGCAACTGCAATTTTCAATTTCACTCAAGGAATCACTAGTTTTTCGGCTGTACCATCGGCTGACTATAACACTCCGTACAACTCAATATTTCTTTCGAGGGTTCTTTTCTTCTGCAATCAAAGTCAAGAATAATTGTGTTATAGCGGTAATTCCGGAAATTGCGTACACTCGAGTTTTGCTATGAATTATGAGAACGTAATCGTACGTGTTGAGTCTATCGACAAGATGTCAGGCGCAAGTAGTAAAGCTGCATGCCTGGCACGATGTTGTAATGTAAATCTACCTGAAGTGATTTACTAGAACTCCGTCGAGTCCTCTGATTAAAAATTGATTTAATTTATTGAAGCACAGCACGGAAGGTTCCAAAAATACTCGTGTTAATAGAATAAATTACTTGACTTTAATTTTTTGACCGATATAAATTTAGTCGAACGTACGGGTTGTACGCTTGATTATAATCAACGTATTTCATTTTAATTTACATAAAAGTATATACGTGTAATATGTAAATGTAGATAATAAACAAACCATGTATAATAGCCATAATGAATAAACATCTGGTTGAAGGACCTCGCTCAATTGTAGTTTGGCATAATTTTATTTCTACTATGTTTGTTATGTTCCATAAATAAATTTGTTTATTGCTATTATTATTCTTGTTGCTCACAAATCATCATGGATAAATATATACGACCCGGAACATTTATCGTATTTTTTCTCTATGGTATTTTTATTTATAATGAGCAAATATTTATTTATAAAACGTTGCATTTTTCGTAACTTTTTTTAATGACACTTACAGTGCTATTCAGCCAAAAGATAATAATGGTTCTTACGAGATTCGAATGATGTTTGTCTTTAGAAATGTTGGGGATGTAGTGAACGCATGAGATAAGAGAGAGAGAGAGTTGAAGAGGGACTGAAGTTATTAGTCTGGACACGTAGCCACCGGAAGTGGTGCATCATACGGATCTATGATTTATGCTCGAGTGACCATATGTTTCGTACATGGCCTTTGAGTGCACATACTCGCATGTACAAAACACCCGCCTCCAATCAAATTCAAGAACAATTATATCCACGTGGCTCCTCTCTCGCGCGTACTAAGCATATTAAGATAATTATTACTCCATGGGAGTAATAGGTACTAGGAAACCAGTTTAAATAATTACTGTATTTGACATAAACCTAACTTAATGTGCAATGTTGTAGAGAAATTAATTATTTCTTCAAATACACACATTTATTTAATCAAGTTTTAATTAACATTAAATAAACTAAATTTTCCATGCCCAAACCTGACCTATATGGTATTATTTAATAGGTCAAAGCATACAAATTTTTGCTTGAATGGTCATTTGTATTTTACGATGTATATATTGGTATGAAATTTTAGTACTCTCTAAAAAATAACAATATCCACATAAATCATACTTTCAAATGCAGATGAAATTATGTATACATACATATTGCTTTCGAAATATTTATAAAAATTTAGTTTACTTTCAAGCACTCTACATAATTAAAGAAATCTCTTTATATAACTGTTACATAAAGTTTAATAATGAACATTTTCTAATTAATATTTTGCTTGATTTTCTGGCGAAGAAACGAATTATTACAAAAGTTAATTTTTCTAACTGATTTAAAAAAAAAAATAACAAAATAAAAAATACACTCGACTGATTATAAAGTGTGTATATTTTGTCAACCATATCTTGTAGCCGTGTGAAAAGTCTGCTCAGGTAGATGCTTTACTGGAGCAGGTTCTTTCTTTGATAATTGTACTAAAATAAAAGATATATATTTATGTGTAATGCATCCTATGATGTATGCATAGATTTAAGTATTTTTCAAATAAATTATTTTACCAGCTAGTTGAGTAAAAACATATCGTTTTGGTCGAGAATCATCCGTAGTTGATTCAGGAGAGTTTAATCGAACACCTATTATCGAAGAAAATTTGATCTATATATTTAGACGTTTAATTATATCTCAATTGTAGCATGCATCCATAAAAATTATCTGAAAATGTTTTATATCAGCTATTGATACATTAATCGATACTTTACCCTGATTTAATACATCTTCAGCTGGATACGCTAGACTCGTTCCTTTAAAAATGTGCATTCCTTGGAAAAATAATATCAAAATACCACAAATAATTAAATTCTTAATTGCGTTCATTTTGCAAAGAAAAATAAATAAAGTTTAGTTTATGGACAGAAATGAGATTGGCAATTAATGTACAATTTTGAGACAAAGTTTATAATGACGAAAAGACCAGACAGGGCTCAATTTATACCACTTTGAATAAAGAGAGTTTTATTTGTTCGAAATTAATAATTTTATTTAAACAACGGATCAAGTAACGCGCAAAAAATTACTTCTTGCCCGTGAAAGAACATTTGAATGGTGCGCTTCATCTATCATCTTGCGCGAGTTATATTATTAATGTTGAAACAATAAAACGTGTAGAATTTTACAGATGGAACGCGTGTGTAATTATTCAAGGCTATACCCGCTGATTCTCATAAAAATGCATATAAGCGGAGCAAATCCATCTTCGAACCAAATATAAATATCTGAGAAGCAAGGATCCACATTTATTACAAGCGGTGAGAATAATTTAGATTCGCTTCGACTAATAAATAAAACGCGTACACGTGCAAGGTTTTAAAAGTCGAGCAGTTAGAAAAGGGTGCCTTAGAAAAGAGTGCAGTGTAAATAATTATTTACTTATTCAAATGCGGAAGAACGATATAAATGATGTTGCATGTGTACAGCTGATATTCAATGAGTAATCATCTAATTAAATTAGTCAGACGGGCAATCAGGCGGTGCGTCGTTTAGTTAGTCAGTTAACGAGTTTGTGAGTTAGCGAGTCAAATGAGTCAATCGGTCTCGGTCAGTAAACTATAATGTACATAATAATGAATACTGAAATACACCCCGTCGAATTGTTGCTAATGAGATCCATTGAAAAGACAAGCTCCCGCAACAATAGGGAAGAACCGAGAGCGCAATTGTATTACGAGGTAGAAAGTATATATGCCGGTAAGAAACTATAAATTACTACTACTGCAGATTAGAAGAGTTGAGTAAAATGATACAATTAAGTCCGAAGTGTACTAACGAATCTCTTTTTTCCGAAGACGACGTCTTCAATTTAAGAGGGAAAACTTAGGGAAGGAGTTTAGCGAAAAGTTAAATTTTCTAATTCCGTTCTTTATTCGGCGGGAGTGATATAATTATGCTGGCGAAGAATGAGATGAAGCAAGCAGAGGATGGAACCTAACAGAATTAAATCTGTAGCCGGTCTTGTTAGCGGGGCAAGTTCGCTAAGGAGAGTTACAGAGAGTAAGTCTGAGCCGCGAAAAGGGAAATTCGAAAATTGAATTTTCGCACTCCAGCCAAACGGACACGACTAACGAGTCGGTGAAAGCAAGGTAATCGGATGCCAGAAGTTTCGCATGAAGGCTGACTGATAGAAACTTTACACCTGCCGTCTGTTAGGTACTAATCACAGTTGGCGCCACAAATAAATATCAGCTCCACTGCGAGAGAGAAGGAGCGAACGAATGAAAGAGAAGATTCCCTTTCCCGCGATTTCCGCTTTCTTTAGTCGGCGACCTAGCGCACGTAACTTTCTAGCGACCCTATAAACTACGATCAATTGTTAAGTCCGCCATTACTACTCTAGTCGAGAAAGCTGCACTCTTCATCTTTTATGAAAAGCACGATCATTGTCAAAAGGGTTCTATTAGGTTCTTACCTCGACAACATAGATCTTGGTGGTTGGTATACACCTCGATCATCGCAACCGCGAATTTGAAACAAAGGGATGAATACGGAGAGAGAGAGAGAGAGAGAGAGAAAGGAATGGGAAGGAGAGAAAACGTATCGAAAGAGAACGAGTAAAATTACATCGACTTAATAAGAATGAGAGACCGAGCACTTTTCATAATGAAGGTAAATTAGCTCGTGCGTTAATTACATTTAACATGACAAGTTGGGCCCTTTGGCTGGCACTAACCAACTAGCTCTCTCTCTCTCTCTCTCCAACTATGGTAACCAGGGAAAATCCGTTAAGAAGTACCACACGTACATGAAAGTCCTAAAAAGCAAGTTGGATAAGCTTTGTCTGTGTAAAGCTGTGTAAGCGTCTCGCTAATTTCATCCAGGCTGGTGCCACAAATTCGCAATAATTCGCAAGAGGTAATTCCGGAGGAGATCCTGTCGCGTAGAGCGTAATTGCGAGTAATCGTGTCGGCCGCGAGCAAGACATGCGCGAAGCGAAATTCAAGGATCGTCATTGTTACAGGGAAAACTAAGAGAGCATAACCGGTGCAGCAGCTCTCGAGGAGAAGTTGGCTTATCTCGCCTAGCGTCTGCTGTCGTCTGCTGCTAGAAACCTTATTCCTTGCGTCTCTATTTCAGGCTCCTGCTTTGTGGATCCCCAATAAGGACCCATGTCATGTTCATGTGGGCCCATTCACTGACATCAGGCATTCGCATGCGTTTGGGATCTCTGAAACCACTTAAATACAACCTTATTCAACCTTATTCCACCTTATTTCCTTTTTCCACTCGACTGTTTTCTCCACTACTTTTGCTATTTCTCTCTCTCTCTCTCTCTCTCTCTTCTTTTCCTCTTTCTCTTTCTCTCATCTCCGAGAGAACTGGAGACTGCTGCTATAGAGAGAGAGAGAGAATAGTTCCTTCTCTATTGTACTACTACCCTCTTCTTTTCCGCTTAATACTTGTCTCTTTGCCAAAAGCTTCTGCATAGAGATAAATAATGCACGTTTGTAAAATAATGTTTTTCCTACTTTTCATCTCGTCGCGTTCCTTTCCATGTTTATCTTTGATACTGCCATTTTGATCGTGCTCTCGTATTAGTTTGTTTTTATCCATTTTCAAGCAAATCCAGCGATGGTCACGTGCGCGACCTGAACAAACCTCGTTTAGGGAATCGATGCAAGAGCAAACTTTCCCGAACTACCAGTGTATTAGGAAGTTTTGAGGATTCTCTTTCTGGAATACTGATATAGCGGATATTTCCTAGAAACAACTGTTTATCCTTTACAAAGGGAAGGTGTTGCATAAACCAGAAATTTCATCTGGATTGACCTGGATTTAGCTGGAGTAACGCTAGTCTCTGAAAGCCCAAGGATTCCTTGTCAATGTGTCGTGTCGTCGTGTAGTGTCGTGTCGTGTATCTTTTTTCGAGTTCAAGGCCGGGACGAGCGACGTTTCTGCGAGTTTCTCTTCTAATTGAATTTGCAAAAAGAAATTACTTTGTCAAATAGACGCGAGAAACTGGGAATTAATATCGTTTACTCGAATGGCAGAGAGATCGTTGCTCATTATACGCGCTTCGAGTTGGATTAGTTAGATTTATGAAAATAAATTAAAGCCAACGCTTTAAAGCTGATTTTAATGCGAAAGAAAATCATCGGGCCAGATTGGAAAGCTATCTTATTTAAAATTTAACTATTTCGCTATCTGACTTTCAAATTGAACACACGTCAAGAGAAAAATCTATAGATTTTATTACACGGCATGAATATGGATTTTTCGAATAAATTTATTTTGAATATCGGAAAATTAAATGATGTATCATCCATCCTTCATATAGGGAAATGTATCTATTCCATCGGAGTAGCATAATACTTGCGATCCACGTTATTCGCATTGATTTATTTCACGGTCCAGTTAATTTCATTTTGAAGTTCATCTCCGTAACGCGCTTTGAACAATTGCGGTTCTAGATAGGCATAATTATTGTTCCTCGATGATACATTACAGACTATTTTTGTTCAAAGGAAACATTAATGCGGCATAATAGGCATTCCCGATTAGAGATTACTATTGATGCATAGTTCAGTTTGATTTAATTTCGTGATTACACACACCGACGTTTGACCACGCACTCATTGAAATACAAGACAATCCAATTTTCTCTTCTAATAGATGATGGGCTTTGTTTCTTATCTCTCCAAACATCATCCATTAACACGCAAGCACACAAGAACACGAACACACCGCACGCCGACGGGATACCTGGTAGATGCACACGTGTACCCACGCATACGCACACTCTACTCGCATGAATCATTTTAATATTCATGATTAAATATAATCCTACGAAAATATTTAAATACACTCGAAGAGCAATTAAAGCCATAATTAAATTGGATCGAAATAGATCCATTTTCATTGGATTTGCACGGGAGCAGCCACCTCGTGAGAGAATAGCGGAGGAAGAAATATAATATGGGGGTGGTTGGGTGGGTTCTCTACCCTGGAATATTTTTCCTCCACAGATATACGTCGACGGATATTTTTGCCAGAAAATTTCAAAGAATGCTTCGAGGCTACTTACACTGATCCCACGGAACAATTTTCAACTTTGAATTGAAATTCCTCCCTTATTTATCTTGGGGAATAGTGTAGAAGTGATAGAAAATTGCGTGGTGTGTAGTATTTGCAAAATACCGCGTGACATCGAAGATAGGACTGGGGCTGTCTAGCTGCGGCTGTGTGGTAGGAGAAAAGTGCAAGAAGTGGCTATAAGCAATATGGCGGAGAATCCAAAGAAGCGAGAAAGAGAAAAATACGACATCGAAGCTTCGGAATAAGGGCGACTAGCTTGGATAGCGTCGTGCAATCCCCCGGGGCGAAAAGGGGAGGGAATGGCTCCACGTTGATTCTACCTCGTACGGGAGCGATGCTTCTTTCTGGAATCCCGAGGTAATTCCAGTAGGAGCGATCACGCGCGTATCAAAATATTACGCAGTGAGAGGTAATAAGCGATACTCCGACGGATAAGACCAATTCAAAACGATAGGATTTACCTTGAAGCTCCTCGAAGAAAATTTATTGTTCCATAAATAAATGAAGCTATTGCACGTTGAGAATAAACTACTACCACCACCAACAGCACCACCACTACTTCTTCTTCTTCCGTTTAAGGAGAAATTCCTTCTTTATCGGGAGCAATTTGTCATCCCCGCTATCGGAGTCTTGTTAAGTGCGTGTTAATGAAACGTGTTGCAATGAGAAAGATAGGACTGGAGAAATATGGCCAGTCCCTGGCCATTCTCGATGTTTAACATGTAATTTCCCTAAACAATTCCCAAGGTGGTTTTGAGACGCCGCCCCAGGTATTTTTTGTTGCTCTCCCTCTAAAAAGACATCCTCCGCCACCTCACAGGGTGTAATCTTAGCCAGTGCTTTGTATTCCCTCGAAACAATCTTCGAGGCAAGTCTGAGAAAAGTGTCTCGACGACGCTCAACGAGTAAAATACTCGGGCAGCTTTGTTTCTTTATCGCTTATATTTCCGGAGCTGTGAGAGCTTCTTCTGGCTGCGCGTTAATGTGTACCAATACACACGCAGGGAGTGCCGAGAAAGCCAATGTTGCCAACTGAAATGCGCTGGCTTCCGGTAGCTTTGTGTTCCGTACGTGGTGGCGGTGCTGCTTTTTCTTTTGGACGAGCGCCAACCGCGAAAAGAAACGGCTCCGGCAATCAGCGTCGTCGTTACTCGCTAGCCGAGCTCTTTAATGGGACAATGAAGCCTTTTACTTCCTATACACTCGTTCCTGCCTTCCGTTCCACCCTTTTAGATCCTTTGTCCTGCACTCTGTTTGTCTCCCGACTTGCAATTTATCCATTCCGACCGTAACGACTTCGAACTCGATTTACAGCAGACGTGATTAGGATCGCCAACGGAGACTTCCGGTCTCTCCACTTTACCTCGCGATTCTCTCGCCGGCCCTTTCTTCCTCTTCCTCCTACTCCTCTTTTTCTTCGCATTCTTCTTCTCGTCTATGAATCGTAACAATGATAAATTCCCTCTCTTTCCACGTTTCAAACTAATTCGTATCATTATCCGTGGAAAGATTGACACGGTTCGAAGCTTGAAAATACTCATCGACGAGAGGACGAGAGAGAGAGAGAGAGAGAGAGAGAGAGAGAGAGAGAGAGAGAGAGAGATTAAGCGGGTGTTATGGATTTTAGTAGGGTCTTGAGGGGATTTGGCGAAAAATCCCCGTAATTAACTAGAGATTAAAGGTATCGATAGGTTAAACGACTAGTTGTGCCAAATGCACATGTTAAGAGGGCTGTACCGGAGCATGTGTTGGCTCACGGAGGTACGTGAGCCTGGTGCACAGCAAGACAATAAGACGATTTGCATATACTTCGAGTCTGAAGTCCTTTGTGCCACCCTTTGTACGGAGCACGTAGCCCTTAATGGATCTGTCTGTCTGTTTTCCCCTGATTTCATCAATGTCACGGGAATTTACATTATACGTCGGGCGTTTATACCTCTGATGAAAACACAAGGCGTTCCAAGCCAAATAGGTAAATGGGTATGCATGCATGCATATTCCTGCATATGCGAAAATGAAGCTGAGCGAAGACACCTCCACTCGTGTTCGACTTGAAATTGCGAGGATTCCTCCTCTCACGTACATGGCAATCCTAACCGCAATAATACTAATTCTCTGCTTAGCATTCTGCCTGATATTGATTTCCATCGATCCCTCGTTCGCCTCCCCTTTAATATCTCATTGCTGCTACTTTCGGTCCACCGTCGCGGCACGAGCGCATTCGAAGGAAGTCCCTAATTCTATGAATAACAACCCTTTCCCTCATCATCGTTTCATCCGATCGATCCGATCCTCGAGCTTTTCTGTCACTGGCAATTGCCAGTGTAATTATTTTTATCGTTTTTTTTTCTCTCTTCTTCTCCTCTCCGTCGGCTAATATTGTTATCGTTCATTTACAGCTAGGGCAAAGGAGAGGGGTAAAGGGCGAAGGGCGAAGGTCGATTTGCCATCGGCTAAAGTAAAAGTGGGCCAACGTAAAAAGTAGCGAAGGGCGCATTCGGCGAAACAGCCCGTAAAATTCCGCTTTCAACGTATCCCGGGGAACAATTCTCTTTCAGCTAATCCATTCCTGTGGGTCGATGGTTACTTCCTGCTCGTCTTCCAAGTGCCTGAGGTAACCTTCATTGTTTTAGCGAAGTGGCGCTTACTTCGTATCAACAGAGAAGTACCTAACTTCGTAATCGTTTGTAGTCGGTAGCCTCTCTTGAAACGTAAAATTCTATCATACGACTCCACGCTTATTTCACTTGGTCTTTCGCTTCCTCCATTATTTATCTTGGCTTTGCCAATTTTTCTATTGTGCCCTCGCGGAAAGCGAGCATTTGCTTTTCAGTCTATCGACTCCTCTCATGATATTGTTACAGCTGAATTTGGCTCTCCTCCAGTCATTTTTGATTTCCCCCTCTCCCCGGCCCTGCACTTTGATTAGCGCAATTTCAAGAAAACTCCCCCGCCGAGTTTATAGGTCAGTCGTGCATTAACTTTGAACTTTCCTACGAGCGCCCATTAACCATTCGTAAGAGACCCATAAGAAGTACAATTACTTCCATTAAATGTCTCGCTTCCTTTATTTATAACTTTCAGTCTATCGCTTTATAATGTTGCGTTACTTTTGTCTCTCTCTCTCTCTCTCTCTCTCTCTCTCTCTCTCTCGAGTCGCTACCAAGATTCTCAAGAGGCTGCGGATTTCACCTTAAGGAACTGCGTACCTTAAGATCGCACGATACTCGTGATTCTTTTTTCATTTTCCCTCGTTTCTCGTCTTTTCCATTTTACAAGCACGCGCGCATCGATCGTTTCCAATAATTTCGAACGTTCCAAGGGGTGATTCGTCTTCATTAGCGGAGAACAAATAAATTTTGCAGGGATCCGTCTATGGATATAAGGGATGAGCTTTAAGCTTGCAATATATTCTAAACGGGACTGTGTACCTACACATTGTAGCTTCGACGTGCCGAAGCATAGCGAATCGAATCTGTATGCTCTACTGCGCTGTGTTAGCCGATAGCCAAGGCTGGAGACTCTAGATCTTCCAGTGCGCCCTCACGCAAAATATATATGCATGCGGATAACTCCATAAAACCAAACGTGTACAAGCTTATCTTGATTCGCTTGATTTTCAGCTTTGACAAGGATCTCTCCTCTTGGCTGCGATGAAATTCATTACTGGCAAAAGTTCGGTAAATTAGCGCTACGTCAACCGCGGCCTGAAACTGATTATTCAGCTCGTCCTGATAATTGCGATAAAGCTTGCACAAGAGGGAAATCAGCTGGCGTGGTAGATCGATGGCTGACGCCACTTATATATACCCCATCTCGAGTTACGCAACTAATTTAATTAAGACGATTGATACATTCAATTATCGTCTCGATCGATAGGGCAATTGATCTAGCAATTTTTCTTGCCAAGAATCACGTGCGAGACTCTGCCCCACCGTCCTCTACCCGAGGCAACTCGGGGAACCTCGATCGTCCGACCAATCGTTGATCTCGTCACTGCGGGAAGGGATTATTTCTCCTGGTTTCAGCAATGCCATCGAGATTTATGCCTCATTTTTCAATCTCGTCAATCACGTCCCTAGTGACGCGCCGGTAGTTTACCGGAGAAGATGTTCCTATTTGCATACACGCCGTGAAACGTCGTAGAACGTCGACGGTGGAACTGCCGTGACGTTCGGATCAGTAGCTCGTAACGAAGAAGTGGAGACTCCGCTGGGTAAATACATTGACGCGTATATACGTGTGCTTGTGCATCACCTCCGCTGTTACTGGGATCCAAATGGTCCGTTGAGCAACGATACGGGCTACCCCTCACCAGCAGCAACCCCTCATGGGCGAAACATCCTCGCATGAGAAACCCTTTTCATCCTTAGTCAGGCCGTCGCTGGCCCGACCACAAATGTAAATTATCAGAATCCTGAGATTTGTCAGGAACCATCGCCCCCCATTCGTACGCATTAATGGTTGTTAATGGTTCATCCATCCCCACCCTCTCGCCGGAGAGTATTTATCGACTAATCCCATCAACTACTTAGAGCGTTATTAGCGCTACCTACACATTATCGCACGCGTGTGTATGCACAGTTGTGTGATTTCATTGGACGGAGTAATTCCCCGTTAGCGAGGACGTGTTACCACCATGGATTATTTATGCGTTGGATTCTACTCGATGAAACGAGCGTGTAATGGAACGGCACCTTTCGTTATGGGGGACGAATCGAATGTCAGGGAACGTCTGAGTGTCGTTCCAGGGCGTTTCAGGAAAATGCAAATACGAAGCTGACATTCCTGGGTCAGCGCAGTAAGGACGGCAGGAGTCTTGTTCCGGTTCACTGTAATGTCTTAGCCGATATCCGGTGGATTTGCAATTCGCTACACGCCACCGCCAGCCCCGATCGGGAAATCGAGGAAAAAGGACAAACTAGCACGAGGAATCAGTGTAAACCGGTCGGACTGCTATCTAGATCGAGACTTTCCAAAGCCAATCCTTATTTATTTCGCTTTCTTTATTTTTCCCCCGAGGGAAAATCCGTCGAGTCCCAAACGATAAATCCGGCATCGATCAATAAACACTTGCCATTATTTTTAATTCCTTCATTTTAGAGCCCCGCAACACACTCTGTATACCTTTTACCGCGTACGATTCTAAACGGGGCTCTGATCGATTACACTGTTTCAACATTATTCTTCATTATGCTTTAATTGTATTTCGATTGTCCCGCTTCAATTTAAAAGTTCCTGCTTTGATAATGATTGATTTGATTTGCTCGCAGTTTCTATTTTCCCGCATTCTCTCTCAGCTGTAATAATTGATTACACGCAGCTACCATCCAAAGGCCGATGGCCTATACGTTGCTTTTTCAACCGTGTTAAATCTTCTTATACTTTCGCGTACAGCCGCCACATTATTCTCACCCCCTCCCCCCCGGCTCCCTCTCGCGCTTTCTCCCTTTTCTCCTCTTTCCCTTTTTCGCAGTGTGTGGAACATCGTGTTTATAGAGTTGACATTGATTAAATATTCGCAGTGATAAATATCGCATGGCCATTTTTATTAACGAATTCGAGATTTTTTCATCCTTCTTTTTTTTTTTTTTCCTACCCCTCCTCTAGTCGCGCGATAGGGCCGAAACTGTTTCGGTGCATCAGCGTGCAAATTTCAACGGGGTAATTTAAATTATTCAGCTTTTCGTTGCGTTATCGTGTGGTTTTATGCAGATTTTTCATGCAGTGTCTGTCGGAGCAGGATTCTGGAAAATCAGGATATTTGTGTGTGTGGGTGTAAGTGTGCACGCGCGCTCGCTCTAGAAAATGCAAAGTAAGCGATTTCGACCCTGACAATTTTCCGCATGTGTGATACAATAAGATGGCGGGAAAATGGAGATGATTACACGGGGTCAATCGTGGATAGAAAGTATATTCGAATAATATATTTTTATAGCTCCACCAGCATGATTTCGATCTTACCGTAATCCGCCATTACACACGGATCAGTTGTAAGCTGATGGTAATTTTTAAAATCGTTCCAGAATCGTTTTGCGAGGTGAAACGGCTTCCCAACTATATTCTCGCAGTCAATGGGATTACGGGAATCTTTCCCGGACCATCCTGTAAATCACGCTAAGTCTGCTTCTTTTTCAGATTTCATTAGCCGCGACTCACTAAACTAAACTAATTCGAAAAAGAAATTTCGCGGAGTCGAGTAGAGCTAATAGGGCGAATTCGTGAAATGATACAGCCGCCAGGAGAAAACCGAGGGGAAAAAGTGTAGAGGAAAAAGGAGGTGAAAGGGAACTCGAGGGGATTGGTTCGTCGTTGGCGTTGGTTGTCACTGATGTTTTCTGGTTTTCCGCGTCTCTGGAATATCACGGGCCGAACTTAATTGACGCGACGTCGAGCCATTCCCGACGAGCGTAAATCGTAAATCGTAACTTATAAGGGATGAAACTCAGAGGGTGTTCAGCGATCTCGTTCGCCCCGTGTCTGAGCGCTCTCTGCTTTATTATCTTCGCTTCATGAACACGCCGGTGTTCTCCAGCCGCGAAATTCGAACCACGCGTCAAAATCTCCGAAAGTTCACGCGATACGCAGCCGAGCAACGAGCGCGCCCCCGCCCCGCTCGCTCCCCCTCGGTGACTTCGGGCTTCGCCAGAAATTCGATTCCACGTTAATCGACGTTTAACGCGAGCACGGACAATGGCTTCGTCGACGAGAAACAGACGGAGCCTCGTAATTTTCGAACGACACGACGCGCAAACTCCTCGAGTCAGTGCGAGGGTCTCGACCGCGAGAGACCGCGGCAACCATAACTTTCTCGCGAAAAGTTCATAAAATTAAAATACAAGATTAATTCGTGAGATGAAACGCGAAAGTTCGAGCCGTGAATTTTTAGCGTTTTAGGGCTTTGCGAAATTCTTGGGGGGTGCGAGTTCTCCTTTCTCCTTTAATAAGCAGGGCAATCGCTCTTGTTTATCGCTTATGCGGCACGTCATCGGGAAAGTTGCTCAATTTCCAAAGTTAATTCTTGCGGTTGCAATGGCCAATAATGAGCACGTCGATGAAGGGGATTAGGTGCTTACCGCGGAATTCGTTATATACGATGTGCCGCCAAACTTTTAACCGCGGCTGGTAGGAACGTAATTACCATGCCGATAACACGATAAAGCAACGCTTACCTATCCGGCACAGCCGCAAGAAACATCTTCCAAGTTTTCCTACCAATAAATCTTCGAACGAACCTAGCGTGTGCACACAGCCACCTAGGAATATCGAATAGCTCCGAGGAATATCGAATAAATTCCCTGGGATTCGCTCTTTCTCTCTCTCTCTCTCTCTCTCTCTTTCACTTGTCCTCTTCTTCTCAAAACGATTATTTTTTATCGTGGACAGAGAGATAATTCCGCAACAGTTGCTTCGTGTTTCTTTGACTTCGCTCCGTTTTCCCGATCGCCATATTAATTATCGTCTTGCGATAGTCCAGACTTTTTCCTGGACTCTTTATAAAAGAAAAATATTCCCGACTTTCTGCGCTTATCTTTATTGGACAATTAAGAATGAACATTTAATAAAACGCACGCTTCAAATACACTGAGCAAATAAAAAGAACATAAAAGTGTGTGTGATATGCACAGCTTCTTAAGCAAATATTGTATTATGTCTGGTGCTAGCTGAAACTTTAACTTTTTTATGATTTTTTAAAACGCATGGCTTTTTGGAGGCCAACTATACACTTCTTCTTTTTTTCTGCGAATAATTTAAATAATTTTTCACACTGTCAGCACGGTACGGAAACACGAAATTTTATATTCCAAGCTTGTAAAGGGTAATGTAAGTATTTTGCAAGATAAGGCCATTTTGTTTAATGTATATTTGGGGATGCTTCACGATACTTTTCTTTTTCACCAGGGAATTAATCAAGCAAACTATTCTTTCCTGCGCAAGATACACTATATATGATTTACGTTTAAATTTTCATGGTAGATTCAGGAACCCAAAATTATTTGGTGATACCAATCGATGTACTGGCGGCTCGTCTTAAAAGTACTGCAAATAATATTTTTTATATTTTTATTACCAAAGTATCAAATAAGTGTAAAATTATTTTCTTGATTATTGAAACCTACAAAGTAATCTTCATATTCTTCTTCGATCACAGGACCAGTAATGGGCACTATTTTAACGTCATCTGGTTCTGTCGTTGTAGGGAGAGCCTTTTTAGGAAATACAGCGTATCGTTTCAAATTTGTATGCGCACTTCCATCTTCGTTTGGATTCGCACTTGTATTAATAACAGTTAAAGCTAACAGGCACATTAATACAAAAACTAAGCAAAGTCTCATTTTGCACAGTTCTACTGGTATCATTTTCTAATTCTGTTTAAAACTAAAACTTCATAGGATGATTCTATATATGATTGTACACACATACACAAAAATGGTTATATATTCCAGAATTATCTAATTTAGATATTGAAATTATGGGTGTCCATATTAGGTTCTCCAATAAACATTAATAAAAAATGGCTATTAATACCTCTTTATTTTTTTATGATTAATTTTTATTTGCGTAACCATTGCCTATATGTTTAACTGGGGTTTAAAGATAAATTTTTCGTCGTTTCGCATTTTCAAGAGGAGATTCTCATTTGGTGTGATAACATACTTTACTTGTACAATACTTGTGCAGATGGTTTTAGACAATCGGGCTTAATATCTATTTCCGGTTGAGCAGTTGTGATTTCCTTCCTGAATATGACGTTTCGCCGATAAATTTCTCCCTCATTTTTACTGTTTAATGGATTTGCATTGACAGTAGCGATGAGAAGTATCAAGTAGGTAAGAATAAAAATACTAGAGAATCTCATAGCTTATAAGTTCAATGCACACAGCACAGTTTAAAATGTTTTATTTACCGAAATACTTTTCTTACCAAATATTTCTTATATAAGCTAAACGTATCTTAGCTAGAGAATTTTAAACACATTAAATTTATACATTTATTTATGACGATTTTCAAATAACCATTCAAACAGTTTAAAATAAACTTTTAACTGCTCTTTCAATTCAGTATCTTTTCTGGAATTCGTATTTTTATGAAAATTTCATATTTGAAAATCAATTTTTTTGGTTGCTTTCATTTTCCTCCTACTCTATGTCGAGGATTGAAAACAGGCGATGGATCATAAACTATGCGTTTTATTTTAACATCATCTAATGGCCGTTGTGTCGTAGTGGTTTTTTCTGGAAAAACGACATATCGTCGCTCAACTTTGTGTAAATCAATTCCACTCCTAGTTGCAACAGGACTTGCATTAATAATAGCGACAATTAAGAGACACGTCACAGCAAAAGCATAACACGCTTTCATATTGTATTATTCACTTTATGTACAATCTTTACCACGTTACTTTCTCACTCACCGGTAGAATTTGCGATTTGCTTTTATTATATACATTAGAAACGACTGATGCACGCGTTAAAAAATACATACATGCATGAAAGTGCATATTCACGATTTCCCATTAAGTTAAAAGAATTTTTAAATATCTCAATCACACTTTAGCGAACGTAAAAAAGATAAGTGCCGAGTTTTTTCTACGTCGTGCAACTGCGTTATCGAATACGCACCGAATCGCACCATCGATGCGTCAACCGATTGGCCGATTAATTCTCAATGTATTTGATTAGCATTAGCGGTATTAATTCCATATTAATCATTGCTTAGATAAGCTTATAATGAGAGCATAAATTAGAAGTAATAAAAGTAAAATCGCGTAGCATAAAACGACTTAACATTTGGCGATCAACGGTCGTTAAGTTAGATTCTTAGGTAGGAACGGAAACAGATAGCACGCGAAATCGTGTGACCGTCTTATCAAGATTTAAAGCTTCGTCACGGAACGTCCGTGTAACCCAGTAAAACACTGTACTGCTTTGCAAACTCTGGAACCTGATATACGAGCCCTGGAAAATCGGTGAATGATGGCCTCTCCACGAAACAAGACCCTGTTATAGCATCGTAATGTACTTCGAGGACAAATTTCAAGTCTAAATAACACGAGAAAGCTCGCACTTTCTCTAATCGCGTTAATAAGGAAAATGGCCGTCCATTGTCCAGTGTTTCCTCCGTCGGAGGAGATTGGCGCGCGGATTGAATCATGTGTGCCAATAATATAATTTACGAGAGCGCAGAACCGGGAGGGTGAAACAGCCAAGTATATTTTCCATAAGACACTCATACGCACCGGGGCAATGGTGGAAAATTCTCGGACGGAGTTTATAGCGCGGGCTGTAAAACAGATTTCGACGGTAGAGGTCGAGTGAGGCGTAACCCTCGCGAGCACACGTGGCCGATATCGCGGCCATTAAATTATTTATCAAGAGAGTCTTGAGGTTTTCCGCGGTACTCGTGTAATTCATGGAGGATTCTCCGATGCTTCGTTATCAGTGCGATTTCACTAACGCGAGCATAAGCGCGATACGTGCGATATTAAATTTCAGAGCGCCTTTTTCGCGCGCGCAGCGTCGGTGGCGGTTTCGCGCAAATGCATGAGCGGAGAAGAGGCAACAATTGGAAAATAAATAGAAGCCTCGCTCGGAGAGAAGTAGTACGAAACTGTACTTTTACGAGAATAAGGAAAAACGCGTGTTTGGCTAAGTGCATCGGGCAAGTATGATTTCATCGGGCACTTTCAATATTTTCGCAGGGGGAATGAATAACGTTTCATCGAGTGCGCAACTGCATTTTACTTTACGAGTTTCGTAGTCGATTTTATGACTTCGCCGATAGTTAAAAGGACATATTTAGTTATCCGAGTAGTTGCCGCTGAAATAATAACGTCGGTGATACCTCTAGATCGCCCGACGATACTATAGTCGATCAAAACGGATTTTTTCAGCAACTCTCATGCAAATTTCCACGCTCGAAATTAAAATCCTTTAATCCAATAAAACTCGAATAACATGTATAAAGCAGCTTTCACGTTTCATCGAAGAATTCAATCTAAACTGTTTTACGGGTCCACGTGTTTCCCTTAGCGGATGGCGGGGGGTGGGTGGGACGGATGGTGATGGCGCCTGCAGGGAAACCTTTTTCCTGCATTATAAACATTTTCCGTGTTTATCGTTTTCCGATAAATAGTTTATCAATTCCTTCGTTTCGCTGTTTATCAATTCCTGCATTCAATTATTTATCAATTCCTTCGTTCCATGGCTTATTACTTTTTCTTCCTTCCAGCGTTTCTCACTTATTATCTTCCCACTGTTTATCATCCTTCCTGCGACTGGAGCAAAGAGTTGGTTGGAGGTCCTGGACCCGACGTATTTTTATCGGAAAAATCCTTCCTCCCCCCCTGCCGTCCCCAATCCTCTCATCCACCCAGAATCCTGAACTCTCTAACGGAGGAAATCATTTCCCCGCGACTATGTTGCGTAATCTTTCTAACAGTACACTCCCCCTGCCTCTCCCCTGTACCGCACTTCCGGTCCCGAAGAGTTTCCTGTTTTTCGTGGGAATTCCACGTTTCCCACTTACCGTGGAAGATTTGCCGGAGTTTGCCTAGCAAGATGTGTCGGATTACAGTCCGTTGTAAAGACGCGGAGGGATCAGGATTTAAACCGTGTGTCGTATGGTGACAATATCCATATTAGTAACGCATTATTGTCGAACACAATGGCGGAATATCTTTGCTACATTACCCCCATTATCGTAGGCTTCTCGACTCCTTCGCTCCGATGCTTGATTTGCTTCCTCGTGCATTATCTCTCGCGTACTGTGCAGTCAATCAAAGCTGGATATATGCATAAATCTGATATGCCGATTATCGTTCAAAGTTCTAACTGTATTACGACAGAAATACGCGTTCAGATCGTTACTGCACGCCAGGAGTAATTGGACATCATTAATATTTTCAGCTTAATTAAGGGACAGATTGTTCGACTGTTATTCTTGTTGAGGTTAATTGATTTTACATCCTCTGTATTAGCTTCCTATCGATAGTCGGCTAGTATTATGCTCCTTAATATTGCCAGACATTCATCATCAATTTAACGTATGCGATGCGCTGGCCAACCAATAGTGTGCAATCAATTAACGTCAGACACAAATTTGTCAATTGCAGCTAAGTGCTGGGGTAAAATCGATAAAACGACAAAATGCATCTTAAAAGGGCAATCTTGAAAGCTTCTCCCTGTATCTTCTTGAAATTTGTCGATGAAACTCAATGACGATTGGTATGAGTAAGAGGGGGGACGGGGGGGGGGAAGAAAGAGATTCTCCGGTATATCATTATTTTCTACTCTGAGAGGTGAATCGATGAAACTTAACTTCCAAGTTAATGTTGGAGGAGAATAGGTATACTTAAGCTCGGTAAAAAGGTACCATGTCTGTCTTCTCTTTTGATCGAAGATTTCGAACAGTTTTCACATCGTTCAGTTTTCTCTCGAAATAATGTATATCGCCGTGAAATTTGATTTGCATCATTCTTACTTCCTTTCGTTATCAGACTTGCATTAACAATAGCAAGAGAAGGCATAAGCACGCCAGCACAAAAATATAATAGAATCGCATGCTCTATAATCTCACTGTACAATTTCTTCGAACTTACTTTGTGTCACTTAATTTTTATATGTAGGATTTTGCTTTCCTCGTTATATCCACATACATCGGAGATATCACACTCGATATTCCATCAAGATTTCCAATTACGTCAATTACGCTTCGAATAGTTTGAATGGATTGAATAACACAGACACATTAATCCTATTTTTAACTAGATTCTGCGCTTTATCAGTTCAAGTGATCTCATTACAATAATTTAAAGTAGGTTTTTCCGCGTATGCAATTTAAATGTAGAAAACACTTGACTAGAAATATTTGATTAAATTTATCTCAGCGAATAAACGTGTGTGTGTGTGTGTGTGTGTGTGTGTGTGTGTGTGTGTGTGTGTGTGGAATAAAATCTACATAATGTTCCATTAGATATTTATTTCGAAGAAAAGTCTCGTGATACTTTTACGGCGACGATTGTTTTAATCATGAGTTATTCTGGTATTCTGCACTTATGATTGACCCATTTGCATTTTGGTTTTAGGTCTTTGGAATTTTCCTCGGTAATAAATACTATTTTAACGTCATCTGGTTGGGGTGTAGTTGTAGTAGTTTTTGCTGGGAATACTGCATATCTTCGTTTGACTTTATGATCGTCGATCGCACGTCCAATTAGCTTCATTGGGCTTGCATCAGCAATAGCAAGTAGTAGAATCAGTAGACACAGCGACACAAAAATATTGAAGAATTTCATATCGTACAATTTCAACTTGTCCCGTCGTCCAAGGCACTTTATTGCTAATAAGTAAAAATGGACGCACACTGGAGTTAAGTACTCCACTATATATCTGTGTACTTAATCGTAAATCAATAAAGTGTTTGACTAGCATAATACAGTATTTAAATAATAACAGACAAATGTAGTTTGCTCTTATTTGCTCATATGATTCATTATTCTTGAAGTTCAAATATTAATTTTCTAATAGCATTACACATGGTTACTTCGACTGTTCCTGTGTACAGTTCTCTATTAAGTACACACACGGTACGCGGTAAACTAATTCTTATTCTTGCAGCGTAGTATTAAATATTAACACATGGATGAGAACGGCACGTTTGCGAAGCTACTTTTAAAGACTCGAGTGAAATTTTCGCGAAACAGTGATGAGAATACGAAAATAGTTTAGTTTCTTTCAGCAGGAACTCACAATCAGCATTTAGGGGTGAAACATCCCTGATAGAAATGGATCAGCAATGAGTGTCCAGAGGCACTTTTAGGTGTCTAGCTTCATCCGTACTTTATCACGTTTCCAAAAAAAGAAGATGAAGAAGAAGAAGAAGAAGAAGAAGGAGTAGAAGTAGAAGTAGAAGAAGCACAAGTAGTAGTCGAAGAAGAAGAAGAAGAAGGAAAGAAAAAGAGAAAAGTACATCTAGGGTAGCGAAACGGCATCTTCGAGCCAGACGAGGTCCCAAAGGATATCAACATTCGATTCCATATCGAATTGAGCCTTCGCGAGGGGAGGGGACGGGCAAAACTGGCACGCGGCTCGATGTAATTCCGAACGACTCGATTTTCCATTTTCCATTTTCCGTGCTCGCGCAAGAACGAGTCGGCTTCTAACGCGGATTTACCTTCATCGTTCCCCGTCTCGACTCACCAGTCGACGACGTCACGTGACTCCCCGCATTATATTACAGGAAGATCGGGAGGTCCGTACAAATATACGTTGCTGCTCGATTCGACGACGTATCACCGAAGAAAATCTCGATACACTTTGGACCGCCGCGCTTAAGGACCGCTGCGCGTCCTCTCACGCGTGGAGAAACCATGGAGAAAAAGTGAAGAAAGAAAGAAAAATGAAAAAAGAGAACCTTCGAATCCCACGAAACTCCCTTCCGCGACTCATTTATCTCACAAGGTACGGGCAAGATAAAGGCAAGTTGTCCTGAAGCAAAATTTCCCTTTCGAAGGGCGAAACCTGCAAAAACGGCAATTTCGCGCGATAAACTTACACACAGAGCTGTAATCCCCGGAAAGAATGTTCCTTCGTTTTTGCGTGATGTACTTCGCAAAGGGGGTGGAGGAGAGGTTTTGCGCGACCCCGAAGGAAGTTAATTAGCTGCGTGCAACAAGCAATTATTCCGGGGTGGTCGGAGAGTGACGTTCAAGAATGTTCATGCATAATAAACGAAAATGTCGCACGTTCGGTTTTATGTAATTTAAAGAGGGACATAAGTTCCACTGTAATTTATTGCGTACTCACCTAGCCGTGCTGCTTTTAGTGTTCGTTTAAATGATGTTGGCCCATATTAACAGGGCGTAGACCACGGCTGCGCTGCTGCGTGCATTATAGTTAAGTGCAATCGTATTACAAAAGCCATTACAGATTATACTATAATATTCAGCGCCGTAGAAATTTCCGAGTTTAGGTATTTGCTTCCAGGGACGGACTTCGTAAAAGCATCGAAACGGCAATCATGAAAACTCCAGCGACATTCGACCTTACAGTAATTTATCGGATTATTCGATAGTGCGCGCCTGCTGATAATTAGGCTCGTATAATAGTGCGCTATTGTACGGTCTATCCGCTGCTGTAACGAGAGCTATCGATATCGATGAAAAAAGAATCGAAAGAGGCTCTCAATCGGCGTACTTCCGTGAAATCCACCACCACCACCACCCCCTCGATGAAAACCCTTCAACTTTAAACAATTAATAAGATTATCGTGGAGCGATGGCCCGACGGATATGATGAACAATCGTTTATTTCACGAAATTTTCACGAAAAGTTTCAAGTTCCTCCGGCAGCACAGTACAGCTCTCGTTCAGTGATATACACTGATAACCTCTCCGAGTAATTTTCTAATATTTATGAATGGCTGCCCTGCTGCCGTTAGAGAGTTGGTTATTCAAAGTAAGCCAATGAAAGCACGTTGAATTTAAAATGGTAGCTGGATTACGACGTGGTTAATAAGTACATGCTAATTGGAACGTGGGACGCTTCGGGAGGAAATCTGAATGTTGCAAATGCCTGCAGATTGTTCAAGGCTATGGATATTTTGACAGCGCTCCTCCGTAGGAAAATTCGAGTGGAATTTCTCGCGTCCAGTCTCGAAACTGCAGCATATTAAATGCTGCAGCTTTGTAAAGTAATTACCAGCAGAATTCTAAATTACCAAGCCGCCGTTTCATCTCGTGGAAGTTGCTTAATGCGGAATTATTATTACGTCCCGATTCAGGCGCCCTAAGAAAAAAGTTGAGCGAGAAGAAAGGGATGACTGAACGCCCTCTAAATTGTTCGTATACTTTACGACGGTAGCATTTCACTAATATTGGCTTCGTTCGTTCGTTCGTTCGTTCGTTCCTTCGCTCATTCGTTCGTTCATTAAAATTATCCAAAGAGAAATGGCGACTGAAAAATTATACTCCTAACTCCACGGTTCGCCCCTATTGTTTTATTCGCTCGAAGAATGTGTGTACGTGTGTGCGCGCGTGTGTGTAAGTAAATGAATGAGTGAGCGAGCGAGCATGTTTACGTGTGTCTACACACACCGGTCATTTTCTGGCAGAAGTTGCTTAATGCGAGATCGTTGTAGTGCAATTTCGACACGAGGCAAAGGACAGGACAAGGTGCAGGAAAAAATGGCCGCTGGAAAATTCGGTGAGAATTTCTTGCCAGCAAGGCAATGCAGTACTTCGTACCAGTAGCATTCGTATAGATATATTCGTATAGATCGTTCTGCGGCGAATTCTTTTATTTTTCGTTCTCACGCATGCCTAGGACGCTTTTGCGAGCTTCATGCATTTTAACGAATTTCTAGCGGGGGCGGAAAAAAGTCAGGCATTCCTCCGCATTGGAAGAAATTCGTCCACATACCGTGCTAATTTACGTCGTTCTTGTAATTTTATGCGAAATATACCGGCAATATGCATTCACGCAGTGCGCGTTGCGCATCCACTTCAATTTAGCCAAGCATTCTTCTTTTGATGAGAAATACTGCTAGAAAATAGTTTCAATCTTCATAAACTTTGAAATGGCCCTCTCGGGGCATCGTTGCACTTTTGTCAAATTAGATAATTTCCCTGTAATAAATTTCAAAAGATTCTCCCGCCTAAGTATACTTGAACAACGCGCCACCAAACTAGTCCTGCCAGTTGTGAAATTTATCAACTATCGATTTTCTACCGTGCGCACCATACACGCACAATATCTCTAATTATTTTATTGGAATACTTTTCAAACTGTATCGCGGCAAATGTAGCCTTGGAAAATCGATGAATTTATTTATTGATTACCAAAGCCATATATCAATCAGGATATGTATGTTATATACGCGACGTGCACGCATTTATTGGAATTCGGTAAATATGTATTTATGGCAAGAGCAACCACAAAACTGTGGTTTCTATCGCAATATATTCTCTACGGGCATAGTTGCCGATGCAATTCTAATCGAGCCTATGAAACAATATTGTCACTTGCTAAAAGTATTTTCTAATTGTACCATATATAGATATATATACATATATATCTCATCCCTTTTCACATTTTTCTCTCCATTATATTATAATTTTAAATTTATGGAATGTGTAGAATATATATACGGAATACCCATACATTAAACATAATGTATTTTTATTGTAAAAAACTTAATGCGCAGGTACCATTGATATGACTACTTTAAAATTCGATTAAGAATTCAGTCGTCTATGTTTATAGGAGAAGGACATAAGTTTATATATATATATAGTTCGTGTAGTTGAGAATCCCAGGGAGGCAAAACACGAGTCCTTTGGGTATACCTACAAGGGAGGAAAATTATTGTCAGTTCATCGCTCGTCGCAAGATACCATTCCACACAAAGATCATACGCACGCACATACATAGAGAAACGTTTATGCGTGCATATATATATTTAAATAATTTCACAGAAGACCACTGAAATAAAAAGTAAATATGTCAGTATGCTTATTAAGAAATGATGTACTCCGCTAATTTTAATGTAAATACTCTCCTGGCTTATTTCGAGGCTAGAAATATATATTTGTGTGCGTGGACACGCATAAGAGAAGTTAATGTGCAAAATGTTTCTCTCAAACTCTCAAGAAAATTTGATAAGCCCCGGATAAAATGTTAATGACTGCAAAGTACCAGATTTAATGAAAATCTGCGTATTTCAAATCAATATGATCAATTTGATTGATAAAAGAATCAATGACCCCAAGATAGGACAAGCTTGTTCATCGATCATGGAAACTTCAAGAGTGATCGTAAATCCTGAAATTTCAGGCGCCCGGTACTTCCTTATCATGGGTAAAATATTACTCTCGAAAAGAAGAGATGCTATTGAGCGGCTTAAATTTATTACAAGACCACTAAATAGAAGATTGATATAAAAAACGTTAATAAAAACAGGCTGTAAATCAATATCTTTCTCGCCTACGGTAAAATATTGAGATGGATCACTTTTTTCCCCCTTTTCCTTGCATTTCTTTCAATTATTACCGTTGCTTAATCATCGGCCGTACTTTTAATAAAATATTTAAATTTTCTCTAGATTACTGGCAAATTGAATTTCATAAGATCAGATATTTATGAGCTCCCCCCGTTGCCCATTTACATGGCAGACGTTAGCGAAGAGGCGTTGTAGATCCACGAGGGCTTCAACTTTATAAATACCGGCCGCCATTATATTGACTTTACTTCTTTACTACTTTTCTGCCCTAAAAATTAATATGGGAACACGAACGGCGTTAAAATAGTTAGATTAACTTATAATTTGCCCGAAAACTATCCGGAGCCGATTTTCAATATCGTAAGAGGGAGAATATGAAATTATCGGTTGAAAGAACTGAATCAACGATGACAAAGCAAAGAAAGAGAGAGATAGAGAGAGAGAATAAATGTAAAATCGAGGGACCAGTTTTCGGAACGTACTCTCCCTCTCTCTTTCTCCTTCGCATTCATTCATGATTATCCATTCTAACTAAAATGTTCAATTATCGTTTTCGATGCACTTGCGCCCGTTCCAAAAAGTCCTGAAATTATGCAACCCTGTCTATAGTTGTTCGTGAGTTGCCAGTTACTAAAAGTTTTTGAAGCGATGCAGGTATCTCGTAATTAATTTCAAACTACTTTCCTAACGTCCTTCATAGATGTAGACATCGGACGTAACCTCATTATTAATTTTGAGGACTGAAACCGGCAGGAGGTTATTGGAAGTTTGCAGTGCCGGAGTATTGCAGCGCCTTTAAAATGGAACAATGTCATTAAAGTTGAGCTATTACGAATCACCTGGCGGGTGCAGCGTAGAATTTTCATCTGGATAGATCGAGCAAGTTTCAGAGAGTAACACCTTGTCCGGTCTTTGCGTGATAAAAATAATAAGGTTCTAACGCCTCTCAAGATGGCGGGCGCACTAAGAAAGAGTCGCGTATATATTTTTATTCCATCTGAAAGACTTTAATGCGTGCAACATAAAAGCGAACTTTTAATAAAATATTCGACTCACCCCTGCAGCTACCCACAGTGCCATTGTTACATTAGACGGGTTTCATGATATTCCAAAGATTCTAATGGCCCCGGAAAACCTTGGTTACATCCTTTCTCTCTCTCTCTCTCTCTCTTCCTCGCCACCCTCTTATTAAAGACAGTCTATTAAACTAGAATAATACAATCCACTCTTCCGACGTCACGGAATCCTCGTTATATTGCTCATATTTCATTGGATTCAAAAGAGCGTAATGGTCGCGGGAAGCATCGGCCACGTCTTTGGCGTTGCAATGAAATTAATTGCGCTCGATGATCCCTGCGTAGCGAGATTAATTATGTATTTACATTGGGAGTTTCGATGCAGAGGTGGAAGTAGAAGTAGCAGTAGCGGTGGTAGCAGTGACAGCAACGGCAGCAGCAGGAATCGGAGCTCAGAAATGTGTCGACGTGACCAGATTGTTCCTGAAGTGTCTAGGAAGTTTTGATTGCCTGCTCGCATGAACCTGGTAGGTAGCTCTTTAGCTAGCAGTGGCAATTGACGAGGATCCTTCTTCAGATAAGAGGTTCGTCTTGCAGCATCCGCCTACCACCACTTTGGCTCGGGCTACCCCGGCGAGTTAGCTTGCGAGTCCATGGAAAGTTCCATCGGTCTTGGAGAATGCATGGCAATCGGGTTTATTGCTGAAATCGCCATGGAAAATCACGATGATGAGTCGAAAGGGAAGAAACGGAAGTGGCCGCCGCTGGGGATGACGCGAGTCGAGTAGAGCCGGGCCGGCCGGTGCAATTGACCGGTGGGATGCAACCTGGGTTGTAGATCCCCATAATCACCCTCTGTCGCAATATAATCTACTCGGTTGTACGCTCGCCGAGATAAAGTTGGAGAGCAAAAAGGCAACGAGCAGGAAGGGACGGGGAATCATAAATACGGGATAAAAGTTTCACCAAAAATATCAGACACTTCTAGCCTGTCCCAGTTTTTAGTTTGTCACGTGTGAGAAGTGTGTGGTATAGGAGCATTTTCCTTAATGAGGTAAAATGTCAGCCCGGGGGTACAGAGACGTATATTCGGAGCATTTACAGTTATAAATATTTCAACAGAATGCGCAACCCGAGAGCGTTTACTTTGGCTCAGCTCCGAATATTGTATTCCTTGGTTAAACTGTCGCATATTCCGCCATATAATAATTGCTTCGCGCGATAACAATTTGTCACGTGCCAGTAAATTCAACTGTCTCTATTAATTTTAATCTAGCGTTGTTAAGTGCGGAACGTATTTACTTTTGCTTTTAATGCCAGGCTAAAAACGGATAATCGGCAGATAAAATTAATCACTCAGTTAAGAAGGTTACGTAAGTGGCGCTACCTTGAAAACTCTCGAGTGCCTGTACAAAGGCTTTACAAGTTTCGCAAAGTTCAAAGTGGGCTAAAGTCCCTCCACATGCATGTAGCTATGGGTTAGGATAAATGGTGTGTACGTATTATATGTATTTACACGTATATATACACGTATATATATATATATATAAATATATATAGGGAACACGAAGACACCTGAGGAATATTCCTTGACTGGCAAAAGCAGCTTTTCACCGAAGGCAGCCTGCATTTCTAAAAGCACCCAGCAGTTTATTCAACTCTCCCTCTCACCCATCTCTTCTTATGTATGTGCCGTCGTGCTTTTCGCGGCTGCCTATTCATGAGTAAAACCACTTTCCTTGTAGTATAATTATCACGCTCTCTCTCTGTCTCTCTCTCTCTCTCTCTCTCTCTCTCTCTGTCTCTCTCTCTCTCTCTCTCTCTCTCTCTCTCTCTCTCTCTCTCTCTCTCTCTCTCTCTCTCTCTCTCTCTCTCTCTCTCTCTCTCTCTCTCTCTCTCTCTCTCTCTCTCTCTCTCTCTCTCTCTCTCTCTCTCTCTCTCTCTCTCTCTCTCTCTCTCTCTCTCTCTCCGGGGGGGAATAATAAATCTAACGAAGGCAATGGCTCTGTGCCAGCGAATGGCGGCGAAAAAATATTCCCGTTTTCGGATCTGAGATAAATGGAAATATTTTATTAAAGAGCTCTCCCCCCATCGAAAAACTCCCTCCCGTTAAGCGACAAACTTAAAATATTGTAGTAAAGTGACAAACGGACGAGGTGGAAGTTGGGAAAAGGGGAATAACTCGGCGAATAAACAGGCGAGGGTTTAGCGATCGGCAAATTATATGATCCCGAGTACTCCGCCAACGAATGGAGTTAAAAGCGACGCGAGTGAGTGACAAATAACAGCGGAAATAAATAATGGAAAGAATGAGGGAAAGGAAGAGAGATAGATAGATATATATATATATATATATATAGAGAGAGAGAGAGAGAGAGAGAGAGAGAGAGAGAGAGAGAGAGATAAAAAGAAAGAAAGACCTACCCTACCAAACTATTTAATGAGAGGGGAAGGAGGGTGATTCTAATTTTATGAACAATCTCGCGGACGGAAGTTCATTATTGGTAATCCTGAATTTAATTAGCGACGACCTTGTCCTTTCGGGCGCTTCGTCATTTTTGCCGAATCCTAGATAAGCCATGTAATCGCTGGAAAGCACGTTCGAGAAGCAACGTGCTGATATTGCAGTACGATATTTGTATTGGCAACTATGCAAGATCTGCTACATTTGGCATGACACGTTCTCGCGGGGCTATCGATCAGGAACTGTCAAAATCAGTCACGCCATCGTTCGATCATAGCCTGTTGTGCTGGAATGGCCAAGCAGCAACTGCAGCTGCGAATAAACAAGCAACTTACCAGTCGCCGTCGTTCTCGTGGCGTGTGGGTGGTGCGCGATGCCGCTGGCTTCGCCATTAGACGCTCTAAGGAAAAATGAGGTTTGTCAGTGACAAACGCAGGACCATATTCGATAACAAATCTATCACGGCCTCGTCAAAACGATTCGTTGAACGACGTGTGGTAAACCAAGAGAATCGCTTTCAGATTTGACAGCTCACCGCAACGTGCCTATATCAACTTTTTATTTTCCTCCGACCAGCCACACGGACGCAGCGTGCACGCGCACACACACGCACGCACGCACGCATGCACGCACACTCACATAGCCATATTCCACAAATAGATTCCCTCCTCGATCGATATCAATGTTCCAAGCTTCCACTTTCAAAAAACATTCCTGGTTGTTCGCGTTATTTCGTTATTACATTCGATTTACCGGGAAAGGGGGAGGGGGGTGAGCCGGAGCTGGGGGATGTCCGACACGGATCATTCTTCGACGAGAGGTTTGTGGGTTGTGCGCGCACACGCACAATTTCTGACGCAGTTCGAAAGTAAGAGAGAAAAAAGGACGATCTGTTTTCGCGACAGGTAGAAAAGGGGGTGGGAGCTTCCACCCTTGGAAGAGAATTTTCGCGTTCCCTCGCTACCCCCGCGCGAAAGGATCTCCGGTTGCTTTTAATTTAAAGCCCTTCTGTTTACCGCACTGCGGAGGTGTCTTGGCTCGACTTCACCGACGTGTTAAGGCACAAAACAAACAGACGCTCGCGTGCAATTCACCCTGGACGCAGTTTGTTATTGCGAGGTGGAGGAGTTGGCCGCGCGCGGGGTCGCCATTGTATTTGGGAGTGCGATCGTGAGTTCTTGGCATCGCACCCGGGGTAACTAACCTCGCAGACCTTATCTCTGAACTTTCTCATGAATTACGAGATAAGCCATCTAACGTGGCGCTAAATTAATTATAGCTAAATCCCGATCGCTTGTACATCACGTGGGATCTGCTTGTGTAACGAGGTCCATTAGGCTAACGATTTGTATTTGGACTCGAGACGATCTGATACGCTAATCTTTCGATTAGGTTCATTCTGCCTCTTTGGACGCTAAACCAGAAAAAGGGGGAGGAAGGCGGTGCAGGTGGCGATGGCGATGGTGGTGGTGGTGGTGGTATGTGTCTAGAGCTCTCGGGGTGGCAAGTTTTCACGTTGTTTTCCAAAGTACCCTACCGGGAGCCAGGAAGCTTCCTGGAAGCTCAGAATATAAGCCACGATCCTTCATCGCAACCACGCGGTGCTTTAATTCGGATTAATGCAGTCACTTGTCTTTGTTTTGGAAGCGAAGCCCACACGACACACACACTACCCGCGCTAGACACCCTCAGCGACTACGAGTAAATTATGCTTCATCCCCATATCCCCACCCCCTCTTTGGACCTCACGCGTCACGCCATATTTGTTTCATGACATTATCAACTCGTCAATTAGTTTCACAGCCTCTTCCTTCTTTCCTCTCCTCTTCCGCCCCTCAAAGGGCTTCGAACGTCAGGTTACATTTTCAGGAGAGGTTGACGGGGAAAAACTTTCATTCCAGTATCGATCCTCTTCTTCTTCCGGTACAATCTTTTTACAGTCGCTTTTTACGGTCAGCGAAGGTGAATGAAATTCCAATGATTTTCCGGAAACTAGCGTTTTTCGAATGTTGTCTCGTGGTACCGATAGAAAGAGAGAGGGAGAGAGAGAGAGAGAGCTTGTGGCTACCATGTTTGTTCGGGGGCATTTGTCACTTGGCCAATTAGTTTCGGTGGCTTCTTTCTCTCAAGTAGAACATAAGTTTGCGAAAGGGCATCGGTCAACCGGTGACTTAATGCTGTTGAAATTCCCATACTCCATTACCGTTGACATTCGCAAATATGAACAGCGCGAGAGATGTGTCGACTAATTTATGTGAATACCCGAGAGATCAAAGGTCATCCTCCGCGCGAGGGTGATATTATTTTTAATTACACGTGGCATAGAGCAAACGTTAATAAATAGCGCGTGTACGCGTGCGAAGTGCACACGCCTGTCCGCTGCGTCTCCGTTTATTTAAACTATATCACTGAATTTAGCCAAGTTGCGCTCGTTCGATTCCCAAGTTCAGGCTATTTTTCCTTCCCTTTCTCCCAAACTCTCCCCCCTGGGGGAAGATCGATAGTATTTTGGAATTATAATAATTTATGCGAATTCTCCTAATCGATGCTAATCCTTATACATTAACCCCACGCGAATTAGGACGGGGCAATTTCTGATAAGCCGATTGGACCTGAATTTTCCATGGTAACCTAGCCGCGATACGGTTCTACAAGTTTTCGATAATGACTACGAAGATCAATGAGCGAACAAATGATACACGGAAATCCCAGGCAAATAAATCCGGAGCTAATAAATTAGGCAATGGAACAACGAATACAAAGGCAAAAGCAAGAGTAAAACAATGGGGAAAAAGAGTCGGACTTAAATGGCGTTGGTACGACCGATACGTTTCCTGTTTACCCTTCAATTTCCTGATTTAGGGCGGACATCGATTTTCGCGAACCGCGAAGATTCTCTCGCGGCTGAATTTCGGGATTTGTATAAAGTTTCGATGGTACACACGGGGGGTGATTCGACGAGTCGCCAGGGTATTCGGAGAGTGATGGGTGGTAGCATGGCGTTGCGTGGCGTGGCGTGGCTTGGCTTGGCTTTAATAATTCACTGTTAATAATTTTCTACGAGTCGCTCAATCATCTGACTGGTCGGTCTATCTTTGTCTTCCCAAGCGGGAAGCAATAATCCCTCGCGCGATTTTTCATTTTTACATCTATATTGATACCACGACGCCGATCGATCAACGCCACCGGCAATCCGGCGTTTTTATTAAAAGTCCCAGGCCGACGTGTGTCTGTTACGCGCCCGCATAGAATGTACTGGCCATCAAAATCAACGGAAACAACTGCGAGATCGCGGAAAATGCGACCTGCAAAACTGCCATTTGATTACTAAATAGTTTCGAGCGCTGGAATTTTAATTGGTTCCCCCTGATAAGCAAGCGCAATTTTTCCCTTTAGCCGGGACTCACCACCGCTCCAGGGTTCCCGTTAATGAACCTTTTTCAACTTCGACTCCGCTGACCCTGGATGACCTTCAGCGATGATTGCTTCCTCCGTCAACACAGGGAGAGACTTAATTCTAGATTACAGAAATAACGGGATACCCCAGCCGGGGACTTGGGAATGAGGAAACGCAGCGTGCAATTGCTCCTTGATTGCTGCATGTTTTCAGCTGAATTTTCAAGTACACGTCGAGACTTGACCGGTACTTGCTACTCGTAAAGTACACTCCACTCTTCCGGTCTTCAGCATCGTTACCGTAATTTCCCTTTCTTCTTCTCCCTCCCTTTCTCTCTCCATCTCTTCTCTTTCTACCCTTTCACAACTACGAGGAGGGGCCAGGGAGGATTGGGGGGGGGGTAAAGAAACGGCGCGATCGACACGAATCTTTTTTCGAATCATTCGATAAACTGGAAATGCCGAAAGTGTTCCGGATACCTTTGAAATTCTAACCCACGAGCACCGCGCGAGAATTGGGCAAATTTTACTTGAAATTCTACTATTTACGCAAGTATCCCGGTTAGCATAAATTTGGCAAACAGTCCTCGCTAGTTTGATCGGCGAACGATTTTGTAATCGCTGGTAAAATGGAAATTTATGTTTTTCGTGCGAGGCTCAAAGGTTAGGGAGCGAGCGAGAGATCCGGCGTCGGTCTATGTATAGACCGTTACTACTGCGCGGCAGAGCTGAGAAAGCGTCGCGTTTTAACGCTTTAATTGAATTCTTCTTTGGACGAGCGTGGAAGCGTAAACGAATCGATGATTGCAAACGTCAATCGCTCGTTAAAAGTTAATATTGTTGGCAGGCATTTGTGGCGGTGGTTTCACTTTTGAAATCTTGCCTGTTTTACATGGATCGAGGCTTATCTGTGTAACAGTTGATTGATTCAATTTCATTTGCGGCGATATTATTTTAAAGGCTACCGGGCGATTAAACGATAAAAAAGAGGATCTCGATATGGAGATCCCATTCCATCAATACCATCCATGCAGGATTTATATCGGGTATCGGACTTTGTCTTATGAGATTGCGCATTATTCGCAATTCCCATTGTGGGCTCCTTTGATACATTTCGTCAGGAAAAGTTAAACTGGCGGGGAAATAATAAGGAAACTCCTTGGCTCTTATAAATCTTTCATAAGCTTTGCGAATTCGTAGCCGTACTACTCCCCCCTCTTATTTATCCTCGAGGCATTTCATTTCTATTGCCGCCACAGTTAGGCATTTATGGATTCGCAGTTTCAACATTCCATTCAGTCAGCTCCTCCCTCCTACCCCTCTCTTTCCAGGAGTACGCGCCAACTTGAAATTTATCAAAGGTTCGATGAATTTTTTTTTTTTTTTCGGAAAGGAAAGTGTTGACGGAATTGCAACGCGCGCGAGGAGCTCGATTGATTTTTTCCACGAGGCGGTGGGTGTGCGTGTGTGAGGAGGCGGAGGCAGGAGACAGGGGGAGAGGTGGGGGCGGACGGGGGGTTAATTAAACAGAGCAATCGATCGAACTGTCGCTCGATCTTTGGGATAAGCCTTTTAAGGGAACAGTACCGGAGGAGGTAGAATCCGTTGGCGCAGGCGGATTTTCACAGCTCAAAGTCACCGTGGTAGTAACCCAGACGCCACGAACTTCCGCGTGTTAGGTCTCAATGGGAAATTGCTCGTCTCTGTGCAAGCTTTGCGAGTGAATGGCGCGGTTGCCATTCGGCGGCCTCGAACCAGAAAAATCCTCCAAACCAGAAATATCCAGAGAAATTCGCAGGCTATATACGGCGGTGGCGCGCCGCCTTGTTTTTCTTTCCACCCCCGGGACGCGGGATGAAATGTTTAATATCGTGGAATCAATCGATCGGAAAAGAGTGGCCAAATGAGAAACCCGATGGAAATCGCTGATCATGCGCGATACACGTTAATTGATACGTCCAGCAATCCCCATAAAGAGATCCCTGTAATTCCAGCGGGAACGCACTCGAGCAAATCGACGAGATGCGAGCGAAGCAGCGGCAAATTGCATATGATCGGGGCGCACCGTCTGGCCGAACAAGACTGCTCCAATTTCCGGAGATGTAGTTTCGCATTAAAATGCAGCGACGCTGTCCCCGCCGTGCTTAAGCGAGAATTACGCGCGCGCGCGCGTCATCCAATTGGAGAAAATCCTTTTCGCAGTGGAGTCGCGGCGGCCAGATCGAACAAGGCTCTCGGGTCGCGGCGGATCCAAGAACATTTCGCCGGAAGTTTCGGCTGGAAGCTTCGATGAATGGGATAGCAACGGCCTACTGGCCCAATTTCCAAACGGGCACGCGTCACTATGAAAAGCTCTCAATTATACAGGGCGAGCTGCCGCGTGGAAATTGCGCCGAGAGAATTATTGGCGAGTTTATTGGTCCTGGGGGAAGCAGGTGCGGGCGAATGCTTTGATTTCGCGGAAAAACAGATTGAATCGAAGCGCCATTCCCCTAAGTGCATTGATACATATTCGAGACATGTTCGGGCGTCTAGCGAGAGAGCCGCTTTAAGAGAGCGCGCGCCGCGTTCTCCAGGAAGCTGGGCGTCGTTCCGGAGGACTGGGGTGCCCTTGGAACGGCCATTTTCGCCGCAACTGTCCCATTCGCGGACTGTTTCGCCCGCATCTGTTACGCTCGCAGATGTTTTGCGCCCCCACACCACCTCCACCACCACCATCGGCCAGTTCTTGCAGCGTCGAGGAGAGAGCCAGAACTCGAGCACTTAATTTTTATTTCGCTCGCGTAGCCGGGGAATGCGCTCTCCGGAATCACTCGAGCGCGAAGTCATTCTTTTATTTCGCCGTTGCTCGCTACTCGCTCTCGCGATACTCCTTCGCGATTAACCGTATCGCGAACCACCGGCGTAAAACATGTCCTTTACGGATTATTTCTCGAGGAAGGGGGGGGGACTTTCATCCGGTAACTGCATTTCCATGGCCGGAGCCGGTGGTACATCGAAGAACGAAAAGATAATCCTCGATAAATGACGTTCGATCCGCTTAATAATTACTCCTCTACCTACTTAGGACTCGGCGCATTAAACGTTATCCGAGAATAATCTGCCAGTTATTAAGCCCCTACGCAGTTGCGCAATACGCGCAACTCCGATGCCGAGACACTCCAATTACCGCAACTGCAACTGCAACTGCGCTAGTTTGGAATTACGCAATTCCATGGGAGTCTCGGTTTTCCGCGGGAGGGAAGAATACGGATTTGGCGGTATCCTAACGCGTCGCATTTTATCTTGCGATCTGGCAGAGTAATTTTCTCTCGGTAAAGATGGCGGCCGGAGATGGAGCTCTAATACACGTGCCGCAAATGAATCGTCCGACGGAACGATCGGACCTCTCGCAGTTCCGGCGAGATCGGATCTGGAAGGCAAAGGAGTCCCTCGCTTCGTTCGGGTAAATAGGGTTCGGGAATATCGCATAAAGAAGGGGATGAGTGCGGTGGTCGACGCTCGGCGTGGACCCGTCTGGATTCTCGGGATGAAATCGTTCCTGCGAGCTCGGCGTCCTCGGCGATTGTCCCCGTTCGCGCGTCCCGCAGCCGCAATTGAGAATTTTGGTAGCGGTTTATCGAGCGGTATCGCGCGATATTACACGAGTTTATTTCACGGTGCCGTATCGCATCGACCAAGAAGAATTCTCTCCGCCAATGGCGTCTTGGTAAATACTGCCGTGAGGGAGCACCGCCGGAATTTCTTGGCCGACTCTCCCCGCTGCTTCGGAAAGCGAAGCACAAATTGCACCTTGCGCGAGGAGGTGAAATCTGCCGCCACCCCGTGAAGGAGATATCGACGCTCTTAATGAGAGACCAGAGAGTTCTTCTTCGCTCTTCTTCTCGATTATAGCGCGCGCTGGTTCGTTAAGCGTCGTCGTCGCAGGTTTCACGGACAATGGACGACGAACAACATCGCACGCTGCTGCAAAACGCTCGGTCCTCGTGCGATTGTGCGATCGTGCGATCATCCGAGTTAAGCACTGTTGGCTTACCGCGGTCGCTACACCACTACCCCTGCACCGCTGCTACTACTTGGATGGGAAACCGCGTACCGCTGTCTCTTTTGTCCCTTTTTAATCATTAAATCAATAAATCGATACATCTCTCACTGAGACGACATTCCAATTTTTCACTCGTCCGCCCTCGTCGAGCACCTGCCGTGTGCTGTTGCTACCACCACCACCATCCCCCTCACCCCTGCCTCCCCTTTCGCCTTTCAGATTATGATGCATAGGTTTTTTAAAGACTACTAATTTGTAACTAAACCTCGTCAATTATTTATAAAATATCCCTGGGCTAATACGGTAAGCCACGCGCGGAAGTGATATAGGCTGTAATGGATTCGTGCATTTTTATGAGCACAAGCATCGATTTGCTGGCTGAAAAAATTGCCAGTTATATCCATTGCGTCATACCCACTTATAGCGTACGATATACTTAGAAAATTACAAACGATATTGTTACGGGGCAATTTTTAAGAGTGAATTACTCACGAGTGTGTGTGTGTGTGTGTGCGAGAGAGAGGAAATATTAATATTCATGACTATATAGATTAATACGTAATACGCGAACTCAAGTTACAATGTATATCTAATCTGTAGATAGGCATCGTCTAATAACGGTTCACTTTTTTAGTCGCTAATTCGATTACAGTAATTTGGATATTGGGTCAAATCTTTTATTCATAAAGCACGCTCTTTTTTTCTTCTTCCCTCAAGCACAGATTTCTTTAATATACTCCTCAATCAATCCACTTCCACTTCCTTGGAGTCTATTATTTAAATTAGTGCAATAACGATGGATTATGCTAATACGAGAGAGAATTATCGGGTATTTTTCGATATATCGGTTAATACGCTTGTTATCGAGTCGTCTTTTCGAGTATTAGAAAAATTGCTGGAGATTTAAAGATTTTCGTGTCTTTTCGACGGTAAGTAGTTGCCTCCGGAGAAGTATTACAGATAATATGGTCTTATCTTTTTCTTGAATAGGAATCGATCTTGTGGCGTTTCGCTTCAATGGACTCGTCGCATATTTCATGAAATTATGGTCGGGAGGAGTATTTCGCTTATCTCTTAATTCTACGGTAACGCCCCGAAGATTTGCTAGATTTATGCAGAATCGTGCGCCCCGGTGCAATTATCGCGCTAATAAATATCTCCTCCACGAGCGATGCTGGACTTTGCGGTAAAATAGACACGGGCGGTTCTATTCAATTATCGGTATTTTTCCGAGATACTTCAGGAGCCAATCGAGAATCTTGTTAGAAGTCTTTGTCCACGGTATGAGGAACGCATCGGGGGATTGTCTCGAGCTGTGGGATAGCACAAAAAAGCTCGAGGTTCAAAGCGGGCCACGAGTACTTTTCGAGATTGCGAATTCCGAGGAAAGTTAGCGGTCCATCCAACTTCTCTCCTCCGATACCTCACTTCGACCGATTCCCACCCGCTTTCTCCTCGTTCACAAATACACGCAATTCGACGATGTATTATTATCCGGGGAACCGATAACGCTGGCCGGCTCCAAATAGAAAAATAGCTCTTTTCTACGAGCATCGCAGAAAACGTAGGAAACTGAATCTTATCAAGAAGCGAGCGATAAGAATTCGTGATAGGCTGTCGAAGGAACCGTTGGAGAAGGCAATTGCTGCCACTCTTTGGATTATACGTAATCTTGTGAAAAGCGAAAAGCGGAAAGCGGAAAGCGGAAAACGAAAAGCGAAGAGCAAAAAGCGCTGATCCTTATTAATTTAGCTCACACTCTAATGTTACACACACACACATACATAAATATATATATATATGAAGGGAAAAGAACGCTGAGAGAATCCTAATGATTTTCTTTCCCGTTTGGCCAGGTAGTTGATGCCAATTACGAGAAGCTCGAAAAGAGAAATTAAGGACTTTTGGGAGTTTTCTTGATCCCTCGAAGAGCGGTTATTTCGTGATTCTAGCAGATGTCTCCTTTTACAGATGTAAATTCCGAGTTGGAGGTTGCGGGAAAGCTTTGACAACGGCGTCATAAACTGAGTCGGATGGAAAATGAGGAAAGTTCTGGACGTTTTGCTAAAACCTTTTACCAAGTGAAAGCATGGCAGGTGGTCCTGTGGGATTCTTGTTATAGCTCGTCTGATCCACGTTAGGACTTCCAGTACACAATTTAATTGGCACTACCGTCAAATTTTAACGCCATTAAAGAAAACGATGTTTCATAACTCTGCTCTGCTCGAGAAACTAATCCGGAAATGTGTATTCCATTATTATCAACAGCCGACGCGTCATTTGGCCATTGCCGTCGCTACATTTTTGGCTAATCGTGGAAAATCTCTTAGCGCGGCGAACTACTTTTATGCCCAGGATTTTATTGTATTTTTATCGTTGGCGATAACTTGGAACTGAATTTCGTAACGGATAAGTGGCCGGTGAAACAAAGAGAAAGAATAAAAGCAAATGGATTGGTTTTTATAGAGTCTTCGTTCATACCGAGACAAGAGACAAAAGACTGTGGAGGAATATCCGGGAGAGAACGGGAAGAAATTTAAGAGAGCTGAAATAAATGTATAAGTGTGGCAAGCGTAGAAGCGACAGCCGCGGGACTCTTTACATCCCCTTGCTGGTTTATATGATTTTAACGGATAACTCATGATATTCCAAGAGAATCTCTCGTGATTCTTCGAGTACCGTACGAACTTCAATTTCGCGTATTCGAGATACTTAGGAAAATTCGAAAAGAAAGAAAGGGAGAGAGAGGGAGAGGAAGAGGGAAAATCGGAAAGAGCAAACGGCGAGAAGCTGGCGGAAATGATGAAGGCGAATCGACTTCAAACGGGCTACCATAAATGGTACGTCGTCGAGGGCTTTTACCCATGGCGAAGCTAAAAGTTCTCGTAGGCTCTTTCACCACGATGAAAAAAGCGCCGTGCGAAACTTTCGAAGCTCGATATAAAAAAAAAAGTAACTTTTCGATATCTTTCTCTCGCTCTCTCTCTCTCCTCTCTCTTTTTTCCAGTATTTTTTCGATTAGTGCGGCGAAGCTTTGTTTTATTTTACTCACGTGCATACTTCGCTCGAAAACTTTCACAGCTTACATGGAAACGCTTCACTTGTAGGTTGAAACTGTTGAATTCGTACACTCTCGTACATCCTGATTTTCAGGAAGATTATTCGTCGATGCCGAGTAACAACGCGGTTCGTTAATTTTGATAGGATTTTCTCCGCGATGAAGGAGGAGCAGGAGGAGTAGGAGGAGGAGGAGGAGGAGGAATGACGCGGTAATTGTTAATTTCTCTTCCGATAGAAAAGAACAATGAAATTTGTCCGAGGATCAGACACACGTTTCTTTACGTGCGAGTTTTTCGACTTCCTACAATGAAATCGAATCAGCCGGCTCTTAGGCGCGAGGTTCACTCGACAACTTTTCTTATCGGTTTTCGCGTGTCGTGAGCCACTGAATTGGAAAAATTTCGTTAAACCAAACTTTGATACGATTCCCAGCTGGAACTTTCGAGGACTCTACTACTGCCCTGATCCACTCTCCTCGCAGACAGATTGTATTTGTTATTTAACCTTCTCAGCTTGCGATTCTGTATCCCTTGGAAGTCCACGAGTCTCGAAAGAAACCTCCAATAGTAACGAGTGCCTTGTGCACCTAACTTCCTGAATTTTTGATAAAGCCTCCTAGGATTTGCCTCCGTGCTCCTAAAATTTATTCAGAGGATCATCGCGGATATTCCGTAGCCCAAGATGAATATTCATCGACGACGAATTATTCATTCTTTTGAGTAGTTAATAATAAAGAGAGAGAGAGAGAGAGAGAGAGAGAGAGAGAGAGAGAGAGAGAGAGAGGGAGGGAGAGAGGGAGCGCGTGTGTTAAATTTATTATAGAAATTGATGAATTTTAAAGAGCGATTTGTCGATGAAATTAACCGATTTCACACACCTCGACAAAAACACTTTGAGTCAGGTAGAGTTTTAGTGGGATAAACGAGGGAATCTTCTTCTCGCAAGAGGCCTCTCTTGAATTATTCCAAAGCCGAGTTAAAACGAGAGAAGAAAGAAATCACGGGTCGACGATGTAATTTCGTGTTTGGCTCAGCGGCCTTAATTTTGTTGAATTTCCGAATTTCCGCGTCATCCCATTTGGCGTGAAAACGGGATTACTAGTCTGATCGCGTATGTTATCCCTGCGAGGCTTTCCCCAGGTTGACGCGACAACGTGCTGACACTATGGCAATAAATGTAATACACTCCACGTGTCGTTCCTACGAGGGAACCATGTGGAAACATGCATATTTATATGCACACAGTATACAGCTCGTAAAAAGTTTTATTAGCACCCATTACACATTTTACGCATTAATATTTTATACTAATTCATAAAACAATCACATCAATTATAAAGTTAGCTCACGTAGCCTCTTAAACATGCTCTATTGTGAAATTTCTAATACACACCACTGTTAAGCCACGTTAATTTATAACGTGCCGCTGCAATTACCGTGATTTAGTGCTTTGTCAAGATTCAAGGGTGATTGTGAAATTTAATAAAGGTCCCAATTAACGTATCGATGTTTTGTTCTTGGCAAATTTCCAAAGGATCCTGAAACATTTTCTTGACCAATCGTCTTTCGGTGAAATCTAAATAAAATATCTCTCTCTCTCTCTCTTTCTTTCCCTTTCTCGCTTTTTCTCCCGACGTACTCTACGAGTGGGGTACATCATGGCACATGCGGAAGGCGAATGGAAGAAAATTCCCCGGAATAAAATGGACAAGCGTTTAAGCTTATCTCATGATATTCTTGCATTGCAGCATGTAAATCTTACACCAGTTCTAAGCGTGCAAGGAAATATCAAACGCGAGCATGATATACGCTGTTACAATTTGCATTACAATATGGTGCACCATAACTACCAGGGGATCTGACAGAGGTTCTTTGTGTTGCGTCGGACCCTCAAACTGCATTCTTACCTAGAGAATAATATTTCAACCACTGAGCATAAAGTTCTTGCGTAAAAAGTTCAACGCTTCGGAATGGTAAAAGACGCATTCTCATAGAAATATTTCAATCGACTGTTGCACGAAGGGATTCGCCGTTTTATCTTTACCACTCTTTTATTCGTTCGCTAATTTTCTTGTAATATTACGCGTGTCTCCAGAGAGTGTTTCTGCCGAACTGGCATGGTTTTCTTTCTGGTGGCACCGCCATTAAAAAGAAAAATATATATCCGCATTGCCATTAGAAAAGTCCGGTAGATTGAACGCGATAAGGTGACACCATTTATCGAAATCATCCATTCATTTTTATCATTCGAGACCCAGTAAGCAGGAACAGGAAGGAAGGGGGCAGTGGGAATCTATCGATGAAATCTCACTGGAGTCACCGACACGACATTTTCTGGGGCGGCTGCGTACACCGCACACTACTCGTATCACTCTCCGTCACTACACAATAATATAGATGGCAAAATCGGACGACGAGTCCCCTCCCTTGATGAAAATGTTAATAAAACTATTCCTATCACGAACTTCCAACGTTGTTAATGTCATGAAACAAGAACGGATTTTTCGGTTGTTCCAACCCCCCATGGATCAATGGGAAGATACGACATTTCGAGGAGAGTACCTCAGATTTGATTTTTAAAGAGAATCTTGAAACCATCAGGCACATGGGTCATCGTGCGCATTGCGGTTTGCAGATTGGGCTTTCCCGAGCAAATGGCATTAAAACTATTTCGATTATAGAGAGCCGTGCCGCCATTCCGAGAGTTACGTTATGTCGTTTATTAACCGAGCGACAGTCGTATTGTGTATGCTATACCGCGCACACTCTCTACAAATACCCGCGCGCACAGCTGTAAACCCCGAAGTAGCTTCAAAAGATATAATAGCTTTAGAATCGACGGGGTAATCAAATTGCGAGAAATGCCAAACTCGATTAACGTTGATATTTTGATACACACCCACGGTCGAAAGGTACCGGAGTAGCTTTTTACAATTTACACAATTTCCTCTTCTCTCCCCTCCCCCTCCACCCTCCCTCATGTGGGCCAGATTATTTCTATAATTATATAATACGATTATCGCGCGGTGGGATCGCGGTAATATTCCCAATAGAATGCGTGAAACGTTGAACAATGGCGATTACCGATTAACGCAGATATTTTCACATCACGTACGCGTCGCACGCGACGCTTTTTACGGGCGTATTTTTCGCTTATTTATATCTGAGAACGCAGGCTGGCTGTCGCGGAGATTGGCCAAATCCCGCGAGAGACTCGTAAATTTTTTACGAATTTTCCTGACAACGCGTACGCGTGCTGGAACGTAATAACTCGAATAGCCGAATTTCCACGAGATATCCTTCCTTTTCCTCCTCCCTCTTTTTTCTCTCCGTTGCTTCCAGAGAGTACTGTGGTTGGGCATCGGAAAACAGCTTTCTTATAAATTCTATTATCAAAATTAAGATCACGTCGGCGCTACTCTGTGGTTCTTGCACGGAATGGGAATGACGGAAATGATGCTGCTGCTTGCTTGCTTGCTGTTGCCGGGATTCGCTACTACTACTGTTGGAAAAGCTTAGTGAAATGGAAAAAGGATATCTCTTTTGCTTATTTAAGAGCAAATATTCTTCCAAATTTATCAAAAAATGATGTATCGGAAAAATGAAAATTTTCGAAATTTTCAACTTTATCAAATTTTGATAAAGATTACCGAAAAATATCTCTCGAAATCGAGAGAATGATACACAAATTTTCAACTTTATCCAATTTCGATAAGATTGCTGAAATGCTGTCTCTTTTGCGATTCGAGTGACACCAAAAATTTTCGAAATCTTCTACAAAAAACTTTATCCAATTCGATAACACCGCTGGGAAAAAGTTGTTTCTCTATGCGGAGGCATAGAGAAGATATATAACGATGACAGAGAGAGTTAAAATCAAGGATAGTTGTTAAAAAATGGAAAATTGAAAAAACAATTTTCTATTCTTTGCTGTAAAGAGAAATTTTGTTTGAGATAATTATTCCGGGATAGCGCGAACGCAGTCCCGACTAACAAAAATTATACGCCCGAGATATCCACATTAGGGATATTCGCAAAGGTCAGCTCAACCGAAAGTGCAATGGAAGAGCCTCGCTCTGGAGGAACCGCCTTCGTGATCACGGTAACCTCTGCGCCAGGTAAGTATGCTTTCCAGCGCTTCTCGCTAGAATTTAAGGCATCCCAGTAGCAACTTCACTAGCGAGAAAGTTTCGTGCGTCGCGTTCATGCACAGCCTATCGGTCAGTGGCGGAACTAACTCGGCTAGTAGCGTCAGCCGGAGTCCCCAATCCCGAAAGGGGTCCCCCGTACACTCGAGCCTAGTTTGATAGTGGCAAAACAAGTTAGGACGACAGCTGTGTGCGATTCATGGGGATCGCAAAGTTTCTCTTTTTACTGCCGAGCGAAGAGTTCTTTTGAGATAAGAAAAGAAAAGAAAAGAAAAGAAAAAAAAAAAAAAGAAAAAAAGAAGAGGGAAAAAAGTAGAAAAGAAAAAGAGTAGGAAAGAAGGAGAAGAGGGAGGAAGAAAAAAGATAATGCCTTTATTCATTTAGAAAATCAATCTTTGATTCAACCTGGAGCGAGAAACGCTTTGAAGTTCGTGAGCGAAATAGCCCGCGCGAAGTAAATAGAATTTCCTCCGGCAAGTTCATCTTGAGAAATTTTGTAAATGTATATACCTTCCCAAACACACACACACACACACACATGTATACAGAGAAAGAGAGAGAGAGAGAGAGAGAGTCGTCGTCTAGATTAATCGTGAAATTTCGAGTGGAACGGTACTTAGGAAGAAAAGCATGTCGAAATCATTAAAATGAAAGATACCATTCGGGGTGAAAGGGGGTGGGTGTGGAGGGTGCAGCCATTGTGTTCCGCAGAATGTTGTATTTACGCATTTAGGTATCGCGGACTTAAATATAAGTTGAGCCAGTTAGGAGTATTTTACACGATAACGTGCATTAATTGGAGTTTACCTACTACTATTCTCTCCCGGCTGCTTGTACGTTTGCACCTTATTATTGTTCCTTTAATTATTGCCGGCAACTCCCGGGGAACTTAGTCAGCAGTTCCGCGTTGTTTTGAGAAATTTCGCCGGAAAATAGATACCAGGGAGAGCGGAAACTGCAAGACGCGTGGATGCAATTGCAAATAGATTAATCGATATAAATAGCGGAGAGAGTTGGCATGAAAACCGGCTAATGGATGATTAAGGCCTGGTTGCGCGGGAGGGGGGGGGGGTGAGAGGAGGCAAATGGATATAATCGCGAAAACATATCCGGGCGATACGAGTTTTATCGATCGGATTTTGGTAGCTGCTAAAATCAGTCGTGTATGAATTTATTCATTTAATTATGAAATTAATATTGCGCGCGCGAGGAGGGGCGGAGGGGGTGGAATCGGGGTAGCCGCGAAGGAACGAGCGAGGAGGGTATTCGGCAAATGGCAAAAATTCATTTTCCTTCTGACGTCATTAATACACGTCCCGGCGACGGCGATCGGCAAAAGTTGACAAACGACTCGTCGTCGACGGCCACTGATACACTTTGACTCGAGCCGTGGATTTCACTATCGATGGTAAACTAGCGAAATTGGGGTGTTCCCCTCTCCCATCGAGGGGTGGCACGCATCCCCTCCCCCCGCTCTATTGTACGCGCGTGCCCCCAACGTCGTATGACAAATTGTCGGGAGATCGAGTGGGAAAAGCCTCCCTCTGTCTCTTTTTCTTTTTTTTTCTTCCCTTTTTCCTTATTTTTTCCTTCGTTGCGCATCGTCGAACGAGACTCTTCTTTTTCTTCTTCTTCCTCTTCTTCCTCTTCTTCCTCCTCGGAAGAGGACCACGCGAAATCTTCACTCGACTGACAACGCACAGTCTTCGGGCACAGACCCAATTAAAACTTGATAAGATATTCATGGGACTTTTTCCTGCCTTTGTTCCGCGATGCAAAATTGCTCTTACAAAGTCAATATAACATGCGGTAATTTCGGGGTTGAACCAACAGTTTCGTTTTTCGGCGATGAAAGCAGGCGAACAAAGCAAGCAAACGAGGATTTTTCAAAGGCCCATAAAACACACTACTCGTGTACACCAATGATTTTACAGCCATGTTTGTTTCGCCGAAAATTGCGTAATTTTTTTCAAAATGCCTCGCCAGCCATTGCGCCAGGCCGGTGGAATAAAAAATTGGGCAGCCAGCATCCGGTTGAATCCTCGCTGAGTTTCTTCGGAGATCGATGCGCGATTATCGCGTAAGTTTCAACGCGAGCGGAGATACATCATCCGAGACGATGAGAACCAAGACGCGAGATTCTTCTTTAAGAATCTGAAATACCGCGCGATACATGTTTGTCAAAATGAAATTTATTTTTCTGCCAGCTCGTGTCCCTACGGCGAGTTACGGCGGCGATGGATGGATTGCGCGATGCGCGTCTGAAAGGAAGGAACGGTGGGAGGGGTGGGGAGGGGTGCGGTGCGGGAAAAGCCTGCCATTCTCCTTCCGCGTGCTTTTCGTGGTAAATTTTGCACGCCGGTAATTTCGGAGATGGTTTATCGCGCACGGTCCAATGGGATTTATGCGCGTGGTCCTTCGATTTCGAGGGCCGGCCGCTCAGGGATCAGCGGAGGATTAAGGGAACTTCCAATCCTTGGACCCGCCACGATTCTCCGTTCGTCTCTCATTTCCATTCATATTTCGCGTTTATCGCTGGAATGTTTTGCTCGCTCGAATATAGGCTCGAAAATCTTTTCGTCCTCGTCTCCACTTTTATCGCGAATCATCTCAAGAACGTGGAGAAAGAAGAGAAAGAAGAAGAAGAGGAAGAGGGAAATCCAACGAGACCGATAAATTTTTACACGTGTCTTCTCTCCGCACGTGTGTGTGTATGTGTGCGCGATGCATTATCGGAGGATTTTCGAGGACGATCGGCCAAAGGTCGATTTTCCACTTTCTTCGGACGTTTAATTAAAGGGATGAGCAAACATCGCTGAACAAACACATTAGTCTCGCTGAAAACTCAGCGTTTTTCCTAAAGCATAGCCTTCTCTCCTCCGGGAAGAATCGTCCCTTCCCGTTTCGTTTCCTTCCGTTTCGTTCTGTTCCGTTCCGTCCCCTCACCCTTTTCCCTTTCCTAGTCCGCCGCTGGCTCCGCACATAAATATCGAAATGACAGAAGCTCAAGCAGCGCTTTGTCCAATCCTAAAATATAGGCGAAAAGTGCAAATCTGCGACAAGCCTTCGTCTGTTTTCCGCGGGGCAGCGTAAAAATTCGCGATTGCGCAGTTTAAATTAATCTCGTCGAGTACGCATCGCACGTATGTCAAGCGTGGGTGGGAATGCTTGGTTGGGAAATGCAATTTGACTGGATTCATCAATTTTCCAGAAACTGTTACAGGCAGAAACTCGGCTCGCTTTCTGATCGGGTACGGCCGTGTGTATCCTGGCACGCATGCACACACACACACACATGCACAAGCGCACATAACTGGAGCTCGAACAACACATAATTTCCTCGTTAGCAAAGCTCCACCACGTCCTGTAACGAAGAACTTTCGCATTTTACGCACATCACATCCGCTGCCCGAGTTTAGAAATTTTACGGGAAACTTTCGAGCTCAATTTGCTAGTTTGGAAGAGCATTAATAACTAACGCTGTAGTATTATAGGCCATTATTGTGGAAGCTCGCCAGCCACGTGGAAGTGATAACCGATGGAATAATGAAAATGTAATTGAAATGACGAATTGGAGAAACTCGTGTAACCGAGTTGTGTACGAGACTCCTCTCCTCTCCTCTCTCACTCTCTCTCTCTCTCTCTCTCTCTATTATACAAGTATTTATAATCAATTATTTGAAATAAAGTATTCCTATACAAATAGCCGAGAATCGAGGATTTACAGATTAATCATGGAAAAGCGCCAACCGAATAAACTCGAATGAAGATCAAAACGGATTAGCCGTTGCTTATTATGCTATTTCGCATTTTTACGCTTTAACATGGATGAATATCGCCGGGAACATGAAATGGAAGTTAACGCTGAAATGCCCGATGAATTATTAAACTTCTGCCTTCGCCCGATTTAATTATTCAACTGTCAGCCTAAATTTTATTTTTTCTTGCATTGTCCGATGCTGAATTTTACGTTTATCGTGACTACCCCATGGTATTTCTGAGCGTAGTTAGGAATAGGACTGTACAGGGAGAGGTGGGAAGAGGGGAGAGGGGTAATGAGGGATCAGAAACGAGACGAGAGAGAGAGAGAGAGAGAGAGAGAGAGAGAGAGGGCCACTGAAAATATAGAAATGTCGGGCCGAAGAAGAATAGCGAGGGTTCCCTTCGATTATGGTTACCCCACGAGGCGTTCGACTTAATTCGAACTTCATAATTAATGGAGTCGACTCCGATATCCGGTTAGGCATCTTCGTCTTTGGCTTCGGTTCTCTCGATCCTCTAAGCACGAAGACCCTCGCCCCAAACGGAATAGAGAATCTTAATTAACAACTTCCCAACGATTAATTTCGCGCCGCTCGACTAATCCGCTGTTACGCCGTTTGCCTGCCAAAGATCGCGACTTTTTGCATTCGCAAACTCCTCTCCGCCCCAGGAAATTCCGACGCGTGACGAACCACACAGAATGAAAAATCAGCGGGACTTTATCGCGGCGCGAGAGGAAAATTTCAATTACGCGACACACGCGTCGATAATGCGCGAAAGAAATTTGTCTCGTTGCGCGCGAGTTTCTTCCTTTCTCGAGGGAGGAAGAAGCAGGAGGGAATTGTATCCGTGTAGTCACGTTTGAAATTATGATAAATGGTGGAAATCTTAACTGAAAGTGGCTGTAAATTCTCTCGCGGAGCTGGCGATATAAATAAGACTTTTAGTCCATTTAGATAAGCATCGCTGGTAAATCAGTGCAAACTAGCTTTTTTCTTCCTTTCTCCGTTCCTGCCACCGTCGGCGTCCGTAAGCGAAGAAATATGGCGAAGAAGGGCGAGCAAGAAGTCTTTCAGACTTTTCTAATTCGCGAACGCAAACTACGTTAGGGAAAGGGTGACCTGTAGTAAGCGTATCTGCGCAACCGTAAAAACAGGAGACAGTCGATAATTTCACGGTACGATACATATTTCCTCGTGGACCCGGAGGGATGGGCGAGGACGAGAAAAGTTTTTCGCAACAACGAAAGAGGAACTTTGTCGATTTGCTTGAACAAATGCATCCACTGATCGACGAGAGCAGAAGGAAGGGGGTTGGAAAACGAGCAAAGTGGATCCTGAAGAAAAAGGAATGTGAAAAATGCGAAGGAAGATGAGCGTAGATCAAGTAAATGGATGAAGGAGGAATCGGGGGGGTGAGGGGCGGAGGAGAGGGACTGCGAAAAGATTATGAAGAAAATTGAAAAAACAGAAGGCACGATAAAGAGTGATGAAGAAAAATATGGTGCAGTGGGAGAAGAGGCAAGAAGTACCGGGGCTGGAAAATGAAGAAACAGGAAAGGAGAGGATCGAGAGGTGATCGAAGAAATCTGACAGGAAGTAAATTAAGAGAAATAAGGGGAAAAAGGGGGGAGAGGAGGAATATGCTGAAAAAGGAGCAAAAGTACACAGGTGGCGATAGTCGGTTGGGGGTATGCGGGGAAAACTGGATGGATCTGAAAGAGGGGGGTGGGGGGTCGAAAGGGAGGTAGAACAGGAAGTGATCTTAAGAGTGCCAAGTTCTTATTGCACTTCGACGTCTACGTGGACTTTTTCAGGAAATTCAATGAAAACGCTCAACAAGGTTCTTCGCGGACGTCTTTTCCGGGCTATGGAGCTACCGACAGCGCGTTGCCACGTTAATCAGAACTTTTACCGGAGGTCCCTCGGCAGCCTCATCGAGACATTCATTCCAGTTACCCTAATTGTCAAACTCTAATGACTCGTTCACCTGGACGAATCGATTTTTAAGAGGGGGAGGGGGATGGGGCTTGGGAAGATGCGCCGCTGCTCCTCTTTTCTCCACTCCCATTTCAAAGAAGAATCGAAGTTTGCTTCGCGAAGCATCGCTCTGCTATGCAAATGGTAACGAGGAGCGGTAACGTTTCTTCTGGAGTATCGACGCGTATTTCTCACAGAAGTCTTCGTTACGCGAGGGAAATTTCTGGGTGCCGAGCCACTGCGGGGCCTCTCGCTGTTTATCAAAGTTGATGTACCCCGATATACGTATATGTACAGTGCATATAATATATATGCGCTGTGTAACTTTGGAGAGCTCTCGAAGACTCGAATTGCCCTCGAAGCACCGCATACCCGTCTATCCCATACGGTAGGTTCATATCACATACGTAATGGTACGAGTAAATGGTCTCGCGTTACAACTAAAAACTTTTCATCTTCCACCGCCATACTTGACCTCGACCCTTCCTACCTGGCAACATCACCACCCGTTTCCCATGTCGGCGGAGCGTTTCTCTTATATCCCCGTAGTATCAAGAAATATCCAACAATTCTTCGGTTTACAGGAGAACGTGAAGAATGTCCAATAATCCAATTTTAAACAAAAATGTTTTTGCTCCCTCGTCCCAGTAATTTTACGGCTCACCCAAAGCATCGGGGTTTTATTTCGACGCGGGAACGCTGGTAATACCGTGATGTAGTGCATCGGAAATCCTCGGAAGATATCGCGAACATAAATTACGCTCGCAGTTTTCAATACGCAAAATACAATGGACTTTAGGTCCGTGTATGGGGGGTGGGGGGGGGGGGGAGATGAAAAAAGTCGGTGAGTAGGTTCAAAGGGATTAAAAGGAAAACCGGCGATCTCCCGGTGGTCGATTCTTCAATGCCTGCTGCTCTCTCCTCTCTGCAAAATTTCATTTGCCCCGCGATAGTTGTAGTAATATTTGCTACGAAACGCAAAAATAGGAGGAAATATGAAAAACAAGAGCAGCAACAATCAAAAGAAAAGAAAAATGGGCTGGAAGAGAAGCAAACCAAATCAAAGCGAAAGAAAACAAAAAGCAAACAAAAGACTGCTTCTATTTGCTTTGTATGCAACGCTTGATGCTTCAATAAGGGAATACGTACAAGCTTTTATATTATTCGATATTACCCGGATTTTTTACGATACGTATCCTTTTCCAATAGTTCTGAACAGTTTTCTTTATAAGTGTCCTAAAGTTTTATTAATCCTTTGAATTGGACACCCGAATGAGAAATGAGGACACAATATTTTTACATTCCAATAGCTGTATACGGAAAACTGTGAGAAAAAAATTGGACGTTGTTGCGAGGGCTTTTACAAGATTTCATAAACCAGAGATAGTGAGTGTGTGTGTGTGCGAGAGAGAGAGAGTGAGAGGTGAAAATCCGAAAATTCGACTAAATCCGATTATGATTGTCAACAGATAAATTATTCGTGGAATTTTGGAGAGCATTAAAATGTGCCGCGATAACTTTTCGTAGCTCAAGAATATAGTTAGTCCGCATTCCCGGGGGAGCTTTATGTAGAGAGAGAGAGAGATAGATAGAGTCAAAGGGGATTTTAGTTGTTCTGCTGGAGGTGTGGGAGTGTCACGGAGCCAGTTTCACCACAAGCAGTCGAGTGGCAAAGGGTACCCCCTCCGTTATCGTTTGCCTTCGATTTCATTGGAAATTCAATATGACTGAATTCAATAACGATGGAAAGGTATTTTACTTCTCGTCTCTGCCGTCCCCATTTTCCTTACTCGAACGCCACCCGAGCCTTGCCATCTCACTCGCACAATAGACCCCCTTCTAAACCTCCAACCCTCTATCTGTTCTCTCACGTCCAATTGTCGGGTTTCCCTAACCCCACGTGAAGCCTCCTGTCCACGCGAGACTCGGATATTGTGATGCTGCCTGGCCCTTCCACCGTCTCTCCTCCTCCCCCTTCTCCCGTGTTCCAGAATTTTGGACAGGGAGGCTCGCATTATCCAGCGGATGTACACAGGGAAATGAAGTTCTACTTAACGATAAGTGCGCGCCAGTCTCTCTCTCTTTCCCTCTCCGTCAAAGTATCCACACTCTAGACAGAGATAGCGTAACTTGATACTCTCTCGTAGCAAGTACGGTTGGCTGGGGCTGGAACTTGGTGTTTTCTCTGTAAATATGACAAATCTATTTGTCGTGCGCGTAAATACTACAGATTCACCGACAACGCAAACTTTCCAAGATAATAAAGGGGTAACGTTTGATGCGCAATATTATACTGGTATTATGAGATTGTCGTGCACAAACATCTGTTTTAATCCTAGATTAGCAGTACTTAAAGCGAAGCTGTTTTCAATCCCCCGCGGTGGGACAGAATTTAATAAAGAGCTCCCCACATGTTCCTAATGGAGCTGACCTCGATCGAATTCTCCTACTCTTGAAATATGTCGCGCTCTCTCTCTCTCTCCCTCTCCCTCTCTCCTTGTACTTTTAAATCAATCCGTCCCTCCTTTAACAATTATGTAACACATCGAGCGGAATAAACCGAGGAATTCCGTGGAAAGCGGAGACTTGGAAAAGTCTCGGTGTGCCATTTCGAGTCGATGAGCTATCTTGTTTTACGTTGCTGTACGTTCCGGGATAAGAAGAAACCGTGTGCTTTAATGGGTGGTGCTTGGAAAGTTCCGTTTAAGCTCAGACACAATCCGGCGCGAGAGTCGGAGGAGAAAAAATGAGAAATTTCTACGTCATCGCGCCATTCCGTTTTCACATGTGCTGCGTTGAGCTGCGCTGTGCTGTGTTGTGCTGGACGACAGCTTTATCCAGCAGTAGCAGCAGCGGCAGTTCGAACGTTGTCACTTTAAACAACGGCAAGAAAGCTTTGACAGGTTCTTCAGGGAAAGTTTGCGGAGCCGAAGTCTTCCTCATATTGGATTTAGGAAAAACACGAGGGAAATGCCTCCAGCGATTTTACATAGCTCCAGAACTTTCCAACAACTTCCTTCATTCGAGTTTCTCCGAATTCCACGGCCAACCCCGTGCCTCCCTCCCTCTCTCGACCCCTCTCTGACCATTGATTACTATCGTCGAATCGGTACTACCAATCTTCTCTCTTGTTAGCATTAGGTCGATAAAGGCGATAAACGGAGTCTGCTTAACGATCGTGCGAAAGAACTCGGGGATTCTCACCCCAAACCCCCGTAGTCTCCTCGCTTGACAATTGCTCTCGATAATCAATAAGCGAGTTATTTTGCCGAGTGGGCCAACTCGAATGAGCGTAATATCGTTTATTTTCCAGGACTCGTGTTTTTAGATGTAATGTATTCCGAAGTAAAGCCTGCTTTTATAGGAAAAGGAATTTGTAACTCGCCAAATGGACCCGGGACCGGCGCGTAACCTCAAAATCGAGCCAGCGCCTTTCGCTGTGTAAGTTGCTCGATAAAACTCGAAACTCCTGGACGTAGATGCCGCGAAGTTTATGAGTAGCGAGTGCATTTTCATAAAGCCTCTACAATATTGCTTCGTTCCGCTTACTCTTTCCCCGTTTTCCTTCATCTCCCCCAGCGAGCTTCCGCGTCTCACTTGTACGTTATTCGTCCATTTGTATGCGGCTCTGGGTGGAACTGCTGCGAAATGAAGATCCGTCGGAATCTCCCTTTTCGTACCAGGTCTTTTAACTTGGGAAACTTCATTTTGTCCCGAAACACCCCGATTGATTTCGAATCAAACGAGTTTACGCAAATCCCTGCGGGAATCAATGAGGGGATTGGCACGGATTAAATTTCTACGTACTTCGGAACTATATCGCGAGGCGAGTGCCTCCTGAATATTTTATGCTTTCCCTGAAAAATATTCTCGGATCCCTGATAGTTCGCTAACGGAGCCCTCATCTAAACTGTACCGTCGAGGCATAATAGCTACTCTCTCGCGCAAGTATCGAGAACGCTTAGCGAGAGAAACTCGTGGAAGGCGGGAAGGAGATTATGAGAATCAATGAAATTTAAGGGCAAAAGTACCTCGTCTCTTCCCACCCCCGCACCTCGCCCCTCGCCCTATCTCCTCGATATTTCAAACTCGATACATTATCGAGCACCGGAGAGTCGTTCACGGTTTTCGTGGCTGTTTTGCGCGTAACGAACACGTTCCCTCGACGGCGGGAATGCGCAGGGATTTGATTTCCCCTGCAGAAAGCAAGGGAGGGAGGGAGGGGCATGAGAAGGAACAAGCTCGACAATCTTCAAGAGCATTTATCCGATTGATTGATTGATTGGACCGGCCGGGTGCTGGTAAAAGGCACTCTACTAGACCGTAGGAACGGGGACAATAATTAAGTTGAGATTATCGTCACGTGAACGTAGCACTTAACGACCTGTGAATTGCATCGTATAAATTCGCCCGGCCACATTGCAGACCTCAATAAAGCAAAACAAGGAATCTTGTTTCGTGCAGGTTTATGCAGATGGCTACATTAAAATGCACGCAACGGCTAGCTTAACTTAACATTCGACCCGGGAGCCGCTTTATATTCGAAATAATTACCGGGATTCTCCAAATCTATTTTATTTCTCATGCTTATTAAACTTCGGGAGAGCACTGACAACACCAAACAAATTTTCCTCTCGAGCGCTCCGGATGAATTGGACGTGGACATTTACCGGTAGATCGTTTGCAAACCCCATTATGCATACAAATTTGCATAACATTGCGCGGTAATGCATAACAATGAAAATCGACGAACCGCCGCGTTAAAAGTAGAAAGTTAGCCGAATTAAATCAGAGCTTGATTAAAATCCAGTTACTCGTCTTGGGGACCGAAGGGCTCGCCGATTTCATTCCGTTTCGATAAATTTCAGGTCTCTCCCCCTTCGCGCGCCGTACTTCGAGGGAAGAGCGTCGAGTCGGTTAATTGCTTTCGACTCTCTCGTTAAACCGCAATATTAATCGTTGTTTAATGCCGACTCTCGGAAAACAAGAATTCGCAAGGTAACGCGAGCTCCGAGAACCCTCGGAGCCCTTGCTCGTACACCCATATGCACGGACACAGACGCGCTTTACAGATGACACCGTGTAATTTCCGATGAAACCTATTAATCCTGAGAGATTCTAATCTCGTAAGTTTAATCAGCGTGTGGATTCTCAACGTGCAAATGTGAAAATTGCATTGATTACGGATCATAATTACATCCAATTGTCTCAGGCGCTGCGCTAATTAATAATTCGTGCAGGTTTTGCGGGGAAAAAGGGACGGACGTAGTAGCAACGAGCGGAGAGATCCCTGTCGAAAATACGGTCGATGTGTCGAGGAAATCCGAATTACGAGGCGTTTTCTCGAAAAGCACGTTCGTTCCATCCAGTGTCGGATGCTTACGCGGGGAAAATGTATTCTCGCAGTGGATTATCGCAACGCGGAATATTATTCCCACCTCCATTCCTATCTGATAATTGTAATGCGCATTCCGATTTGGACGTTTGCGCGTCGATCGGAATCATGGGCCAGTCATGGACCGATAGCGTGATTTATGCACGGACGATGCTAATTCCGAAGAATACATAAATTTCAATCCATCTTCAGTCTAAAGGATGCTTGGCAAGGAGAGTGGATATTTTATTCATAAGAATACTTGGTTATACCATTTTGTCATCGTGATTTCGGAAGATATCAATCTTGCAGCAAGAAAAAGTAATACGCTCTATCCAACAGGTGGTCCTCTATTCAACTCTAGCCGTTCCGGAATATTACGATTCTTATCTCAAGCGCATTACTAATTTGCGCGCAATTTTTTAAATCGCGCATATTTCACGAGAGCTCCAAAGAGAAGCGTCTCCTCGCTTCTACGCGCGCTCTCCGTCTTCTCGCGCGTCTGGCCGACCATTCATTGACTTTTCCACTGCGATTTTTACAACAAGTCCATCGACCGGCACAAGGTTGGCCATGAATCCGATGAACGCGGGCTTTGACCGAGGCTAATTCGTCCAGAGATTTACCGCATGATCCTCCGGTCCGTGAGTCTGTGAGCCCGTGAATCCGTGAATGTGTTAGAAATGAGAAGCGTTGTAGGACTTTAGGGGTCGGGATGCGGGTGCCTACGAAACGTAGGATTACATCTCGACCCCATCATCTTCAAATAGGTGAGCTGCATCGGACAGATAAGGTCTGTAAATCAATCAGCCATGGGGAATGGAACATGGCCCCCGGCCATATCCGTATCGTTGACAATATACCAGTCAATACCCGGTCGCCTTTGCCACGTCACCCCACGTATGCATTTTCTGCATCGAATCTCCCCCTCCCATACATATGTATAGCGCATAGACACCCCAGGGAGATATAAATTTTTACAGTCTTATTGGCGTCGCGCTAACTTCGGCAGACTCTTGTCGACTCTCTCTCTCTTTTGGCGAGGGCCTTTCCGAAACATTGCATTTTCCATTACGCACACGCAACTCTTATCTTCGTAAATAAAAAACTACCGCGCGAGATCAAAAGTATCATTTATTTATGACGATTTGCATTATGGACCGACCGGGGAAGAGAGAACAACACGCTCCGTCGATAAGTTTGGATGGTGAAGCTTTTTTGAATTTTAAGCGAAACCAAAGTAACGCCTGGAACTTTTAAAACATTCAAAAGCACGGGGCAAATGTTTGTACGCTCGAGTTGCCCACGAATGTTGTATAATGGACAGGCTGACTTGGGGCAGCTTCCGGTACATTGGGAACAGCTGTATCAACTTCGGAACTAGCAAGTACCGTTTAACTTATTTAATAAGGTAGCGCCATCGCACGAAAGCACAACCGATGCAGCCAGCAGCGGTCAGTAACTGCATTTTAACTTACTCCTTCGCGATATGCCATAATGGAATATCCACCTACCGCGAAACGACGCAAAACCACCCCAATACCGACTTTAAATCCCCAAATGCAAACCCGTTACAAGTTTCTACGGAATTTTATATACAACGCCCACGTGATCGCGCGAACATGGATAATTTATACTCTTGGAAAAACTGAAGCTCGGAGCAGAAAGAGAGAAACCCCAAAAACTCAAGCGCGAGCCAACGCGATTCTTCGGATTTTCTTTCAAAGTTTTCCCCGTTCTCACCTTAATTTCAATGCACCTTAATCACGGCTATTTCCCATTAACTCTGTAATCCCATTAAGAACGATAAAAGAAAAAGAAAAAGTAATAGTATCCAAAAGTTTATTTTAATTTATATACGGCTCTATTTCGCTTTTATTAAAATTGATTATGTAAATTAAGAAAGTTAAAGATTTAGGTTAATGGTTAAGGTTTAAGTGGATACTAACGCATTCCGTTTCATTTCAGCGTGCCATACCGTGATAAAATATGAATCTACCTGAAAATTATTAGAAGCGTAGAGAGAGAGAGAGAGAGAGAGAGAAGAAGAAAAATAAAAAGAAAAGATTCCTATGTCCATTTTAGACGTGGGAACTGTTATTATGTAACGACGTGGAAAAAAGTGAGCGGCTCGTTGTGAAAAATTCAGTGCGCAGCTCGTGCTCCGAATAATGGGCAGATTATTCAATTTTATCGGGAGAATTGTAACCTCCATTCGGTCGAGGCCTGCATCGCAAATTCCAATCTGCGGTATGGCATTAGAATGCATACGTCGGCAGAAAAATGGTAGTTTTACGAAGGTTAAATGCGGTTGTGCGGTAACACCGAGTGAAAAAATGAGAATTCTTGTTTCACAAACATTTTCATTTGATTGGCAAGATAGGTCCTTTAATCAGGCATTCATACCAATTTTTTTATACAATGTTCATGCATAATCGATTAATTCAACACAATTCCATTGTTTAAGTTTCATTCGTTTCAATTGTACTCCGCTTCATTAACGTAATTCAATTTATTTCAATTTATCTCCGAGCATTTGATTTCATTTAATTTCCAGCGTGTTCGCTATCTTTACTCAGAGAATGCTATCTCTCTCTCTCTCTCTCTCTCTCTCTCCCCCATTTCATTATATTCTCAATTTCTTTTTTACCGAGCTACACGCAGACGGATATATATCGACGACTTGCGAGTTTTGCGATTTTTTTTCGAATTAAACGAATCGAGCGGTTTGTCCCGCACTTCGATAATGAGCATCGTGAAAGTGGGAGTTGCTGATCGAGACAATACGATAATCAGAATGCGTGCGTGCGTGCGCGCGCTCATATCTGCGTAGGGTTAAATTGGTCCCGAGGGATCAATCGTAGTCTCGGTACCGTATCGGATGAACCAATATGTCTTGATCAGTGACTAATATAGCCGAAGCAATCGGCGATACAACGGCGTTGCGCTCGCTTCTCGAACTGCGAAACTCGTCGTAATCCAGCAACGTCATAACCAGATTTATGGCGGTGCATAACCATCGTTAACCCGATAATCTGCCCATTGTCTATGTGTCGAAGAATAGAATCATATTTGTCCAGACTCGCGGCACGTTAATTCCGCCCCATAAAACACGCTCGCTACGGGAGGGGATAGGAAAATGAAACTACGTCCGATAATAATCATTATAAATTGCCGGCTTTCGCTTTATTGCCGACATCGCGTCGTTTTACGCGCGCGTTCTTAGTCACGACGTCGTTGCTCGTAAAACTCGCCAAGAACGTGCAAATACTCATCGCACTTACTCTACAAATTAATTGCTACGCCCAAGATAATTGCGCCATCTACGTATAGGCACGCAATACGTCGAGGATTTCATCCCCGTTCGACCGCTTCGCCCTCCTCACCCCCGAGCTTTTCCACCGATGGTTCCGCGCCGCTAGCTTTCATCCATTAGATTATGATATTTTCGCTTAATCCTGTTATTCTTCGGTCTTGAACTCTCCTTCAATTTCCCTTGAATTCGCCACGTTCTACCGCCAAGTTAATTGTGAAAATGATCGCGGGTTTGAGTTTTAAGCGCTAACTCTTCCTTCTGGATTCTCTTGCCTTTAATCCAGGAGCGAGGCTGAGGTTTTATCTTGAGATGCGTTTATACGCATGATTAAGATACGCGGATTTGCCGGGGGAAAAAATAGGAGGAAATTTGTACGGAGGGTTCTCTCCAAATAAATGGCGGATGCTCGAGGATTTGGCAAGGCCTTCAAGGTGTACCTTACTGATAAATTTAAAATCGCGCCGAGTGCAGGCATTCGATGCAAATGGAGGCGGAGGAACAGGAGAAAAAAGATGAAGCGAAGTGGCGGAGGAGGTGGGGAAGCTATTCGGTTTTTGGGTAGTTCCAAGTAAATGCATCGCTCATAATTCATTATTCGGGAGAGCCTTCAGGTGCGTTCTCAAACGCTGAAACGCTGAAACGCTAAAGCGGGGGAAAGTACTTGCAGGAATTGGCAAAAGTCGAAGGTAAGGTAGGACAAAATGAAAAGAAATTTCTCCGAAATACACGAAAAGTCACTCCGCCACGTGGAAGACCCGGGTGTGTGTGTGTGTGTGTGTGTGTGCGCGAACAGGACGATGCGAAAGGTCAGGGATTTTCGGAAGGAGAATCATGCTGCACCGGAATTACTGGAGGCTGGATAAAAAGATGTCGCCGGAAATATCCGACAAACGCGCCGCTGGAATTTCAGGAATTCCAGGTCCTCGCGTGTAAAGATCTGCGATGAAAATATTAATGTTTCTTCGCATGTTTTATGTTCCCCTGCATTTCTTCCTCGCCATTAATAATTCAAAATGGCCGAACCCATCCCTGCTGGCGCGTTTCCTGGTGCAATGCCTAAACACGTATAATATCATAAAATACTGGCCACTTTAATCTTGAATTCGTACGAATAAAATCTCATTGAAGAAAAACTTGAAATACACGCTTCCCCAAAGCTGACTTTCTTGCTGTTGGAAATACATGTTTCTCATACTTTTATTTTTATGCAAAATTTTTCCTTTACGTCCTCTTTCTAAAGAGTGTAAAAACTTTCGTGAGGTTCTTTTTATCGACTTAAAACGTACGAAGTATTAAGGCACTGCGCGCAGGAATATGAAGTTATCTGTATTAAAAATATCAGAGAGAGAGAGAGAGAGAGAGAGAGAGAGAGAGAGAGAGAGGGGTAGAGACGCTCCAATCGGAAAATAAATTTAAATAAACTTACTAAGAGTGTTTTATGGAAATAAAGTGACATGGATAGATAGATAGAGAGGCAGGGGGTGGAAGAGAGATTTTTCAAGTGAAATAATCTCATACTGTTAAATGAGTTATTGATACTGTCAAAAAAGTAAGTAAGTTTTTACACCCAATCGACATAAAAACTTTGTCTCTTCGGAAGTCTCGGCGGAATTTACGCGGTGGTTTACAAGTGGAAAGCAAAAGAAAACGCGTATAAAGTTGACGGTAGTCGGAAAGAGGGAATACCCTCGTAATACGGAAGGGTGACGAAACGAGGGGTACGAGTAGATAAGTTAAAATCAGCAAAAGTCGACGAGATGAAGGGAAAGAGGAAAGAGAAGCACAGAGCGGGAACAAGGAGGACGACGAGGAGGAAGAGAAGAAGAAGAAGAAGACGAGGATTACGGGATAAGTCTAAGGGGATTATACGGCTGAGAATTGTGAGAATTCAACGTTTTTATGGGGTGATAAAATACTATAGACAATGACCGAGTTACGAAGAAAAATGGAGAAGAACCGAGCGGCCAGGTTAAAAACGACAGTAGTCATTAAGAAACAATGAGGAGGAAGAAGTGTGGGTCGTTCGATAAGAAAAAAGAATGGGGAGAAACTGTAGGTAAAGTGGTAGGTAGAATTGAGCCCCGTCCTTATAAAGTAATTGTATAAAATAGAGTCGAGGGGTTACCGTGAAAAATGTCCGGCTGGAGTGATCATTAACGCGGTGATTATAAATAGAAGTGATGGCGGAAGGAAACTCTCCAATTTCCACCGCGGAAAATCAGAGAGCCGAGAGGAGTCTACCGTGAATCGTAGTCTTCGCGTAGAGTCGCGTCACACGCCTTATTACCCTTTCAACCGGGGTATCATTGCTCGCGCAATTTTCGCGAGTCTCTCGAATCCGCGCGATTTTTCCAGATTTTCCATCGAAATTCGTCGAAACGGAGGAAACGCGCTGGAACCTGGGAAAGGGACGAAACGCTCGTGTGAAAACGCGCGCGCAGAGCTTTGATTTAAAATGCGAGAATAATTCCCGCGGGGAAAACGCGGGGTGAAATGCGAGACTACTCCGAGAAAGCATGACTTTGAGAAGACCGTAAATCTCTCCGAAAAGGGTTACGCGTGTTTTGTAGTCAGCCGAGATATCAGGTCTCGCTGATGTTTATGCAAGCCCAAGGCAAACTGTGATGGGCGCGATATTACAACGCGCTTTTGACGCCGTGGCATATGAATGTGTGCGATGCACGTGCACGGCCGAGCCATTGGTAGATAATAAGCTTGTTATTCCGATATACATTTGCATTAGTCCGATCGGAACGGCGAAAGACGAACTAACGCGAAATGATTGATGATCATCGCAACCGCGAACTTATATTCTCCCACGCTTCGCTCCATTTTGCGCCTAGGGTTATAACGCGCGTGTACGCTAACGTCCGGCGTGTCGCGTATATTTATCACTGTTTTTCCCCGGCCGAAATGTCATTCCATTTCTTTGTCGCGCGTGTGCTCGCGTATCTCCGGGAAATCCTCGCTCGCTTTTTGCCCGATGCTCGAAAAAAGCTCTATTACTCTTCGCATAAATTTCGAGAATTTCCCAGTCTTGGATGCGTGTAGGTGTGCAAGCGCGCAGGTGTGTCGAGAGTTTGACTGGCGCGGAGAAAGAAAGAGTTCGAGAATAGCTTCGACAGTTCCACGTCCTATCGCGCGACGTGACGCGACGGCCGAATCGGTCGTTGCACTTTCGCGAAGTTCCAGAATTTTTAACGAGGGGAAATGGCCCGGAATGCGACACGTCAGTCGTTTACGCGTGTCGCGGACAACTTCATAGGGGGTGTACGTTGCTGTCCCGACAGTCCGCGTTAACTTGAGAAAACTAAATTCGTCGAGATTCGAGCTGCCTGCTCCATTTTGTTCCGTTTCTGCTCCTCTCCTTCGGTCTCCCCCTCACCCTCGGCTCTTCCTCAATCCTATTTGGATTAATTGGATTCTGGTTGTGTCCGGCTACGGAAAGTTCTCGCCACGGGAGAAGAAACACGGAGGGAACGAGATAGAGAGCTCGAGACACTTTCCCCAAGGACAAGAAGGGGAAGGGGAAGGGGAAGGGGAAGAGGAAGAGGAAGAGCCCACGCTAAAAATTGCCCGCTCTTCCTCGCAGCGCCTTAATGAGAAATTCGGGGAAAAAATGGCAGGGGATGACAAGCGCGATGTTTCAAGGAGCAGTGTCCTGAAGAATAATTTGCGCCGCGGAGCGTAATGGAATGTTCTTACGCCGTGTTTCTTTTCGCGCGGAAACGATCTATCACGGAGCTTTCTAGCAAACGAGACGCGAGCAGCTTCGAAACGTACGGGCACAATGCACCGGCCTCTCGGAATGAAAGAAACTTGGTCGGCGTGCGTGACGCCGGGCAATAAATAATAAAAAGAGCTCAAAATCGTACCAGTGCTTTTACTCGCGCTCGCTGCTGTCTTTGTACTCCGCGCTGCGAACTCAAAGGAAATTTACCTCGTCAGAATTTTCGTAGCCGTTCACTGAACTCGTTTCGGCTCCTCCCGGGCACCGGAATAAATTAGAAAAATCCCCTACACACAGAGCTCTTATTAAATTTCTTAGAAAAGCTCACTGCTAACCAGGAAAATTTCGGACCCTCTCTCTCCCTCTTACCTATTAAGCCACTTGGCTCTTACGATGAAATAATTTGCCTCGACTGCCCAAGATGCGGTTATTTTTTAAATAATGGCTGATTAAGCTACGCGCGGCTAGAGAGAAGCTTGCGCCGCCACTTATTCGAGACAATTAAAACATTTCCAGCGAGTCGAGTCGCTCACAGGAAACAATTAGGCCACTTGCTTTTAGATTTGAAAAGAGAAATCTGCTGAAAGAGATTAGCGAAATATTTGCTGCTCTTTCACATTCGGCCGAGACTCTTACTTCGGTCTGGCTTTGCTTTACATTTCTACTTTATAATCGTAGGGGGTTGAAGGGGGGGGGGGTGGAGGGAGCTATGGGTTTTCGGAACGAGCAACTCGTCAAAGAGAGAAGAAGGGTGGAAATCGCTAGGATTTTCCACTCGAGCTCGCTCTCTGATCACGTGACTCACCACCGTCTGTGGACGACAAGTAATTAGGAGACGTTTAAAGAGATGCAATTTTTTTTCTCCATCGCGTTTTTACCCCGCGAGGTATTCTGACGGAAAACCGAGGTCGCTTTGGAACGTAACGAGTCCGCTGGGGTTTCTCTTTTCTTGCCAAGGATTAAGACCGACAGTCAAAGTGGCAAAAGAACCAGACGCGATGAAATTAAGAAGACGCGTTACTCTTATTTATCCTAGCGCGGACCTTAAGCAAGTTTCACGGGTGCACATAGCAAGTTTTAATTGGCAAGCCTCGTGTGCCGAGTAACCCGTAGTGGCATGACCATCCGTTTAGTTGAAAAGTACCGTGAAGAATAGGAAACTCCAAAGCCGAAAGGGAAAGACAGAGAGAGAGGGGGGGGGGGGGACCTAGGGAATCGAGAGAAGCGACTCCAACTGGATATTAAAGAATTTATAACAATTATTGGCTTCGATATTAAATGAGGATCTGGGATAGTTCCAACCAACTCCCCCGCTCGCTCGCTCTCGGTGTATCAGAAATTCTTACGGAAACTTTATTATCCTCATCGTAAAATCTTAAGCTTCGCCCTAGTCGACTATAACTGTCTTCATAATTAGATAAAAGTCCCAGATATATTATTTACCGTGAAAATACCAAAGTCCCGATCTCCTCGAGCTCTATTCCAGGAACAATTACCGTTGCCTCGATTAGATTTAAAAGCGCGAGATTGTTCTGCTTGTCAAACCTCATCCTCGACATCAAGAATTTCGTTTCCTCTGTCCAAGAGGGGGAGAACACGCTAATGGGAGTCTCGAAACTTTTCGTGCCTCCTTCCGTGGAGTTAATGCGAGAGTCTTAATTTGAGATGAGAGAGGGGATGTTAGATCCATAGCTACAGTATATACTTGGAGTATCGGTATTTAATGATTAGTTAGAGTCATGGCTGATCCTTAAGCCATTCATCCTGCTCGTTACTCGTGGTCGAGTGATGTGAGTCGATATCGGTTTTCCGCGACAGGTCGTTGCCGCGAATCTGATTTCCCACTCAATTTCCTTTGCGTGGTCGTAGGTCTCTGAACTGTGCCTGGGCCGCTCCTCCTCGAGGAAGGCGAAGTGAAGCGAAGCGAAGCGGAAGTGAACGGAAGGGAAGAAGCAACGATGCTAATTACCAAAATCCCATTTTTAGCAATCACGGTAACCTCCAATGTTTAATCGATCAATCCCATTTCTCCCGTGGCCCTTTGAATTTCACTATCGCATTAAATAGCTAATAAAATTTATTCGTTCCTTTCAGTGAACTTCCCTGGCAAACGTGTCAATTAATTTGATCAATTACTTCAATCGACTCATTGGAAAAATGAATCGGACCACTTAATCTGACGAGTTTTATCCAAAAGCTAATTGCTCGCGATTTAATTTATTAAACAAGTCGAAAGATTTTTTCACTGAATAATTTAACCATACAATTCCCCGGACGACAGTTTGATTTTCTGATTTAACGATATTCCACGCTAAGCCAGGCATATCCATGCACAAAACCCGATGAATAATTTCAGCGAACTTTTAATCAAAACTGGCCGAAACCGATGGTTTTAGGATTATAAATAGGGAAAATAGGGGATGGAAAAAGTTTTCTAATATGCGTCGACCTTTCCACGTGGTTCGTCCGATCGAAGGTGGATGGACGTGAAAAATAAAAAAGAAGCTCGAAAAAATCGTATGGAAGAGTGCGGAGACTCTCGAGCTATGTGCGGGAGGAAAGGGGGAAATTTGCAATTTTCAAGATCCGATCAACCCTCCGCTAATCACAGATCTGGCAATCCCCCCTTCAACCTCTCCGAGCCGTCCCATGACTCTTCGTCACCCCCTCGCGGGCCACGTTTCGTCGCCTTTAAACCCTTTTGCCTATCTCGCCCTCCCTCCCCCCTTACTCCTTCCCTTCCATCCCTGATCTTCCGTTTCTCCCGGTGCCTACTTTCCAGCAGCGCGGAGAAATTGACTGCCATCGTGGAATTGCATTGGGCTATCCCGTGCAACGAGTACTGAAAGGGGTTGGCTTTGATCGTATTTTTCCTTTGGGATGGACTCGCGCTGATACCGAAAGGGCTGAAAGGAAGCGCCGATGCAGTAGGATAGAACTTGACACTTCGAAACGGACTTCCGGTCGACGCTTCGATTAATTGAATCCCAAATTCCACGTCGCTAGTAAGAGCCCGCTGTAAAGCTGCGCCCAGCCCAAACCCCAATCGCGAACTAGTCTCTCCCTCCGCCATCATCGGGACCGTCCACCAAACTGAATCTCCCGAGTTTTGATCCTCATCTCGACTACTTTATTAATTAATCGATACCTGATTCCCGTGGTTCTTTTTTCTTCTTTTTATCTTTTCGTGTCTCCTCTCCTCCTTCCCCTTACCCCTGCTCCGCGGTAAATTCGAATTCGCCCTTACGCGAGCCCTTTAAACGCGCTCTCCTCGAGCGCGTTCTTCTTCAAGTTGGCGAGATTTTATGCCACGACATATGTTGAACAAATTCTTTCGACTATCGAGTGAAGGAGAAGTGGAAATCTCCAAAGAGGTAATAACACTATTTCATTGGAGGAGGGTGGACTTACCTACGACGGTGGCGAGTATCAGAATGCTGAGGATGCTGGCCGTGACGATCATAAAAATGAAGTCGTGGTCCGATCCGGAAGCGCTCCCAGTCGTCCATGTGCCATTTCCGGTGCCGTTTAGAGTGCTCTCGATTGTTCCATTCCAGCCGGGTACCACCAGGCTTGCGTTCAGCGTGGTATCTCGAGCCGCCATTCCCCATGTCCACCATAATTTCTCGCCAATCATCACTGTAAATGATCATCCCTCCATTTATTGAATCGCATCATCAATTAAATAGATTCATTTAATTCATTCGATAAATTTCTCGAAAACTTGTGCGCTCGACAAGGTTGATCCCGTTATCGGAAATACCAAATTTAACTCAAATCATTATTTTCATCGAATTCCTCTAGGAAATTTAATCAACGGATTATAATCGCTATATTCAATAAAGTTATTTAATGAATGCGGCTAAAGAATTCTTTCGACTACTCAATTTAAATGGTTAACGAGTAAATTGATCGACTTTCTCGGATTAATTTAACGCGAGTAGGTGATTTGTAACGCTCGCGGAAAATGAATTTTCATATCGAATAAATATTTTTCGGGGAGGATTACGCGATCCGGTTTTTCATGAAATTGCTTTTTTATTCCGCAGGATTTGTGATTCTCCTGTCGTGTTTAATGGTTAACGTTATTACCTAATGAATGCGATGGCAATATCGTTCAAGGGTTGATTAACCACGAGCGACAGTAGCCAACTCGATTATGCGGTATCTACAGCCCAGATAGAATGCCTTTAAAGGTGCAAATTGAATCTTGTAATTGCGTGGAGTTAGTAACGCTCGTATATGGCTCGTATCATATTCGATTCGATCATCATTAACGATAATAGACTTTTCCATCTAGTCAGGTGGGAGGGACGAGAGCAAATTTTTCATCAAAACTCAAATAATCGGGGGTAAGAGTGATTTTGGCAAAATTTACCCTTTTCGCCCGTAACGTCGGAAAGTTTACTCGTTAAACTACTCCGCGCAAAAGCTACAATTGTAGCATTTGCATTCTTGCCCGACTAAGAATTTCTCTCTCGGCTCCTTTTCTTCCCCGATCGCTCCTCCCTTATTAAAGTATGACTTACCGTCGACGCTGACGCGACTCTTTCATTAAGAGATTTCCGATTGGTTTGGTTATCTCGAATAGCTGGCCCATTTTTCAAATACAATCCACTCGTTTTCGGGGGGTTCTTACGTTCTCCTCACCCTCGGCGACAGACGTTCAGCGTGGTAGAAAGTTTCGCGCGAAACCCTCACTTTTTCGGAGAAACGTCCACGTAAAATTAAAAACTGCGAGAGTGGAGCCATTGTTTTTGAATTGGAGAAGTTTTAAGTGATCGCTCGAGTCGCATTTTCAGTTTCCTCGCCTGGATGCTAGTGCGCCCGGTGAAAAGTGCGAGAAATCACACGTTTGTCGTCTGATTAACCGCGATCACCCTCGGCAAATCTGATTAGCCGGTCTTTACAGTCTCGGGTGACTCGTCTTTCAAGGCGCAAATCGAATCTCGTAAAATCGTAAAATGGGGTAAAAGGCAAGGAGACAAACTCTTGGGTAAGAAACAGGGGAAGAGAAGGAGGAGGAGGAGCAGGGAGAGCTCCTCTCCCTCTGCTCGCGAAAGTAATTAAACTGAGGGAAATAAAGCGACGCCACGAAACACCGAGAGGAAACGATTAAACGAAATAATGAAATATAATGAAGAACTTTTTCTGAAAGAAATACAGCAAGATGATAATAAAGCACAAGCAAAGGACCAAGCACGTTTAAAGAATGATATTCTCCGAGCCACGTCGAGTTAACGTAACCTGGAACAGCTATCAAGCTAATAAAACCATCGTCAATCGAATCGTCGATTGTATCTTGCAAATTTTAATTGGGCAAAATAAAAGTTCATTATCACGTTTCATTGTATGCGAGGAAAGAGTTTTAGAGGGGTGGGTCTTACAGGGAAGAAGCGTGAACCCTTTTCGGACGAAGCGAGAGTTACGAAGGGTAGGGATTGCTAAGAGGGTAGAGCAAAGGGGTGAGGGGCGGGGATAAAGAAAGTTCCATCTCTCTTTCGTTCATTAGGAATTGATTGCATCTAATTGAATTAATCGGCCGACACTTTCCCGTTTCTCCATGGATGGCGCGTGTGATAATGTTTCGTTGCTTCCTCTAGTTTGCTACTACCCTTACCTAATTGCCGGCTTTCTCGGGCCCATTATGTTTAAACGTATACGGCTTAATAAACTGGAAATAAGCACTCTCATCGTTTCCTATCCTCTAATTAAACTCGAACATTACAAACTCGAGTTTTTATGTGCGCGCTATCAAGCGTACGCGCATTCACGCGTCATATGTCCGATTAATTATTGACCTCATTGATGCATTTCTATTATTCGTCCATTATCCCTCCAATTAATGAAAGTGCAACAGTCTTTTCCTCCTCGTCGTTTAACATTTCACACTGAACACATCGAGTGAAATAATTTGTAGCTTCCCGTTGGCTTGGCCTGCTGCTCCCCCCTCCCTCCCCCTCAACCCCGGTAAAAGCTTAATTGAAATACTTGCGAAATAGTTAAGTTGGCCGAGATGAAAGTTGGTACTTCCGCCTATTATTGGGATTCGTTTAAAATTAAGCTTACTACGCGGCGGATTTATGAAGAACATCGAGTATCGTGTCCAACTGTCCACTTTCGCATTGGGAGCTTCCCATTAGTCTCTCGGGTAAAATTAGTGGGTCGAATAGTTCAATTACTTACCTAGCTGGTATGGATCATGTTAAGTATAGACCCGATGCATCGTCACGGTGAAAAGTCTTCAGTTTCATGGATTAAGCCGTGCCGCTTGTGACTTTCCCATTTCCAGACTGGAAAACGCAGGCATGATTCCTCGATGGGATTCTGAAATCAAATAAGAAAGTTTATCAGAACTGAGCGGAATAAAGCATGTCGGGATGAGAGAATGAATTTACCGAAAACTATGGAACGAAAGCAAATCGATGCAAAATACTTGAGCGTATTAGTTAAATTTAAGATTGACTCAATTTATGGTACTCCATTTTGCGCGCACACGCACACATACACGCGCGCGCGCGCGCGCGCATGATTAAAGAAGAAACGACGCGCGATATTTAGCAGGATAATGCTGCACAGAAGCTATCAAATAGCATTTCCAAACACATTGTTAAAACGAACGTATTAAGAATGACGCAATAAACTCTTAGGGAAAGTGCTCGCTCACTAGGAAATTTCCCTCGGTTTTCACGAGTGCGTATTAAAATTTACGGGAAAATACTAGCGCCACTATTCCAGCAACACGAATACAGTATTTCGCGTTTCTTCCATGATAAATATATCCTTGCTAACTTTTTATTGGACATTCCTGCCGCGGTTCTTTATTTTCGAGTTTTTCCACTGGTATTCGCCGTTTACCCCGACGTGTGGCTATGAAATAGGGAATATTTTCTTGATTGTCACGCGGCTGACAGGAAGCTGTTGGGAATGCCAGAGTTTTGATACAGCTCGTTTCCGGTTAGCATTGAAATTGCGTGTCCACCGGCCCGTCGGGCTGCGTCCGACATTTTTGAATAAAAACCGCCGTCCTGCCCACGTGAAAAGTAGCCGCGGCTTGATTTTATTACATTCCAATTCAATGAGAGCGGAAAACAAACAATTGGATTTTATACTTGACGTAAATATGTTTTCGGGGGGGCTTTCATTGTTCTGGGGCGACACCTGTTTAAGTGATACCGCTATAGACACGCACCTACAAGGACAATAGCAATAACGAGAATGACGAAGAGTGCAGTAACGGCAGTAACTGCGGTAACAGCAGTAACAGCAGTAACAGCAGTAACAACAGCAGCAGCAGCAACAACAGGAACAACAACAACAGTACAGAGTTAAAGCGATACACTTGTTTTATTTCATTGTTTCATTTTATTCTTTTTTCTCCATTAATGCATTTCGCTGCTTTCTTCCATTGTCAAATTTTATCGTCATATGCCGGTGTTTTGTTTCATTGTTCTATCCAAATATAAGACAAATATTTTGGAATAATTTCAGGCTGCGCAAGCAGGCAGACAGGCAGGCCGGTAGGCAGGTAGGTAGGCAGGCAGGCAGGCAGGCAATAAACAGATGTTGCTGGGAGCAATGGATGGAAAGTGTGTGCGCGAAGAGCACAGGAGAGTGCATAACGGTATTTTCAAGGGAGATTAATTCGTGAAAAATGAAAAATTCAGCAGGGATCGCCTGCAATACAGATCCGAAAGCTGGCGTGTAAACAAAACCGCAGGTCAGCGCCGGCGAGTCGGGCATGAAAAAAGAAAAAATTAATTGAACGACCATTCAAAGTGATGACGTAACGCGAGCATCACGTTTTTTGCCCTTAAATTGCAACTGCAGCTTTCAGGGTCGGAAGGATGCGCTTAATTAAAGGTCCTCGAGCTTCAGAGATGAAGATTATTAGCCTCGTGTGTTTAAGCATCCGGCAAATACCACGACTCTTCTAGAAGATCCTGTAGAGGAATATTTCAGGCTTTCCTCCCTTTTTTTCCTCCCCTTCGCAAAAAAGCATCTCTCGCACTTTTACGACACCCAGGGACCGTGCCGTTAATTAAAAACGCTCATTCGGAGAAATTAATTAATGAATAATTGGCTATTCCTTCGGTTTTCCGCAGAATATTAGCAAACGATCGATATAATCGCGGTATCTCGCGTGATGCATTTTTTAATTTCCCTCGTATCGTCGGCGATGAAAGAGGGGGAGCACCAACGATGGGGAGACGGCAACGTCGATGGGAATCCCCTTTTCATTCGTATAATCTTGTATTTTCTAGGGGATAATTAATTCGACGTTTCTTAACCGGATACATGCGAAAATCCCTCCTGCATGATGAGATCTTTGCCAATTACCACTTAATCAAATTCAGTCAGAGAGCTCTCCAGCAGCATTTGATGAAAGTTCCCCCCAGTTTTTCCGTAATGGACTAAAAGTGCCGATTGAATTCCGGGGCGAAGCCAAGTTGTTGAAGTTCAATTCATTTTTGCAATCAGCTTTGGAGTTTTCCAAGGTAGAGTCGTTTCCTTCATTGCCATTAGTTTATTATCTATAACGCGATTAGCGGCCCTTTTGTTGCGGATTGGCTTAGCCATTTTCTACAATTTTTCCATGTTTCCTCGTTCAACTTCATAAGCTAGATTACCCGATACGTGCCCTCACGACGAAGCGAAACAAATTCCTGAATAACATAGACCATTTTTCTAGGATAAGGCAAACTCCTGTAAAATAAATCCTGCCGCGCTACAATGCGTGCTATGAAAGTTTCAAGAGAGGATGCTGTGCACTGCCGGGTCACTCAACCCTTTTCAGTCGCTCAAAACAATTTAACACACAGAGATCCTGCGCGGATGATTCGTCTGAAAAATTTGCTCTCGTTTCCCTTTCCAATAGCATCGACGACTTCCTTCCTAACGAATCGTTTAACAAACTTACCTCTCGATCACCAATCTCTTCCCTGTCCACGCCACATTTTCCAGCATCTTCGTTAACTCTTCGAGTACGGACACGGCGAGTCCGGTGCCGGGGTCATTTCTGACCCACATGGATACAATCGCTAATACATTCAGTCTTCGTTTATGTTATGTTATGTTTACGTTACAGCTAGAAGTTCCTATCCATGTATGCGTGAATGCTAGACGGCCTTGAGTGACTCCGTCATCATACAGGTGTTTCTGCTCCTGCCTCACATCTTCTTTAATGAACCCATTAAACATTCGCCGCAATCGAATTTTCTAAAGAGGGGATGATCTCCCCTTAAATCGCAGTTTGATTCGTATCTCTCTTATAGAAGTTCTAGTATAATATTACAATATCGCACACGAGTGGTTCCATTGTTCGCAGATAACGAAGGCTATTAAAAGTATGCAATTATAGCTTTAGTTGGCATTTTATCATTTCACTGATACACGTTTGAGTAAGCGTGTCCGTGAAACGAGAGGTGGAGAAAATTTTACTGTGCCACCTGTAAGGTCTTAAGTAGATGAGGCCGTAAAGGGAATTCTAGCATTTAGCCAGATACTAATTGAAGTAAGCACATTCGTTGAAAACGTCAAGCTGTTTTAGATTTCATTATTTCGGAAAATCTACGAACTTAAAGAGGATATGATGTTTAACGTAGCTTTACTGTTTTTGATGATCTCGTGATACGAAAGATACTCTTTTTTCCGTCTTGCTTCTAGGAGGACTCTCTCTCTCTCTCTCTCTCTCTCTCTCTCCCTTAGACCTTTCAAATTCGATCAATCACAAATCGACGAATGATTCAAGTTTTCCATGTGTGTAACCTCCCCCTGAGACCCAACCTCATCCCTCCCCACTCCAAACACATAAATATCTATCACACTTCTTTCCACTTTTATGAGCTATGCTTCTCCGACTGATACGCGTTTCTCAGCCTCCTCCGTATTACTTTCTTTTATTTTTCCTATTTTCTTCCTGGTTTATTCTCTCATTGAAAATATTTCTAGTTTCCTCTCCTCTTTCGCGATAAATTTATGATATTTCTCGTATAGAAAAAGCATTCTAACTCATTGAACATCAATGCGGGGGTATCGATTAATTTATTTGATCGGAATGCCGAGAGTTTAGGCGTTTCTCAACAATCTTATCGAGAGAGTCATTTATCCAAGTAAACTTCGCCCGGAATTCGTCCGCTTGGCTTAATTACTTACTTTTTTTTCCGCCCCGGATCCCTTTGTCTTCGATAGGAATTTTATTCATCAAGATACATGTTTCTCCCGGCTCTTCCGGTGGGTGAATCAGGGTAGGCGCGTGTGAAAAATGTGGCCGTTCTTGCAGGAACCGAGCATATTCCGGGCAATCCCTCGGGATTGTTCCCGGATCGTCTTAAAGACGATCGACAGCTGTTAAAGTCGACCTTCGCTTAGGCTTTGCCTGGCTCATTGGGAATTCCGAGTGTGTGCGTGCGTTCACACTCAGCGCAGCTGTAAAAACAGCGAGCAATCGAAACTTTATGGCTCAAATTGAATCGCAGCACCAATTAACTCGCCAGCCACCACCAATTCCCGTTCAACTCAAGCGTACGCTATAGCCGAGCTTGTAATATCTACCGGGTAGAAAAGTTTGCTGGATGTTAATTAAAATTCATTTATTCCAAGACTCGGCTTTGATCTAATCGCTCACTTCAGGTGCAGACTCTCCATAATTAAGCAATTACTTGAAACACGTATAATTTTCGTTTCATCCACGTTTGATAGGAGCGTTAAAAAATAGCAACACGAGTACCTTACGGTACACTTAATTTCAAGCTCTGGCAGGGGACGGAAACTCTTTATTGGCGGAGAAAGAAAGAAAGAAAGAGAGAGAGAGAGAGAGAGAGAGAGCCCATTTCCTCCGTTAGCATGAGAACGTATGGGAATTAGTAATGGAAAATTTCAAGTTTATCCCATAAAGAATCGGCTCGCGATAATCCCCCATCGAGTAGAGAGGAAATTGAAAAAATTTCAATGATCCCCGTGGAATTCGACAAACTACCACGAAACTGAAGGTGAGCTACGACACTATCTATAGCTTCAATTTCTAGACCACTGTTCTCGGATTTTCTCTCGTGAATTTGTGCTCTAACGCGTATAAAATATGGTGAAATACCACGCGCTATCTTTCCCTTGTCTAGGTCCTTTATCTTTCGTAGGAATGAAATTTATTTGCTTAGAGCAACAATGTACTTCAGTCAAAGAAATATTCGTATCACGCGCGGCCATTTCGCTGAGTGTATTGTGCCAGCTGAAGCGATCAATTCCAATTTAACTTCTGAACCTAGTTCAAATAATCTTACACCGGACTACTCTCCATGAAGGATGTAATATTTCGTGAAATTCCTATCAGCCGTACAAGGCAAAACGTGGAATTGCTCTGAAGCTGACGTACCAAAGTTAACGTGAAATTACCCAAGTAATCTATTCAAAAGCAAAAAAAAAAAAAAAAAAAAGAGAAAAAAAGACCGAAAAAGAAGAAGAAGAAGAAGAAGAAAGACTCTCGGCTATAATTCAATTCAACAAAGCGAGAGCCAACTTAATATTTTAGCCAAACAGTTTTAGCCGATAGTTCGATGAAATAATCTCATAAAGTAACGAAGTAGAACGTTTCATCGGAAGAATTTGCGAGGACGGTGGAAGGACATGGAAATTCGCGTAAAAGTTGTAATGGGAGCGGACAGGCGGGGAAGGGAAGGAGGGACAGGAGTTTGACGGAAAATTACAATAGCCGATGCGTAGTAACTGTTGGATGATTGAATTTTGTTTTTTAGGACGTGTCGTAGTTTTTCCTAAGGCGGTGCTTCTTCTGGCGAAAAGCTCACAGGAGGATGCGTAAATAGAGAGGAGGCCGTGGGCTTTTTATTCCCCCGAGATCATAAATAATGCGCTACCATTCTTATCAGTCGCAGATACTTCTTGAATGCGAGGGTCTCCCGTATCCAGACTCGTAAATGGGATGCCCCTCAAAAACCGTACAATGCTTCCAGCAATCGTTCATAAAGGCAATCCCTACAAGTGCTCGACTTACTGTTCGCGCGCGCGTCAGAGAGAGAGAGAGAGAGAGAGAGAGAGAGGGAGATGTTGCACCGGATCCTAATCTACAATACAGGCAAGTTTATAGATATACGTATTGAGAATCATGAATGGATTCGGGTGTAATATTCTGTGTCACATTTAATATCACCCTGATGAATCTTCAGAGCCTTTCAAGGCGGGGGCCCTCGACAATCTCTCGGTGAAACACGCGTGTCTCAATAATCACCGGAAATCTTCGAGTATCGCGTTTCTCTCTCTCCAAGCTCCTTAAAGAATGGGTCCCATTAAGGTGCCCGAGGAGAATCAGAAGTTCGAGAAGTGATCCAGAGAGAAATGGCTGGTCCAAATAAATTAATACACTCAATTAGCCTCCGATCGTGCGATGTATCTTTTAATTAGAGTACATTCGTTGAATTCGAAGGGCCCCCTCTCCCCTCTCCCTCCTGGCAGTCACGGACGATTGGCAAGGATATTGGCCTATTCACTTGGCATTAACTTCGTTTTCCTTTGCTAATTTATCCGCGATAATGAACGGGGGCCACTTTACCTCTATGAAAATTCATAAATTCAAATGAACTTAATCTCTGAAACATACCGAATGTTCCGGCGACTTTAATATTCAGCGGTGTGACGTCATTCTTACGTCACCGTGATTAAAATAGTTTTATGAGCTGCTGGCAGATCGTGTACCGTTGGCCGTGTACATTCTGCCCCGGTAATTTGAAAGTAAAAGTCGAGGGAGGAGTGGATCGCTGACAAAAAAATTCAACTATCTCGTTGAACGGGGGAGGTGGTTTTCAACGACGACACAGCGCGTATGCGAGAGTAAACGCAAATGGACTCGAGAAAGGAGAGGGAGCCGCGCCACTTTAACGAGTTAGCGAGCAATTTGGAAAATTCCTTATGTCGTCGCTCTAATCAGGCTTGACCAATTAAACTTGAAGATCGATCGCATGAAAATTTCTCAGTTAGAATGGAGCGCCCGGAGAAGAAGCGGATGAAGATGTTGCAGAGAAAACGGAATCCCAGAACTATGATTAAAGCTGGTTCCCGATATTTCAAGTTTGAAAGAGGAGCTTCCGTGCCAAAAACTTGCGCTATCTCCGAACTTTCTTCAACTTATGCCAAGTTTGTAGATAGGGCAGTAGGGGAACAGAAGGGCCTTGTAAGTTTCGGGGGATTGTTGCGCGAAATTCGAGGAGGGTGAGGGGTGTGGGAGGGGGGTCGAGGAAAAAACTCAGCGGAGAGATAGTGAAAATCTCCGGGAGTTTGTTAAGAGGGCGCGTGTATCGCGTACTTATGTAAAACGATAAGAAAATGGCTATACGTCTTGCCACCTGCCTACCGCGGAAATGCCAAGTTTACCGAGGCCGAGGATATCGTTCGAGGAACTTTTAATCAATTTTATGGTCGAAAGGGGCCTCGGGGAAATTCCTCTGCCATGTGTACCCGTTTCTTCCAAAGCGTTTCATCAAATGTCCTTGACGATTTGATGAAACGCGCCCCATTCACCGAGCCCTACTTTAATCCAGGCGAAAACAGCTTTAACATTTCCAAAAGGCTGCAGAGTGAATACACGAGGTTTAGGAAAACTCTCGTCGAATCACCGAATCATTTGACCCGCGCGACGGGGAAAACATTTTATTCAAGGACTCCCATTTTTTTCTCTCTTTTTTCCAAGCCCCAATCGAAACTAGCTGAAATATTTCTATCGGACCTCTAGGACCGCGGAGGAGATTAGAAAAGCATCTCCAAAAGTCCAAGAAATCGCTCGCTTCGCGGATCACCAAATATTTTACGTGCACGCTCGCTCTTTCGAATATTTGACAGAGCATTCTAGCGTTTCGCTTGGAAAATTCTATCCTTGATCCAACGTAACGAGTGCGCCTAGCATTTTCAAAGCAAACTTTTCCCTCTCCAGAGAAGCAAAGACATTTTTTGGAACTTTGACGGAATTGGAGAGAGGGAGGGTGGCGGAACACAGTTCCTGATGGATCTTGTGTTAAGCTGTCGGGTTCATTACCGTGATTGTCTTAATGTGGACGGAGTCGGAGTGACTGTATGATTGACCGAGTACAAGCCGTATGCATTATGTATTAGCGCGTGCGGGTCAATTCGAAGGTGTACCAAGCCCGGTGAGACGGGAGCTTGCAACTCCCACACCTGTGTTCCGTGTTCCGACGCCTGTCAGTGGTTCTATCAATCACACGCGGAACTCGCATGATCTCGCAGCAATTTGTCATAGAACATATAGAGATACTCCTGCGCCACCCTGTCCCCTTCCAGTCAGTCAAAGGACTTAGCCAGGGCAAGGGGAATCTCGGGGGAAACGCGCGGGAACTGACACGGAGAGTCCTCGAGGACGTTTCAAGGGCAGGCAGGCATAAAAGATCGCGTTATCCCCCTTTAAGGGCGAGGTACGCGGGGGAGATTTAATTCGCGATATAAATGTAGCGCGAGTGTCAAGTAAATAGCTTTACACCTCAGTCTCAAGTATGCGAGTGAGAATCTCGCGAATTCGCGCGTGGCATGTACTACGACTACAGAGGCAAGAGGAGTATCATAACTGCCTCGCTGACTCAAGTGCCATTCTCCGGTATAATGTTCTTGGATTGTGAGCCGGTGTCTGATGGAATTATCCACAAAGCAGCCAAGATTGACGCAAGATTACATCGTCGAAACTGTCATGGAACGCGAGGCAGCTGCTTGTTCCCCCAGCACGTCAGGCATGTCGTTTCGCGGGGGTACGGGGGAGCGAGGGAACGAGGGAGCGAAGGGTCGAACCGGCCGACCCTGAGGACCCCGACCGGTGCGGCCTCTCGGAGCTACGGTCTCCGCTGCTTCGGACACCATTGTAAAATCATTCCTATCCGCATTGCCGCATTAGGAATTACGTTAATTCGATACTAAACTCCACATAGCGATGCCAATAAGGCATTTCCGGCGAAATTCCCCTCGCGTTAACCGCCCTCGCATCTCCGAACTTCCGACTCCGGGCCTTCGGAGGTAGGGAGAACAATCTCAAGGTCTCGAAGATCTTCCGTCCTCCTCACCCCCTTCTCAGGGAAACTCGGCGAGGGAGTTTCGTCGCGTCAAACAATAACGCGAAACAACCAATTCCTTCTCCGTATGCTTCGAAACGTCAAGTTGGCGGCGAATCGGAGGGTGCTAGCACCCCGTCGAGGTCATTCAGGAACGAGCGGACTGGCGGTCGTAAAGTAAATTTTGCGCTGGAAAAAAGCAGCAGCAGTAGCAGCAGGTTTCACGGAGCGAATCGAGTTGCTTTCCCAGAGAATCCTATTTATGGTGAGAGAGGGAGGAAGAGAGGGAGAGAGAGCGGAGAGAAATGCTCGGCAACGCGGGATCACAGGTGGCAGCTTCGAAAAATATGATGAGGCGTGGAATGAAAACGTTTGCCAACGCGGTTATTTATGAAATCGTATGTATGCAGATGAGACCCGGGGAAACGGGTTGATTCATAAAGTGGCTATAAATAAGGGGGGTAACAAATAGGCGGTTGCAGGTTGCTGGTAGCACGCGACCCTTTTTGTCGGGGTAGGAAGAAATGGGCAGCGAGCAACACGTTGCTACAAGCCCATCGCGTGCGAGTTATGCTTATTAAATCATGCGATCGTTCCAAGTGCTACGTGTTCTTGTATTTACGTGTTTATACGCAATTACAAGCGAGCGAGCGAGGGAGCAAGCGCCCTGCGCCCTGCGCTCTGCGCCCTGCGCCCTGGCGTGTCATCGGATCACTAATTACCGCCCGAACGAACGCTCGACCCAGCTTAATGGAATTAATTCCCCGAGCGTTCATTATCTGTCAAATTGTCCATGGCAGAACGACCAATGAAAATCATCGAGGCTCCAGGAGCGGTCTCCACGTCGAATTCGAATTCTTCCTGACATTTATGGAATCGACGACCCGTGGGAGATTCCGTTTTAACGCCCTTTGACCACACACGCGCGCACACACCGAGAGCGACTCGCTAATTTTTACATTCGCGCGAATTTGCCGATTGGAAATTGTCTCGCGTCTCGTTGCGCGAGCGGGACGAACCTCGCGCGTCATTCCCTGGAGTGCTCGAGCAGCACCCCCGAAGAGCACCCCGCGCAGAGTTTCCTCGAGTGTCTTTCGTCCTCGTCGCCGGAAACTTTCGGTTGGATTGTTGACGTGAAGGAGGTGTCGGCGTTCCCGCCCTCTCTCTCTCTCTCTCTCTCTCTCTCGCTAGAGAGGAAAAAAGTCAGAAGGGTTGTGCTGGAAAGGGGTGAGTTTCTCTCCTTCGCGGAGAGAAACTAGACGCTTCTCGTTTCAATTGCCGAAGTTTCTTTGATTCTCGGCCCGAGATAAAAGCCGATGCGAAATAGTCGCGCGCGCGCGCGCACAGGGGTGGGTTCACCCCCGATCCTGTTTATCAGAGATTATTCATTCATCTCGCGGCAGCCGCAATGAAAATTTTCATAAAACTCGATTAACTCTCCTTTTCTTCGTTCACCCGATGCCCGGGCTCTATCTATTATATCTCCGCGATAGCATCAATGCTCCAGATCTGCATCCAGATCGCTCGATTATTTATATTCCAATAAAAATCTCTTCGGGGGATAAACCAGCAGGTTGAGGGACACTGTTTTATCCGGATATACTCTTTCGCAAAAAAGCTCATAAAACGAGGTGCATTTAATTTTTCAGCGATAAAATGTTTCAAAGTTTGCGTATACGGCTCTCTAAGCGTGAACGCGTGTGTGTGTGTGTGTGTGTGTGTGTGTGTGTGTGTGTGTGCGTGCGTGTGTGTATGATATGCGCTCGCGCATCGATACGTGAGCCACCGCTGCTTTTTTGGAACACTGCACTATTCCTATTCGGAGCACGACACACTTTTGTCGAGAGTCAAATAAAAAAATGAAGAGATAGCCACCCTGGGCGATAATAGGCAGATGTTAAACTTTCGAAAAAGAGGATGTGCTCAGGGATTCAGCCGGTGCCGTGGTATGTTAGTCGCCGGGAAGCGTGACTAGATTCCCGAAAGTTAGCAAGGGCCATTTCTCTAGCCCTTGGTCCTTTTCTTTTCCCATTTCCAAGCGGTCTTTGGTCCCAACGAGTCTGCCACCACCTACACCCCCGCTCGTCACCCCGACCACTCTTCTCCTCTTTGGACGCTCCACATACTTCGCCACGTCCACCCGAGTGATTGGTCGTCTCCTGATTACCCACGAGTAAACTCCCATCCGCCCTTGGAGAACCGCGAAAATTCGCAAAAACTCGAGTGTGTGACTGGTCGAAGGGCCTTGGGAGAGAGGGGAGGCTCAACCTCCGCGATTTCGCAGCTGATACGAAGCGACGCGCGATACGGGACAAGAAGGGTGAAAAAATGAGGGTGGCGCGATACGTGTAACCAGGAGCATCCCGTTAGACGCGTCGGCAGGGCTGGTGGCGAGTACAGCGGAGATTTTCATGTGTGCGATCGGCCTTCAATCACTCGCGTTACCTTCGAGTTTCACGCCAGACATTTCGCGATGAAAATCGACGTTGCGAAACTTCGCGGGACGGATCAATGGCGAAATTGGAATGGCTCCGCTGTGCAATACGCTGGTGGAATGTCACCCCTTCCCCGCAGGGGGTGCGGGAGTCGGCGTATATTTTCCGCACGGGGGAAGTCTGTCGGAGACGCCGATGCGGTCTCCCACGCGCGCGTTACCAGCGAGTAATTATCGGAGAGGAGGGTGGAAGAAATTGCTTCGGCGAAAGTTATTCGCGCCAGTGCGAAAAGCATCCGACGGGGGTGGGGGTGCGAGGGTTGGATACGAAATGCATCGGTTGTAACGAATGCAACATCGATAGAATGCTTTGTTGTGCCGCCGCCGCAGGTATTGCGAGCGCAGCAGCGAGCTACCAGGAGCAAAGTGGATCCTATAAAAGCGATGCGCGCTGCAACTTTTCAAATAAAAATTGCTCGGAACTTGCCAAAAGGAGTTTGGGCGTTTGCGCGGGAAGCCGCTGCCGCCGCCTTTAACGATTCGCCCGCTTAAACTTCTTGCGTTGCAACGACAACGGCGCAAAGGCGATCCGGACCGGTGGTAGCCACGCGGTCGTCTCGTTACCTTTGTGGATTTTTCGGGGAAAAATCCTCACGACGCGTGATTCACCGTGCGAGCGAGTCAAGGGCGAAAATGGCGAGGGGCAGGGAAAGCCCTTTCCCACTTTGGCTCGTCCTACTTCGCGTCGACCGCTCGGTTTTTCTCACCAGGGAGATAAAACTCCGCTGGAACATCCGTGGGATACTTCGGGGGATGGATGTCTCGCGAAATTTGATTAGGACTTTTTCGCGCTGCCCAATAATAAACGCGAGCCGCGGGGGGGGGGGGGGGGGGCTAGGGCGGTTTCTTTGCCGAGGGAAAATTCCGGATGATCGATTGTCTCTGGCTCTTTCCATGCAGAGGATTCGCTCGCTGCCAATTTTCGGAGCATCGATTTCCTTTTTGCGAAATTTACTTCTCGTCACCGATAAGATATATATCAGCCGGATGGGAAGAAGCGATTCTTGCTTTCTCGGCATGCAATTTCTCGAGATTAGTTCTGCTGCAGGTGGGCGTGTCTGAAGGATCCGCTGAAAAGAAAACGACATCCGCTGCATTTTCCTCCGCCGTCCTCCTTGATATCTATTTCCATTTTGACCCTTGGATGTCCTTCTGCCCTGGCCCATTCTCCATCAGATTTATCATCTCTCCGATATCTTATACATCGGAGCGTAGCCGTGGATTGGAAAAACTTTTTCCTAGCCTCTCTCCTCGAGGAGGAAACTCTTATCATTTCGCAGCGCGAGTACTTGCCATCGAGTTCATTTTCGGAAAATCCTTTGTTCGCCTTGGCTCTAACCTCTCTATCTCTCTCTCTCTCTCTATTTCTCTCTCCCTCGACTTTCCCTTATTAAGATTCGCGATGAAAGTTGTTGTGCAAATGTCTCGGCACGAATTACAGGAGAGCGCGAGAGCCACCCTCCAGTTATTTTCCAGTTTCTCTTTCCGGCCCACGTCTCTGGAGTTTTCTCAACTTTTGCAGACGTGTCCGATGTCTCAAGCTTACGGTTCCTCACGTACTTGCAATCAGTCGTAGTCGCGAGCACGTAGTTGCAATCATGGCGAACGAGCGCGATAAGACTAGTGCCGTATTAAGGAGGGCTCCTTCTTCCCCCGTTTTTTCACCTCTACCCCCCGTTACCCCACGAACGGTTACAGATACCAGATATTGCAGATATCGCGACAGACACGCCTCATTATCCTCCTGTTGTGCAAATTTATGAAAATTTTACACGCCTCATCCCTCACCCGTCTTTCCACTCGTTTCACCGTTTTAACCCTCTACTTTATGAATCTTACACGTCGTACATGCGCCACTTTTAGCCTCGTCCCAGGCTCCTCTGAAAGCCGTGAAAGCCCGAAAATCGGAGCCAATTTATTCCAAGAGCCCGAGAGTAAGGTAAAAATGTTGCACGACGCGAATTCCAGGTTGCAACCCCCTCGATAGCTGGCGAGCCCAGGAACCGCGTTTTAATGAATTATTAAGATTCTGTCAGAATTCATAGCAGTGAAATCATGGGAAAACAATTTGTCTCGAGCAAGTAACTGGATCAAACTAAATCGCTATAAATAATTGAATGGAGGAAGTTTAATTATGTTGTACAAACTAATAGAGATGGAGTTACTCTAAATAGGTTAGTTGATCCAATTGAAACACATCTTGAATAAGTCGATAAATACAGTAACGAAACTCATAAAACCTATGAATTTGTATAAGATAAATCGATAAATCTGTCGCTAATTAAATAAGTGATATTTATATTTTCTTCCTTTCTGCCTTGCATTGTTTGTTATTTGTATTTACATTCACAAAATTACAGCAGCCAGCAACATCAATCGAGTGTTTGCCCAACATCCCAGTACATCAAATGATATAAGCTTTGAGGTAGTTTTATTTACAGTTTTCATCGAATTTCCCGCATGTGGATGGACCGGTTCGTTGACTGGTGGAAAAGTAAATGAAATAATAAAAAACAAGCACTGGCGGGTACTATTAGGGAGCACGCATCTAGAGGAGCTACAGGTCCCGAAGGTTCCTTTTTCCGGAGGGAAATTGTCTGTAGACAGTTAGGCAAATGGTTTTCTTCTTCGCAAACGGCCACAACTGTGAAATTGCACGCTACAGCGAAAGGTCCATACTCGTTTGTTGCATTAAATATGTCCAAGCTGCATTATTTTCCCAGTATATACGCAAACACGTTGATGGCGCAGCGAGAATTCCTTTCCACTTCCATTTCCGCACCAATAGACATTTCTTTTGATCGGACTCTGACTCTGCTGTACTCCGCGCCTTCTCTACTTCGGTCACGGTTAAATGGGAATATTATTTTATGGAAAATTTGCATGGTGAAAAATGCAATGGTAAGACGTCCTGAGGAGAAAAAAAATTGTGGGACTTTTATTAAAAAAAAAAAAAAAAAGAAAAAAGAAACCTACGAGGGCTGAAAGATTCTTTACCAAGAAGTAATCGCCTTAAAGTCGTTTTCATAACTTTTTTCCTTAATTCATAATTTCTTCTCGAGTTGCCAGCGCAGTGGTCCCTGTTTTTACGGCTTTTAGCAACGGAACTCCATTTCCGTTTACTCGTCTTCACTGCGGGCTTAGAAGCCGCGGGGTGGATGAGGAGAAGGGAAGAGAGCTGCTGGACTCGGCGGGGGTTGAAAATAATGGAAGCACGTCAACAGTGCCGATAAACACTAGAAGCGCCAGTCCTTCCTAGCTGAGATGCCTCGAACGATCGTAATTGCATCTCGCGACGACCCTGTGAAATATCAAGTTTTACGCCGATGCTAAAAGCTTTGCGGGGAAAACATCGTCGACGTCGAGCACGAGCCTCGAGTCACCCACTGATGAATATGCTCAATCCAACAGCCGAAGGAAATTGCAACCAAGCAAAAAGAATACAGCCGAGTAAATAGAAAATTGAAAATAAAAAGATCCGAAGCTTATGCAGAAAAGTGGCATTAAAAACTTTGACAAAGGGGAAAAAATTGAGGAAAATGAATTATCTCGAGAATCTAAGTAGTGACGATTAAAATGAGAGAAACTCTTCACCGATGTAACAGCGATGCTACAGCCTTGATAAACGAAATGCAAAGATCAAGCTGAAGAAATACAGTGGAAATACGGAAATAACAAGACCATAAAAGGAAGTGTGAAGGAGAACTAAAGAAGTAAAAGAAGATGAGTAGGGTAAGGATAAACTATAGCGGAGTGCTGGAAGAAGGCAATAAAGTCGGAATGAAGAATTGCGCGAGTAGATAAAGAGGAAGGAAAGTAATTGGATAAAAAGAAAGAGTACTAGAAATAGATTGAAAGGTTAAAGAGCGTAGGGCATGGAAGGGACTAATGGGGCAAAACTAACGATAACAAAGTAAATATTTGATGGAAAAATAGGCTATTATTTCAAGTAGAAAATAAGTAAGGGAAGAAGCCGTTCTGGTATGTGTAAGAAGCAAGAAAACTAAAGGAACAACTACGAAGATAGAGAGAGAGAGAGGGGGGGGGGATAGAAGAGAAGGAAGCCGCAAAGACAGAAACTGAAGAATCAGAAACGTCAAGTGGAGAAAGATTTCCTTTGAAAATATGTATAAGAGAAAACCGTGAAAAGAAAGAAACAAGAGGAGTCTCGAAGACGAGAAAATTGTTAATGCAATAGGTATTCCCGGTAAGGCGAGTAAGAAAATAGGATGATGGAGAAGTGCGAAAGAGAAAAAGAAAAAGAAAAAGAAAAGGAAAAATAAAAATAAAGAAGTAGCGATAGAATGGTGTAGGAGTTGACGGCGTAAGAGAAAGGTTTCGGTCACAGAACATGAGGGGTAGGCTTCGAAATTATTGGAATGCGAGTACGGGGTTGGGTGGTTGGTGGATGGTTGGGGAAATGGTTAGTGTTTGTGGGGTGAGAGACGCAGTAACGACCGTCTTCAATAAAGCGGAACTAACGCGGAATATTGGTAAAGAAGGTGGAAGAAGGCAGCGAGTGAGAAATGAAAGTTGTGGGCTATCCATCCAGCATCGATGTTTCTCAAAGCTTCGCTCTCTCGACTCTCTCTCTCTCTCTCTCTCCCCCTTTCTCTCGCTCGACAAGAGTCGAAGAATGGTCATGTACGACGTTCCATAAACTTCCAGCGAATCTCACTGAACGTCCCTTTCTGTCGAAGCTGACAATAAAAAGTATTGAACTAGTTTTCTAATTTGTACGGAGGATGCTTGGCCTCTTGCGGGACTTGTTATTGATATGTACCACTTACACGGCCACTCCCGGCCAAGACAATCGATCTTTAAGTGCAGGGAGAAGCATCGCGATAAAATAAATTCAATTATTTAGAGAACGCGGTAGAAAGGAAAGGAGGAGACCGAGATAATTTGGACGCTGGTATAATGCTGGATACAGATCGCAGGATGAAAGGAGTGATGTGTCTCCTTTGTCTTTTGAGTAACGTTTGCGAAAAAGTCGAAAGAAACCGGAGACAGGAAAAAGTTGGTGGGTAACGTTCCTCTGGACCCTACCTTTATCTGACACGACAGAATTCCTGCTTTTTGCCCGGCAAGAAGACGAGGGAACCAGTAAATCCACTGCGGAGGACGATATTCCACAGATACCTCCGAGTCGTAATTGAGTGTAATTGCCTGTAATCAATGGGACTGAAAATCCTATGGGACTTGAACGAGTTCACGAACACTTTCATCTCGAAACATAAACAGTTAATTCTCTAATGGTATCAGATCTTTAACTTTATATCCCTAGTTTTCCTTTTTCCCTGAGAAAAAAAAGAGATAACATCCTCCTCCACTTGTACCCTTTTTGCAGTGAAACTTTATTTCCGGGAACTAATTTCCTCGTGACGAATGTGTGTTTAATTCCTCGATCGCTCTGCGCTAAATCACTCTTTTATTAAATTCATCGATAAATTTATGTAATACTCGCGTAAGTGCACGAGAACGCGAATAATTCAACCGACAGTTTTCAGTGGTACTCGCATAATTTATAGCAAAGTCATCTCTATTATTCCCCATCGGAGACTTTTCGCGGTGTGAAACATTGATCACTCTTTAATTACGCTTTCCCTTACCCCGCTAGAATGCTAGTTTAAAGGGAACGAGTAAATTTTCAATGAATAAAGATGCCTGCCAGTCTTATGCATGAAAAACAAAGTCGATAACGAAAACGCGCGATAGAAAAGCGTCGAATGTATTTCTGAGTGACGTCAGTCCGAGAGACTCCATATCTGTCCCCGGCTGTACATTCGAATTTTAGCGATAGTTTTAGTGGCGGCTCCTCTCGCTTGAAAAACGCGTCTTGCAAAAGAATATTTTTCGCGTTTAATCCAATAATCGGATTGTCCTGCTTTCATTATGTTCCCTAACCTCTGCACGACTGCTAAAATCAATAGAAATACTGATTCCGAGAGATTATAGAATATAAAATATGAAAGGTAAAAAGCGTGCGCGCAACAAGAAACTCGGCAAATATGACGTATATCCGGAATAAATTTCAATGAGGGAATAGGTGTCCACCGAAAACATTGCAAGGACAATTGATATACGCGATGCATGGTTTGGGTGGATTCCACGGGTGGTGGCGGTGGTGGTGGCACATGTGTCTTTCCAGCGGGAAAATGGGGTGGATTTGCTGCTGCTGGAACATTCGACTGGAACTTAACGTACTAATCAGATCGCTCACGCGTTTCCGTTTAATAAAGAAAATGATGGTCCCCTGTCCCGTTAATCTGGAAGATAACGACGAGTTATCGCTGCCGTTTCTTTTCTTTTTTGCGAGGGTCCAAATAAACTTGCCGCGTCTTCCTTCCTTCCGTGATTCCGTTGTTCCTCGTGGACTCATCTCCGCTAACAATGACAAGCTTCCGCGAAATTGCCGCAATAATGCGAGCTCGCTCCTCCGAAGCTTCGCTTATCACGATCAAAGCGTGTAGGCTGCTGGGTACTGCCATCATCAGTAGCAGCGGCAACAGTAGTAGCAGCACCACCACCACCACCACCCCCAAGAGCTACGCCGTATTAAGTCGGGAAACCTTCGAAAGGCATTCTCCCATAATCACCACGATATATTCCACATTTACCTCCAATCACAATAAATCGATGACACAGTTATCTTAATTAATGGACTCGCTTGACGTAACGAACGAGTTCGGAACTAATTCACGAGCAATTTGTGGAAATGGCGGAAATTGTGCAGTACCGGAGTTGCGGAGGAGAACATCTGGCCAGTTTTCTTCGAGTCCGGCGTGGATCGAGATTGGGAGAGATTGGGGGAGATTGGGGGTGTGGTGCGCGGTCTTGCGACAATGCGAGCTGTGTCTTAGCCCCTTGGATAATAATGGAAACGCTCAATTACCTTAGCGCACAATAGAGTTATATGGAGGAAGAAGCATCGGGTGTGAGAAGAAGGTGGGAATGGGGGTGTGGGAGAAGGAAGGAACCCCAACGACGTCACTCCCAGCGACGAGCGACTTCCTAGAAAATCAATTTCGAGCGTTTATCGTTTTTGGCCAGTTTCCAATGAACGCGTCTCCATTTATGTACAATACGCTCTGACAAGCGGGAACGACCGCGAAAGATCGGCTAGATCGAATCTTCGTCACTGTTGGACGTCGGGAAGAAGTACAAGTGGAAGAAGAAGAAGAAGAAGAAGAAGAAGAAGCGGCAGTAGCGGTAGCACTAGCGGTAGCACCATCAGCAGCAGCAGTAGCACGTCTTCTGATAGATTGATCTATTTTCCAGCGATTTAGCAGAATCGATGAGATTGATTCGTAGTTTGGGAAAAGAAAACTAATCGAAGAAGGAGTCAAGCACACACACACACACACACACACATACACAAATGGCTTGGCCAAAGTTAGAGGAGATGCCAAGTCACGCTGATTATACGAGATAATCAGAATCCAGTTATCCAATCTATTTGTTTAACGAATCTCGAAAACGAACTAATTGCTCTTCGACGAGCCGAGGACACTGCGGTGTCGAGTATTTTTCTGATTCGAGCAAATTAATTATAGGAGCAGCGGCTCGGTTAACGAAGGGACGACACATCGAGTGTTTAGCGCAAACCGAATATGAGACAATTTCCATTAATTGTCTCAGATGCGGATACACATTTAATTACTCTCCGCGTGTAGCAAGCCACACAAATCTATTTCGCGACGCACGGAAGGTAATTCAGGGATTTAATTATAAACTGATGCTTACTTAGCCCTATATTCGTAGCTGGTAATATCCCAGTGTTACAATATTACAATATTGCTTCGCGGAGGACCATACGTAGTTTATACGAAAGCCCTATGGCCTTGAGTAATTTTATCAACTACGCAACATTGAACCCTTTCAATTTTCCTTTAAATAGCTTTCGAACCATCACGCAGGCTATAAAAATTCAATATACTTTGATGAGAACATTGTTTTTAAACACAAACATAATTTTCTCCTAACTAACTTCAAGGGGGGGTATAAGTTTCTTCTTTGAAACGCACCTCTAAAAAAGCTTTTAAAAATTCAACAATTTTCCTTAACGTCATTTTTTCTTATACAAGCAAAGGAACTAATTTCACTTCAAATAACTTTCGATCCATATCGCGAGTCTCAGCGCAAACTTTTCAATGGAAAATTTGTTCGTTCCTTTCCAACAATTTTACCTCGGGAACGTCTGTTTCCTGAAGAAGGAAGGAAGCAGGGGACGACGGGGCGGAAGGGGGAGGGGCACAGGGTAGAAGAGAGCAGGGGTTGTCGAGTTTTATCGTAAATAAATGACTCGCGACTTATATGAGAGTTTAACGACGTAAATTCTTCGGGGGAAAAATTCTCCAAGGATTTTCTTCGAGTGCCTTGTTTAAAGATCAAAAATGATTGTTCCTCAAAGAAGCGCAGCAAGTTCCCGAACGAGGCGGGGCGGGACAGCGGATGGGCGCGCACAGCTGCCAGCAGGAGAGGAAGGAAAGTTAACGCGACAAAGCCATAATAACGAGATTTAATTGTGCGCTCGACAAAACAGTTCATTCCATTTGTATGTAACACCGAGTGTAGCTTTGTAGCTCGATTGTGGAGGACGGAATATTACGGCGTTCTTCATCGCGATAGGAGGACGACGTTGGCTGAGAGGCAACCGGTAATGCAATTAACGCTGTTCCTTTGCATACCGATAAGAACAAAGATAAATTGAAAGATACCGGGCACAACCGAAGTACAATAAATTGTAGCAATCAGTCCCAGTCGAGATCAAGTACTGAAAGTGAAAAGCTCCTCTAATGATTCTGCGCGAGGAATCCTCCCCCGGAAATTGCTCGTCGAACGAATTCTGCAAAATACCTGACTTCTCCCCCTGGGAAATTCCTGTCGGCGCGCGACTATCTCTATCATTTCGACATTTCTTTCCAATTTTCCTGGCGGCTCGTTTAATTAGTTAAGATCGCGACGAAGAGGGGACAGTCAGGCAGGCAGGGGCCTCAGGTGAATTTCGATTTTAACGCACGTGCCCTTATTACCGGCGGCTGACACGCGGATGATTGATAAAGAGGATCATGCAGGCTATTCTCTGAATCCATCATCGCGTGCCTACAGCAATTTCCAGATTTTTCCAACCTCGCCCCACCCCCAACCCACGTGTTCCGATGACATTTTTTATCTCGCCCGATGCCCCGTTAAATTATTGGCGAACGCTGCACGAGCTGCACTCGCGTCTCCGGAGAGCGGTCTTTTATAAGGTCAAAGGCCAATCGGCTTTTAATCCGAAAGAAAAGCGAAGCTAATAATCGTCGTCGCCAAGCGAGAAGCTGGCGATCCACGTGCTGCGCGTGTTTCAGGCAAATTCCACGCGCGCTTTTATTCGACTAACTTTATTCCGCGCGTCATTGGAGGGCAGCAGCGCGTCCACCGCACGTTCTCCAGATTCGACTACAAACTCCTCTTCTTATTAGGGGAAGCGGGGCATGGTTAAACTTTCATTTTCCAGCATGGATCCACAATGGTGGCACTTGGCGGAAGAGGTTCCCCGCTCGAAAGTTTCTCCGAGAGACTTTCGCGTCTCTCTCTCTCTCTCTCTCTCTCTTTCGAAGAAGAAGAAGAAGAAGAAGATTTTCGAGGACGATCAAGACACGTGGATCGCTCGGTACCCTCAGCGCGTAACGGGGACCGGGACAAAGGATTCGCTTGACGTGTACTTTATATCAACGCGGAGTCAATCTTTGCGACTGCATCTCGTGGGATTGCAGCTTTCGCTACTTGTATACTCTGTCGCGCGCGCGTACAGGATAGCGAGCGAAATTGCCTGGGAAAATGCTACATTGTCAGGAGCGACGACAGATTTATGTTCCCTCTTGAAAATCATCGCGCGCCGCGTTGCATCTCTTGCGGGTTTTCCCCATCGATCCAATCCTGATCGAAACTGGATCGATAATAGTCGTGAGCCGCCCCCTCCCTCCACTCCGGAGAGTCTATTCCATGAACTCGACGCACGCGACCAGATCTTCCTTCTAATTGCAGCAGCGTTCGCTTCTTGTGATTTTCCAAATAGGGGATGAACCGAGAGAAGCGACTTGTTCTTCAATGACGCGAGTGTCGTAAGAAATTCACGAAGAAGCTTAGAGGTTAGAATTATAGCATGGGTGGCATAACGGCATAACGTCGATCATTAATTCTAATATCCTACAATGGGCTTGGGTAAGATGGGGATGCTACGGAGGAGAAGAGGTAACAAAGTAGATGTGGTACAAGGAGTAACAATGGCGGTAGACTCTCGAAGACCTGGCACGTAGAAGAGAGTCATCGACGCTCTCAAGTAAGTCGTAATACGTATAACGGTGTGCCCAGACCTACCCTCTACATATAACTAAAATACGCTGCTCCTTGCTGAAAATGTGTGTGAATGTCGGTGCGCGTGTGTCTGTTAACCCACACTCTTTCCGCTGGAATACAATACCTGAATTTATAAGAAAGTGGTGGAAAAATTTATTTGGATATTCTTTGAAAAGACTGTCCCACACGTATATAGAATATAAACTTATACATTTACCTCTCCCTCCACCGCGTGGGTGCAGTTGTATAGAATTTACATAAATAACCCGACGTACACTTTTATGAAGGTGGAACTATAATGTTATGTGTATGGAAACCTTTGGGAAACACTAACGCGCGTGCACACGAGTACACGCGTGTACGTGGACTAGAGGGGGTGTACCCTTACAAATATCATCCCTAATATGTCCACCTGCATACGAACAACTTCCTATCCAACCGTACATACCACTGTATATCTCTATCCAAACAAGCGCATGCTTAATACACACGCGTGTACGGATGCTACGTGGACTCGTGTGCACAAACATTTACATACTCGGCGTAACAGATTACGAGAGCCTGTTGCTCACCGAATCGCGAACGCCTTCTCGTTATTCCTCAGACTTTTCTTTGGCCAGACATTCCGCTGGAAATATATTCCCGACTTCGGTCTAATGCGGAATTGTATCGCGGCCCCGTTTCTCTCTCGAAAAATATGGTCCGAAGCAAATTCAAGATGGCTCCGATAGCTGAATGCGACACGACTATGAGCGATGACATATTTCATTCGGTATCTTTCCAGCGAGATGCCTAAAGATTAAATCGAAAAGCAATATGGAGCATTTGGTCAATAGTGAGAGTGGTGGTGGTGGTGGTGGTCGTCGGTGGTAGTCGGGGGAAAATTTGTACTGCCGTAGGATTTCAATATCGCACGGAGAATCCAATTTCGACACAATTAAATCAATAGTGATCGCGAGAGAAATCCCTGCAGTGGCAATATCTGAAATTAAGCGTATGGACCAGTTTCGTTGGTGATTTTCATAAAGAAAGGTGATACCGTTGTCGTAAAGTAAGTTACAGACACTTTGCATTATGTATGAAGTCTCGGAGGATGCGGAGCATCGCCATTCTCCTAATAAAAAAAAAGTGTCTCGAACATATTCATCGCTGTCCCGCATAATCGAATGACGTTCTCTAAAAAGTGACGTATCAGATATTCTTGAGCCCTGGCATTCTTCGAAAAATGCAAAAGCCGAGCGATAATGGATCCTAACGCGGCAGCTTCCTGCATCATATCTACATTAGAAATGTTCGCGATAAAAGTAACAAAAGCGGCCGTCAACTGCCATGCTTAAAACCAGGATTTACTACTTAGGGGGAATCGATCGATAAAATCATATAAAATTTATGTGCCTTTGTAAATTTCCAGCTATACGCGCAGTTTCAGCGTGTTCCGCGATAGCAGTCGAATGAAACTTCTGGATTTCCGACGAGGGCTCTCAAGATTTTAAGGTGAGCGAATCGGATAATATTTTCGTCGCTGAAAAGATTTCGCGATAGACAGGAGGGCTCGACTGATATTTACCGTATAATGAAATTTCTATGGTGGTATTCGCATAAATTCTGGCAGAAAGATGGAAACCTCGCATGTGATAGAGCGCTTTTGCCGTGCTTTCAGCCATTGAGAAAACTGCTGGAAAGCCCTTCCAGGACGGCTGGTTACCTTGGGACCTCGCGCTCACTCCTGTCTCCTCTGCACAGTTGGGAAAGCGATTCCCCGGGTGAAAGGGGCTGCTGCTTCGCGTTTCAGCATTCCACTTATTTAATAAAGTCATTGTCCTTTTTCGCTCGCGATCCCCCGCCAACCCCCCTCTTACCCTTTACGAAAAACTACCGAGCGTGCGAGTTTCTTAAAAGCAATTAATTTCCCCGACGAGAATCAACTTTGTACAGTTTACAAAATATCTCGCCGAGTTTTTCCGTGGCGCGCCGTTTCCCGAGGAGCTCTCGTCGAGTGGTTCTCGCGAGGAGGGAGAAAAAAGATCGACAAGACCCGTTCAGCTGTGCCGACGAACACAAAGCTTCTACTTAATCCACTCTAACACGGTCCAAGGTGCGATAACAATATTGATCAGAATGGCGGAAAAATCACTCGCTGGATACGCAGACTGTGGATACGCGTCGTTAAGCTCCGATGGCTTCCTAGTTTCAGCTGCTACGTAATTACGCTGTTCTTCGCTTTACATTATATTATATTTAGCCGGCCGTTTCATTATCTAGGGCGTGCGATCGGTTCGCTGTAAATTTTTATTAATACTCACTGCTGCCAATCGATAATTCAAATGCAATTAGCCCCCTCGTTGTTTTCCGGTTTTCCGCTGTCCCACCACCCACCTGTTCCGCCCTCTGCGGGAAGCGTGCGAACGACTCTTAAAAAACAAACGCCCCTGTAATGGTATTTATGGCAGAAGTCTCTCCCTCTTCCACGCCAGTGATGTCAACCAAGAAACCGTGCAAGTATCCTCGCTCGCATCCTTTGGACTCGGCGTTTTGCGTAAATCATCATTATTACTCTCATTTGACGTCAGGATGATGCACATCCGAAATGCCAGGCTAAAAATAACGTATCGTTCGACCGAATGCAAGAGGGAGACAGAAAGAGAGAGAGAGAGAAAATGTCGAGAGAGAGACTCAGAGAGGTGGAGCGTCGCGATGAAACTCTGCGGAGAAAGATTCTCTTTTTCTCCGAGAGAGCACGGAGAGACAAAATCCAGATTACACTGGGACAACAACCATTCCCATCGCTTTCCATGTGATCAACCAAGCAACAACCGCATTTCTCGGAGCCAGCAATGAAAAAGTGGCGAAAGTCCGCAAATAGAGTGAATTCGCTTGGTCCTCTCGATTTTTCAGCGAATAGGGAAGCGTAACGGTGTGTCGAAAATTTATTCGAGTCACTTATGAAAATTGCGAGGGAAAAGTTTGGCAAAAAGCATCTCCCTCGAAAAGCAGCAGCCGAGGGATATCGCGAGAAATTCCACGATATAATCGCTGACCGTTTATAAATCTCATTTATCGCGTTCCATTCAATTAAGTACCTAGCTCTTTCAATTGATTCCCTCTCCTCGGCTTTCATTCGTCATTTTATTCGCTATATGATTTATGTAATTTCATTAGCGATTCTAAGCCCGGAGAATTTAGGATTTTACGAGGTTTCACTCAACTGTATCGCGTTTCGCGTAATGTTTCTTCTAAATGGCTGTATTGTATGCAATATAAATTACATGACTTTTAGTACCTTACTGAATTTAAAAGGCGGGCACAAAGCCTGTAGAGCGAAAATTATACCGGGTAGGAAATGCACAGCTGAAAACAACCACCTACCGAGCCAGACATTATACACTAGAGACCCCGAATAGCTAGTAATTTTCAATGGGTATCTTATCACCATTGTATTATGCAATCTACAACGCGCATACGTAACAAACCGAAAGTCCTATTGTAACGCTCATACTAATTACAACTATTTCCTCAAATACTTCCTGCCACGGAAAGCAAGTAATCCTTCTTTCCCCGGCTCTTCGTTTGCCTTGGCTGAGAACCGTCTGGAACCACCATCCCGCCATGATTTCTTCGATTATTCATCGCGCATTGAATTCCGACGTGTTCTTGCCTTGCGCGATGAGGACCGATCGCCGATTCGCGTTTAATAGCATGAATTTGACCGAAGCGGAAAAATGGTGATTCGGGGTAATCGACGATTATACGGAGGGAAGCTTTCTATTAGCGAAACACCTGTTACTTGAATGCTATTTTCCCGTACACGATAATCCGGCAAGCAAGCCTGAACTGAACTAGTAGTGTTCCAGGTGTTTATTGCAAAATTTAAGATAGAAACTTGGAATGGAGGAAAATCAAGCGTTTCCCCCGATTAATAAAACGAGGGAATTGAATCCCGGGGAATTGAAAGTATTGTGTGAAAACTCTATAACGAGTGTGAAGTTGGCAAAGTCGGAAAGCTCCTTTTTCCGAAGGAATTGCGTTTCGGAGAGACGACCAGGGGAAAGGAGAGAGTTCTCGAGGGTGCATAAATGCGGGAAATACTGGAGAATGATTCAGTCGGGGTTTTTTTTTCTTTTTTTTTTTTTTTACCAGAGATAATAGAGGAATTGGGTAAGTGGTGGTAGAGGTATATATATATATGGGAAGAGGTAGAAAGGCCAGCCAGGAGGATAGAGCGACGAGAAAATGGAAAGTAGTACTCGCGTCACGGCTGAAATCCACGGGAAGTAAAAACAGATGATAGTGGGAGTGGGGGTGGAAGAGGGCACTGTAAAAGCGAGAAAAGGGTGGAAACCCGTGTAGATGGCGATGTGCCGTAAGGGTGTGGGTATTCGCGTAATTTTTGTGCAAACGCGACGCTACGGATGAACCATGCGAACTCGTGAAAATTGCCGGTGGCCATTTTTCCAATTCCTCTAAGCAATTCTCCGGTCCAAGTTTCTCTCCTTCCAGCCTGTGCGTTTCCTCTCCTCCTCCTCCACCTCCACCTGTTTTTAAAAGCACATTTCAGTTTCCTCCGCGCGTGTTTCAGTTCTACTTGCAAGCCCTAATTCTCCTTCTTAGTTTCAGTATTTGATTTTAGTTCTCCACTCTCGCAGATTCTGCTTCTAATTTCTCATTTCCAGTTTCTAGTCTGAAACCGGGGAGTTCTCGCTTCTAAATTCCAGTCTTGGTACCCCGGGGTACTTTAAGCCGCCGACGCCACTTTGAATTTCCAGCCTCAATTTCTAGACCTAATTGTTAGTTTCCATTTCTACTTCCGTTCCGTTCGTTCCTGGACTGGCGGAAGTAGCCAACTTCAATTTTCCCATTCGAGCTTCCTCTCGGAATTTTTTACATTCGTTTCCTGTTCGCAGTTCGCAGTTTGGTAATCTCTCGTAGGAGGTAAAGTAACGCGCGCGCGGATCGTTAAACGCGATTTGTCAGCGATGCTTCCTGCAAAAAGGAAAACGGGTCAGTAGTTTTTCCGGCAGTCACTCGAACGTTTTCCACGGGGATGTCGCTCGTCCGATAGAGTTTACTTCAGTAATGTTCTCTCTGCCCGGCTAACTCTCTTCAGAATTAGCAGCCGCGATATCGTGTGTCGATAAATTCCTCTCAATAATTTTCCAGGCAAACTCCACCGAAATTCCGTGAAAGCTCTCGATTCAGCCTCGAATCGTGAAAACAAGAATACGCGAAATATCATTCCCAATCAATTTAATGCGCCAGTTAAGGAGTCCGAGGGTGAGTCTCCTCGTCGATTCATGCGCATGGGAGGAAGAGTCTCTTGGAAAAAGTCATCGAGCAACGTTAACGCTCTTTAGCGGTTTTATAGAAAGCGCGAGGCATTCCGAGATATTCCTAAACCATGACCGCGTACATCGTTAGGGCACGGCGAGACATTACTCGCTAAAAGCTATCATAGAAAATTCAAAGGAAAATGTTTCGGTTATCTTAACGCAAGAATTATTCGTTCGCATAAAGTTTCAGTCGCATGTAGATAGGGCGCGCATCGAGCTTGGAAAAAGCTTGGATGTGTAAATGAAGGACATTCATTCTGTTTAAAAGAAACGCATTAAAGCCGTGCACTTAAATTGCGACGTTAAGTAAACTATAGAGCAGTGGTACGTTGGAGCTTTAAATAGTGTGGTAGCGGTAGTGGTGGCAATGGTGGTGGTGGTGGTGGTAACGATTCTTTAGCGAGGACGGAAGAGAGCCGAACGACGGCGACAATGAAATCTATGGGAAACGAGGAAATATGCAGGAATTTATTATCCCAGACTTTAATGGCTGGCACGCTCGTCAAATTGGATTTCGCGAGATTCCTCTACACTCTCCCACAGTGTACGCGTGTGCGTACACCGTTTGGCATTCCGTAGTTCTGAAAAAATTCCGAGTTTACGCACCCCCTCTCCCCCCACATCTTTCCACCCCCGCCTGTCCCCGCGACTAATGCGAAAACGAGCACTTTCGTAATCCGCCAAGTGGCGTCCTACAACCGGTAATTAAGCGCGTATGACGAAATTTCGTTATAATCGGTAAACGCAATTTGTTACAGCAGTATTCAGGCTGCTCCGCCGCGGGAAAATGTTATCGCGGCCACCACCACGCGCCTAATGGTAACTCCATGCATAATTTCACCGCGGAATTATATTCGCTTGTTCGGCAAACCTACAAGTGAATCCTCCATTTCCGCCGTGCACGCGTACGAGTTGCGATGCCACCTCAATTAGTTGCTTACGTGATTTCGAGAAGCAACAATCGACGAGCTAACTTTTCAGCTCCGTTCTCCTCCCCCGACCACCTCGTAAACCCCTACAAGATCAGATTTAGTAGTTCTGCTCCCCGCATGCGAGTATTCTCGCTTGCACGGACTCACACTTATCGAGTATCCCAGTCTAATCTCATTGTTCGAATTAGCTGCAGTGAAAAATCATCCGAGAATCATTGTCGGAGGGTTAATATTGCTTAACTTGGAACACTCGGTATATCGTCGTCGTCGTCGTCGTCGTCGTCACGAGCGATGATGGAAATCTTCGCACGGTGAAAAGCTATTGCCACGTGGCAGTCGACGACCTAATTCCTCGCGTGACTTTTAGCGCGGATCATTCCAAGTTCGCGGAGTCGTGGATAGGTAAGCAAGAAGAGGGAACAATACTATATAAAGGTGGGAAAGGCAAGGACAAAAGGGGAGAGAAAGAGAGGAAGAAAGGAGGAGTAAGAAATGAGTGAAAAAGAAAAAGATAGGTTCAAGAAGTATAACACCGAGAAGAGAGAGGGAGAGAAACGGACGGTGAGAATATTTTTAAGAGAAAAAGAGAGTAGAGGCGAGGCGAGAGGGAGGGTAGGAAGTCGAGAAAGTATACGAATTAGAAGGAAATGAAAGGTGAGGGCAATGGAGAACCACTTTCACGAAGAATACCAAGAGATGGAAAGAGAGAGAGAGAGAGAGAGAGAGAGAGAGAGAGAGAGAGAGAGAGAGGGAAAAAGAGTGAGCGAGCTGTTACGGGGAAGAATAACAGAAGCTTACAATATATCACGGCCAGTCAAAAGAAGTCAGGTATTACTTAGCCGTTATATCGTCGACCACTGTGGGAGAGAGAAGCAAAAATATTGGACCACGGGAAAATAAGGGGAAAGATGCCTAATACGGATTTACGCGAAACTTTCCCTCTTAACTTTAACTTATTTATCACATGCCAACGCGTGCGTCAGTCTAGCATCAATAATCAAATCATTTGATAGAATCGACATTAATTTTAAAATCCATAGAATATTTAATATAGCTGTTGTTCCGCTGACGTCACAGCGGTCTGACGTCATACCTGATGCCAGGCCGCCAACGGTAGCCAATAAGATTCCGCAGAAAAAATCCTTGTAATTCGAAATGACAAAACTTTGAATCGAAAGGTGATCAAGGACTCTTTCGCATAGTTTAGGCGTCGGTCGGGGGAAATCATCCCTTAACCGGGAGCGCGTTTATTTCAGGACACACCCCGTATACGCGTGCTGTGTCATCGATTTGTGTCATTGTATTTTATATGTATAATTTACAAAGCACCGCGAAAACTGATTTACCTTATTTCTTTATTTATGGAATTATTGCAATCGGTTCATTTATTCAGTATCTTGAATTTATTAATTTATTCCATTACTTCCATTAACTCGTTCATTAAATAACTTTGAATATGGTATTAGAATATTCCGGAGCTATCAATTCATTAAACAATTTCAATATTATATTCAAATATCTTGGATACCTGTATCAGAGTTCATTAATTGATTCCGAGTCACGCGTGCGTGAAAATTGACGTCGTTAATTAACCTACTTCTTATCGGTACTTCCTCCTATCAGGTGCCAGTCGCGGTTCGCTGGGATTCCACGAGGGCTAATAATGTAATATAATATTCCGAGGAGAGAAGAGAGAGAGAGAGAGAGAGAGAGAGAGAGAGAGAGAGAGAAAGGGGGAAGATACTTCCGGGGGATGCAAATTTGCCGGTGATTTCGTTTCCGGCGATTGCCGAGCAACGGGATTAAAAGAGAAACGTGAGAATTTCGGGGATATTTTCGACGGTGCGGATATATCGTTATTATTTCGACAGCGACGAGGTCAGAGGTATCGCCATTTTCCGAGCTGTGTATACTCTCGATGGATGCTGGGGGAGAGAGTCGCGTAAAATCGATGACGTCAGAAGCGTCAAATCAGGATTCAGCGAAATTCCTGGAAATTTCTGCATTCCCGCATTTCATTGAGTCGATTATACTCCCTGGCCGATTAAAATCATAATTATCAGTCTGCGGAATTAAAATCCTGACAAGTTGCACGATTCAACGAGGAGTTTCGAGACGCGCGACACGGTTAATATCTCCCGCTCACACTATTTATTATATTTGTCGCAGACTCAGTCTCGTAGTCTCGCAGTCTCTCAGTTCAGAGATTTTATTAGAGGTAGAAGCAAGCGCAAGGGAGGGAGGGAGGGAGGATGAGGGCAGGGAGAGACAGGGCTCTGTTCTCCTTGGAAGGAAATGATTTACGAGAGGAAGTTGAAAATGGCCGCTAGAACTGTCTGGAATATTTAGGCTGGTGCATGCTCGGCAACATTGAAAGGATGCTTATTATCTTCTTTAGGCGGAAGGGAAATTCAAGGCTTTTGAAACTCGGCATTGTCACGCGAGAATGTCGGAGGTCGATTTGCAAATGCAAAAAGGCCGCAAAGCTGCATTTTTCTCTGCCACGAGTAAGGTCGCGTTGCATTATGCAGTGATTGAAATTAATCAACTGCGCCGCCATCGTCGCCGACGCCGACGCCGCCGTCGCTGCTGCTGCTATATCAGGCCACCGCCCGGAATTACTATTTCAGTTTATTCAAGTACTCTCGATCCGTCGACGTGAAAAATATTTCTGGAAAAATGTCCTTCGATGAAACGGCGACAGCTGTAATATGCAAGAGGGATCGTTTACCCCCTTGGAGATTCTCCCCCAAAACTTTTTCTACTCACCGTCGTCGTTTCCTATAGCAACTAATTCGGAGAGACACCGGTTTTTTTCCCGGAAGTTACCGCGCCTTCGTGAAAAATGATTTTCCCATAACAAGCCCCGTCCAGCTAGCTATCCGGAGCTATTTTCCACGGGACCCTCGTCCTCGTGATATTTTCCTGAATATTCACGCGACAAATTAATCCAGCGAAATTTTTCAATCTACAGACGACGACGACGACGACGACGACGACGTCGACGATGCGACCAATTTTTTTCCTTCTCCACTTTAACGTTGAGATAAAACTGTGTTAACGCTATTTTAACGGACTATTCGCATTTATTAATGGCCGGCACACGCGTTCCCTCCAATAGACGATAATTTTACAGTTTGCTCCGGCAGTGTTTCTGTTGGATCGGTGCAGTTGCCGGACACCGGGGATTTCTGCATTTTCCGTTAAATTTCAGCATTTCCTAATCGCCTGATTTAGCGCGGCCGTCCCACCGGGGACAGTTGGTAGACGATTAATTCGCGATCGTTAACTGCCACATTGCCATTTTAGCAATTAAACTACTTCGACAACTTTCCGTGAGGTTCGTTAGTACAGTCGTAGAGTTTCGTTTCACGGTCATCGCGGCTGTGTCGTGAACGGAAACTAATTGCTACGGAGACCTCGAGCCAACAGCGTTGCAAGGCAACACACGGGGTTGCCGGGTACTCGAGTCGATCGACCTTTGCCCGGCACCTGTTTGTCAAAAAAAAAAAAAAAAAAAAAAATACACGATCTCTTGAAAATTGTACTCGGTCGCCCGGCCGAGAAAGATCGAGGAAAAGCAGCGCCAGCGAGTCAGCAAGAAATAATATTAAAAAGCTACGGGGCGAGAAGCTACCCCGATACCAGAGATTCCCTTCTTAATAGCGAAAGATCCTTCGGAATATTGCGGAAGAAATTTCAGAAACGAAGTTTCGATCAGAAATTACGATACTCGAGGGGGGAGGAGGGATGGTAGCGGAGAGGAGAAAAAGCATAAAGTTCCTTGCATTGAAAGTTCGGTTGGTTCAGACGCCATGCAAAATGGAAGTTTACGATGCACAAAGCGCATCAGATTGAAACTTGACAAGATAGAATACAACGTGTACTTGTGGCTAGCGAGTTCCTTAAGTTTCGAGCATCCGCATCAACTCGCCGCTTCCCGGAAGCATTTAGACGGATGAGAGTGTTGCGCCCCATGTACGTGCAGCTTAGACACCTACACGCGCACATGCACCACGGCTCTAAACCTGTCCACTTAACGCATACTGCGCAACTTTTTAATTTTACTACCGTGCGCTATCTCAAATTGTTTGTAAGGTTGCGAATTTCTCGACTTCAGGAAACTTCGGGGAAACTCGCACAATTTATGTATGCCGTGTGCCGGATTGCTCGATTCCAGGAAATTCAGGGAAACCCTGAATGCTTATTTGTATTTAGAGTTCCTTCTTTACTCCAATTGTTCCTGATGGAATGAATTTATCGGCTTAATAAATCTTATTATACACGCGGTGTAACACACTCACGGACACGCGCATACGGAGAGAGTGAGAGTGAGAGTGAGAGAGAGAGAGAGAGAGAGAGAGAGAGAGAGAGAGAGAGAGAGAGAGAGAGAGAGAGAGAGAGAGAGAGAGAGAGAGAGAGAGAGCCCTGACTACCACTTGATAAATTATTATTCCCTTGGTTGTTGGCTACATTCGCTATAGTTTTGTTAGCGACACGACTTACTTCTCGAATATATCACGCCATGAAAAAGAAGTAAGTTAGCATGGGCAGACATGAATTTTCTTGCATACGCATTTCTTGCGAATTTCTTGTTTACTGTCTACCCTCCATTAAACTGCAGTACCGGTGGAGATTCCCCGAAAAAAAGGAAAAGGAGAGGAAAACGAAAGTTAGGTATTCAAATCAGTCAGTCGTTTTGGTGGGAGCAACGTTAAATTGAAAATTCCTTCGTACTCGCTCTCCGCGCTGAAATTCGTCCTAAAATATCATTGACTCGAACCACTGCCACTCGTGAAAATCTCCGTGACGAAGGAATTCATTCTGAAAGTTCAATTAATAAACTCGATAAAAAATTTCGATCAAGATATTTTCACGATTAATATTCGATTCATAGAAATGCATGAAAAATTTGCTTTACAAATTGGTTTGACTAAATTGCTAAAGCATTCTTTCAAATCAATGAAATTCGATACTAAATAAATTGAGAAAATTATTCGATGAATTTCTACGAAAAAAAAAAAAAAAAAAAAAAAAAAAACAAAAAGAAAGAAAAAAGCACGCATACGCACATATGCGCGTGTGCTGTACGCGTGGGTGCGTATACTTAATTTATGAGAAAATTAATAATTTGAATCGACTTTTCTCAAAGAAAGTATAAACTTTCCTTTATGGTCATAGATAGCGAAACTATTACGTTGGCTGCATTAGAGCAAACTGGTTTCTAGTTAGAAGGAAGCGGGGGGCTATGCTCGCGCTGCCAGCAGAATTTTCCTCGAGTCTAGAGCATCGGTAAAAGCTATTCAAGATGTCAGAAAATACATGTATAAGCCGAGCAATGGCCACCCACCGCCGCCCACTTGGTCTAAGTTAACTTTCTTATGCACAAATTTTTAACCGAGGTGAAACTTGAGAAACAAGCAATCAAGCGGTTCTTAATTTAATTTCCGTTCCGCAAACACTAAGCTGCAATAATTCTTTCTCTGAAATTGAATAAAAGCACTAAATAACCTTATAGCAGTGAAATTGGATAAGAAGAAAACCGAAGTTTCGTGAATTGTTTGCGTTCTGCAAATTGCATAAAGGCGCAAAACCAGCTTATGGCAACAAATGGGAAAACAGGGAAATTTGGTTCCTGATCTTCGAAGTAAGCTTTTAATTAACGTTTCATTTCACGAGAATGCAATGGTTTCATTGCTCCGTGTTAATTAAGCAAAATTTTTTACAGTTTGGTACTTTAGTGAATAACCGACCTAAGTAAATGGAAGAATTTCCACGTGTGCGAACATACGTGCGAGACGTGCACAAAGGTAATCTCATATGTGGTTAAAGTAGTGAAATAACTCGACCCACCCTGGTCCTCCGTCCCCGTCCGCCGGACAAAACACAAAATGGTTAAACGAATTTAAGCAGACAGAAAAACTAACTGGATGGAAAAGGTTTGATAGCGGGGACCAAATCAATGTTTGGATCCTGGTAAAAACCCGGTGAAACATGAATTTTCCCTTGGACAGTCCGTAACCGTTATTTTGCATCAAAATTCAGTACCGGGGAAAATAAGTAGAGAAAAATTGAGCACGAAGAAAAACAGAGCGAAAACGAGGAATGACGGGAAACATACGTATAACAAAATATTTTATTTTACGACGAACAACTTTTTCCAATCGTACAGTGTGTGTATGTGTGTGTTAACTACCACACGCATTGGAACGAAGGGATAAGGATAAATTGGATGTATTAGACGACACCGAGTACCGATCTCTTCTTTCTTCTCTCGATCTTCGTTGTTTTGCCTTCGATTCGTATCCCTTAATCTTTAATCGGTGGCTAAGGTATCAACCAGCAGTAGAGGCAGCCAAAATCGAGTTCTTCCTGAATTTTCGGATACTCCATCGATCCTCCAGGAAATTATTAAACGAATCGAATCAGGTAAACCATTTAGGTATGATACGAGAGACGATGAAAGATCTCGCGAGAACTTTGCAGCAGCAACTGACAGGTTCGATAAAAAATGGTAAAATATATTTCAGATTAGATCGGTATTTCCGCTTCGTTGATGCGAATTTTGACAATGTTTTCGAAAAATTTATATACCGTTAGATTTTCATCAAGCTCGAGCGTAATGCCTGAATCTTTCTCTCTCTCTCTCTCTCTCTCTCTCTCTCCTTCTTTACCCTCTCTTCTCCACCATTGACCCTTTTTCCATTCGCTTGACTCCTTCTGGCGGGACGTGGAATTTCGGGTCGACGACCAATGACAGAGGGAGAAAAGAAGCATGGCAGCAGCAGCAGCAGCAGCAGCAGCAGTAGTATTTACCTTGGAATCGGACAAACCGATACTACCCCTTTTCCTATGAAGCAAAGAACTGGACAAACACTGTTAAAATATTCTCTCAAAAGTCTTTTAACTTCTTTGAAATGTTCTTTTTTATCTGCTAATTGCAAATATTATCTCTTTATCCTCTCTACTACATACACTTGCGTTCGATGCATTCCATTTTATTTCTTGCATTGTATTCATTTCATTTGCTTCAGTTTCACTTTACCCCTTCTTTCCCCCTCCTCCGTGCTTCATTATCTTTATTAGACATAATGTAATTAGATTTCTCTTTCACGTCTCTGTACTCCTTTTATGTAACTTTTATTCAATGCGTGATTCACGAGCTTTTTGTTCGTACGATTTACCCGAACCGACTACAAGATGTCCATTTTATACTGAATGAAATGCTCGACATTCGATTTAAAATTTAATAAATTTTCTCTCGCCTCTCGCCTCTCGCCTCTCGCTTCATGCTCTCATTCTCGTTCTCGCTCTCTTTCTCTTTCTCTTACGTTTACTCAACATATTATTCTCGATATTATATTTTTTGCTCCCGTCCCATTTCATTTACAGCAGGCGTTTGCTCCGTCTTCTTTTGTTTTTCCCTGTATTCTCAGAGGGTCCACTTTTAACCCCGGACAATGAATGAAATAACGTTCGGTGAGATGTTACGAGTGTTTTTTTCTCATTCTTCTCTACCCTGCTCCCTCTAAATCACAATATCATGAGTGTCTCATGAGAGATCAATGTACCGTGTCAATAAAAGCGTCCTCATAAAAAACCTGGTCAAGTTCCGAAGTTGACAGAATGGATCTTTTGGTAAAAAGAGAGAACGACTCTGGCGAGCTATTGTCACCAACTTCGTAACTGAAGAGGACGCTTTTTTCCATGTACCGCAACGCAATTGTGTTTCGGCCAGGCTAAAAAAATTCTGTTATTTCTAGACCAGTGACATCGATATACAGGGTGCTAGCTAGCCGGTGGTGCAACCGAAAAGGGCGTTATTTCTTAAATAAAAGCAAAATAATTTTTAGGAACAAATTTGTCGCAAAACTGCAAGTGCAAGTGCAACTGCAAATGCAAGCGTGTCCTTTTATCCGTGTACAGAGAATAATTTATATACAGACGTATACAATTACATCTAATAGTATTTAAGTCCGCAAGAAAATAAAGTAGTTGCAAAGAGACGGAAATTCGCAAAGTAAATGAAACAAAAGTGCAAGAAAGTTTCAAGATAAAATGGATCGATTGGAGAATTTCAGTAACGCGTGTGCAAGAGCGAAATAATATGAGCTTTCGTTCATGCGCTGCCATTCGACCAGCATCAGCTTTCCAGCTTTCGAGATTTCCTGTTTTCCTCGTCCCAGGCTCGATTCCACGTTAAAAAGTAGATAATGCGCAATACATTAGTCTTTCCGGGCGAAAGCTTGTACTCCGAAGGAAAACGATTGCCGGCAAGAGATCTGGATAAGGAAACTAGACAAAATATCCGGAGAGAGAGAGAGAGAGAGAGAGATCGAAGATAAGGAAGCTTTTCAGGAAATGTCGCGAACAAACATCAAAGAAAAATCCTAAGTGCAACACACTACACGGAAGAACTACATTCTCTCACGGACAGCGCTAAAAAAGGAAAAAATTAACAATGAGATTTAATAAAAGATCAAAGTATCAGATCCAAGCGCGAGAGATCTGCATATGTGAGATCTAGGCAAAAGATCTAATAAAAGATCCATGTACAAAGTGCATGTAAAAGGTGCGAGGATATAGTTATAGGGTAAAACGCTTTGTATAATAAAGGCTTTGAGAAATGGCCGGCGAGTAAAGTATCTTCTAAGCTGTACTCTCTACCCTTCGTATTTAAAAATAATTTTCTCCAACTGTACACGGCTAAAAGCGAAGCTGGTAAGTCGAGCTTGCGAGTCTCGAGCACGTTGGCTAATTCACGATAATGCACGTTTTTCCACCTGGCCCATTTTTTCATGCAGTCCAGTTGACCGCGCGAGGAATTTTTATGCTCTATTTATAGTCCCCCGATTTTACTTGAAAGAATTAGCGCGGCTCATAAAGTTCCGTGGCATATTTCAAGTGCGCCTTATGCGAAATAAAAAAAAAAATGAAGGAAATCCGAGGGCGCTTCAAACAAGGGAAAAACATTAGCCGCGAGCGCGCGCGCGCGCGTCCAGTATGGGTAATTAAAAAACCACGTAGGTAAAATATAGATATAGATGCGCGTGTGCGTGTAGGCATATTTTTTGCACGCCGTTGTTATATTCGCCCTCCGTTCGGTAATATCGAATGATCGAGCAAATTGCGCAAAATGGCGACTATAGAATATCAAAGGACATTAGTGTCATCGCATAAACGTAATTTAAGTGTGGCGCGAAATAGAAAAAAAGACACTCGTCTCTGATTAAATTGCATATTAAATTGCAATTATAAATATATCGCCGTTGCATCGAAACGAGTCGCGTTAAATGTTTATTAAATAGGGTGCGATTGGGAATTTCAGCGTTAGGCGGGATCTGACCCGGGACCGCTTGAAATGGCAAAGGTCAAGTCTCGAATGTGGTTGACCACAGATGTGCCAACTTGGATTCTAGTCGGATAAGCTTTGGTGCACCGGTAAAAACTATGGGGTGTCGCCTTTTCGCAGCAACAGGAACTCGAGAGACTAATGCGATGTATATTTCTCTATGGACCGCTTAGTTCTGCCTAGGGTTTACCGATCATGATTATCTCGAAGCACAGTCCCTGCAAATAAGTAATGGATGGAAACAATTTCCGGACAGGCATCTTCTCAGAAATTCTCGGTAAGACGGTCCAGAGGTGATTCGTTGCAAAAATCTACCTAGGGAATCCCGCAACGAGAGAATAATCCAATGACTAGAGGAGACTGAAGTAACTAAAGTCGTTCAAATCCAAAAGAGAACGGCGTAAAAAAATTGAGAAAGTCTGAACGAAAAATAAAAAATAAAAAAAGGGGAGAGTTAGAGATTCTAAGCGTTAACACATATATATGTATAATAATATGCACGGTAATAGAAAAGGTTATAAAATTTTCTCGGGAGAGTGGCAAGTCAGGAGAATTTCTGGCGTGACGTAGTTGAAGTGGCGAAATACATTAACCTTTTGTGTGTACGCAAACCCCCGGTGCATCGACAGCTAGCGGGAAATCCTTTGAGTATGCGCGCGCATCGTCTACGATAAACGAAACCTCGTAAAGCCGGAAAACGTGCTTCCAGAATACCTATATAATTTCACTGCACAGGTCCAGCTGACCGCCGGACTTTTTATTGACTATTACTCATAATTGGAGATATCCTGTGGCAAGTCCCACCGAGTTCACCACTAAAACGTCAAATGCTCGGAAAGGACTTTGCCAAGAGTGGCGAATTCTTTGAAGGCAGCCGACGAAAAATTCCATCGATTCAAGTTCAAATCATCCTGCATTTCAATGAATAATTAGCCAAAATTTAATACCGCAGTCCTGTCAAATTCATTTTAATAATTCAATATCGAGATTTGGTCAAATTTATTACGAAAATGTCAAAATCCAATTAACAAATCAATGAGGAAAATGTGAAAATTATTAGTTTCCGTTTAGATTCTGTGTACTCATCGTAAAATAATTGATTAAAAATGATGATGGTAATAGTGTGTGGGGCTAAGTTTAAATATTGATTTTGGTCGGTTCACTATAAAATTGTGGTGGTTTGCCTCTTCGGAAAAAGCGAAACCTTGCGGTATTTTACGAAACCACGACTAGGCAATTGACTTTGCGTTGCACCTAGCAAAAACTCCAACTATTATCCTCTCTTTGCTGTAAAAAAAAAAGGAAAGGGAGAAAGAGAGAGAGAGAGAGAGAGAGAGATGAAGGAAATCCAAAAGAAATTCTTCATCTCGACGTGCATTCTTCCTTTTCCATTACGTTAATAAATATTTACTTAAAAGATGAATTTTCGTACTTCCGAGATCCGTTTCTTTCTCAACTATTAAAATTCAACAATCATTCTTCCATCAATCATAACGATTGAATTTCCCAGTTAAAAGCTTTCCATCGTATTTTATAATGCTATCCTTAAATTCCTCGCGCCGGTCCATTTTTCACTGGGTCTCGTTAAATTAATTAATCGAATAGAAAGAATGCGAGAGGTGATCAACATAACTCTGGCATAAATTTAGGGTCCATCGCTTTACGATAATGGACCAGCCCCGAATTCATCAATGTGGAGCACATAAAATGCCTATTGGCTGTAGCTGTAAAATTTAAGCTTCCAGAGGCCGAAGGTGCGAAAGTGCCGGTTGTTTCGTCCAAGTAACCCTTTGGTAATCCCTTTCATCGATCAGCTCATATATAATAAGTGTATGAAACCCACACACATCCATATCAGTCCCTGACAGGAGGATGTATGTAAGGATGTAAGGTGAGAAAGCAGCCACTACCACCACCACCAGGTCGGTGTTGTCCTCTTACATAATATATGAGATAGGTACTCGCACGTAGACAAGGGCTGAGAAACAAACCTCTCTCACCCCCCTTAACTCCCCCTCCACCCACATACAAACCCTTCAGCGTATAGTAATTCTAGCGGATGCCTCCAAAATCCTCTTTGCTCTAGAAATTTTACGCGCCAAATATCCTTCCAAGACAAGGAATTCTCGTGCGAGTATTAATCTCTATCCGATAAATCAGTTTCCCAGTTGGTTGGGATAAGCAGCAAGCACGGGAAGAGAAGGGGGGGGGGCAGGAAGGGAAGAGATCTCGCGGTTCGTGTGTAACGAGGATTGATACGTAATTGGGTTAAGTGATTTAGTGATTTTAGTCAAACATTTACAAGAGCATCGCCGATGGGAGCTCCGTGGAATTCAATCAAAATCTGATACCTAAGACAATTATCGTTAACGTAATGAGGCAGATACATTTACTGCCAAACGAAGTACGAGGATAGGCTCGGGGAAACCTAATCGCGTTCATTAGAACTCGAGATAGTTTCCCTGACGCACGCACGCACGCACGCACGCACGCATTTTCATCCGTGTTAGAGAAATTGGCGAGGTCGGCCAATCGGTTGCGTTAGTAGAGAGGTTCGTGCCGTGTACGTGTGCGTGTGCGCGGTGGGATAAATACTTAAATGAAGGGAACCAACCTCATGGACGTTGACCGGATGTTTCCGCTGCCCCTACGCCTATCCCTAACGATTCATCTCTTTTCGCCGGAAGCATCATCCGCCCTACCACCACCACCACCACCACCACCACCACTCGGGATGGCCCCTCCAGCAATCGCTCCCGTTGAGTACTTGGTCCAGCAAAATGATTTGTGATCGACACTACCAAAACCTTAATCACGTGTGGCTGAGTCAGGTGGGGTCCCTGCTAGTGTCATAGGTCTAGGCTACCCCTGGATTTCGCCATTGGTCTATCAGCGCTCCACAATTAGGTCCTCAACGTCCGTTCTCCCGATCTCCCACCCCTCCCTGCCGCGCCGGGTCGGGCCCCCACCCCTCGGCTCCCTCTCGAAGCCTCCCTCAGCTCATTTTAACTATAAGCAGCGGTGGCAGCAGCACTTTCAATAATTAGAAACTCCCGTTACTGGCAAATTGTCCTCGATCGTTAACGATCAAAGAGCGCGACGTTAATCAAGGCGAGGATGCTCCTCGCTGGATTTTCCCAGTCCCTTGGTATACTTTGCTCGGAGGGGGGCTGAGAGGGGGAGTCGCAGACTCCCTCGTTTCGCGTTATTCCGCGATTAGCAGCGGGGCAACAACGATAATTGGTCCAGGGTGACAGGAGACTTTTGTCCAGGTTAGCTAGCGGTCGGTGCTGCTGCCTGAATTTCTCTCGGCTCTCCCCAGAGTTCCTCCTCCGGTTCTCCCCTGCCGGGGGCTGCTGCGTTCCCCCGGGTTCCGTTTGGTCCCCTTCCGCCAAGGCAAAACTGAACCTCTACCTCCGACTACAACACGTGTCCCGCGTGGTTTGACTCGAACTCGAACTCGGACTCGGACTCGGACTCTGACTCGACTGGAGAGGAGAGAGGAGCAAGGGTGTCCTGCGGTGGAGATGCGGGGGCGTGGGGCTCCGGAGCCCCCCGGTAGCGACGCGTTTTCCTCCTGAGACACGCGGGTGGTCCGCGCCCTCTGCGACAGGAGCCGGATTCTCGGGGACACCAGGACGGCGAGCCGTGTATCACGGCGTGTCTCGCGCTGAACTGAGCCACGAAGCCGCGGGTCCAGGTGCGCTTGCGCACCCCCCAACCGCCCTCGCACGTACACCGACGTCGTACTCTCACACCCTCGCGAAAGCTGCTGTTGCTCGCAGCGGAGCTCGCACGCGGCCCGGCTCCGCTTTTCCACGGATTTTCCCCCAGCACTAGCTCTCCCCAACCCCTGGTGACCGGTCTTTACGTCATTGCCGACGCTACCCCCCCAACTCTATTCCCAACCCCCTCCGTTAACCCCCCGCGAGCCCTTCGCAGCGTCTGCCGTACCAGAGGTCGGACGTACGGATGGATGGATGCTGCAAAGCCAGACAGGTGGAAGACGGGGGAGGGGGAGGGGGAGAGGGATAAGAGCGAGAGAAAGCAGAAGCGATCGAGCTTGGTGGACACTGCCAGGCCACCACGGCATACGTGGTGGATCCTTGCGGAAGGGATTACGGGACCCTGAACTTTATTAAAGGAATAATACGGGGAAGCATTTGCGAGCTGTCCTTAAACAGTAACACGCTTAACCGTGACAATTTAATATCACGATCAATGGATATTGGAAAGTTGGCCATCGGAAAGCCTGGGGGAAGCAGATAAGGATAAAAAAAAATGTAGGAATGATTGTTTGAACGCGAGGGATAGATATGTAGCGAGGCTAAAAAAAGGAGCCAAAGCTGTTTGACGTGATTAAACGAACGTCGAACGTTGAAATTTGCGACACAAAGCGGATTGTTGCAAAGTTCACATTCCAAAAAGCCCTTTGCTAGCAGAAACTTGTATCGTACGCCATACATATAAGTAGCAACTTGGTATCACGAGACGCGCGACGTCGCAATTTTTCTTCTCTCTCTCTCTCTCTCAACCCTCTTCTTCTTTTTTTTTTTTTCACTCACTATTATTTCATTTCTTCTTTCTAATTTTAATCCCATCTCCGTCCGAAATTCATTCTCGATTTAATTCAAATGCAAATAAGGTATTCTCTGTAAATAATTGAAGGATTATATCCAGATGAAAATCTCGTTGGCGAATATCGAAAGTAAACATATAAATAGACGAAGGTTGAAAATAGATGAGAATAGGCGAAAATTTCTGTGGGTCAGGGGGAATGGATGATGAGTTTAAGAGGGATGAAGCGCGGAGAAGGAAGTTTTCATCTCTTTTCGTGTACTACATTTTTCGGTGCGCGATGCGAGAGGATGGTACTGTTCGGTAAAAGCACTAGGCATCAAAATATTATCCGGCTTGTATTCGCTGAAAGCGTCGTTGTCGTCGCCGTCGCTTCCACTACCTCTAACCGGGTCTCTTTAGTTTGCCCGAACATAAAAATTCCCGGCTACATCTATTTATAATTTCGCGTAGACGCGCATTATTTATGCATACACATATATTTCTCAGATCGCGAAAAACTCTCGATGTTCACCCTGAGAATAGCTGTTTTTGCGTGACCCACGATTCCCAGCGTACAGTCCGCACCCCCTCACTCCTGGCCGCCACCCACCACTCTACTACCCTTCCAGAGAGATCCAGCCGAGATACGCGAGAGAGACGCGGCTAAATGTTTTAAGAAGGAAAAGCGGCAGTTTTTTTGCTCCCGTCCAATAAGTACGCATCAGAAATGATGAACGAGGGAAATAAATGGCCGACAAAAGAGAGACAGTTATAGTCTTCCGCCATAAAATCCTCGGAAGCTCCTCTCAGGAGCGAGAACGTATTTAAGAATTCGATGCAAACTTCGAGTATCCAACCTTCGCCGATACTAACCTTCAATCCCGAAGACTAATAAAAGAAGAAAACTTAAAAAAATGTGATTAAAAGAGTAAGAGGGGGGCAGATAGCGCGGAGTAAAATTTCAACATTGAGTTCGGAATTAAGCAAAGTAACTTTTAAGATACAGTGGATAATTCATTTTCGAGGGAATTTTACAGCGATAGTGCATTAAATATAGTACCTCTTTATCGCGTATGTAAATTACAATCTATATTATAATACTCTATATCATTAACTATATGAATATAAATTGACGCTGTCTGTGACGTAGTAGCTTTAAACGACCTGGCCAGGATTGCAATAAGTATGCTAATCGCTATTAAATTTCTTCCGTCGTTATCCAGAGATATTCTGTCACCGTTCGCTCACTGGCGCGCTTTCTTTTTCCAACGAGAGCGTATCTAATTGATACGTAGATGCGGAATCGCGTTAATGGTCCTGGAGCAACGATCGCGTGTAAATTATCAATCGTCCATCGCGTATCTTCGCATCCTATTTACCTGCTGAATAATTGAAGGAATCTCTACCTGCTGAGCTATAAGAAATCGATAATTCCGATAAATATGCTGATCCCAATCGTGCGCGCTTTCCTTGCCATTAATTATGGAACTCTTTTCCAACTTTAGGAGCAATTACCACGGAATCACCGAAGAACAATTATTAACGAACAATACTGCGTTGATACCGAAAGGGTGTTGGTAAGTTGTTCCCTCGTACGGGAGCGGGAAGACTGGCCAAAGATCCTCGAACTCTTTTCCGAGACTCCGCGGCCCATTGAAGAGTACCGGTCGCACAGGTAGCTCTCCGGTACCATGAAAACAGAGTTAATAATTAGTATTGAGCGATTGATCCAGCGAATGATTAATGACTTTTGGCGGGCTTCGAGTGGTTAAAAGTTTGAGCAGCGATTGATCGAGCGACTAGGCGGGCGGGCAGGCAATGATTTACTCGTTCGTTTAATTGTCCGGTCAAACGAAGCCGATAAATGGGCAACGTGGAAGGAAGGAAAGGTTAGGAGAAATTGGCCTTCGAGACATTAATCAAGTGGAACGATGGAACAACAACGGTTGTTAACGAAATATACGCGTTGCCGCTGTCTCTCTGACCGCCCGCTGTTGCTTTGACATTTTTATACGTCGGATCGGTTTATCGCCTGGCTTCGGGCTCCCGCAGGATCTTCCAGATCCTTTCGAGAACCTCGTCGCATTTTTCTCAGCCCCATGGTCCTCCGGAGTTTAGCAAAAATGAGGATTATACCGAGTGACCTATCCCTTTTTACACGCGCGTACTGGCCCCTGAAAAATCTGCCTCGTTCTGGGGTACTCCTTTAAGAAATTCCACTCCATCGGTGAATTATATTTCGCCTGAAAGCCAAAGGAAGAGCCTCAGCGAAAAAGGTAAGTGACTACTTGTCTTGCTGTATAAAATAATTCGATGACAAAAAGCTGACTCGAGTTCTAATATCAAGTGTCTGCCGTGATTTATGCCAAGTACCCGAAGGAGCCGAACGTTGATATTGCAAAATATCACACGAATACGGAACGTTTATATTAATTATTATTATTATTGTTGTTGTTGTTGTTATTATTATCATTACAAGCCATTACGCAAACTTCGAGCCCACGAAATTTCATTTAAATTATATCCCTGACACACGGAAGCCATTAAAACACGGAGCAATAATGTCATTACCATGTATGCATTTGATACTATCATAAATAATGATTGGGAATATGTTTTATTTTATTTGAAATGTAACTCATTAAAATTGCTAAATAACCAAGCTAAAAGTCGAATTTAAATGCACATTTGCATTGGCGCGTTATGAATACGAGAGATGCACGTAGAAATAGCAGAGGATAAATTAATTTATTAAAACGCGCGACATTAAACACGGCTGAATTAGATCTGCCTTAATAATTTCCTATCATTGAAATATTTTATGGGAGACCGGTTAATAGTGCGAGAAAAAAAAAGGAGAAGATAAGGTACAAGTAGAAGAGGAAGATGAAGAAGAAGAAGAAAAAGAAGAGCGGAGGGTGGAAAAATTGTGCGAGAAAGTGCGAGGGTAGTGTTTACCTGTTAAATTTCACATGTCTAAGCAATTTTAGGGGTTTCCCTCAGGAGCGAGACGCGTGCAGGTGTTGGTGGCGGCAGTGGGAGGGTTGTTACATTCCTTTGGCTACAGCTGGAGAAGGACAACGGCGATCGTCCATAAATCAAGGGGCTCTGCCAGGTTTGCTTAAGGGATTTCGCGTCCCTTGACTCACAAATAAACGAGGGCCCGAAGTCAACGGAGCTCGCTCGTTCGCCTTTTTCCGCGCGCGTGCGTCAACTTCCGCGCGCGCTCTCTATTTACCCGATTATACCTCATAAATTCGTCGCCAGGCGCTCTCCGGGTTTGCCAGTATCGATAATCCTCATCCGCTTTAAGGTTCTCCGCTTCCACCTTCGCTCAAGATCGAATGGGAATCCTCGCCGACAGCGATAACTTTGCGCGGATTACCGTGAAGGAATCGGAAACCGATGACTCCTCCGAGAAATACATATCGATCAGACGATTTTTCAATTAGACTCTCGAGCTCCGATCGAATTTTTCTAATTCCACTTTCCAGCGGAATCTACTCTTACCGCGAGTAATGAAATCTGGGACGAGCGTGAAACACGCGTGACGCGCGCTCCTTTTTTCCTCCCTTTTCCCCACTGTGTTCCTTCTCGAGGCGTGTGAGAAAAATCGAGAACGATTTTTCGATCTCACCCCCTTCCTCGCGAAAAAGTGGGAAGAGCAGGAAGCGATAGCAGGTAAATAGGTGGAGGATAGAGCGTGTGGGGAACCGTATTTGCGTAGTTTAGCGGGTAACCACGAAAGATCGGAGGAGAGATATTTTTATTCTTGCGCGAATTCCAAGCGCGAGATTTCTCATTCGGTATTGCTAAAGGTCTGTCGGGTCTCGCGGCGTAAAGTTCAGCGTGAAGAGAATGGAGCACGTATTCCCTTGGATGCGTTTCCCGGAGAATCGCGAAGCAATCAGATCGAGAGAAGCCCGTAATATGTATAACAGCCGGTAGAACGCTCTTTTCATACAGCCAGAGCGAGCTCAAGCCCATATTGCACGCTTCCGAGAACAAAAGAGAAAGGTGGCACTTTTCACGCGAGGACTGCACTTGTCCCGGAAGGAATCTGTTTGCGCAGCGGTTCCCTCGGGAATAAGAAACTTCTGGCAGGATTGTTGAAATTTTCACCATAGCGACGAAACGATACCCCGGCACAACTATTTGATCAAGAGAAGTGGCTAAAGCTACGAAATTCCCCGCGCAGTTACGCATCCCTCCCTCAAATTGCCTTTAATTCTTCGATTGTACGCACTCACCTTCTCCGCAAACACTGCATCTCTCCTGGACATTACCCACGAAAACTCTCGCGTCTCTTGCCTCTGAACAGTCGACGCCTGTCTCTCTCGGTATTGCGAGAAGAATCATCATCAGTGACCCTTGCACTTTAAATAATTCTGTGCTTCCATATATGTTTTTAACAATAATTCTATAACATTGTTCGAGATAATCGATATACGGATCAGTACTCTGCAAAACTATTCTCTTAGGGTCTAAGGAGGAAGATACCAAGTTCGCGTTGATGCGTCCTCTCAAAAGACGTCAATGTCTAGGCGAGTCGAATGAATTTCTCGTAAGATCTCCCGCGCGTGTTCTCTCCTCCCCCCTAATCGGCGGGCTGTGCTCCTTGGTCGTGAAGAGGTCGAAGTTCGTACTTTCACTGGAGACTTGTGTGGCGTGGTGGAGGTGTAGGGGCTGAAAAAAACGTAGAGCGGTCAAAGGAAGGGCTGGTAATTTTTTGGAGCGAAAAGTAAAAACATGACAACGAAAAGCTTTCGGGAAGTGGCGCCCGCCGTTTTATTGAGCGAGCACGTTCGATTAATGGATCGAGCGTTCGGTCGCAGCTTCGTCGATGACGGCGTCCAGAACGAAAATGTTTCTATTATAAATGTAGGTCCCCGACGGCCATAACTTACCGCGCCAAGGGTGGTTACTCGACCGTTACTTCTTCCTGGGCACACCAACTTTACAGCCACTTACGGCACATATGTTGCCTGCACGTATACGCGTAGCTCCGCTCGCACCGATAATGCCTCTTCGGCCAGACCGAATTTTCACGCTAAAATCGCAAAAATACTTATGAACCGGTTCGACGAGAACGCGTTGCCTTCGTACCAACACGCGCGCGCGCTGCCCAGTTATGCGTCTTGTAATTACACCCGTAACTCAATTTTCGCGTCGCGATCGACCGTAACTCTCAGTTTTTACATCGAAATCGCGCGAATGAGTGTGTTTCCACCAAGGCCTTGTCGGACGCCCCCGTATTTTCAGCCAAATTGAAGTGGACGTAATTAATAGGAAGTTCCGCGTAACTTTATGACGGTACGTGCGCGCTACTCGCGCGACCGACCCTGCGCGAGCATCAATAATGGCGGAGCCAGCTCGAAGGCTAAAGATCGCGAAAAATTTATGAATCGACCTGCGTGCCAGCCGAGAAGAATATGTTTACGCGCTACGGATGCCGAGTTATAATCTCCTAGTTTGCCCTCGGCCGTAACTGCATTTCCTCGGCGAACGCCCCTCTTTTTTTTACTCTCGACAGGATTTTTCCACTGGATAAACGTTTGCGCATTGTTTTTCCTCTCTTTTTACGAAAGTATTCTTTTCCCTCCTCGGTCCATTCGCGGTCCAGTTTATTCCGTCCATGCTTGTTAATATTTGCTCGTGATTTCAAAATCACGGAGCAGAGAAAAGTTTGAAACGATTGGTCCACGAATGGGGAAAGGCGCGTGAGGGGGAGAGGGTGAGGGAGGAGGACGTTGCAGGTTGAGAATAGACGTGGAATCCATATTCGATTAGAGCGTTTTCAATTCGGAAGTAAGAAGCTTAGATTCATTTAAATCTGAGACAAGCAAGAGTCGCGTTCCTGACTCGATGGAATCGGAACTTCTCTGGAAGTCAGCTGCACAAATGCTTGCGGTCGATGAGGGGTTGAGTGAATACATTTGCATAAAGGTCGAAGCAAGACGCAAAGTGCGCACAAGGGGGGCTAAAATCACGCAAATCAAAGTTCCTCGATCGAAATGGGGAAAACTGAAGGGGAGTCCATTGGCTCTTCAGTGAAACGATTCGACTTTGACCCGACTAAAGGGAAAGTTTCTCTTTAAAAACAGACAGGGCACGGATAGGGCGGTGGCGGGGGTGGGGGGAGATCAGGAGACTAGGAAAAAGAAAATGCTTTCGAGACAAAGTTCCATTCTGAAATAGGGTATTAAAATTGGAGCCGAAATTTATATGACAAAGCAGAGAAGATTATGTTTCTCCCTGGAGCGTTTTCATTATAGTCTCACTAAAAATGGACTTTTTCCCCTGAAAAACCAGTAACAAGACACAAGATTGCGAAGACAGTACGGAGTGGAATAACCAAAATTCTGCTAGAAATTTATACAAGCTAGCTAAGGGTTGTACCTAGGTCTCGTCCTCGGAATAGAAATAATGAAAGTGGAAAGGTCGTAAGAGGTTCCTTCGAAAGAATTTTCCTGCGGCCGAAAAGGGACTTCCCTCGAGAACCAGTAGTGAAGTAGCAGCTCGAGAAGGCCGAAGATGCTCCTGCGAAATGGAATACGAGTAAGAGGAGCAGGAAATTGTGAGCGGAATACGAGAATGAGAAGAATGTAATTGCGAGATGAGAATAAGAGCGTAAAGGGTCGCGAGGGGATGAGGAGAGGTATACCATAAGGTAATGGTCAGAGCAGAGAAATTAGAGAAAGAGAGGGGAGGAGGAGGAACGCGGAGTGAGATGGGACAAGGGGCTACTATTACGTGATAAGGGATAAGGTTGAAGTATCGTTGAGGCCGTGTGTGAAAGGCAGCACAGTCTATAGATATTCCTCGCAGTGGATAAAGCCACGATTATTTATACTCGAGCTTCTAGGCCCACTCCAGGTTCGGCCTAAGTGCCTATATATCTGCTTCTAAATGGCCGTCAGCAAATACGTCTATCCAGATCGTGTTACGAATGAAACGTACCAGGTGCTTCCAACGAGCTTAGCTTTCCACTTTCCAGCCTGAGATTTAGGAAAGAGGCAAGAACCTGCATGGAAAACGATTCCGGTTCAACTTCCAGCGCCGGCGAATCGAGTTTTAAAGAGTTTTAAATGTTATTACGGAAGCTGCGATTTCAGAGAATTTTCATAGGGGGCTAGCACAGCGTATTATGATAATGCCTCTGTTTTACCGTGCGAATATAGCGTTAGTAGTCGCCGCCCGTTTAAATTCTCGGCTAATTTATAATCGTCCAGCCACGTGCGAATGCGTAATCAATTTAATTAGCGAATTAACGCCGGTAATTGTGCCAACGGATCTTTCCAATTAGCGTTCCCCTTAGATAATTTCGATATCAATAGTAAATGGTCACCGGCGAAAGAACGCGTTGTAAAGATTCGTTCGAAAGGTTCGTCGAGAGCAGCCCACTTGATTTTTGCGCGCAACTGCCAGAGCAGCGAGAGACGCGGATAGTGCTATTAATATTTGCGAGCTAGAATATTCATCTACTTGTTAATACCTTTTACCATGAATGTCAATCAACTGATTAATATTTATCATTGTATAAGCATTGCATTCATCACATATTTATGCGATGTTCATGCACAAAATCTAATTAACGAGAATCCCGTTGATCAGTTTCATCGATAATTTAAGCGAACAGGATGAGGCTGAATGAGATATTAGTATGCGCGGAGAGAAGGAAGGAATTAATCGCGAAAGACAATTCGCTCGAAGAAAAAATTACTCTTTTTCTAAAATAAGGCCATTTGCGTCACTCGACGGTAGCTTTTTATCGTTTGACGAGAAGTCGCGAATTACGAGGGGTTTTTTCGAAAAATCGAAATTCTTCGGAAGAGGGGTGCCAGGCTACCCTTTTATTCAACAAGGAACTGATTGCCGCTTCAGATTGGTGGAAGAGGGAGGAAGGCTAAAGGGGAAAATGGAAAACGTAAGATGCGAAGAACGAGAGGACAGGGAGACGATATAAAATGCAGATGCGAGCTTTGCAGACCTAAGAGGAACCTGCAAGCTCTTACATTGAATCTTCAGGATTCGTAGCACGCAGCCACGATAAACGTAAAATTTATTCCGACTTCCCGTGGCACGCGAGAGCCACCATAAACCTCCGTGTGGCACAATAAAAAAAATTTCACCCATCGACGACAGGAGCATCAACCCGTAAACAAGTGCACTAAACCCCTAAAGTTTACTAGGAATGTGCAATAACCTCTCCGGCCTTCTTATTGTTTCGGACTGCTCGAAATTAGTAGTGATGCGTTATATCTTCGGACATACCGTTTCCGGGCGACCACATCCGAAGGAGAAGAAAAATTCTGCCTGGTGGCTAAGAGCGCCTGGTTGTTTAATTTGGATACGGTCAGAGGGTCGGTGAACTACGCGCCTTCTGATTTACGGGTCGCAAGGTGCTAAGTTATAACAGCCAGTTCATCGCACACCTTAATGAACCATAGGCAACGAGTCGCACCAGGAAACACATCGTAGTTTCGCGAATCCCACAAACTACCACACGAGTGGTAACCGGTGTGTCTCTGTGGAATAGGAAAATTTCCGCGGCAAATGTAAGTCCCATTCGTCTTCGGCGATAGTGAACTAACCAATTAGTCATTGCTTCTTGATAAAGTTGCACACGCGCGCCCCACGATCCCAAACGGGCCTCGAGCAATTATTTGAAAATCAATGCACGCCTTATTAACGCGGGAAGACGCAAACCGTGCGGAAAAACAAGCACGGCGAGAGATTAATCGAGAAAATAAATAATATAAGCCGTGCGCCTATGTGGGACTCATCGAGTTAAGTGGAGCGAGATAAAGGAAATAATGAAAGGTCCGATGAGAATTTCGTTAATGGTTATCGGAGAAATGAAGAGAAACGATCTGTTGCTCCCTTCCTAATTGATTTCCAAGCGTGCGCGCTGTAAAAATAAAATTGGAAAAACGAAGGAAGAAAGACAGGAGGGAGGGATAGAAGGAAGGAAGGAAGGAAGGAAAGAAGCGAAGTAGCATATAATGGTAAAGTTCGGTTGCCAACTCCATTCAAGTTAGATTCACTCGCTGGTGAGAAGGAAACAAATGGATTTAAATAATCTCTTCGTAGTATCCAATAGCGCGATCCCTTATTACAGGGGATTACATAAATCTCCTTCCTGTGCTGGCGCGAAATATTTATAAAAGAAATATCTGAAATATCCGAAGTTTGGATAGAAATATAGGAGTTCCGGACCGGAGCTAAGCAAGTGGGTGTCAGAAGTAGCGTGAAATGTGTGAAATTTAGTCGTTTGTGAAAAATGAATACGGATGAGGTCAGTGAAGTAGAATTTGCTATTGAGGGGGTGGAGGGGAATAGGTGAAAAGAGAGGGTGTGACCTAGAACTTCGGGAGTAAGCAGGGATGCGTCGAGGGGCTCACGTCCTTTCATAAATTTTTCCCTAGGGCAAGCAAGTCAGCGTGAGCTTATGGGAATCGTTAACTTTTCCAACGCGTATTTTCTACGTTGGTCGCTACACGCCTTGTTATTAATTTTGTACATCAACTAGAGTGCTCTTGCGCTGGCCCACAGAGCTTCTACCACTGTCTCTCTCTCTCTCTCTTCCTCTCCTACCCTATCTCAATCCTATCCCCTCACCGCTCTTCCTTTCCTTCTCATTCTCTCTCTCTCTCTCTCTCATTCCGAACGGAATGAAGCGGAAGAAGCTTGCGGAACTCTTTAATTAAGAGCGCGTAATATTCCAGCGACGTGCAAATTTATATCGCCCTCAGCCATCCCAAAAAATTTTATGCAGAGTGCTCGTATCATGATCAGTTGAAGTATCTCCTTTATTAAAGAATTTTCACGAAAACATTACACCCTGTAGTACCCAGAAAATCCTTTACGTTGGTTATAAAAATTCTTTCGAAAAAGTTCTCGCGATAAATTCATTGAAATATCTTGAGATTGACTGTGCAAGTATCGTGAAAATCGTATTATGGAAATATTTCCCAAACTAAAGGAAATAACAAGAAGAAGAAGAAGAAGATAGTTGATTATATTAGTTTTATAGGCGTATTTTATATTATTTTTCTATTAATATCTCTCCTATACTAGCTGGCCAAGTTCTGGGTCAAGCTCTCTTCTACCTTACTTACCTCAATGGAAAACTCTTCTTCGCCGACCCCATGTGTAGATTTATTTTTCAAAAACGCCATGTGTGAGAAAATTAATAAACCGGGAAAAAGTTGGTTACGAGGATTAATTAAATTGCTAGACGCGGAATGGCGTATGCATATTCATTGGTGGTGTGGTATTTTTTTGGATGAAAAAACTCAAGGCCAGAATAGCTCGACAACGAAACATTGTCATAATACTTCCTTAGTTTCTAAAAAAATAATTTAGTTTAATAAAAATTTTAGCTAGAAGAGAGATATTTCATATTTCCCCTCTTGTCATCATTTTTTATAAACTTACTAGAACCATTCTCTAGGAAATTCTTTCCTCATCAATAATTAGAATATACGATTATTCCCAAGGTATACGAGGAATATCGGGTGATCTGGAATTTTCGAGAGAAAGAGAAAGAGAAAGAGAGAGAGAGAGAGAGAATATCTGTTTTTCATCTGCCATTTTACATAAACGAAGAGTAATTTTCCTTCATTAAGAAGTGCCATGTGAAATATGAAACAAAGGAAGGAAAAGAGGGATAGGATATTCAGGCAGGTTTTGCCGCTAGAGAAATGTTTCATTATCCGATGACCTTGTCTGTGATCAGCAGAGAGCTTTAGGCGCAGGCTTGGTGAGCTTCGCGTCATAAAGCTTGGAAGATTCTAAAAAAAAGCTCATGGACAATACAACGAGGAGTGGTCGCAGTTTAGTGAGATTGCGGTCACGTTCAGTACATAATGACACTGGCTATGATAATATTTGTCCTCCAATAATCAACCCTCAATGAGCAGTAATCACTAATTAGCATAAGTACAGTCCCCCGTGATTAACGGAAAAGAAACTGCTTCATCGAGCCAGTTTATCTTTCATTAACGAGAAACCCCAGTATGCTCCAAATATCGCACATTAGAATGCATCAAATATTAAAGAGGAATCGCAGATTCGAGCGTGCATGACTGTTTTCTCAAATTTATGCCGGGGAGCAGTTAATCCGATAAAGAGAAGTGAAAAAAAAAGCAGAGAAAAAATGTCTCCGTACAAGTTTTATGCTAATATTTTATACTCTGTAGCGAGAAAGCGTGCAAATTTAAAAAACTCACGTGCCGGAGAACATTCAACTCTCCAGCAGTGGCATTTTGATTGAAACGCCTCAACACAGATATCAAGCTGATATTGGAGGATTTGTGAGAGTCTGGTTATCAGGTTCTTCCAAATGGCCAAGTTTGCCTGATTTGGATCGCTCAACAGCAACTCCGGGGGTAACTACAGTAAACATACACAAATAATTCAGTGAAACAACACTATTGATTACAAAGTTTATACATTGGAAGATAGCAAAGTGTCTTGCGAATGGGGCGATAAGATTATCTACGCCAAATGCATGGATAGGAACTTTACATTCGATGTATACAATATCCTTCTCCCCATCTCTTCCTTCGGTGGCGTGTTCTAATAATTTCACTATGAGAATCAACACTATGGATCGTGCAAAGTTTCTACGTACACGTGAGAAGAGTCTCGAGCATTTCGTGATTAGCGCGCTAATAAAATTCACGTCCATTTTAAATTGGAAATTATTCCGCGAGCTCTTTCCGCAATTGGCAAACACAATGATTTATGGAATCCACTTTATTGACCATAAAGACATCAGGGGGGAGGGGGGCATGAAAGAATCCCGTAAGAAGCACGCACTATTCATTCCGAGATAAGATTGGCCAAATGCACAGGTAAAAATTCTACTTTACAGGCCCTTTTCTACAGTCTACTTTTAATCTAGATCTCTCTTTATTCATTGTAGAATGGGAACACTATATGTTCATGGATACCTCGCATGCAATGGAATAAGTTTCCACGTCTATATACGATAAGCTGTGCAGGCAAACTGTAATCACCATAAATGGTACATTTAAATATAAAACTAGATATCGCGATATCGTCGGTTAAACACCATTTATCGTTTCTACATATTTCCTCTTTTCCCCGGTATCAGCTGTTCCACATTAGAGAAATCCTTATTTATAGAAGAGGATTCTGGGGCTAAAAATGCATATCCTTTTCACGCTATTCGAGCGAACCGCTGGAGTACACCTCGAGTACACAAGTCAGCGATCGAGGACGAGACGAGAGATTCGCGAAATTCGAGAGTATCTCGGAATGTTTTCCAACGAATGTTAAGAGCTCCAAGGGATTTCTTATCGGGGGGGAGGAGGAGGCGGTATCGAGGTAACTTCGATTATTATCAATGGCGTCGACGTGACGGGGATTTCCCCCTGCCGGAAGGGGGAGGTTCGCATCATAGTTTAATTTGCGATTTCAGCAAAATCTCTGCCTGGTAAATGATCGAATATCGATAGTTTCAAACTAAACGAGTTTATTGCTGGCTAAAGATAAGCCCGGATTGCTGAAAAAGCGACCTTAATACGCGCATTAAAATTCAACAAGCATCTCCTGACGAATGGCGGGCGAACTTCGGTTCGGTCCAGTCTCATCCACTGCCGATATCGGTTCAGGGACAGTTACTTAATCGTCGGAATGTACAATCGAGCTAGTAAATCCCATGCGCAGATGTCATTACAGCCTCACGTCAACAACTTTGTAATCGGATCAACCGAGCCACGAAGTGCGAATAGAAGCCAACTAAATATCCTACAGGAAGTACCGTGTACCAGCAGGAAATGCTAATTCCTTCCAGATAACCAATATGATCATCTTCATTGCTGACGAGTTCTATTCTCCGCTGTTTATAAACTTTCAAATAATATCTTAATGTGGAATAATAATTTTCCCTTGGCGATGCGAGACATCCTTCTGTGCGACTACTATTTCACGTACCTAACTGGAAATGCCAATTTCTTGCGAATAGCTCCTTCATTCATCTTTATTTATCTTACAGAATTTATCCGTGTACCATTTAATCTCAATTCAAATTGATAAGCTCTCGTGTAAGCAAAGCTACGTGTTTCGCGAGACTGTATTATAGTTCCTTGCGAATGATCGGTTCAATGATTTTCTGAGTAAGGATTTTAGTTTTTAATAAATGCTTGTGCGCGCACGCGCGCGTGTGTGTGTGAGATTGAAGAAATATATTTAACAAATATAAAATGACGATACTGGATAATCTTTTCATTGCTGGTTAAGTTATACGATAAAAGAGAATTTGGCGAATCATCGGGATAAGGTTTATTGCGCATAATTTCTGCAAAATCAATAGGAGATAATTTCGACAGCCGCTATCACTTCATCGGGAAGTACACACAATCGATCTTTGATGTAATTAATAGACCGTAATTATAAGCACAAAGTCCATATAATTCTGGAATTATTAACAACGCTTTATGTCATTATTATTTAATGATCCGTATAGGAGTGGGGTGGAGGATCGGAGATCATTCATTTTAATATCATAATACGCTTAATAGAATAACCCATATCGCCAAATAAGTTTGCTTATATCAATAAGGTTAATTATATATAAAACAGTTAAATTGGATCACAAGTATCTTGAATAATTAGCAAGAGGTAGTAACAAATTAGAATTTAAATCATTTCATTTCAATACACCCACGATCGTTATAGCTTAATAATGGATGAAATACGGGGAAATGGATCTTAGATTTTAGAACTTATATATTTAATATTATAAGATGATCAGGGGAAAAGATTGAATCAAAGTGGATATGTGAATGGCAAATGATCATTTAATAGAACGGAATGAGATATTGAAAACATAGTCTAGAGCAATTCGCGGAGCACGCGATAATGATGGTTTACGTAATAGAAACAAATTCAATGGAACAATGAATGGTCTTCATTGATCGTTCTGGTCTCGGCAGAAACAATTTCCCGCCTTGCACATTAAATGTTCATCAATGGCTGTGCGCTGCTGGAAATACTCCGACAGTAATTATGAAAATCAAAGTTCTTTCAACGAATACACGATATATGTTGTGGAATTTAATTTCTGTAAGAATGGATATTAATTGATTCGCTCTGAATTTTGTAAACGAGTAAAATATGCAGTTTAAACCACAAAAAGCTGATCAGCATCGTCGGGTACCGAGGCCCAGGGTTATTAATTCTTCATCTGTTTCTTTTAATGCCCGTGAGAGCGTAAGGGCATTATTCGGTGCCTAAGGGTTGTCATGCGCAAGACAGAGTCTCTGACATTTTTGCCCCAGATCTTGGCAATACCTTCTCGAGCTGCCCCCCGTCCCCACGGGATTGCCATGGTCGTCCTAGGTAGAGCTCTTGCTATTTTTTTGGTTGTTTCGTAATTTCGACTTGTTTCATGCTCGAAAGCGTGCACCAGACACCGTTCAGTTAAGTAGAGTAAACGCGAATGTAACGCGATAGATACCTACTATGACTTGGTCGGTAAGCCTGTGGTTATCGACTTTTGAGTGGCTTCACCCTTGCGAATTTATCCTTTGAGACTAAGATTTCCTCTTTCAGTTTCGGCTACTTAGTTTGCTGCACTCATTGTGCAAATGACTGTGGATTATGAAACTAATACATTTCCTGCAAGAGCCACTAGTAAATATGGAAATTGTCGACTTGAAACTCGATAAGTACAGTTCGATAAGTGAAACCAAAGACGGTCCTTGAAACTAAATCTTTGATGCAAGTCTCGGATTTGATCCGAGGAATAAATATCTTCGGAGAGAACGAGGCTGTGAGTGGCTCGGATAAGAGCGGGGAAAAGCCTAAAGTTAGGATAAAAATCACACAGAAGGTTCGAGTTCTCGGAAGAAAAAAATTGATCACGAGGCGAACACGAGTCACGGGATAATTTAGGGGATAGACGCGTTGAAGCGACAAAAAAATGGCAGAAAAATCCCAAAATCTTTATAAATTTAAAAATATCTTCCGCGCTGGAGCAGAGAGAAATCTGAAAGATATTGTTTCTCGGAAAATCGAAAAGAAGGTGGAACTTTGTCGAACCATATATACTTGATGGATAAAGAATCCTTCAACGTAGATTCTGTCTAACAATGATTATTGCCAGCTCTGTTAGTGCTATTGAATATTTAAAGGAGCTGAGACAGTTTGAAATCAAGTTCCAGGGGTGGGTAGTTGTAAAAAGATTGAGAAGTAAATTGGACCTTCTCGTGAGGAGGATCATGAAAAGGATGGAAAAGCTTCCTTTTTACGTAAGAGTCTGATGCTGGCTGGTTGCATTACTTGCTCAATGCTAAAACGAAGCGATGAGATGCATCGAAATGCGTCTCTCCCTGCCTCCACGGCCTCCTCTCACCTCCCCATCCCGTCTCTTCCCTTCCCTTCCCTTCCCTTCCTGCACCCTTCGATATGGTAGCTGGCACTTCTCGTATTTTCCTCCAATTTCCTGCATATTAGATCAGCGTCCTCGCGTTTGTCTGGAAAAAGTCGTCGAATATGCTCTCCTTTGACGCGTCCCCCATTCAGCAGGAAAATGTACAGTGACTAATTGAATCATGAATAAATATTCTGTTTTCCAAAGGGAGCCCTTCGTATAAACTCAACCACGAACGCCGCCAAAGTTTCGTGTAACGAGCATCCAACACGTTTATAATTACATCAACAATTCCGTTATAATTAGGTTTATAATTTAGCATGAAAATTTTAATCACGCCATGCTTATCGAACTCGCAACATTCGCCCAATTGTTCGTATTTGTTAGAACTAGGAGAATTGTAGAGCTTTCATGGTAGTAGCGATCTTTATTATCGACGCCCTTCGTAAATTTTCCCGGCAACTCCACCTCCGGACGAGAGTCGCCACCTAATAGGCAGCGAATTTGTATACACTTTCGTCCTTTGCCATTGCCCAGCACAATTTCCCGAGCAAATACTCCACGAGAGATGCAGTGGGTTCGATCAACAATTTCGTCGATAATGAAACTTTCAAATAATAGCCACTCGACGGAAAAACTACCGGTACGCAGCACCGTTCAAGCCACTGAAAATCAAAAACCTATCGGAAGAAAATTAAAAATTCCAGCTGCTACCGTATTCGTCGCTATTAGCTGCGAGAGCGTTTCTCGCCAGTAGAACGAATAAAAGTCTGTTTCGTGCTATCGCGAAAACTTTTTGCAAAATCATCGATTCCCGCTTATTATCCTCCGTGCACGCGGGAACCTCCGCTAGACTTTCAAAATTGCTTGAATATTCTTAAAGGGAATTACGCGCGCGCTTGACAAATCACCGAAAGCCCATTGACTCTTGTGAAAAATCGATTTTTAATTCTCTGATAAAAAAGAATCGATCTCTCGCATAACAGTTTTATGATTCCCTATTTAAAGCAACAATACGGAGATGGGACAAAGACCAACGGTGTCCTGTGGGACCGTTCCGCGATACGGTCCAGAAGCTTTTGTTCCTCAACCTGGCTGGCAACATCTACAAAATATGCGCGAGTCCAGAAATGGATAGAAATTTCTAGCAAACTGTATTCGTGCGAGCACACTCGTACCGAGATAACGATGTCCATTCATTATTAATAAATCGTTGCTCGTAAAGATATCAAAGGAAGGGAAGAAAAAAAAAAAAGGCCAATCTTTATCTACGTTAGGCACACATGTGGGTGGTGGTCTACATGCTGGTACAAGCAATCTTGACCAATAACACGCGAGGTCACATCGTGGAAAGTGTCTCTCATCAAAATTACAAATGCGTCGAGGGGGATTGGGAGGAGGAGGAGGAGGACAAGGGTGAGAGTGAGGGCGGAGGAGGAAAATCCTCGTCCAAGGAAAACCACTGCGTCGAGCTGTCGCGGCAGTAAACCTTCTTGAAATAAAACCTGCAGAAGCCCATGAGCACGCGGTTTCCTTTTATTGCCCATCCGCCAATGGCCTTGGGTCGCGTTACTTCCTGCGATATCCACTTGGACCACTTGGATCGCGGCCTTGACAAGGCAAAGCTCACCTACCGGCGTAAAAACTGACTTGATGACCCGAAAACACCATTTCTGACTCGTCATATATCAGAGCTATCCCACTTTAACTGGCGGTCGCTATTTCCCATTAACGCACAAATTGCACCCCTAAGATTTTTTCAGGTTCTCCCACTCGGCGGAGGTACTCTTAAAAAACCTGTAGAATATCAAATTTCAATCAATCATGAAGCGGCGGAAGAAAAGAGGGAAGGAGGGGAAGGGAAAGGGATCCTACTTTAATTCTTCAATCAGGGTGTAGACGCGCGGGGAAAGTTTAATATAATTTAACAAACGCAATTTCTCGGGGTGGGGGGAAAAATCGTAGAAGAGAAATCGCGCGCTCATCGCTTTGTAATGACTGGAGGAAAAACATCGGAAAATTCGGATAGTAATAAATTTGAATGTTAACACACGCGATATGAGGTATAGCGAGCGTGGGATACATAAAACATGTAAGAAAAATTGTTTTTCGAATGCCTCGAGTTCCGGGGGTCTTTGCGAACCCTTGTCAATTTCTCGAAACATAGTTGTCAGAAACCCATGGCGATAAATTGCCGTCTACCGAGCTATATAGAACGGTTGTTGTGGCATGACAATGAATTATAGTTCATACCGGTTCAACGACGATAAATTATCGTCTATGTTGGCCAAACTGTTAATAAAAATGGCGATACAGAGGAAAATTTGACCAGTGCAAAAAATATATCACTCCCATTAAATTGGCCAGTACACCAGTGTGTCGTGCTTGTAAATAAATATTTTTCCTCGAAACATTTTATTAGAATTCAATGGGAATTGAAACACCGATGCACGTGTATAGGTTGGTTGGTTGCCGGTAACGCTCGCTTCGGGTCATTTACTTGACTAGTATCGCACGTAAGCAATGTTGAAAAATTAAATTCTGTAAAGCATGCGCTAAACTTATGCGTTGAATAAATCATGCTTCTTCAAGATGGTCGGAAATATTCCTTTCAATTCAAATGTGCCATCCAGCACACATCCAGTTTTATATACTATACTTTAATGTATAATACTTACCTTTTATGGTTTTGCAGTATCTCGCGGAATATTCTGGAAATGGAGAAAAAATGAAAAGGCAGAGACGTACGCAGTCGATATTACTTTCAGGCTTCGTGTTATATTCCTTAAAACTCAACAGAATATTGTTACACACCACTCGACGCGCTAACGCAACAATCCACTAGACACGCGCGGTACATTACATAGCTGTGTACATTCAAAATCATTGCGTTAGCCGCACCATTTGCCAGCCATCTTTATTATTGCAAATTTTATATTATCGCGTATGCATAATCATTTCGCGCATGACGAAACTCCTTTTCACAATAGGCATCTGCGAATATACTCTCCACTTTCCTCTCCATTCTCTATGGAACAGTTTGTTAGTGTCAATAATCAACGATGAATATTTAATTTAATATCAATATCAACGTATCTCGATAAAAAATTTACTCTTTCTCATCAACAAATCCTAGAGAACTTTTCTTATTTAAGCTACTTATCCTGGAGAAGCTGCACTCAATAGAGAATTAATTAAATTTATCTATTTTTCGGGGCGCGCGAAATTAAAGGAACGCATTTAAATTTTGGTAATTGGTAGGTTGATTAACTCGTTTCGCACATGCCTAGCTAGAATTTCGAGTTTACCTGACAAAAGCTCGAATTTTTATTCTGAATACGTGTGCACGTGTTAAGAAGGTAAGGCTCTCTCCTTTCTTTCTAAAGTGATTAAATTTTGCGTTGATATGCATGAAGTGTAAAAGAAAAAAAAAAAAAAAAAAATCACAAAGGTAGTTGCGCTCGCTAAACATTACAAGTGTCTTTTATCGTATAAATACATTTCTGTATTTATAGCCTCGTGTAGAAGGGGAAATTGATTTCCAGATAAAAAGAGCCGGGCGAGAATCCAGATGAACTGGCCAAGCTAAAACTGAGGGAATTGTCTTTGCTAGGCAAGAAATTTGGTAGACAAAATGTTGGAATAAGAGACTTGTCGGACAAAAGAATCGGATAAAGAGTATAAGAAAGAAATTCAGACAAGATGCTTGTAAAACATTCAGAGATAAACAGTTTAGATTAAGCATGTCTCTTCTCCCTCTTCTCATTCTCCTCTTCCTTTTCCCATTCGGTATCTCCTTCTCCAAGCCCTTGGATAGCCGAGAAGATTTTCAGAAAAATATTCAGGCAGATTTAACAAAAGTCAATAGTCCGAGGGCAAAGTCCTCGGTAAAGTAGCTAAAGAAAATTTGTAGGATAAAGATCATGAATTCTAGGTCTCTTACTTTCAGTGAACATTTATAGGTTTCCCCGCTAAATGTACTTAGCTTCTTACCTCGGGTAAGAGACCTGAAAACTTTTTATCTGCACTGAAAGTCTCCGAGTTTCATAGCTTTGCTAAAAGATCTGGACTCTTTGGCCGGACATTTTGTGTGTCTAGGAATCATTTGCCCTATTGCAATATATCGCTTTGCTCGCAACGGGGAAAGTCATTCGATCCTACATCTATGACGTATCTTGATATAACGCATTTGCACTGGTATACACAGCTCTCGTTAAGTATAGCATGCCGCACAGCAGGTGAAAGTTCGGTTGACCGATATTTACAGCGTGTGTCGTTTCGCTACTCTACATGTACTTATGTTTTTGCGTAAAACGTTGCGTACATATATATATATATATAAATATGTATATATATATATATTTATATATCTTTTTCAATCGCGCGATAGAAACGCACATGGACTAGTGCAGCGCAGTAACGCGAACAAACAGAAGAGAAAGAAAGGAAGAAGCGAGTATAAAATGAAAATGGCGTATCGAAAAAAATTTGTCTTGCTTCGATCAAAAGTGAACACTTTGTCGTATTCGCGTAATTGATTCGCGCGAAACGAAATTGAAACACTGACGCGAGACATTCGTTTCGCGGAAGCAGACCCCCGAAATTTACGTATGGTGTCGTTGGAAGGAACTCTTACGAGGATTCCCTCGGGATATCACCGGAATATCCAAAATGATTATATACAATATATTGCATACAAATAATGATGCTGTATAAAGAATCTCGAGGCTGCGTTGAGTTTGCGATCAATTGAAGTTTTCTCAGATTAACTCGAAGACGCATTTAGCGAATGTGCACGAACGTCTTTTTCTCTCTCGCGAATCCACTTATCGACGAAATGGCTTTGAACTAGCGACGACTACGCGAAAATGATTCGCTGCTTTTTTTTTTTTTTTTTTTTTGTTACGTATTAATGCGTTAATAATTATGATAATTCCCTATATAAATGTACCAAGAGTAACATAATTGGCACGCACGAGTACGAGTGCACGATAACTGCACATGCCACCCCGTATACCCGAAAATGTGTATCATCACCGATAACGAGGAAGTTTCACCTTCTTGACCTCGTTGCTTCTATAGGGTGATGATAAGCGAGACTAAGGAAAGACTTAAACACTTTCACGCCTTCTTCTCACCCCTTTAAAATCCCCGACTTGCCACCCTCTTAACCGCTTCGTTACGGTTATTAAGAATTCTCCTTGCAAAAGTTCCAAATCCAAATTCTCCTCGAAAATTAAAGCGTCGAACGGAGAATTTGAATGTTTCGTTTTGAAAAATTGGCTTTATATCGAAAACTGCTGCACGATGCTAATCGACGAAAAATAGTCACTGGTTAATTCGCTATTTGTCGATAATAAATCGTACATAGGTATGTGTATATATATTTATAAATGTACGTGCATGCGTATGTGTTTGTGTGTGTGTGTGTGTATGTGTGTGTGTGTGTGTGTGATTGTAAATGCAATTTCTTGGAATATAATGCAATTTGTTATTTTGATATCTGCACACATGCACGTACGCACCCATAAACGCACGCGCATACACACACACGCACGCACACACACACTGATCACGATTTTATCGCAGGGGCGTAAAAATAGCTAAAGCTTTGCAATAACTTTATGCAATATCTTTATAATGATTTTATCTCGAACTATCTGGAATTTTTCCACGATTAAAATGTAATAATTGATAGAAAAGTTCAATTCATCGATTGGAAAATATCTAGACGTTTTTGCGCTATTTGAAACGTACAAACTTCCGTTTATAGAGAATATTTTAATATTCGGTGATTAACCGCTTCCTCACCAGGGGTGAAAATAGTTGGATTTTACGCTAGTAGCTTTTTTCTACTTATTTTTAGATATTTAGAACGTGCACACTAGTCTATGAAATGTGTTCGTGCTGAACAAATTAAACAATATCTATCGGAGCATGGCAGACTGAAGTCGATAAAAAATATCACGCCGTTGTCTGGCATGTCCACTCGTGCGAAGTAGAGGACTCTCGATTTTACGCGTTCCTTCCGTCGAGACTAGTGCAAAATTTTTCTTTTTCGAATTTTGTCAATACTCTTTCGCTCGTGCATCTGATATGGCGAATGCACGCTTAAGCGTTATTCGATTCATCGAAAAGTGAGATCGAATAACAACGGGCTGTCTGAAAAACCTGGCGATTTTTACGGCTGCAATAGGATATCGTGATCGAAATAATGCCTCCCCTCTCCCGCGGTATTTGAAAATATCATAGTTTACGGAATTCCATGCTTTTTGTTGCCTCTCCGCTCCCGCGTAAATCCATTAGTTGCGCGAGCTCGAAACAACGCTGTTGTACGCAGGTCGATCAACTGATTTCAGCCGATTTCGATCAATGCAGAAAGCTCCTCCTGCGGGAGAGACGCAACGCAACGGGGAATGCGAGACGTGCAAGAAAGATCAGCGCGCAAAATGTACAAGAATTGAGGAAGAAACGATAATGAGAATACATTCGAAGAAGGAATGTTGTCTGTGGCACAGCCATATTCTGCAATAAAACATGCTTTCGTATCGCATTGTGTATAACCGTTCGTTTCTATCGTATAATACAATAATTATTGCAACGGCAATAATGCAACGTCTATAAGACATAATATATTGCAATAATCACAACTTGTTCAACAAATAATAACTCACTGATCAAGGCCCAACATGGTTCATATGCACTGTGAGCAGCTTCTCGCTAAATCATTTTAGTCGCTTAATCAATCAGTTTGATCTGAATACCCATTACGACTATTATACTATACGACTACTACTCGTAACTCACTTCGCATATATTAATATTTCGTCTCTGCATACCGGAAGCTAATGAATATAAACTCACAACACGTTTTCAAATTTCATCAACGACACTCTCGTGCTTCCTAATTACATTAGAAATACGACTCCATTAATTTTCAACTCTTCTTCGCCAGACACTCGTCGTGTATCTCTTACGCATTATTTAACGGCGTGCCTTGGTCGTCCACTTTCAGGGCTCAGGTGAATAGTGGGAGGCGACTAGAGACACGAGGGAATATACTGTGACCGGAAATCAAGAAACACAGAGAGCTTAACTTTAATTCTTAATTACAGGTAATGTACAGCTTGACATTTTCGACTTACACTGTTAATTGCAATTAATTTTATTAGTATATCGATCGTTTCATTGTCTGGGCTACTTCGATGTATCGAGAATATCCCCGGGGTAGGACCGCATTTTCTCTGTATGAGTTGCGAATGGCAGCTTATAGGGTTCTTGCGAAAAAAGTCAGAAGGTGTTTGTTTGAGAGATTTTTAAATGTGCGAGGAACAATTGTTCACCAACAAAGTAATAATAATAATATCGAGAGGGATAGAATGAAAATTGGAAGTTGGTGGAGCATAGTGGAAAGAGAGAGTTTTCTCACGATGGGATTATTATTAATCGTCGACGAGAAGAAATTGATTCTACCTATCTGTCTATAAAAATGAAAGCGCAGGTAACAGAATGCGAATTCATTCCACTTAAAAGGGTCCTGTAATATTCATTAAACGCACTACGTGAAATTCCAAGTTTAACTCGGGATTGAGCAAGGGCTTGGAAGTAATTGAAGTAATTGTACAACTTCTGCAAAAGTCAGAGGCCCCGAAGAGATAGCGAAGCGTGAAGTGAGAAGCATTTTGTTATCTCACGGGGTGTTGTAAGCAACGAAAATACTTAAGAGGCCCACCACGCTCTAAAATTTATTTATGGCTCGCTTCCAGAACCGCTGAAATACCCACACAAAATACAACTTCTGCAAAAGAGGTTAGTAAAAAAGAATAAAGAGAGAGAGAGAGAGAGAGAAAGAGAAGGAAAAGCAGTAAAAGCGAGCTTACGTTCGAAAAAGTAAACCGTAAACGAGATCAGAAATGCAGGAGAGCCCTTTAGGCATTTTCAAGTTGCGGAAACCAAATTGAAAGTAAAAACAGTCAACTAACTGGTGAAAAGCGCTAAATCGTAAGCTTAGACGTGCTAAAAAAGTGTTTAACTTTTTCATATAAAAAAGTCTCGTACAGCCGGTAATCTCGTGGATATTCCACTAATCTCATGAATATTCTATGTGTCGTCTAGTACTTCCATTCTGCCTTATATTAGAAAAGCCGCGTGTACAGGGGAATCCCTTTAATTATTCTGAAAGGTTGAAAGTTGAAAAAGAGATCGATCGTAGGTGCAGCGAGAGAGCGGTGTGCGCTCCTGGCTCCTGCAGATGGGAGCGCCATTTTAGGGAGTAGATATTTTTCAAGGAGGTCCAATTTTACATGATGTTACATGATGATCCCGCTGAAAGTATTTTCCGGTTTATTGACAGGTCTTGTCGAGATCTTATTACGTCCGGGCTAAGTTTGCCGGTTTTGTCGACAACGAGCCGGGCGCTTACGGTGACATTATTGATGGATCGGCTCGGTGTCTTCCCTTTCTGCTGCTAGGACGCGTATAAGTTCACGAATTTGCCGCTTTAATAGCTACGTCAGTGCTGCCCCGAACAGTTTCGCTCTCCGCGATGGCTATGATCATGGCCATCCGCCATGATCGATTATTGCAAAAGTTCTACCATGAAATTCGATATTATATTACGTGACGTGACCGGAAACTTAATTAGTCTACGCGTTAGCATACACGTCAGAAAACGAATTTTCATTTTTCTATTACCCGCCGCTTTAAACTGACGCATCCAATACAAATTGTTACATTAATTCATTCATTAATAAGCTACACGGCTAATTGAATATTTAATTAGCCGACTCTCGTTATTATTTCAGGAGAGTTATCATTTATACCCGTGACCTTATTTGCCGCGCTGAACAAGAACGAGGGAAGAGGGAAAAAGAAAAGAGAAGAGAAAAGAGAAGAAAAGAGAAAAGGAGAAAAGAAGAGAAGAAGAGAAGAATAGAAGAGAAAACACGCCTAAATCGAGAGACTCGATCATTCCTATTAATCAAACTTCATGCGTTAACTGTGCAGGATTGGCGAAATTGTTAAAATGCTCCATGGAAAATATTCGGAGATTTTTGTTTCTCGCCAAATGCGTTCAACACGAAACAGCTTTCAGTTTCCGCAAAATATACTCGTATGACGAAATACGGTAGCCGGAGCTTTTGTGGAACTATAAATAGCTCGGAGCTTAAAAAAGTATTTGGAATTTCCCTAAAGAACGAGAGGCTACTTCGGCTGCTGTGTTGTAATATAGAAAAACCATTAGCGAATCGAAGCTCCCGCGCCCTTTCATAAATTTGTCCCTCGGCATCTCTTTAAGTTTCGGCCGTCCTTCATTTTGCTAGTCCTCCTCTCTCTCTCTCTCTCTCTCTCTCTCTTCACAGATTCACCTTCTTTGAACAATTTCCGTAATTTTCCGCACTTCCCCTCTAAAATTCTCCCGAGATTGACCATATCCTCTCCAAGTTTACGCCCTCTCTCTCTCTCTCATTTCTTTCCTTCTTTTTCTCAACTCCCCTTTAATATCGCCTTAATTCTTTAGTCCCAAAAGTGGCCCGGCAATGCTTAAAAACGTCTCGCTAATACTACAGGGTAATCAACCCTAATCTCTCCTCTCCATCCTCCCCATCCCCCACCCCCCTTCCCATTCTTCCCGGTATTCTTCGCTTTTTCTTCGTGCCGCAACCTTGTCCGAGCTTAAGAACCGACATTTTGGTGCGGTCGGGGTGGTGGTGGGCAACGAGCACAGCCGGTATTTCACCGCTGGCGTGGAAACGATGCTCGGTCGGTCGAACTTGAAACGACCGCGACGTGCTTTCCAGCGGCAGCCGTGTGGAAGAAGGAGGCCGCGTCCTTCACGCGCGTCAGGACTCACTAGCTTCCCGTTCATTGCCCCCTTTTTCGCGTTGAACCACCCACAGCCCGACGCACACCACCGTTTTACCCTTTGTACCTACCCCCTCGCTTCTCTCTTTCCTCTCTATATTCCCTCTATTTTATCCTTCTTTTTCTTTCTCTCCATTCGTCCCACCCTCCCCCTCACCCCTCTCTCTCGCCACGTCCGTTTACGCGCAGCTTCTCGAACCAGACGAATTTCACCGGCTAAAATTCAATCGGCAAGCGTAAAGAGCTTTTTTACCAGATATATACAGCAGAGAGGCCACTTTTACGGGGAAACTTTTTTAACGCACTGCCAGGTGGGAGCTTCGCAATACTTTCCAGCACATGTTCCAGACACATGGATTTGACACGGGAATGATATCACTTCTTCTCACTCGTCCGTATCGATCAATCGATCTATCGGTCTTCGCGCGATTTCGAATCTTCGTTTAATCGACTGTTTAATAGAGGGAATTCTCCATTCATAAAAACTCGTTAAAAGCTATTCTATCCGTTTCTAACTTCGGAAGCTTGTCGAAAATATTGCTTGCTTGCTTGACTGCTTGCTTGCTTGCTTCCTTCCTTCCTTCCTTCCTTCCTTCCTTCCTGATAGGAATCTATCGATTGATACACTTCGTTTTTAATCTTTCTTAATGGGCAATTTGTTACGGTAAAAGCTTCCGCCTATAAAACGCACAGTGATTTTTATTTGACGAAACAGCTCGAAGCGCGGACCAAGTGGGTCAATGGGAATAAATAAAAATCGAAAGCCAAAATTCAGAGGCAAAGCTCGTCCTTCATGCGCGTCAAGATGCAGAGTATTCGAGCGGCCTTGCGGCATGACGTTTGTAAAGTATTCACGGGGAGAATTCACGAGGAAAACGTTGCCCTTTGTACCGCACTGGAATAAATTCTACGCTTCCCTTACCACCGGGTATCCTCTTCTCTGTCCATTCACGCAGCTTTAGTTTTGAAACTTGTCAGGAAAATCTTCAGTACACGTTTCTCCTAATAAAACACGTATACACCTCTAATCTTTGCTGCCGAGAAAGAGGAGAGCTGCGCGTTTAAAATAAGCAAAATAAGGGGTTAAAACTACTCTTGCTGATACTTGGCGAGAGAGGCTTCGCGACGCAGACTCGTTCGTTTTCATGAAAAACATTAATCATTGATTATAGATATAAGCGCGTCGCGCATGTGCATGTGTGCGTATACGTATGCACGTGTGTCGTGGGATAACCCATAAAGCTCAATGTAGGATCCTGTCTCGGTGGACTGAAGGTACCCTTGAAGTAGTCGAAGGATAAAAAAAAAGCACTGATAGGATTTTCCACGCTTCCAAACTGATCTCAATCCTACGTCATTCCAAGGAACGCCATTTCCTCGACTGGAAAATACTGAAGATCACCAGGAGCTGAGTGTGCTCTTTCAGTCTTCAAGAATACTATTCGCACGGAAATAGCTTTCAACTTTTATATCAAATTATATCTACTGTCGATGGATCCGCTTTCACTACCTTAACATCTATCCCGTAAGTTACAATCTAAAGAGGAGAGGAAAAAAGTGAAGATACGGAATGGCTCCGAGGATTTCATCAAAACGTGAAAAGATAACGTATAGAGAGACGTTAAAGAACTACGAAACAACTGTAGAGAGAAGGAGGAAGAGCGAAACGATCGAAGTGAAACGGAGGAAGGGAGATGGAAGGGGGGCGGACAGGTCCCTTAAAACGCAAAAGGTAATTAAAAGATCGAACTGAAGAAATCTCAGCACATTTAATCCAAGCTGCTGCTGGAGATACAATGGATTAAGCGAAAAGCTCAAGATCGAAGTACCCCAAATCATTCCGAGGCGTATGTCGTAGTGTTTGAGAAAAATATCCTCAAGATTCACTTGCAGTAAAAGCCAACGCTATCTAACCTTAAACCTGCACAAGACAGCGTCTTCGGGAGTTTTCCTGGGATGAGAGCGTTAAAGTCCCATTACAGGAAAACACGAGCCACTTGGGGAAGCTCTCGGCGCTGGAGAATGTCAGCGGTGCTAACGAGCTGGTCCAGAGGCACACCGGGCGTAACATCCTTTTGAAGGCCTGAACAACGGGGTTGGTGCGGGGGTTGAGGATGCTGGTGCCGATGTCGATGCCGGTGCCGGTGCTGATACTGGTACTGGTACTGCTGCTACTCACGGGTATTCCCACAACCATAGTAAGATATTGGCCGACGAGGGATCAGAGAGGCTCGCGCTGCTCACAAGTGGAAGTTGGCAAGGTGAACGCGAAGAAGGAAGAAAAGTGGCGGTAGGCAGGTAGGTAGGTGGTAGGTAGAGAGGTGAGAGGCAGGCAGTCGAGGGAAGCAGCGAAGCTCGCAGCTTCCAGCCAGTTGCTAACGAGCTACTCTGGATTCGGATCAGCTGCGCTGTGCGGCAGCTTTTCAACTTGTGCCGCAAGTCTGGCGAGAGAAGATGGTGTTGCGGTTGATGGGATTTGGATTAGCGTTAAAGTCCAGTCAGAGGAGAGACACTGGGGCCAACACTGGACATGGAAGTTACTACGCGCGTATACTACCCCCTCCCCCTCTCCATTCCTCTCTTCTATTCTTTGCTGGTAACTCCGAAGGGCCAAGGTCGCGCGAAGCTTGTCGAAGCGAGGAAACGGCAGCAGGGAGGATGACTGGGTCGAAGACCGGAAGAGTGTTCCTGAGGCGGGGGTCTTGATCGGAGAAGGACCCGGAGCATCGATTCGGGCCATCGGTTCTAGGACTCTCGGAGCTTGAGATGGCCCTTCGCGCGTCAGAGGTCAGCGATGCTAACGAGCTGGCCTGGCACCTCCGCACAGCATCCTTTTGAAGGCTTGCCTGAACTCCGGCGAGAAGATGGTGTAGATGACGGGATTCAGAGTGCTGTTGAAGTATCCCAACCACAGAAAGACACTGGCCACCAGGTCGGGTGGCTCGCAGGATTTGCACACGGCTCTCAGCAGGGCAACTAGGAAAAATGGCAGCCAGCAGGCAACGAAGGCCCCGGTGATGATGGCTAAAGTCTTGGCAGCTTTGCGTTCGCGTTTCGACTCTATCGTCTCTCGAGTTCGCTTCGTCGAGGGTGCCGGGGTGACGCCACCCCCGGACTTTGTCGATCCTGTCGTCGTCCCCGTTGCCGTCCCCGTTGCCGTCGCCGTCGCCGTCGCCGTCGCCGTCGCCGTCGCCGTCGCTGGTGTGGTCGTCGTTGACTGCGTCGTCGTCGTCATGGTAGTCGTCGTGGAAATTGCCGTCGATGTGGTTGTCGTTGACTGCATGGTGTTCGCCCCGTTGTACGACGACGACTTCTCCGGCGACACCGACGAGTGGTCCGGCGTTGAACGAGTTATGGTGAACGCGGTCGATTCCTCCCTAGGCCTGGCCAACCATAAAATCATCTCCGCTCTTTATCCACATTCGCATCCGTATCCGCGCGTTCTTTTTCACTTAGCAAACTTGGCCGCGCTTCTCTCTCCCTTTCTCTCCATCTCTCTCTCTTCATGCGTATTGTATGCGCGAACCATTTTTCTAAGATGCATGCAGCCCCAACCATTGTCAGCTTTCATTGAAATCTCTCGATGGAACGGAAGGCGGATTCTACGGATTATTGTACGAGTGAGAAATTCCATGAAAACCCGAGACCGGAAGGGGCGAAAGAAAGTTAAGACCGCGCGGACGTTCGAAAGTTCCTACGCTCCGTTCGAAACTTCGATCGAAGACACGACGGATTCAATGGAATTGATTCGGAGCGGCCGGTATTCATGAGAATCTATCGAAATCTTTTTTCACGCGGAATATGGAGTGACTCCCGGAATCGTGGGAGGGGGAAGATGTCGAGGGAAGAGGATGAGGAGGAGGAGGAGGAGAGTACGGCGCGTACCGTGATTTCCCGAAGAAGAGAGCTTAATGCGGAAAGCGCGAGAATCGGGGACGTTTCGTATTAAGTATATTCGTTCATAATTAAGAGAACCTCGTAACCAGCCTAAGAATCCCTCTCCTCTCCCGCGGTGGCTGCACAACCGTGCCCGGTCGTTTCCGGATCCGCTTCCTGGCCGCTTGGAATATCCTCCAGTAGAGAAACAGGATGACCAGAAGTGGAAGGTAGAATGTGAAACAGGTGGCAAAGACCTGGAACCGAGAAACCAGGGAAATTCCCAGATTAATAATGCATGGGAAACCATGGAATTTCTTCGGAGTTTCGCGGGTAGAGCGTCGTCTCCGATACTTTCCCGCTTGATCGTGCAATAGGCGCAAAAGGCACAGAGGTGCAGCTTCGAATGGCTTTGTTCTTTGCGAAGAACAATTGGATTGGGACGAGAGGAGGAAGCGAACACCGTGACAATTGAAGAGGCGGCGGCGGACTAATGAGAGACCAATGAACGTGCATGTTTCGATGTAAATGTAAACGGATATCGCGCCGACACTGTGGGTGGTGGTTTCATCTTTCTCCATTCGCAGTCTGCTGCCTACCGAGCGGTCCTCTCTTTCCTCGCAAGTTTCCGACGAAAGACGCGCTCGCGCTTCTATTTGCCTATTTGCCAGCGTGCTCGCTGCTAAACTCGATTCCTAATACATCAAACAAAAATCCAATTTAGCTCCGCTCCCAGTTAGTCGTGGGGACCCGGATCAGAGAGGATAGAAGACCTGCGGCAGGTGGAGTGCTGATAATTCGATCACTCTCTGCCAACATTCGATACTTGGGATTATCAAAGCCTTTACTAATCCATTCCAAGTTCCTTTTCTCCTGCGGACACCACTGGAAGATGTTTGCTTTGTCACGACCGTACCCTCCTAGATATGAAGTGTGTCGCGTAGCTTCCACCCTCTCTTCTCCCTTTTCCTGCTCCACTGCCATTTGGCTTCCTGACGATAAATGGGCCGTTCCGGGTAAATCAATAAACGTTTAAGCACGAACGTTCTTCCCGAGACGATCCCCCGCGATTAATTCCCATTAATTTTATAATAAATCTGTAGCGATCGGTCCGTCCGGACGTCCATTGATTTATCTCATTTTATCCGGAACTTTTCTCCGAGGATTATTATGGATTATCAAAGATTATTAAGAATAGCGAGAGTATCTTGTGAACTTTTATTCTTAAGCGCATTCCTCTATGTTCTGCACACCGCCACCACCGCCACCACCACCACCACCACCACCACCACCGCCTTCCAATAAGCGAAAAGCTCGCTCTCGAGAGAATCGGCAAATTACAAGGAGGAATTACAAAATTTCTCCTCCATTTTTATTCCGCTCGGTTAAAACTTTCGAGTTGACACGTAATCACTCCTTGTTAAATCTACTACATCGATCTTTTCAAAAAGTTAGATTAAAGTGAAACTTTTGTCTCGAAGAATACAGATTTTCTTTCGACTGCTGATTAAATAACTTAGCGTCGGCGATAGCTTACGGAATAAGAGGATTTCCTCTCGAAGGATAATTGTCCAAATTGATAGTACACGCGTAGAAAGAAATCTGGACGGAAATGGTTGGAAGCGAGTTCCTCGTCGGTACTCCGTGAATATTCGCGGGGAAACGCGAATTTTGTTGAAAGTGACAGAAACGGACAGAAGAGAGTACTTAAATTACTCACCTGATATGCAAAATCCTGCGAGATGAGGCATGTGCCTTCCGCTATCCGATCCAAATAACCAGGATCTTTCCAACCGAGCTGCGGTGCCAATGAGATTCCCAGTGAAACCACCCACACTGCCACGATCAGGATACCGATCCTTCTTGGATTTCTCGCCTAAAAGAAAAAAATGCTTGTGCATCCGGCCGCTCCCATTCTTAGACTTAATTAAATTTCATCCGGGACCCTCTATTTTAAAACGATCCGAGTCGCGTGATAGTTATCGAATCTTTTAAGAGAACTCGGATATGTGGAATTCATTAGAAAGTCACGTGTCGAAGATAAGATACGGGTGTCGGGGGAAAAAGCGAGCCACATATCGAGCACAGAAGACTCGAACCAAATGCTGCGAGAAATGTGCGCGGTCGTCCCCTTTGTTAATATTCCGCATTCATTGGAATAATCGATTAAAAGGTAAGCGCGCGCGCGCGCGAGCCGGGTACACTGATGAAACTCTAGAACCGCTAAATTAATTTGCTTGAATATCCACGCCATTCATACTTTAATAAGTTCTTGTTTGGACATTCGCTGAAAGCATCCTCTCCCGGATGACGTGGGACCGGAGGAAAAATTCTTCACGGAAGGAAGAAATTCAATGGGAGTATTAGTTCCCGTTTGATTTGGAATTAATCCAAGATGCGTTAGTTCATTTTTCCGTAGATCAAAGGAGGACAGTGAATGAAAGCAATTAAGAGCCAAATGATTGCAACCGGTTTGCCAGATCGAAACGGTTCGCCAGCAGCAGCGGTACACTTAGCGGAGTACATTGCATGTGCGCGATATATATGTGTGTGTGCGTGCATGTGCGCGATATGTGCATATGCTCTAGCGGACTAAACGGTGCTAACATTGCAATTAAAGGCTGCATTCTATTCAGCCTCGAATACCTGTCGCTATGCGGCGAATGTAATTTCGGGCCAGTCTGCTTTATTGCACCGCCAGATCCGTGTAATTATCATCCCCGTCCTCTCAGAATTTGGAAAACTTAACATTAGACCGCGATAGCCCCGCGGTTACCACCTTAATTTTCCTAATGCACACTCGATTGTACTCTTAAACGACAAGATTACGTTTTCACGAGAATAACAGAAACGATCAAACTAAGCGACAATATCAGAGTGCCGCTGGAACAATGTCGATTTATATTAATTGCTCGCCAGTTGCGGTATATTCAGGCTCCTTAATATAATTACTATCCTCCAATTAGAGCACTACTACAATATGGATTGTTCCGAATTAGTCGCAATACTATTATCTTGCCGAAGCTTCTAAATACTCCTTCTGTATTAACGATCATTGCCAATACCACTGGAAATTCTTCCTGTCCCTTCGGCTTTATGGTTTTAAGCGCGCGATTCGACAGAGGAGAATTCAAAAATCATGAACGACGTCCACTAGCGAGAAAATTTTTCATGTTTCGTATCAAATCGAGAGGGTTGTTGAGAATTTTTTGTCCTCGTTCACGCTCTCTCTCTCTCTCTCTCTCTCTCTCTCTCTCTCTCTCACACATACACACAAACACACTCTCCCTTGGTTCATTTAGTAGAAATCAGTGCCCCTTTTAGTTTCTTGTTGTTCTTTTATACAACAAAATATGCGCGAAAGTAACTAACGAAAAGCTCGTGGAAGAGCGTTGCTCTTGAAAACAAGTTTTAGTCAAAGTCTCGTTGTTTCGCGAGAGCACTGTCAAGTATAATTTGGCAATACGAGTTAGAAATGTAGAATGACAGGTGACTGTTTTTTGGCAGCGTACTTTTTCGCACGTCAAAACTTATCACGTTTGCAAAGGCAGCTATCAGGTGGTACAGTCAAACGCAAAAAAAGGCTAAAAATAATTCGAGGCTGGAGGGGAGGGGGGGGGGGGAAGTACACAGGGAGAGCCCGACTCTCCGTTTTGATATTGCAGGTGGAATTGAGGAAACGTAAATTAAGCGTCCACCCCCGAGTTGTAAACAATGTCGCTTCTGGCGCACCGAGTATCGGCAGGGATGAAGAACAAAAAAAAAAAAAAATCCCCGCGTCAACAATTCCAGGTTTGATGTCCCGACAGTTCCCTTACGAATTAACCGGAAAAACTGATTTCCAGCTCGGTTAAAGGGGAAGAAATCTCGGATCGAGCGAGAGCCGGGCGGCTCTATCTCGGTGGTGGAGTCCGGAGTAAAAGGAGACTCGGTAAACACGTCGGACAGCAAATCGATATTAAAATTCAGACGGGAGGAAAATCAATAAATATACGTCACGAGAGGAACCACCACCTCTGGACGAAAACTCTGCGAAATACACGGACGAGGCAACGGGGACGAGAATAAAGTTTCTACAGAGAAATCGGCGGCGAGTTTTACAAAGTTCCTCGAGTAAAAGCCCTGTGCGTTATCCCGGCGTGTACTCTAAAAATGCAAGATTTCTCAGCTTATTAAATTTTCATCGAAGCATCCGGCAAAGGAAAACGACACTCCGCGGTATCTCGTCAAATGAAACATTGATATTTCCCGGCAACTATTTCAATTAGATTTTGCTTTACCAGGCTCGTATGGTAAAAAAAAAAAAAAACAGACTACACTATTACCACTCGCGAGGTCAGGCTATCTATGCATGTGCGGCCTTACGCACGTATCGGGGGATAAAAATATTTTAAATAAAATCGATCGAGGTGCGAGCCGTGTGTGTGTGTGTGTGTGCGGGGTACACGGGGTTGTAGTTCCACCCTCCTCGAAGATATGCAGCCTCTCCCTTGGTTTACGGTTTAGCCACCACGTTCGTTCTTAAATGATGTAGTAGGGCATTTTTTAGCGGACGCTCTTTCGTTAGAAGCGGCCCGCCGAGATTAGTAGTAGTCCCTGTATAATTAAGGCTCGTGACTGTCCTGCGGAGAATATCCCACGACGAAATAGGATAAGAGGAGCGATTTAGCGGCGATTTCCAGAAACGCGAGAGGATCCCGGGAAAAGAGGGCAGCGTAAAATATCGATGCAAGAGAAATTCAGAGTAGCAGCGCGCCAAGGGAGGAAGGTCCCCCCCGCCCACACCGGGGAAATACTTGATTCTGATAGTAGAGCGGGTATCGGTGAAACGAAACGCTTAAGGATTTCAGCGATGAATTGCGGCGAGAGATAATTGAGGGCATCTTTTGAGACGCCTGGAACCGCAGCGACGTTAATTAACCTGTATATAATTGAGATCGGTGACAGCCCAATATCTGTCGACCGCGATGGCCACCAGATGCAATATCGAGGCCGTGCAGCAGAGGACATCGCTGCTGGTCCACATGTCGCATAGTTCCGGACCCAGCGACCAGCGTGAGTTTATCTGCAATAAACAGAATTATCCGTCATCCAGTGCTCCGTTAGTTACATGCACCCCCACGAGCCCCGGATCAATGGTGTCATGGACACGTGATCGTAAGTACGTCTTCAGCGGCGTCTAATGCCGTTCAAGGATCATTCGATGCCAGATTACATCGGGATATCCTCAGCCAAATGTCAAGTTCACGTTGACATTTCAACATGACTGAATGGGGCGGCTGGATGTAAAACCCGACGACGGGACCGTGGGAACCCGACAACTTCCATCCCCCGTAAGCATGGGAGCGCGAACGGGGGAGGCGACGAATGTTTTTAATAGCGTCGCGATTCTCGGGAATTATTCGCGCGACACGAGCGACGAGGACCGTTCGATGTCAGATTACACCCCGGGACACCTTCGGCCAAATGTCAAGTTCACGTTAGGGGTTGTTCCAAGATGGCCGGCTCACTAATCTCCGTAAATTACGCGACGCGTATCTCTGTCTCTCCCGTGCAATCTGTCCGAGGAATATTATTAATCCCTCGATGAATCGTCCATTCGCGCGATCTATTGGCTTCGCGCCCCCTTGGGCGACAAGCTGGATCTCTCGGTTTTCTTACGACCCACCCCTTTGCGGCTTATCGAGCGGAGCAATCGTTTTTATAATTATTCATAGCAAAGCGGATAGCTCGGTGATTGCGAGCTGGGAGAATTAATGCAAACGCAGTCTGCTTCAGGAATCGCTGACTGCTCTTAATTACTTTAGTTAGAGCGGTGATTTATGCGTGCCTACGTTATTACGTCAACGCGAGACAGCGAGAGGTTAAATACCGATGGAGTTTACATCGACCGGTGCGGATTAACTTGCTTAGCCCAAAGGTATACGGTCAAACGAGTTAGCAAAGTCCCGGCTTTGCCTAAGATAGCATCCTCCAGCTGGGATTTAAATACACCGGAGTCTCCTCATTATCAATTCTTAAACGCAAAATTCATTTTCCAGCCGCAACCCTCCCATCCCATCCCACCCCGTAAGTTTATGAAATATTTTCCCAGCGGCAAACTTCGCTGGACTCTTCGAGAAATTTGTTTGTTAGACCCGCGACAAGATTTGCACTGATTGGACGAGAATAGGGGCATTCGTGCAAATACGCCGAGGGAGAGTTATAAAAAAAAAAAAAAAAAAAAAAAAAATAAAAATAAAAATAAAAATGGAACCGTGGAATAGATATAATGAGGAGCCTAGAAAGCGGATGCTCTGATTGGGATGTGGAGGCGAGTAAATAATAAAATGCCATTCACGTAGGGTCCTTTAAAGTAAAATCCAGAAAATTACAGTTCGATCTGGAGCAGGCAGACTAGCGGGAATCGATTTGTAAATAGAACCCCCGCTGGTGGTAGAACAATTGAAAATCCGCTTGGAAGGAAATGGCATTACATGTCGAACGTACCCCCCATTTCCGAACTCGTGTTTCACTGTAGGGCGTCGGGTAGTAGCTTATTCACCGTAGCGGCCACTTTCATCCGCGTACAGTAAGATCAAATAATTTCTGCGCAAGGGTGATCCAGCATATTTGCTAGTTCCTCCCAGCAGCAGTACATATCTCAGATTCTGTTTCACCGCTGACTTTCCGGCACACACAACGCACGGACCTCGGAACACTGTGTACTGCTAGTTCCATTTCAGATTTTCATTTTGCGGAACCCCGTTCGTGTACAAATCACCTATGAGAAATAGCAATGCCGTAATATCGTTCAAACCACGGCATTTTGTGCACTTTTTGAGAAAACCGGCAGATAATAAATCACCCGATACTCCTGTGTTTCCAGCGATAAATAACTTTAGCTAAATAAATTTCTGTATCACTATACCACTACACGTGTATTCCATTGAAAAGCAACAAGGTATGAATGTTTAAGAGGGGATATTGTAACCGCGCGAAAATGATAGTGCGCGCACGTGTGTGTGGCGTGGAGATTAATTTTGCGTACAGGAATTGGCTGCCGGTAGAAACGTATAAAAGGAAATCCTCTCGATAGAAACTAATTGTAAGCCTGATTGTCCAATAGTTCACACGCACACACTGACTGACGCGCAAAGACTGATATAAGATAGGAATGGAGCGTCGATGAATATGAGAATTAAGAGAGGATTTCTCGTCTCATTGATTTTCCTGTCTGTTTGACGGAAGTTTATTCGACATCTCAAGAAAGCACGACTCTTTCGATAGTTTGAACGATTCAATAGTTTCACTGACAACTCGATTTCCGAATCGATTTCTAGCGGGCGTGTGCACTTACATGCCACCACACGTGTCGCGATATTGCACCGACGGTCGTCGTGTGCCGTAAATTGCAAAGTTTCATGATTCTTTCATAATTCATCAATTATTTAATTTTGAAAATGGACCTCGCAAACACGCGAGTCAGTTTTTGTGAAATAATGGCATCCTGTCCCTTTATTCGAATTTATTCGCAGAGAACTGGGAGATCAATGAGAATTATTAATCATTTTCAAATAATTCACAAAGATCGATACTAAACATGATTTACCCCGATGTAAAAGAGGGGAAGAGCGTGGTGTGCTTTTAAAGAGAGAGAGAGAGGGAGAGAGTTCGCGTATATAGAGAATCATAGAGATCGAATCGTGAATTTGCGACCTTAACAAAATAGAGTGTGGAGTGAGCCAAGTTCGTGTTCGGGCTTCGAGCAATTAGTACACAGAGTAGAATAAGACTTTAACGAAGTTAACGCTTGGAAGTTGTGCCTCGGAGCTGAAGTATAGCCGTGTTATCCGGATATACGTATATCTTGAAGCTTTAGGCGAGCAGTCAACGCAAGAAGATTGCTCCCTGTTTCACGCTGCAATTTCGAATCTCCATTCTCCTTGCAAGGTGCAACAAGCTCTCCTCGAGATTTCACACACACACACACACCGAGTTTCGAGCTATCCGACCAAATATCACCGGGCTCTCCCTTACAGCCGCGGTAAACCTCGCGGCGCTGGATAAGAAAATGGAAGAGAGAGAGAGAGAGAGAGAGGGCGAAAGAGGAAAAGAAGAGGCAACCAACGTCGCGGAGAACGTTAGTTATTCCCGGAATGCAACGACGGAGTCGACGGAACGAGTCTCCTTCGATCTAACGAATCGACGTAAAGATGATAACCCGTGGAAGCCGAAGCTGGCAAGTGGCGAGGGGAAAAATGTGGAAATGGCGAGGAAACTACATGGATTCGCAAGACATTCAATCGGAAAACATTGTCACCAAAGTGTTTAAGAGGATCCAGCGTGGAGTAGCAGAAGCTAGAGAGAGGAGAGAAGCCAAGGCAGTAAAGAGGGTGCGGGGTGAGGGGGTGGGCACGAAGAAAGTCGATTGGCACTCCAAGGTAGACTCCAATACTACCGATGGACTTTCAAGCAGGCATACATCAGGTCCTGCCTACGCGCCCTCCACCCCTGACACTTATCAACATCACTCTCACTGCCCCTTCCCCCCCCCTCCCGCCCTCTTGCGCGGCAACCAGGACGTTTTCCCTTTCGGCCTCGTCCCCATTTCCATCGAGAGCCACGTGGAACAACCACGTCGCCGCACCACCGGGCAAATCTATGCGCAATCCTTAACACCCTGATAAGTACGCCAGGAAACGTCAACGTGTGTGGACTCCTTGACCTCCGCCGACTGTGTCTGTGAGAGCGATCGCTACTCCGCAGGAAGATTCTTTCGTCGGTGTAGGGGAGGGGATCCGGGGGGAGGTTTCTTGTAAATAGAAACTCGCCTTTGGCAAGGTGAAGTCACGGGGAGGGGGTGTAAGAGCAAGAGGGAAAGGGAGAGGGATGATTTTCAGTCGGGAACAACTCCATCCCCTTGGAGAAGAGGAAAGTTGAACTCTCCGAGGGGAGGTGGTGAGGGAGCGTTTCTCGCGAATGAATAAACAAATTTCTTCTTCTTCCGTTCGCTTTTAGCCGGGAGATCCCGAAGATTCCCAGAGCAATCGGTCGCGCGATATGGATTCCCCTCCCCCGCCCCTATCTCCGGCCATCTCCGGAAATCTTAGGGAGTTTTTCGCGGCGCCGAGGGACTCGGGGTTTCCTCGTAAAAAAAAAAAAACTCGACTAGTCTCCGCAGTTCACTCGGAACGAAAGATCCTCTGACAAAGTTATCGGCAGCTGTACTCGTCACGGCGACTATGAGCCGTAAAGCGACTCGCTCACACGTAAAGCTCGCAGGTGCTAAATTTTTCGTGCGCCACCCACGCGAATCGCTTAAAGCGGAAGCGAATCCCGCATGAAACGTCAAGGGCGATTGATCGGATAAGCCACGGAACCAGACGTAAAACCGGTCCTAAAGCGAAAAATCGACACTGCCAACGGGAAGATACTCGGCGGTGAATCGCCCTCCCAGTGATTTCTAATAATCAATCTGATAAGTTGATAGAGCGAAATTCGATAAAATCCGATTATTGATTCTTCTATGGGGGAACATCAATTTTAATATCGGCCAAGAGCATACTTAACTCATGCGTAAAGTTCGCTAATGTTAATGTTGAAATATGAGCCTCCTGAATAATACATGATAGTGGAAACTTGAACCTTAATTGATTTATGTAAGTAATATAAAAACTATTAAACTAATTTCCACCGACACAAAAGTTAATACAAAACCCCTGGCGAACTTTTAACAACCCCCATTTTGTGTATCACGATAGATAGGATTTCTTCGATAAGTTTTTTTCGTCGCTAGGAGCTCTACGATTGATACTTAAAATTCTCAAGCACATCTTAGTTATTCATGAAACTTAATATAACTCAATTGTGCATAAATTCTTAATGAGCAATCATCGAACTTTTTCAGGCGTGGCTAAACTCGAAGCCTTTATCCAGATCAAATTGGTACTTTGACTCTTTTTCGAAACTCGAGTTGGAAGGGTCTTTGATTAAAAAATTGTGGGAGTTTCCGAGAAGGAGGAGGAGGAGGAGCCTCGGAGTCTCCTCAGTCTCCTCAGTCTCCTCAGTCTCTTCGAGGAAGGACACACTCGTCCTTATCCCGCTCTGAAATCTGCCGAGAAATTTTTGGCCTGAGAAAATTCGAAAGTTAGCGGGTATCGCATTAAATTTCCAGTTGCCGTTGGATATATAAAACGCGTGTACGTGTGTCTGTAGGAGGGTACACGGGGATATTCATCGCCTGTGTAGCTGGCGGGAAAACTTTGGTCGCAGTCTCCTTCGGGATACAATGCGAACTTAACGAAGCGATAAACCGAGAGGAACCCTCGCCGCGATACAAGCCCCGCCATATTCGATGAAACGACGTTGAGTGACTCGACACTTTCAGCAACCCTTGGAACCTTACCTTGGAACCTTTCGCCTCAAAAGTAAAACTTGCCCCGTTAAAACATTTCCTCTCCCGTGATGAATAGCGACACGCTCGCAACTCCTTTCCTCGATCGACAAAATTATGATTAAGGGATGTTCGAAAATTTCTCTCCCCCTCTCTCGGATCGTATCTAGCCTATTTAAGGGCACATCCCTAAAATTCCCTTTGATCGATGCTGTTAAAGCACACGCCAATCCGCCCGCAACCTCCACCGCACCCTCTACCGTCCCAGAATTCCGTGCTTGCAGAATTTTCGACAAAAACTATGTGGAGCAGTGTCAAGGTTATGGCGAGTTTCCGAAGATTATATCTTGACCGTAACATCATGACACATAATGCATGTATACACGGCAAGATCAAAGCACCCCTGACAACTATTAGACAAGTTCCGACCAAGAATGTTGAAGGTCCGATAACTTCAAAGCAAAACAGGAGAGTCTGAAACAATGGGTATTATACGGGTCCTTGGCAAAGCTTTCCCTACTCTCTCCGTCTACTCATCGACGAAATAATTGTCGAGACGCATGAATGCAAGAGGGAGGGTGTAACGAGTAAACTGCCGAGACTAATATCAAAATATGAATAAATAGAGCCGAAAACGTTCATTAGAGAGAGTGAGTAAAGGGGATATTTATTGTTTACTTACTGAGTCACTTGAGAATCCAAGTGGCACACATCCTTTGGGAACAGCTGAGGCAAAGTTGTAAATCTCTCGGTGGAACTAAAGTTTTCGGCTCCTTCGTGAACTTCATTCGCTCGGGTCTTCAATGTCGCTTAGGTCTTTCCGGACCCGAGTCTTGTATTTTTTTGTTTCTCGTTTTTGTTTCGTTCTTTGTTTTCCACTCCCTATCCCCCCCCCCCTCCTACCGCCCTCGAATCCAAGAAAATCCACTTAACAAATAAATTAATCGTCCAGCTGCAATCAGCATCTCTCTTACGGCTTCCTGTTTTTCAGCAGTGCCGGGGCGCAATGGTAAAGCGATCATCGGTTATATGTATAGACATTTCTCGGTGGACCAATCGAATAATCGCGGATGAGATTTGCGGGATAGTTCAATTTTCCGTCCCGATCGTATTGACAAAGGAGATGTGGCAGAGCGAGGAGAGCCAGCCAATCGCGTGACGAAATCAAGTGCTTTCCTCCGGAGAATCCTCGAGATAATAAAAAGGCGCATTGGAAATGGGCAATAACAAACTAGCGTAGAGATGGGTAATAGCTTATTCCGGCGGATCCTTCCCCGTTGTTGCTTTCCACCGCACCTCCGTTGTTGCGTCCGGAGCCTGAAGAATGGTCGCCGATCCTTCATCTTTCCGCAGGCCCGTATAATCCCGGATGGTAACATATGGACGATAGGCAAAGCCCTGGCAGGCATTAGATACCGGAAACGCGAAAAGGTCAGAATTATGAGTCTCGTCAGTTGGGGGAGAAACACGGAGGCGCGTCAACTGCTGGGGGATGGAGAAGTTCCCTGCGGAGGAAGAAGAAAGCTCGCGATGGAGAATTACTCTTCTGCAAAATTTTCGGGGCAACGCACGCACACGCGCGCGCAACCCGGTCATTTCTCCAAATCTAATAAACTCGCCGAGTGTCACCTTCATATTTTATATTTTATGACCAGTGAAGCGTGCGAAAATATTTCGGCCTACCCGACGCGCGCTTTTTTCTTTGCGAGCCCACAGATTTTTTTTTGCGCTCTCTCATTTCCGCAGGTGTCAGCAGCCACACGAAGGGTTCCACCACCACCACCACCACCACCACCGAGGAAAGATGGGCTTTTTTAGAAAATATGCGTTTAAAGAGGCTAGTAGATTTTTTGCGGGGGAGAAACCTGCCGATGCTATTCACCCTGCTCGCGGGATGAGAATTCTTTCCATTTTACTAGTCGAGAAATCTCTCTCCTCTCCTCTCCTCTCCTCTCCTCCCATCTCTTATCTGTGCCCTTGCATCATCGGGAAATTTCCGGCGCCATCAAACATCGCTATCGCGCTGCTGGATTTTGATGCATGGGGGGATGAAAAATGGATCGCTTTTTGCCACGCTCGCTTGATTATTAACCGGCACTCGACGGAGCTGCTGAAATTAGCCTTTTTCCCGAAAAATCCCGATTTCCCGGGGTAACATATGGGGACGGGAGGTGAGAACCCTCTTCGGCATTAGCATCTTTGCGAGGGCTAGGGCGAAGGCTCAGAATTATGAGACTCGTCAGCAGGGAAAACAAAGAAAAGTAATGCCTCAGGGGTGGAGCGTACCCTACCTTGAAAGGAAGAAGAGCGGGAAGAGAAGAAGGAGGAGGACGAGGACGAGGACGAGGACGAGGAGCGGCAGCTTTCGCCAAGTTGCTGCCACTAGAAAAAGATAGCGAGAAAAGAGTCTCCGGAGGTCGTAACCAGATAACGTTGTACCATCGATGTTCCCTTGGGGGACCTTTCTCGCTAGTTATATTAAGCAGAGCGTTATAAATAATGGCTGCAGAATCTTCAAGATGCAAAATAAAAAGCTTCAACTTGCGCGTTTACTGCACCCCAGATAGGTATTGCATTTCAGCTAGAAATTTATTAGATTTACAAATAAGAGATCGCAATAAGCAGTCGAGTGAAGAAATTTCCTCGTCGCCGGGACATAAAGCTCAAGTTTTTTATTCGCGGAAGAGAAGAGAAAAGTCCAACGAGTTTTCTCGGTGGTTTAGGCTAGGAGCGGTAGAGGAGGGAGGTCGCGCGAGGCTGGAAGAATCGTGTAAACTTTAATAACGCGTACTTTTTTTTTTCTTTCTTTTCTCCAAATGCTACTTTTCCCTTCCTGGCGATGCAAACATTTTGGCACTTTCTTCATCCGCGGCTTATGTCATAAGTCGCCAGCGCTTACTTCTTGCGGCCCTGGCTTACGTCGTAAGCTGCATGAAGTTGTCGCTTCTCGTGCCATCGCCATGTTTTGCTTTCACCCCCTGTGACACGTCGTATCATAAGCCACTTAAAAAATGAATTATACAACGCCTCAAAAATAAATCAGCTTCTCCAAAGTCTTTGAATTATACCTCCCGCGCGAGCAACTTTTATCGCGTAAAAGATCCGAAAATTAAGGAAACATGAGATTCCAAGGGGTCCGGACCAATTTCAAACAATGAATTCGATCGATACCCATCGAGCTCTTGCTTCCTTCGTTGAATGGAGTCGTTCATGAAGAGTGCTCCTATTTTGCTTCATTTTCAGATCAAATCTTATAATCTGTTGGGAATGATAGGTAATAATAACACAGTGGAAGAATAAAAACGTTGGCTTGTATGTAAAGTATCCGATAACTCGATACTAGCCCATAACCATCAAAGGATCGTGGAATAGGTATTATTACATGCCGATAAAAGCGGGTGGAAACGTACATTTCTTTGATGGCTAGTTCCCGCTTTGAGCTTTTTGTCGGATACCCCGAGCTGAGTGTTCCAAAAGAAAAAGTAAAAATCAACTTCTTCATCTTCTTCTTCTTCTTCTTCTTCCTCATCCTCCTCCTCCTCCGCCTCCTCTTCGTAACCTCAAAGTGGTACACGTAATACTTTTGTAGGATCAAATTGTGCCGTAAAAGAAAATACTCGGTTTTATTCATTAGGTCTAGCCAAGCTAGATATTTAATAGAAATGCTGAAACGTATGGATCGCTCTCGTTTTACCGGGCTCATAGATCGCGCACGAGGGAGATCTTGTAAAATTGTATTTTAGATTGATGGCGCGTGTCAAACGGATGATTTAAAAGCTCGTAACTTTTTCGGAACAACCAAAAGATGCTTAGCTAAGCTGCCTTCAACAGAAGCGTAACCACCTGAGAGCTTCCGGACATTCCGCGTGCAAGACGTTTTTAACAAGAGTCCATAAATCTTGTACTTTGTGTCTCCGAAGAACTAAATAATTCCAAGTAATCCTTAAACATTCTATGATTCATGTGCTTTTTCTATTCCTCGACAAAGAATCTCCTCGAATTTCTGCCGGAGTATAAATCTGAGCAAATATTCTTTTAAGAAAAACTACACAAATACGAGCAGCGGTGCAAAATGCAGACGATGCAGTCTTGCATAATGCAATATAATAAATTATATATATATGTATATATATTATCTAAAAAATAAGTAGTCGCGATAATCCTTTTCCTACAATAATCTTTGTAATTATTGAGTAAAAGCAAACACGTTCTTTCGAAATATGTTTATTTAGAATTTATTTACACGAATATATCTTTTCACAAATTGCTACTAAAATATATATAAAATTAATGTAATTTTTTTTTTATTCTTTTTTAACCAACACAAGTCTTTTCATTTTATTCAACTATGATGTTTCGGCTTACAGCAAGAGATTTTTGCGATAAATTTCTCCATTCGAGTACTCTCTCTCTCTCTCTCTCTCTTAAGTAATCGTTGATCCATTGTTGTCTTTCAGTTACCATTAAATACACATTGTTAATGTTTTCGTTTCACCGACTGATTAGCGGTAAAGGAAAACTCTTTTATCCGCAATACTTAGAAGAGGAAGGATGATTCTTCTCGGAGAGATGAATTGAAATAGCGCAAAACCACGCGTTATAAACAATTCGCGTGATTCATTTGTTCTTGTCCCATTTAAATTTGGACGGAGGAACTTTTAATAATATCAGCTGCTTTCACATTTTCCATAATACTTGGTAATATAAACGGGATATTTTACATGGATTAATATTAATATATTAAAATAATGAAATATTAAAACACAGGAGTGCTTGCGCGCGCGTGTACGAGTGTGCACGCGTGGTAGATCAGTAGCAGAGATGCAGTAATACGTCATAGTGTAAACAACAAGTAACAACAATATCCAGTAATCGAGATAACCAATAATGATGGCAGGTAACAATGGAAACAGCGATTACGTCCGACAATACCCACTTGATAACACTTGAAATTCATAAATCCGCGATTCCACAAATACGACGAGAGTCAAAGCATATCTCTCGTATTCTCTTGTCTTTCATGTCGATTCTCCCATAATTTAATGTTTGCAAAAGGCTATCTTTTTGTCGTCTGGATATTCGCGGATGATCAAACTATTGTTCCTTATGAATGCCACACACCGTGGTACGTTGCGATATCTTTCCGCAATAACTTTTATTACCGAGAACAATGAATTATAGCATTGGAAACGCTTTAAAATCAAATTGCGATTACGGCCTGCCTGAGCTTTTTTGGACATTTCAAATTTCTCAGACGGAAACCGGAGGAAGAAGTGCCGTGTGTTACGGAAAGGCTGAAGGAAAAACCAATTAAGCGTTCGTCGAACACGCGCTGTCTCAGCTCCTCACCGTGATCTTGCATCGTATCGCATCGCGTCACGCATGACACTTCTTACCAACTATATCGGTAATTGCTTTATCGTTTGCTTTATTACCCCGTAATAAGTTTCCAGTTGGTGAACGGATAAACGAACGAAACGAACGAACGAACGAACGAACGGAATAAGGAAAAATAATGAAAATAGCCGATAAGATTGGACAAGGCGATTCCTTTCGGTTTGTACACAGAGTCCTTTGTTCCAATAATCGGAATTATTGATTCCTGCAAAAGAAAAACGTCTGGGCCGATATCCTTAAAAGCTCCTTTTAGCGATAGAAGGACATAAAAGACTCCACCGTCGTAAGGACAACGGCTTTCAGAGGATATAAAGAATCTCTCTCTCTCTCTCTTTCTCTGCCTTTCCTTCACTCTCTTTCGCTCTGTCGATGTTTCTGAAAATAGTTTACGTGCTCCGGGACTTTCTCTCCGGAACTCTTTGGGTAGAGTGAGAATTTTTAGTCCCATAAGAGAACCATAGCCCGCGTATCATCGTCGATGTCAGCGTCGGCAAGCGGCGCGTATAAAGCGCGCGAAAAAAGGATTTACTGGCAGTGACTCTGGATAAAGCGCAAGTCCCTTCTCCCTGCACTGTGCCAGCCGAGCGTAAGGTCGGGAAATAATAGGGGGCGGTCAGAGCGGAGTTTTCGAAACTTCCTAAATTGGACTCCTAAAGCTTTAAGCGGGTGGTATACGTAGACACGGTAGGTGGGTCATGCTGTTCAGTTTACTCGGTCGCGGGAAATTTTTGCGGTTGGCTCAACCCCCACCCACTCCTCTCCTCCCGCCGTAAAGCAGCTTCCGGCTTAGGACGACGCTGAAAATAACGGCGCCGGCGTTATTGCAAGCGCCGCACGAGTGGAAATAATAGGGGAGAAACGTGCAAGTCGAGCAACGCGAATATGTCCCTCTCAGCGAAAGGGTTGAAAGGGGTGGTAGGCGAGGCGAGGAGAGTGGAAGGTTGAAAGCCTTGTAATTTTTCCAAGATCAACGCAGCTCGGCGGATTTGGATCGACTGGTGAGTCTCGGCAAGTTTTGCGGTGCAGCTTACGGAGTCTCTTCGGTAAGTTTTAACCCGGCGTTAACTGCAACGAGGCAGCAGGAGCGGCTAAGTTTGAGCGTAACGCGTTGAGCTCCCACCGCGGCTCACAATCCTGACGTCTACATCGAAGTGGCAAACTATCCGGGAAAACCCCGGGCGTGCGGGGACCGAGACAAAATGACGAGGTTCGTGCGGGCGGAGAGTTCGCCGTATGGTTTTCGGGACTTTGGGGCGTTCTCGACAAAGAGGTTTAACGGGCAAACTATTGTCGTTGCGCAATACGTTGATCGGTCACTCGCCTAATCGCACTTGGCCCAATCGTGATCTTTGGTCCATCCTGACCCACGCGCGATCCGTCCCATCCCCTGTCAACCCCCGTCCCGCAGCGAGATATTAGCGGGGGTGAAACGAGTTAATACGCCCCGGATCCCGCCGCTACTTATTAAGCTAGTCGAAACTTTGCCAAGGACAATATTTCTTTGGCGATGGAGAAGCTAAGACGTGGTAATATTTAACGCTACCGTGTGCTGCTGCTCTTCTCTACGTGTCTTCCTGCCCCGGCTAAGTAGACAACGGCAGATGCTATAAATTTCACCCCACGATAGGTCATCCCACCAAGTAAAACTAGATTAGTTTACCGTGACGGATGTTGCCAAGCGCCCCCACCCCCTTCCTCCCCGTCTTGCCACTCGGCTGAGGTGTCCCGACGTTTTCAGCGCGCGCTTGCAAATCAAACAGACGCTCCGCGCGCGGAAAATGAAATCCGGTGGTGCATCAGCCCAATGGAAATATCAATTTGTTTAGCGGCCCTGGGAAAGGAGCATTTATCATCGAAACGATCTAAATAGACTTTTCGTTGGCACTGCCACCTCCCTCCGAGTCAGTAGTAATTTGTTAGGCGTTTTAATGCTATCACGAAATTGTTGTCACTGGTTTGTCGCTGTCTCTCTGTTAATGGCGGTGATGGCGCGATGGCGATGGCGATGGCGATGGTGGTGGTGGTTCAGGCGCGATGATTTGTGGGGTTGTCTAACGCGCTAACGAAATTTCACAAAAGAAGACGTTTGATGTTCTGCCTGCCGGCGCATTGTTTCCTTCGTCATTGTTATCGCGTACGAGCGTTTGTCAATATTGCCGAGATAAAGGCCCGGAAAGAAATATCGGTCCGCTGCTGCTTCCCCCGAGTGGCACGCGTCATTTCCGATGTAACGCTATCGCGGCATGGGCAGCAGCTTATTATGCAGCAAACTGCCGCTGTGTTGCTGTTGGTTCAGCTCGAATGGTAATTGATGACGGTGCCGCGAGACGCATAAAAGAAATATCGAGCGCGGAGCTGGCGCGCAGTCGAAACTGCGGCAAATGCAGTTCATCGAAGATCGATTAAAGTGAAATACAAGCCTCGATATTGCCCCTGTGAGTTTTATCGACAGTTTCTTCTCCGCGGCTTTTCATAATATTTGCCGATACACCGAAAACAATGTAGTAAGCTTCGCGCGAAATGGATCTCTCTCTCTCTCTCTCTCTCTCTCTCTCTCTCTCTCTCTCTGGGCTCGCTCTTGATATTCGCTCGAAACTTGCGCGCATGCACGCATGCACGCACGTATACGCGCAACGTGCAATAATGTGGCTGAAAGTTCAGCGGAGCGGCAGGGAGTTGCAAAAATGCCGAAGGTATAGCGCGCGTGAAAGAAACGCGGGATTCCATGACAATAGCGAGCACTTCCGGTAAATCCTCGGGGGTGGGAGGGAAAAAATAGTGGGAAATAGAGCCAGGACTGTGCGGACCGGGGTGCGGTGGACGAGGGGTAGGAGGGGGATGGCAACGGCCGGGGATAAATCCTCGTTAAATAATCAGTCGGAAGCAGCTGTATCGTCCCGGAGTGGAGTCTAAAGGGAATTTTTATGAGCCTCGTCGACGATGGGAGGATCCGCTTGCAAATAAAGAGGTCGATTCGCAAATGAGAGAATCGCGGCGGCGAAAGTGGTGGGATAACGCTCTATTCGCAAAGACCATTAAGTTATGGTAATAACATTGATCGTAATTTCTAATTCCTGTGTGAATAGTCGTACGCGTATGCGCGTATGTGTCTGTATATGTGTGCGCGGCGACTCCAGCAAGTTTTTCTCCACTGCGGAGAATCTCGCATATTCAGGCGGGCGCCATTCTGAAATCAGAATAAACAGCTGCGGGTCTTGTGCTGTAATATTCGTTCCGTATGCACGCTCCATACAGCGTGCATATTAAACAACTAACGGACATACGTACGTACATACTCGCATACACGCGCGCGCGCGCGCATGTAGGAATACACGGGAGAGAATACGGAGCAACGCGAAACTAAGCGCAAGAACGCTCGGTCAAAGCTATGGCAATTCCTAATATTTGCGCAGGACATTCCGGCTAATTGAAAGGAATTCATATTTCTCACGGTACCTCATAGACCTCTTTATCATCGATACTCCTCTCTCTCTCTCTCTCTCGCTCTCTTTGAAACTCGTGCGGATTATCAAGCGAGGGCAGGGGTGACGTTCTCCGGCGAGGGGACGCAAAGTCTCAAAGTCACGTTTTTGCAGTATCGCGTAATAATGGAAGTTCGAGGAGCGATGCGATTGGTCGGGCCCGCTGAAACGCCAGGCGAACGGTCAGGCACGCGAAAAAGGGGAATATGATTGTACAAAACGAGTGCGACGATTTGCTGAGTCGGTTACGAGAGATCAAATAACGTCGGAAATTGCGTGCGGAGCGAACGAATCTGCGACGTTGCCTCGCGGATGCGCTTTTTCCCCGGATTTATCCGGGGGTGGGGGAGGGGAGGCTTTCGCAGAGCCACTCGAGGATCACGGCGATTATCGCTGAATCTCGTGACCTGGAGAGCGTCGTACACCGTACACACATGCATATTCAGCGATTTATTAACGAGTCCGTGGATGATGTAACGACCGAGAGAGCTCGTAACGAGATGGAAAACTTTCGGGAAAACCCAAAACCCAAAATCCGCCACCACTTCCGGTTGGTCCACTCTTGCGATTGGGAGGAAATTCCCTTTTGGCGATGCACCGTCGACGCTGCTGGTTCTGCCGCCGGTGGTGGTGGTGGTGGTGCTGCTGCTGCTTTCCCGATATTGCGATAAAAGATGACGGGATCGAGGCAATCGATAGCTTTGCAACTCGGAATTTTCCCACGCCTGGACTGTCCTTCCGTAATCCCGTACAGCTGCTTCCGGTCACGCGTGCCCACCCCCCAAATTCGACATCCGTGCGTGGATTTAACATTGTCTAACGCAAATATTTCATAATCTGCCCTCCCCCCGATACAACCCAGTGGCAAAAGTACGCGAAATTAGCCGGACATTTAATGTATTGATACACCCCAAAGAAATCCCCTCCCTCCCCCAGCCAGTCGCCACGATTTGTTTGGCGGATTTTTCACTGGAATCGAGTGGACCAGGTTAATTAGCGTTTGGTCCTCGCGAGCTGTTATTTTGAGAGCCCCTATGGGTTTATTAAGCTGTTAAATTTTTATCTCGTCCCGTTTGATAAAATTGATCACACGCCTTTTCCTAATCATTCATCGAGTTTACGCGGTATTATCGTATACGCGAAATATATTTTTTGTACGTGGTCTCCTGGGCGAGATACCGTTGCGTAATAGAAAGTTTATTGGGGGTGAATCGTCGGCTATAATGATTCGCGTAAACTCGGAGTTTTTTTATGGTTGAAAAAAATTATATCTAAAGAGCATCCCCTGCAGGGTTAAGTATCAAGCGTCGGTTCAAGCGAGAGGAGTTTTTTTTTTTTTTTTTTTTTTTTTTTCTCTTTGAAAATTTATCATCGCTTAATTGTGTATTACAATGAGGCATCTGCACAGGTCTGCGAGCAACAGTTTATTACCGGCGTCGCGAGTTTGCTACATTTATTATGAATCTGAAGTTGGTCATACGCGAGTTATTGATTTAACAGTTGCACATAAACATATTTCAATATGCATTAGAAATCGACAAGCATTATCAAATATACGTGCACGTACGTAGTTGCGCATACGCGTATGTGTGTGTGTGTGAGTAACACGTATACGCGCGTGTATATTTGTATATATGTATGTATGTACGTATATGGTAAAATGTCAATATTATTAACGCAGATGCACTAATGGAAATACGATTGTGAGAATATGAGCGGAGCACTTGCTACATAAATTTATAGCACAATTTGTAACAAACGAATTACCTAAATAGGCCGTATTTCAACGTTCGATTGTTTTTAATGATGTTTAAAGCTTTAACGATATTAATTAAATCACATTGCGGTATGTCGGTGCGTTTAATTAAATTAAAACAAATTCGTCCTCGATTTACTTCATATATAGAGAGTCACCACTTAGTTAAAATCTAAATCAATTGGTAAGGGGTTCTCTCCCGCGCGTAAAAGCATTTTCCACGAATATTATTAATCCGTCGGGTAACGCGATTACACGCGGAGCTTTATAATTAATATTGTTTAACGTGTATGATACTTAAGCATTAATTATTTGCGTCCGAGATTTATAGCGCGAGAGGTCATTTTTACAGAATACGCAGGGTGAAAAATGACAGGGAATTAGAGTAAAAGTTAAAGTCATTTGCGCGGCTGTAGGAATAAAAAGAAATTGAGCACTTGAGAAAAATAATATGCAGGATGACGCAGCAAGGGCCATTCGTCACGTGGCGTATAAATGTGCGACGTTTTGTGCTCGGGCAGATTACACCGCGGCCATTAATGACTCGGGCCGCAAAGATGGCAAAGGCAATCCCCGACGAAACTTTACTCGCGCGTATAATGAAATATGCCGTCTACAAGTGGATCTCTACGTAAAACAGTGAGAAATGTGAAAACAGCTCTCGATCATGAGCATATTCAAGAGAGAGAGAGAGAGAGAGAGAGAGAGAGAGAGAGAGAGAGAGAGAGAGAGAGAGAGAGAGAGAGAGAGAGGGAGAGAGAGAATATTTCATCGGTTTTTGTAAGAATTCTATGCTAATACCATTTCCATCGCGTCATTCGAATTATTAAAACCAGTTAATCCTGATTGGTTATGAGATTAACCAAGTTTCTAACACCCTCAACGTCGCTCAGGAATGATCGGAACTCGAAAGAGAGCCAGCTAGCGCCCATAACCAGGAGCGAGTAGTGTAATTGCCTAATTACCATGTGTCACTTGTATTTGAATATAATTTACAAGTATATTGTTCGCTCGATCCATTGATTAATATTGCGCTTATAATCAATGAAGCGGAAAATGCGTCCTTTGATCAATTTGATATGTGCCACCGTATAATTATATCGCGTTGTAACGAAATTGATTAATTATACACAAAGTATTTATTCATGGGGGTTTATTTTCGCGAGAGTCCAAAAAAGGGCCGAGCGCTCCAAGAAAAAAGAAGCGTCGGGCAAAAAAGTTTCCCGCCAATTCATTAAAATCTTTACCGAAGAGTACCGAAGCGAGACGATGGTGTGACAAGGAAGAGAGGGGGTTGGGGTTGGTTTCGGTCGGGGTTGAAAACGAGACGGTGGATACAGCGTTAAAATCCGGATCAGCGTTTTATTTTCATATAATCTGGCATCGTATAGCGATGAAAAAAATGAAATTGGGGGTGGGGGTTGTTTTCGGGCCTATAAAGGCGATTTCCGGTTGGGATTCGTTGAAACTCGGTAAATCAACTGACTCGAAGCGATCGAGGCAGCAAAGGTTGCTCGAAGCGAGAGCCTAGAAAACACTGGAGGAAAAAATTCCTTTACGATCGTCTGGCCCTTCGCGAATAATGAAAAGTCCGAGAGATCCGCTGGAAAATTCCAAATTATATCCTCATAATTTGCAGTGCTTAATATACTCGGCAAATTACGTACCTCATAAACAGCTCCGAGAGGCATGACAAGGCAGGCGACCATAAGGTCGGCTACGGCCAGGCTCACGATTAAGTAATTTGCCACTGATTGCAAATTCCGTTCCAACAGGATCGCTGCTATCACGAACAAATTTCCTGTAACAGGGGTTTGCCAGTTTCACTCACCTCGTAATTACCCGCATTTCGATATCTTCTATTTGCACCTTCTATTAGTTGGATTTCCCTAATATCCAAACACGTCGATTGCTAAACGTCCACCCCCTCCCCCCCGCCACCCAACCCACCCTCGACTTTTCCTCCGGCTCTGTACTCTGCCCGTATACTTGAAAAAAATGCTACGATACAAACATATGTAAGCTGGAATTTTCTCAGCTGGCTTTTAACATTTAGATTACTTTCGCGAGTGTGGAACTTCCCATCTGACTTTTAACATTTAAATTGCTTATGTATGCAAATTTTGTATAGCAAATGTTCCTTTAGCGCTTAACCCTTTAACGCGCGGAGCGTGAAAATAGTAGTGGGAACCTGCACGTTTTACGATTTCTAATTATTTTATGCAATCATTACCTCGGTGACTTATTGCGTGGTATCAGTAAGTCTTAATGCAATCATGAATAATAACTGCGTGCCGTAAATTTATTACATGCACCGTGATAACAGGATAATGTAGTTTGCTATCATTAAAATTTATAATGAAGCTAAATATCCTTTCTCTCCTCGTATACATGGAGGGTTGTTCGGGATAAATAGCAGTCTGTGAGTTTAAGTGTGTGCGTAGGTGCGTGTGCGTGTGTGCTCGCGCGTCGTTAGATTTTGGCATCGCGAAAAATGGCAGGATTTCAAAAGTTGGTCGTCCTGGGGGTGGCAAATTTACTCGATTTTCAATCGGCGGTAATGTTTCCCTCCCTCGCGCGCGCGCGTGCTTGCGATTCATCGAAAAGAAAATTTATCACGTGTAATCTGTCGCGGGGACAATCAGGGTACCGTTTATCAGAAACATGAAAAATTGCCTCCTAATAAATCGCGGGCAGCTTGCGCGGAAGGACCCACCACCACCACCACCACCACCACCACCATCGTTATTCATAATTTATGGCAATATAACTACTGATTGAAACGTGTAGTGGGAGTGTCGAGTGGACTATATTTTTCCACGTGGAAAACTGGGATCGGAATCGGAATCGGAATCTGAATCGACAGTGAGAAACGATAGAAAGAGTCCAAGCCGCGTATTTACCGGAGGAATTTAAATCTCCGACGCGTTAGGCGACGGTCTCCGGAGACCCGGTCGCTTTTAACAAGCAAGCTAAATCGTAATAACGCGATTTCAAGTAATAAATGAGTTCCGCTAACGAGCGTGGGTGTGTCCGGAAAGCCGGCCATCCATTGTGCCAATAAGAGAAAAAATGGCCTCCGACCGAATGAATGAATGGATCGCTTCAATTTCTTGTTTTATGCCCGATCTGCACCGAACGCCGGCCCGATTGTCGCCGAGTTAATTAATCCGCTCTCACTGGAACTGTCCCAGCTCGAAATTCCATTTTTCCCCTGCCCCTGGTGCGAATTACCGAAAACTCACCGAAGATTATTCTCCGGGATCGAAAACCCCCGGCGATACCACCGTCTCGCAACAATTAAGGAACCGGCCGATCAATTATCGAGCTCTCTACTGCATTATGGAAATTCCCAGTGTAATGAAAGACGGTAACTCTCTTTCAGCCGGAGTCGACCGGAACTCGCGCGTTTCTCTTGAAAACTTTTTCAGCGCTACTTTAACAGACGCGATGACCGAAAGGAATTCTCCAGTTCAAAGGGGACCCCGCGGTACCCCTCGCTCCCGCGCCAGTTTCATTCACGCAAACGTGAAACGTCTGTGCATCGAGAAACGAATTTCAGTTTTAGTTTCTCTGCCTAAATACGTGTGTGCACTTACGTGCGTGTTTGTACCAGGTGTCCGAAAAGCGATAATATCAAATTATACAGCGTTCTTCCTCGTGGAATTCTGAGTAGAAAATTCCTCCGTTGTGATAAAAAATTCTTCAGGAGAGCTTTAAAACTTGTGAAACAATAGGAAGGATAATGAAATGAAAAGAAAAAAGATGGAGAGTGAGAGAGAGAGAGATAGGAAGTAGAAAAAAAAGCAAAGTTATCGGTCATACGTTCGTTAGACCCTTTTTCATCGAAACTTCCCTGTGGGAAGCTCTCCCTCCGATAGCGCGAAGGCTTCCGATGAAAATGTGGAAGGAGCTTTTGACTCGGGATTCCCCAAGGAACGTCATTGTATATTACTCGGCGCGTAGTTACTTTTCACAGGTCCCGTATACCGTGTGGGAGCTAGATCAAATTCCGCAGAGCAACCCACCCCCTTCCCACGGCGTGACAGGGAGAAACAGGCGCATTTATGGGGGGTCGCGAGTACAAAGGTGTGTGCGATGCGTGGTATGAAGAAAAAAAAAAAGAGGAAAAAGGAGGGGAAAAAACAGTAAAAGAAGAACCCTTGCTGAAAGTTCCCTCCCGAAGGAATTTCCGAGTATCGCGGTGGATCGGGTCGAGCAGACAGACGCATTTATGGGGTGCGAGTACAAAGCTTTACGATGCATCGCTATGGCTATGGCTATGGCTCATATCGGTCGGCCATTTACCTAGCGGCGATCAAAGTGCAGCCCCCGCCTTATCTTCTTTTGCCTTGCGGAGAGCTGCAGCAGCCAATTAAGCGACCCGGTGGAAGCGTTGACCCGAGCGACAGGAACTCCATGAGGGGAATCGATTAAGCCCTCGATAGCTTCGGCGGTCTCGGTCGAACCGGTCGAATCCTCTCAAAGACCCGCAGCGATTCCTCCTCTCCACCCCTCGCTTCCTTTTTCTCCCCCTACCCCCTTACTCCATCTTCTCCTCGACATTGGCTGGAATTGTTGGAGGTCGCACGGCTGCTGCTCGCGACACGGACCCTCGACAGACTTTTATTCTCAGACCCACCCCCTCGCGACGCTCACCCCTCTCCCCATTATTTTATCCACTCATTTATCAAACGCGCCACACCCACGCGTCCCGATCAAAGTAAATTCCTCTGCTTCCTCCAGCATCGCCGGGGGAGGAGATTCCCCAGTTCGCGCGGACCGGACGAAGGTGTCGTCCCGTTTTTTCGCGTTTCTTCACGAGGGTGCAACCCTCCCCCCTCCCCCTCCTTCCCGGCAGTAATAAGAGTGCGCGCGTTCCTGTCGCTAACGAGAAGCGAGGAGTCGTCGCCAGTCAGCTCCCCGCTCGTTTAACGTGATTAATTCGGGGTATCCTCGCGGTCAGGGGAGGGTCGGGCGGAGGGGTGGTTTCCGCAAGTTCGGAATCGACGGCGGGGGGTTGCGCGCGGGTCTTAAGCGGCCACGAAAGTACACAGAAGTGTTTCATACAGCGACGATTATGCAAGCCGTCCGGGTTGATAGATTATATGCAGCTGAAACGTGTCAGTCTGAAATTGATCACCGCCGTTGCTGTCGTTGCTGCTGCTGCCGTCGCCGCCGCAGCCGCCACCGCCGCTTCTGCTGCCACTGGCATCGTGGCATGCACGGAACTAGTAGGCCTGACTGCCTCGCAGCAATGACGTCGTCACCGACATTGTCTCGACGTCCTGTCGCTCTAAGGAGGATCGCGCGCAAGGCCTGAAAGGCACGTAATGCAGCCGCGAAGGACGATTAATGGACGCTCAGCGTTCATTTAATGCCCCGAATAGCTGCCGCTCGGGACACGCGGCTGGACCACCACCTCTGCACCCTTCGCCAAGACGATGACGTCACAAAGACAAACTCCTTCCAACCAGGAGTTTCGGCCAGGACGGGAAGCGAACGCTTTGTGCCGCGCTTCGACTCGCTCGTCGCCACCCCTCCACCCCCGACTTCCGGTGTTATGAATTTTGATCGGCTCCTTGTGCACGCCAGCACCCTCCGTTCCACCCCTCCCGATAGAAATTCAATCGGAGAAACCGAATATCGCGGAGCGTCCGATTCGGTTGCGGGCGCGTGCGTTCGGTTTGCACGGGTTTCTCGGTCCACTTCCGGTTTCGAGGGGGATGATAAAAATCGAAATTGATCGACCCCTCTTGGAGCCTCCCTCGGTTTATCAAGGTGGTCCCTTTAGGAGGGAATCGCTCTCGGCGATGAAACTTGAAGGGGTGACGGTTCGCTTCTTCGGTCTGACCAAACTTTGACTCTGATCACTTGGTCCGAGTCGAGCGCGCGCGCTAGAGGATCTTTAAGCTACTATGCCATGAATTTTGATGAACCTTATCCGCGTGAGTGTGTGTGTGTGTGTACCGAGGAGGAAAAGTAATTGTATCCGAGTAATTGAACGTCACAGCGAGCCGATGATCGGTTTACCGGAAGTTTGATTTAAATATTTCGCAAAGTATATCGCCATCCCAGGAAAAGCGCATCCCACTGACTCGGACTACGTGACTACTGAAACGGATCGTGATTGGAATTTTAATTAAATTTTAATCAGTTCGGTGATCCGGGGTAAGAGATATTCTGCCCCTAAGATAAATGTTTCTGGCTCGCCCCACTCGCCTGCTCGTTCGCCACTGGAAAAAGATGGCGATTGTTCCCTAAAGGGGATTCGAATGGTCCACGCCTTATCGCGAGTTACCGGATTCATTAATTCCCGGCGCAAATGCGCGATTGCTAATTCTCCGCCGACGTTACTACCGCGTCCAATCTGGCGATCGGCCGTTTTCCAGCCGCAACCCCCCGTGTATCCGCGGAAGAGAGGGATGGATGGGGTGGAAGAGAGTGGAAAGAAATGTCGCGGCTAAACGGAGAAATTAATTTTTCATCGAAAGCAATCCTTGTCGAGAGAAATTATTGATGATCCTTCATAATTAATGTATGTACTTGTACCGTATTATTAATCTATGATGTTTGTAGTTTACAGTGGGGAACGTTCCTAGTCGAAGGGATCTATTTTGGATGCGTTTAATATTCATTAGGGGATTTTTATCGCGTGGAATAAAAAGCTGGATGTAAATGAGCGATATCGATTATTCGAGTTGTGGAAGGTTAATTGAATCTCACCTATAACAGTGATTAGAATAAGAAGGCCAAGGACGACCGCCGTTAAGATGACGGACGCGTCCGTTAAGAATGGATTCTCCGTCGAGGCATTTCCGGCGTGGCCGACGCGGTCCTCCATGTTGCCGGCCGGTCCTTCCGGTGGCGCGCGCGCGCGTGCGTCTCTCTCAGCCACTAGTCATCACCTTCTCCGGCGTTGCTGCATCATCTTCATCCTGCCAATCCGTTCACTTCAAATCTTCCGCACCGTCCGGTGGAACGTCCGCCATTGAATCCTCGACGTCGCCAGCATCGAAAAGCCCTCGTACATCTTGCTTAAGACTCGCTTCCTCCTTCCCCGAGAGCTTCCCTCTCTCTCTCTCTCTCTCTCTCTCTCTCTCTCTCTCTCTTCCTCTCTTCTCACTCTCTAAGTCTCGCTCGTAAACCCAATTTTTACCTCGGCGGAATCACCAAAATCCACTACTTTCTCGTGCTCGGACATCGAGGTGCCTATCCCTTTGTGCCTGTGAAGCAAAAATTCCAGGGAAAAGGTTAGCCGGGACTTTTTCGCGCGAGGTCGAGGCTCTGAGATTTCATAAAAGTTTTCCATGTGTTTATTTGAAATATCGAGAGGGGCGAGTAGTGAATCGGCTGCGCCACGATCCGAAGCAGAGTTGGTCACGGTTGGACACAATGGAACGGCGGATCGGTCGCGGTCGTTATCGCGACAATCGAGAATCGTTCGGGGCCAAAGTTGGCGAGCATTAGTATGTCTCCGAGCGAGCGAACGGCATAGTTTAACGGGTAAAAATGAAAAATGAAGCGATCACGCGATGCATTTAAAAAGGATAAACGCTGATCGAGCAGAGGCAGGCTCGCTATCGAATTTTTCGCCTGTGAATGGCGCAAACGACTGGAAATTTCCGAATGCATTCACGAAAGATTAGCTTTATCGGTCCACGTGAGATCGCTGAAATTGGAGAAATCGCTCAGGAATAATTGCCAGTCCAGAGCGCGCATACTGTGTTACGACGAGACCTGGGCTTATCGAAAAATATCACTTCGGCGCCACGGAAAAAATGGCGGTGGTGGCCCCGCGGGGGTGTGCAGGGAGGGGCGCGGGGGCACGGACAAAGCCAGAACGATAATCGAGCGCCATGCGAGAGATTATCTTTCGAGATCAGTACGGAGGAGAGTGCGCGGGGGCAATCGCGCAAAAGCGTTTCCTGGCCAAATCAATTTTTTCTCCAGCCGTCACTTGGCCACGGCCGTAAAAATCCAACCCCCGCGCAAACACGCGCGCGCCCAAAGCGGGAAAAGAGTTTTTCAATGCATGTGTACCTGTCCCGGAAACACTGGAGGAAAACTTTCTTTCACGAGAGAATCATTGTTTCACGAGATATCACTCTCCTCCCTCATTCGTATCCTCAGTGCTCGAATATCTTTTCGAACAACAATTCTCCCTCTTCGTCCGGTTGTTATACAGGTTTTCATGTAGATTCGCGTAGCTATCGTAAACGCTTCGAAAAATCAACCGTAAAAATAGACCGATGCACACGATACATGGAACACTACACCGTTTACATCACGCTAAAAAACATAAAAGTTTTATTGCAAATTTTTTTCCCTACCGAGTTACTTGATGTAGTATTCGTAAAATAACGTTCATAAAAATAAACGCATCCGCGACGGATATTGGCGAAATAAAATTTTCTCCTTACTAAAATTAAGATACTTGCTTCCTTGCGTGATACGGGTCTAATTTGACTTGTTTATTCGAGAAACGTAAAATATCTCTGTTTACTCTGCCGCGAAGAGGGCTAATAAAATAAAAGATATTAACAATAAAGTACGTGAGCGGAAGCTTTAAAAAATCGTTATTCCACTCTAATAAGCTGTGCAACAACGCAAGGATAAAATTCCCCCTCGCAGTAACTAAGTAAGCCTTGCGAGAAGAAGAATTTAATCGTTATATTTTTTAATTCCTCGCGCGATGAGCTAGAGGCAAGATGGAAATGGAGATGGAGATGGAGATGCAGATAGAGATGAAGAGAAAGGGAGGAAGAGACGTAGGAGGATATAGCGGTAGAGGGGTTGAAGGAAGCAAGAGTATCCTTCGTATCTCGTTTCACCATTAGTTAGTCGACCAAATTTGTACAGTCGATCGTTTTTGTCGGTCTCACTTGACTTCTGCTAAGCTGCAGGGCGGTACGAGAGAAAGAGAGAGAGAGAGAGAGAGAGAGAGAGAGCGCTAACATCTCTCTGTAATATGAGGAAACTTCAGCAGCTTGGGAATTAAAGCTGAGGCCGATTCGGCTAATAAATGGAAAAAGTAGAAATAAAGTGCAAGGATTTTCTACTCAAGGACTCTGGTCAACCTAAATTTATCACGTAAGGACGACATGTGTATCGAGTGATATCCACGTGTCGCGCAAAAAGAGAGACAGAGAGACAGAGAGAGAGAGAGAGAGAGAGAGAGAGAGAGAGAGAGAGAATCGCACAAATGATTGGATTAATGGAAACTGGCGTCGAGAGACGTTTGAATCATTCTTCCAGGGTAAATTGCGAGGATAATAAATTGAGAGGAGAAGGTCCTTTAATCCCTGTACGAGGTCATCTTCTCGTGCACCGAATGAAATAAAATAATGAACTCGAGGAAAAGATCTCTCTCGCTAATCCGAACACAACATCGAATCGAGTAGAATTTAATTAAAAGGGAACTGCCGCATGTTAGAATGCAGCAGCAGCGGAAGCAGCAGCGGAAGCTGCAGCCGAAGTGGCAGCGCGAGGATCCTGCAGCTCCTGCTGCAAGCATGAAAATTCGCAAAGGACTTTAATCTACACACGCAGCGATCTCTTGGCGAAGTGGTCCACCGCGTTTAATTAACTCAGCTTCCCGCAGGACTGCTCTTAGGCACCGGCGGAGTCGACGGGTTTGTTTCAAGAAGGAGCGGCCCCGGGATTTGCATTTATATTGGCGTAACGCCGTATCTTCAATCTCCGCGAACGGGAGCGTCGCGACGCCGTTACATTCCGCGATGACGATCGGCCGTTATTGGTCTCGCGGCGAGTCGTAAGTTTTCCGACATTCCCGATTGTTTGCCAACCGTGAAAAGCACCGTCGACGGAGGGGAGGGGAAAGGAGAGGTCGAGCCCGGATAAGTGTCCCGTAAAACGTCGAACGATCCGCCGATAGGAAGTCGCGGGAGTAACGAGCACAGCCTGCTGCAACCCCTTTATGTGCGATCGTTCCCTGAAAAATGGCGTGCTTTACATTGTAATAATGCTGCCTCGACTCCCGCCGCCCTTCATAAGCTGCAAATTGGAAAACCGAATGATTGCCAGGCAACGTCTGTGTTACACCGGGAATGCTTCAATAATGCCCAGCCTCTTCCCACCGCTGCTGCTCCTCCGGCGGCCTAACCTCTCGCCTCTCGCCACCCCCTCCTTCGCCGCGGCAATTTACGAGCGGATTTTATAATCCGATCTGTCGCGGGGAGAAAGCTGAGAATCGAAGGACGACCAATGGGAAACCTTGCGCCGATAATACGAACTCCCCAGGACGAGTTGTTCTCCAATCGATGGAACAAAGGGATGGAGTTTGCCGGATTAATACTCTCGGGGTGGCGAAAGCGGGTAGACGGGGGGAGGGAGGACGCCCTTTGAAATCGAAGCGGAAGCTTAGAAAAGGAAGTTGCGAGCCGCGCTGGGAAAAAGCGGAGCGCGGGAGTCGAGGGCTGATCATTAGGGGATAAAATTCAAAGCGGGGGGCAGAGGGGGGTGGAAAAAAGTTGTAGAAAAGTGGGCGAGGCCCGGTAGGATTTCCGCTCCGCGGATTAGAGCTCAGACCGAAGTATCGCCATGCCGATCTTCGTGTTCGTAGTTGCAGGTCGTTCGATCAACGTCGCCGTGCTTTTCTTCGAGGCACATCAATTATTTCCAAGTTGCAAGAACAACGAAGCTCCCGGGGAAAGGCCGGGGAGGGGCAGGGGGTTGCCGTACCTAGGTTGCGAGGAGCGAGACGCGGCGATTGTGTCTGTGCCAAGGAAGTGGAAAGTAGAAACTACGTCACACAATAGAACGGCGGGCGGGGGTGGAGGGAAAAAGCGAAACTCAGTGGGAATAATGCGAATACCGAGGAGAAAGCGCGGCGGGAAGTAGGTTATGCCTGATTATCGATCTCTCGATCATACTTAGCGACTGTGCGCACCCAAGTGCGTTGCCAAGTCGTTTACCCTGGATCGCGACAAACTTCCACGGCGAGAATACCGGAAAGAACCCCCAGCGCCAATTTCCCATTAAAATCAAATTCAACCGGGCTAAATCTCCCGGACCGGAGAGGGTGAGTGGGCTTGCTTGGCTTTTTATTTGCAACGAACCAGTTGCCAAGTACACGAGTTTGAAACACGAATGCGATTGCTAGACCGACTCTCTGCCGTCTATGTGCGCGCGAGAGTGTATGAAAGCGCGCGCGCTCGAGAGTTCTTGGCGCGGGTACACCCCCGAAGAACCGGAAGTCGAATGGACTTGGCTCCGCGAAACGTCGCGCATATTCCGAGAGAGATGCAAAAAACTGAAAGGATTACGTTTCGCGATTAGATCCCCCGATTGCGATAGCGTCGCACCCCGAAGGATTTCTTTTTTTTTCTTTTTTCCGGTCGTCGTCTCGATCTTGCGTTTGTCGCCTTTATCGATTATCATTGAAAAAGGAGAGGACGAGGAGGGGCGAGTAAGGTGTGAGGGGGTGGCGTGACCCGAATAGTTCCGGCCATCCGCGCCTTGGTATTCGGGGGCTGATATGCATGAAGTTGATGCAAATCACCGTGGATGCAGGCAGGGAGAAGGAGAGAGGAGCCATCGGGGTAATCCGGGACAGCCGCGGGTAATTACGGGCGCCCGAGGCCGAGATTTCCCGTGGAGAATCGCCGATGAATTCCGACGGGGGTGAAGGCGCGCCGCACCCCCGATGCTAACGACGAACCTGATAGCGAGCGTTCGACTCCAGCGACAACCAGCAATTTTCTCATTGTCGATGCATCTAATAATACCGGCATTTCGTGTCCCGGCCAACTTTTTACCCTGCTCTGCACACCCCCTTAACGAACCAAATCGCATTCGCTAAAGTATTCCGAATGTTCTCGGTGAATCGCTTAATAATCGTCGCGAGGAATTCGCCATTTAACATAATAAAAAACGGGGCAAAACGAAGGAAATTGCAGCTCGGGCGACAGGAATTTATCCCGTGGATTTCCGATTCCGTCGTCTAAGAAAATGACGCAACACTGGCAGCCAGAGCGCACGGGGGTTGTTAGGCTGGAAAAAGATTCACGTCCACGCTGTAATTTTTTTTTACAAGGGAGAGGGGGAGCTCCAAGACCGAGCGAGCGATTCTTATCGCCTTATAACAGGACATAAAAATTGGTGGCGAGAATTTTCATTGGCTACTTTTTATGAATTAGATTGCGGCGCGCGTTCGTCGAAGAAATTGCTTCGAAGAAATGTTAGAGAGAGAGAGAGGGGAGTGGGGGACGGTTAGATTTATTTGCTCTAACGAAATTATTCTGCAGGAAGGACCAAGCTGGTGTTTTTGGTATTAGAATTGCTTGTGGTCGGTGGGGATCTTGCCAGTGGGGATGACTGGTGGTGGTGGTGGATGATTGGCCAACCTCGTTGGTTCCCATGTATAAATTCCTATAGTGGTTCCTCGAACGGTGGGCTGCAGGGCATTCTGCTGAGTTCTACTCGGTAGAAACACTTGTTGGTTCTGGCAATCCTCCAACAAACCTCCGGGCCCTGTACATACTACTAAGGAACCATAGCCTCCTACTATCCAGCTACGAGTAACTACGTGACTCTTCGTACATACATTTGAAACGGGGATAAAAAGTCCGAGACTCTCTCGAATAAGCAAGTGAACTATTTTATGATAAACGCTTGCGGCCAAGGTGGCTAGAATACAGATTCTGAAACTGCGAGATATAAATTATCATATTTCTGAAATGGGAACGGGGTGTAGCGGACGTACAGTCTGGTCTTTCATCTTTTCTCTTCTCTTCTCTTCTCTTCTCTCGAAATTGAACTTTAAACAAAAACTCTAAGACGCACGAGGAAACTTCCACTTATACTGCTCGAGCAAATAAGCAGCAACGCATAACGATAAGTGACAGTTTACACAGGTTTTCCCGGATGAAAACTCTAAAGCAGAAGTTACAGCGATGAAGTGGCTGGCTCCCGGAAAGTTTTTTACTAGCGAGCCAAGTTCCTAATTTTGCCGTTTCGCGGTATAACAATAATAATGGTATTAGCGAATATTACAAAAGCTCGCGAGGCCCGTGACCCGTTTCGGATGGAAAAAGCGTGTACATGAAAATGGGGGAGGACGTTGAAATCAGCTTTGAGGAATTGTTCGCGCGAGAAAAAGTTTATAGGAGAGAAGGACGCGCTCGCCGCTAGGTGAGCGTGAGCGAAGAGATGGAAGAAAGAGGAGGAGGAGGAGGAGGAGGAGGAAAAAGAAAAATAAGTTTGTTGGAATTCTTGGCCCTCGATACTGTGTTACACTTGTATTACGAGTGAAACGGTACTGGGGGTTGGGTTCTTTTGCCGCTCATCCATCAAACCACATCTTTCTGGCTAAAGCCTCTGAAAGTGTCGATTAAGACTACTCAGATGCGATCTCGATTTCTAGATCGACTGCAGGAGGAACGAGCTAAGCAAGCTAATGACTTTCCAATATCAATTTGTTTTTGCTCGACGACTCGGGAAAGCATTTACCAGGGTCATTTACACTTCTCGATAAGGAACATCAACAACGACACTGCCAATGGCAATTCGTTAAAAATATCCTTGGAATCTGTTACGCGCAATGGAACTATATCCATTTGCAAAAAATGTCTTCCCCCTTAAGATAACTCGCGTTTTGTGTAATGCCCTTTATCAAATTTTTTATAGGCCGCTTATACGCTGTAATTTCCTTCTTTGCCACGTCCCCTTTTGTAAAGAAACGTAACAAATTCCATTCCTAGGGAAAATTATGTTTATAGCTCGGGAGAAGGGGGAGAGACAGGGAGGAACATCTAGTGAATGTTACCTCGAGGAGGTAGCTGCTATAAACTTCCTCTTTCTACCTTACGTTTTTACGATTGCTTTCGAGTGTTTTTAAGCATTTCTTCATAAATATCTGGCAAATATTTGCGTGGCACTCGCCGAATGAGAAGCTTCAAATATCGTATTTCCAGGGAAAGCTCTCTGTCGCTAATTAATTTCATTAAAGAAAGTGATCAATTTTAAAGTGGTTGTAGTCGGCGAGTCACTTTTTTCGTTAACATGCCATTTTCTTGCAGAAGTACCCTTTGATTTAGCATTATCGTTTTCCGATATTATAGTTCCTCAGACCCTGACCTTCCTAACTGTGAAATTCCAATTTCAATGATAAACTATACAGAGATTAACAATTACAATGTAGAGAGAGAGAGAGAGAGAGAGAGGCACAGTGTATAAAATCTAGGAATGCCGAAATTAAAAATGATTGCAAAGAGACCATACGGGGAGGAATTTATAAAAGTAAGAATTTTTAATAAACTTGAAATTAGGTCGCTCACACAAACCATGTTACTCTCTTTGAAAAAATAGAGGATTTTATTTTACAATAAACTTTATCTGCAATAAACGGTTCATTTATATAAGCTAAGTAATTCCAGAAAAGCGTAAGACTTTTAATTTTCTGTAAACTCAATCTTGGCCGTGTGGGTCATTAAACCGAAAAATATCGAAATCGTATCAGCTGGAGTACAAAGAATTCCAGCCACTGCAGCTTTCATCCGGTTCAAGTGGTGAAAAGGGGAGAAAAGAGTACTGGGGGGTGGTGGAGAGTTTATATAGACGATAAAGCTTCAATGATTTCGTAGCTTTCATTTCGGGGTTAAAATTCTGAAATCGTGCATTTGGCAGAATCATTTAAGTTCGCACTAAAGTGTAGGTGAATTATGTTAAAAGAAGCGTATTCGCAGGAACCAGGGTAAGAGGGTAGGGGGATGCAAAAGTCGATGCAAAGCAAAAGTTTAAGTGATTATTGTCGTGAATTTCGCGTATCTAGAAAACTCGTTGGGCCGCGATAACATTATTCAGAAAGGTGGAAACCAAGAGAGGGGGAGAGAGAGAGAGAGAGAGAGAGAGAGAGAGAGAGAGAGAGAGAGAGGGAAAACGAGAGACCCCCTTTCCCCGCCCCGGTCTCATTCCAACGATCGTTAGCAGAGGTCCCGACACGTAAATAAAGCGAATGCTAGCTACTTGTCACTTGCACAAAATTACATCCATTTATCCTCGGCGTGCCGCTGCTTCCACTGCGGTAAAAACCGAAGGGGGTGAGGGGGAGGAGACTTTCGGTGAAGTGGTACCAGCAGGGTACCGTACCGTAAACGATCCAGAATGCCAGCAAAAGGTACCACGCGCGCGCGCGCCGGATAACCGAAAAGTTATCGGTCTAGAATCGAAATGAAATCGAAATGAAATCAAAATGAAATCCAGATAACATAACAGCGCCATCGCCATCGCCTGCGACACATCGAGCGAGAAATCGCGTCGAAAGGAATGGCCGGGGATGGAATATTAAATTGCAATCCAAAAAACATAGCTGCGGTATCAGTGGGATGTACTCTTCGAAAGTCATTAATATAATTAAAGGAGATGGTTTAATCTCCGATTGGCGGCAAAATCCTCGATGAAAAGAACCTCGGTCGAGTCTGGCTTTGCCGCGAGCAATCCAGTAAACAGGTTTTAATCTTCGTGATAACGCTGCGTGAATTTAATGCGGCCGCGTACTCGGGGGGAAGAAATTTGAAGGAATGCCATAATCGAAAGTTGAGGGCAACTCTCGGTGTAGCATTAATGTCCAAATTGTTTAATGACCGTGCACGCAGGCATTAGGCAGCCGCAGCGTGCAAATAAAGCCGGTTGCGCGCATATACATTCCCCGTGGAGAGTTTCTCGCAGTCGTAAAATCCGGGCCGGTCGCCTGCGATTCGCAACTCGAGCAGCCAACCGCGCAACGGAGTCGTTAACAGCCCGGTTCTCCGGGAAATGAACTAATTCGTTGCCTCACCGGCATTAGAATCGGTCGCGTTCTCACGATTAGTTCGATCTTAATGCGCAATTGACCTATTTCCGCCATGCAACTGAATTTCACTGGGAATGCTTTAACGCGATTCTCCAAACGCCAGCCTAAGTAACTCGGTAAACACTAATGGGGGGGGGGGGGGGGGTCGAATGCTTCGCTAGCCTTATTGACGGAGTTTTCGTCGATCGCAAGGGATGATGATGATGATGATGACGATGATGATGGTGGTGGTGGTGGTTTTGTATCAACAGTTGAAACACCCGACGACACTTGGACATGAATATTCTCTGGTTTGCGAAACTCGCTGAACCGGTAACTCTCCATTTATCGATACTTCGCGTATCTAGCCCAAATACTGTCTGTAAGCAACCCCCTACCACCCCCCCCCCCCGGTACCTCGATTGTAATCCTGATATCGGATGTTAATGGTAAATTCGTGACAGATTCCTAGAGAGCAGTTCTCTCGATTGAAATCCTGGAGTCTTAGCCGGGCGATAAAATCGAGCGCTTGAAAAGTTTCTTCGCGTTGGCGGCGGAGGGGGGTGGGTGAGGGGATACTAGAGAAATGGATTTCATTGTGCTTAAAGCTCTCCCCCTCGTATTTTTTACCACCGCATCAGATCTGTCTCCGTCTCATTATGCAATTTCACGGTTTCGCTAGAAGCCGAGTCTATCCAGTTCTATCTCCGAGACCCCTCTCCTCCTCCCCTCTCGTCACAGGTCTCACCACCCTCATCCTCCCGCGGCAACTGCTTTCTTGCTTGCCTCCAACGGGAATAATATCCGGCTATTTTTATTTTTAGAGCTTCCCTTAACGTTGCGACTTCTCTATTTTATAATGCGATTACATTATACTACTTGCAAGGATCCAAAATAGGTCATGTAAGAAATATGTATATCTCTCCGGGGGAGCCAGTTTAGCGGGGGATATGGCGGTAGCTCGAAAGATTAATTCATGAAAATGTAAATCAGTTTGTTTATCGAATACCGAAGCTCGCAACGAAACAGAGATCAGCTATAAAAGGGATACATATTGTTCTCGATATTACATCCGAAATGCGAAACCACGCTTTTTTCATGAATATATTTGCCCGGGCATTCTCTCTTCCACGTTGGAAACGGATCTTTCTTCAAGCCCACCCCCCACCCCATTCCTCTTTTAAGAAAATGACACAATTCTCCCTTCACTGTTAGCGTAAACTTACAAATCCTTCCTGTTTCCGCACTGTGACTCGGTGTAACGAGAAAATAGGATTTCGCCATGATTTTTGCGGCGTAATTTAACATAATTTTCTCCTCGTACATTTTTCTCCTCTGAAAGCAAATGTTATTTTCACCTTCCTTGAGGAATCAGCGATCCATTTAAAATCCTGAGAGTCCCGTGGAAGTACTCATTTTACCTATAGCTTTGCTCCGCCGGCAGTATCGAAGTTTTTTTATCACTTTAGCCGACACTCGAGGATTGGAGTTGGTTCGAGAGAAAGAGAGAGAGAAAGAAAGAAAAGAGAGAGAGAGAGAGAGGGCGCACAAGCAAGGGGTACGCGTGCTAAATCCGTGACTGACATCATCGGAAAATTCCAAATGCACTGGATATAGAAATATTATGGATAGAAATACGAAGACGTTAGGGTGATTGCAATTTCCCGCGCTCAATCCTTTTTCCGCCAAGTCTAGTGCGCGTAAAGAGATTTCTCCAGTTGCACTTTTCTCTATCGCTCGGACGGATCTTTTCAAGCTAATAGGATCAAAAGGAAAGATAGAGGGGGAGAGGGCTGGTAGCTCCATAAGCAAACAGAGAGAATTTAATTTAATTAAAAATAAGCTCTCGTCGCTGGTGGCGGAAAATTCAGCAAAAAGAGAGCAAGGACTAGACATTTCCGTATCATCGGAGATGTCGCGGATTGCGACAAGGGAAAGTTGTACCGAGGGAGGGGAAGGGTGACAGGTACATTTTGTCACAACTTCTGCTCGACAATGCTCTCGTATGATGATCACACCCTTGTGCGTTCTCTCTCTCTCTCTCTCTCTTTCCCTGCGGATAAATGCATTCGAGTTCATCGATCATCACGCAAGTTAAATGCAGCGTGTCTGCTAGACGTCGCGCAATTTGACACGGGCGCGCTTTTTGGAAAAATCGATCGGATGTAACGTGTGCAGAGCGATGTCAGCCAGACGCGCCACGTTGCTTGTCATCGGCCATTTATCATCCTATCCTTCGAGAGCCGTCGCCAATAAAACTTCTTCCGTATTCCATGCTAGCGCCGAATTGGCGGTGAAGAGCGTCGGTAGCTGAGAGCCGATGGCAGCGGTGATGGCAGCGGCGGCGGTGGCGGTGGTGGTAGCGCCCCGATGGCAGCAGCCACAGTAAACCGCACACACATCGCACGTCGCGCTTTCAACATCGAACATCGCACAACGCGCTCCGCGCGTTCTCTGACAGTCGATTCGAATCTACTTCAACTGCCAAAACAAGACTATTCGATGAAATTCCTCCCTCTCGCAGATAACCGATTGAACCGAAACTTCGCATTCCCATCCACCTAACGAATATGTGCTACGGACATTAAATCGATTTTCCGAATCAATTTACTTTGCTGGTAAATGACGATCGGGGAAGGGGAGATCTGAAAAGTCCCCAAAATTTATCGGGAAAATTAGAGGGTGGGGAGAGAGGGCGATGATCGTTGAATTAAACATGAAATCATGCGAGGCGTGTCCCTCGAGCGAACCGGAAGTGATGGCCCAGGTGCATGGGCGTGTGTCGAGGAAATTGATCGGTGTCTCCGCGCGAGCTAATTATTTGGATTATTTCGTCGCGTTCTCCGAGATTCAGCGCTGCCGAGAAAGAGAGAGAGAGAAAAGCTCCGAATGAATTCTGTGATGAAGCTTTCGCGCGCTACGTTCTCGCGGCAGGCACAGGTGCCGCTAACAATAGTTAAAATTATTCAAAGGAATCAACTTTTTTCATTCGGACCGAACGAAGAATTGTCGGCGTTCGAGCAAGACCAAGGCGGAAACTGCGAACCTCCAATGACAGGAGTTCTCGAGTTTCGAGAAGTCGGCCGGATGTAAAAACTTTGCGAAAAGTTATTTCCAGATTCAAAAGAAGCTTCGAATCCCTAACGAACTTTAGATTTTAATGACTGGATGCTGCATTCTCGTTACTGAATAGAGTGGACCGCTGGTGTGGTTTTAAAAGGCAAATACGTTTCTACGTTCGTTCGCCGGTTCGTTCGTTCGTTCGTTCGTTCGTTCGTTCGTTGGTCGGCTCATTCGTTCGTTCGTTACACGCTCAAAATGAAAATTTATTGGAAGTTAAGCGGGAATTAATTAGAAAAATTTGATCCACTTAATATTAATTAATGGCACGATTTAATTACTCCGCGATAATATTTACCGCGCGCGAAGCCAAAATTGAAAGTAAGCTTATGTCATCCACGAGAGTGGGGAAAATGCTGGATATGCCGGGAGAATTTCCTAATAAAATGTGAAAAAACCATCTATCATCGCGAGACGCATAAAATATTTTGCCACGAACATAAACCATCACTTGGCATTTCTGTTAAATAAATTCTCACCGTGGAGTGGGTGCATTGTGTGTATACGTATAAAAAACTCAAGAATATTTCTTAACTTTTATACAAGAGAAGGTAAGATTGGGAATTTAGAAATTTTAATATTCCTCGATGAAAAATCCTAACGATTTTTCACTTCTACAAATATTTCAAGAATTTTCCGATGTAATATCAAAAATATCAGAGGAAGGCCGGTGATGGTGGTCATCGACTGATGCGTTGTATAAAAAATTCAAGCGGAGCACGCACGAGGCTTTAGCATAAACCATGAAGGTGGAGGAGGCTCGCATCGGCGGCATCTCTTGGCTAAATCCAGTCGTGGTTGTATAATTGGAAAACTACATTAAGTGGAAAGATAGGAAAGACTTTAATGCACAATTCGCGTAACGAGCGGATAGAAGAGATTGTGCGTTGTGTGCCGCTCCAACTCAACGTTACTCAAAAACCAACGAAAACCAAGCAAAACAAGAAATCGGAAGAAGCAGCGCGGAATCAGCATAAAAATTACATTAATCTTCATATTAAATTTCTTCTTGCGCACATTTAAAAGGAAGCCGGCCCCGTAACAATATCCGCGATAATACCCTGTATGAAATTTTTGCATGTAAAATTATACGACGAATTTTCCATAATGTCTCGTAAAAATCTAGCGGATAATCTTTAGAACATACGTAAAGTGAAACTGCTACTTTGCCAGGCATTCAATCTTAGATATTTTCCAGAAATATTTACTCCTCGCGGAACCTTAAACCTTTTATCTATAAAATTTTAATGAGGAAACTTTTAAGAGAGAGTTTTTTGCCAACCTCTCTCTGCCCCCGGCCACCCTCTCTCCGCTCCAGCCTGTCCACGCGATAGAGCAAAGTCTCTCTCTCTCGCGAAAACGTCGTCGTATCACCTGGGAATCATTGATTCGCCGGAAATTCAGCCTGCCTCTTCGGCTGAAATTGTCGAGCGGGAATTTTGTACGAGTCGCGAGGAAAACCCCTTTTGTTTACGCTCCGTTTTATTGTTGGCGCTAAGGTTCTTTGGCGGGGAAACGACGCCACAAATTCAAAAACACGTTACAGTCTGTCGTACAAATCCACTGGATAATCTTTCGCTCGCACGTAAAGCCCCGCAAGTGCGCTTTGAATATTATCTTTCCGCTTTATTTATTTACAACAGGCTTTAGCATCCGAGCCGCGAAATACGTGATAGTTTAAAAATGGAATGGACGAGACAAGGAAAAATCCAGGCGTGTTTCCAATCGCGGTAAGCGCGCGGAATATTCGAGTAATGGCGAACGGGGGGTGGCCATTGGCCACGTAGAGGCCATCTCGTAGGATCCGGAGCGTGCAAAAAGTACAAAAGATCCCGTAGCTGCAACGCGAAACAGCGTCATTGCTAAACCGGTGGCGGCAACGACCGCGGCGCCTCCTCCAAGTTTTCCAGTGCATCCGTGATGCGAAACGTGCGGTGCTTTTCCAGCAAACAACCGGAACTCTATCGTTCACGCCCGCGCCCGCGCCCTCCATTATTCGGCCATTTTGAAATATTAAGAGTTCCACGAAACGCGCGGTTAATCTCGCGCGAGCAACTAATCGCGCAAAGAGGCCGCGCAGTTTATCAACCCCCGAAATACATTCTCGATTTGCCTCACGAGCGAGCGATGTTTCTTCCACCTTCCCTGACACTTTCACAGCTGACGGAAGGAACTCCATCGCTTCCTTGACCCCCCCTTGGTGATCCCGACCCATCGGGAAACCATCGTCGACCACCGCCCCCTTCGAATTTCGCGGAGAGCAAGAGGCAAAAGAGGTTTTTTGCTCTTTTCGCGAACAGCCCGAGGGGTCTCCACATTCGCCGCTGGCCGTTGTTGCATTCGTTGTTCGGCCATTTTGAAATATTAAGGGCGCTATGAAACGCAGTTAGTCTCGCGCGAGCAGCTAATTGCGTGGAGGCAATTTACTGGTGTGCCAAGCAACGCATTTAGCATCCTCGTGGAAAGATAGTTTTTAAATTTTAACGCTCGCCCGCCACGCCGGTTGTTACCTGGAAAGAAACTGCGAGAAGGAATTGCGCGTTTTATTCATTCGAAATGATCCGCCGGCTCAAGATGGAAACTGGTTATGCTCCTACAAACATTAGCTAGGGCGGCCTTAATCCGAGAAAAGTGTTAATGAAAATGCTACTTTCGCGAGAATAACAGAAATTACCTACTACCCCCACCGTCTCTCTGATACGCGCACGACTTCCATGCCGAGTACATCGTCGGACGAACCCCGAGATTCAAAGGGGTGGGTGGTGCCACTTACAGACAACGCTCGTTAAATTAGACCGGGGGGTGGAAGGCGGGGGAGGCGAACAACCCCCTGTCGTCGTTAAAATTGTACGATTCTCGCGTCTTTTGTCGGGGCCATTAGATCGTCGAGGGGGGAGGGGGGACGGGACCATTAGAATGACGCGGTTCGCTTTGGAATTCATACAGGGTGGAAATGACAATCCCTCTCTCTCTCTCTCTCTCTCTCTCTGCTTAGGTGACCAGTCACGTGGGACACGGGACGTGATTTCAAGCCGATGACTCCACTGTGCGGCGTTGCATCGTGACACGCGTGCGTGCACCTATGGACTCTGCCAATATTTCGGGGTGGCGTGTGACGAGTAAATGTCGCCCGGTTACCACCACTACCACCACCATCACACGTTACTACACCATCCCCCGTAATCCTCGAATGTCGTTCAGTCGGATTTTTCACAGTGGCGTCGCTACCCATCGTCGACTGCTACCTGAAATTTGCCACGTCCAGCCGCGATCCGGTTATCTCAGAAAACAATTCCATTATCGGGATACCGAGGAAAATTGGGTGGGTTTTCACTGAATCGCCTCGTCTCCCCGCGCGCCAACAGCATGTTACACATGCCTCATCATCATGTGGCAGACGGAGCAGCCGCTGCTGTTGCGCAGTCTTCCATTTTGATTTCGCGAAAGTAGTATATCTCGCGAAAAAATCAGACGGGAAAATTTCTATTGTAACGGAGATGAAATTTTCCACGGAATAATACATGCGCGCGTCTACTTGTGCGTGTTAATGTAAATTATATAGAGTTACGTTTATATAAATTAACTTTCATGAGTTTGTTTCTCATTATTCGTCCAGCATTTAACGTCCGGCGAGTACAAAGGGCAAAATTTATAACATTTTCACTTTAATGGAGATATACCTACTTTTTGCTCGCCAGCTTTTGTGCGTGTGTGTTAGAATCGTGTATTTATGGCTTGCTGCTAATTTCACGATGTCGTCGCGTTAAAGAACAAACGACCCTTGCGCAAGCTTGCTTTGTTTCCTGATAATCATGGCTGGGTGAGCGGGGAGGGGGAGGAGGTTCCTCTAGGGGCAGTCCTGCAGAATTGGTATAGATCAGAATCAATATTTTGCGTTTCTCTCGAACCAACGGTGATTTCGTTGAGAATCGTAGGAATTTTTCGCGCGAGACCAACGTAAAATAAGCAGACGATACACGGGAATGTACTGCAGTGCGCGATGCGTTAATTAAAAATAAACATAATTACAATATCTGTTCAATAAAGAGTATTAACGAGAGCAGAGTGGGCTCTCATCCGGCGTGTACATAGAGAGAGAGAGAGAGAGAGAGAGAGTGGTTTATCAGGATCACGATTATTTAAAATATTCCCTTTGATAAATGATTTTTCAGAAGGCAAATATAATGACGAAGGTAATGAGCATTGCCAGGAAAATTGTATCTGTCAAAGCGAATTCGAAATGACCGGATGTTTTATAAAAAATCGAGAGCCGTGGATCGCGCGAGAAATTTTCAGCGATGGGAGAGAGACGAGGGATTGATCATGGGCCGAAAACGAAAAATCGCCCGGGACGAAGGAAGCGCGCCGAAGGCTCATTTGTTAAAATGCATTATTATTAGGAGATTTATTTATCGAAGGACGTAATATTTTATGACAAGAGAGCATTTGCTAATCATTTTGAGCCGATTAATAACACGCTGCCCCGTCTAAAAGATCATTTTTCATTATTACACTGCATTTACTAATCACTTTGAGCTAATTAATAATCTGCCGGCCCGTTTACAACGTCATTTTTTATTCTCGCAGTGCACTTACTAATCGCTTTGAGCTAATTAATAATACTGCCGGGCCGTTTACACTGGAGTTTTTGATCGGGGCTGCTGCCGCTTCTGCTTCTACTCCCGTTACCGCTATTGCTATTGCTCCTGCCAGTGCTACTACCACCAATGTTACCGCTACCATCGCTGGTCTCCGCTGTTGCTGCTACTACTACTGCCCGCTCCTCCTCCTCCATCGGGAACCGGATAATCAATTAAATCGGCGCATCCGTATCGGAGCCAGCTCGTAATGTCTTAATCGCGATCAAGCGCGACTTGGAGTGGCGTGCATTATCGGCACGATACCTGCCGGAAATCCCATTAGCGGCCATTTATTCCTAACGAATGTCCAATTACGGTCGATCGATAACTTTGCGCGTCCGTAACTCGACGCGCGTGCTAATTCCCACTGGCACCGGATGTACGCTACCTACTCGAAAAAGCGTTGCACCGGAAATTCATCTTCAGTCCATCGCTGCTGCCTCTCCCCTACGCCTCCCCTCGAAACGATTGGCCAATTGGATCGAACGACGGGAACGCTCGAGCGGGAAAACCTCCTCGCTCCTCTCCTCTCCTCTCCTCCCTCCCTTCAACCGGAAAATACACTGGAATTCCTAACGAGTTTTACTTCTCCACGAGTTGGCGGAGTCTCCGATGAAAACTCGTGACACGCGATATCCTTTCTTTCGCCGTCTCTCTTGCAAAAGACTTCATTAAATACTTCCGCGGTGCCGCTGTCCTTTCATCGTTCTCCTGGAATTCGATTAAAAGGGAACGCTTTCGGAATGACTGTCGATACGATGACAAATCACTCGAACGATTCCTCGGAATTTTATGCACATCTCGGATAACATTTCCATATTTTAATGGCGCGGCTCCGCTACGGACCCCCGCCAAATTACTTCGAGGCTTTTCTCTCTTTTTTGGAGCCACGCGCGCTTGTACATCCGGAGACAGATACGAAGTCTCTCCCCTCATTCTTCGCGCCATAATCTTTGCAACGTGACTTTCTTGCGCATCTTTGTTTCGCGTCGTTCACCCGGAATGACCCGAGACACGTTCGAAGGGCATTTCTGTGAAATTCCCTTCGAACGGCCGTGCCTGTCCTCGGTCGTACGTTCAATCACAGGTGCAAACGTATATCAGAATTTCGATGAAACGCGTGTAAGCACGGAGCGCCGAGTAACAAGTTTCAACCCTCATCGATTCTCTCCGGCTATAGTTTTCCAATGTCGAATTCGCGCCGTCGCTCTTCCTCCTCCGCTCGCCCGAATTCTTCGCAAATACGATTGTTTCAGGCAACTTGCAAATTGAGGATCGAGAGGCTGGAGGGAGGGACTCTTCCACCGGAAGTTTCAGAGGGTGTGGGGATGCGCCGTGCGGGCCTCAAGGAGAACGAGAGGAGCCCGAGGGTTCCGAGAAAAAAAGGTTCCTCGCCGAGCTTTTCTCGGTTCACCGAGGTAATTCGTCGGCAATCGCGGACCCGCAAACGCAAGGATAACGACACGGTTTTGATGGACCGCGCGTGCACTCTCGATAAGGACAGCGAATTTAGCAAATTACCGCGGAATTACCGTAATGGGAAAACTCTCGACAATGTTGAGGAGGCGAGGGAAGTGGCAGCGAGCAAATTTGAGAAGAAAATAAAGTAGGCGAGAATGCTCGGGTGGCGAGCAGGGCGACAGACGGCTTAATTAAATAATACAAAAGGTGGAGAGATTCAGGATCTCCCGGGGAGGACTCGCTTAATTGGTAAATTCACGTTAGCGGATAGCAGCTTCAAGGGAACTACTCGCCACTTGACGTCCCCGAACGGTTTGCTCGGCGAATTTATACCGGCACGCGAGTCGACTTCGGTTACCGAGAAAACTCCCGGCCACTAAACTTTGATCAAGTCCGCATCTTCGCCCCTAATTATAATCTCCCTTTGCTTCTCGCCGGGCGCTTTCCCATCTCGCTCGCTCGAAAGCCATAAAAGAAGCGACGACGTTCCAGAGAAGCGGGCATACGCGATTCAATAAAGTTGCAGCAGAGATTCCCGCGTCCAGACGGACCGCGATGAGCGGTGGTGGTGATGGTAAGGGATGAAGCGAAGCGGGAGAGACATTCTCTCGTAGAACTCTAATTGGGAGATTCGCGCGAGCTTTGAGAAAAGCCGACATCGGAATGGCAAAATGCTTGCTCGGCTAATTTATAGAAGTGCGCGCCAGTCGACTCTGATTCCGGCCACGACGAAATTCCGAGCGTGCAGGCGAATTTTTCATTCATGCCGCAGGAGGAAGAGGGGCGAGGGAGGGGGAGGGGGAAGAGCAGCAACGAAAGAAGGAAGAGGAAGAAGGTAGCGCTCTCGGGCCAAGTCGCTCAGACGACTGTGTGCGGGAGAGAAACGAATGGCTGGACGAAAACGGGCCGCAATCTTGCTTAAAGCAAACGTACGTGCCACGTAAGTGGAATGTAGGAGATAGAATAGTTTGAATTATACATGGAATGCACCGGCGATAAAGTCAACCTTGGAAAGATGAAGCTAACCATAAGCTTAAAAAGCGATGCTTTAGCATCTGCTAAATCGACGCGCTCGCTATAATGTCACGTAATAAATTCTACGAGCTAGGGGGGAAGGGCCGGCCAATAAAACGCCCTGGCGACGACGGCGGAAGCGAAGAAAAAGCGCAGGTGTCATTAGGTTCGAGAGTTTTACACTCGAATTTTTCCGGGAATGCGCTCTCCCGGCTCGATTTTAAAGGGTGATCGCGCGACTCGAGCGGCGGCGGTTCTACAGGGAAATTTCAATCGTCGACTTTGTCAGAGTTTGGCTGCTCCTTGTCGACGTCGCAAGAGCAACGGCCCATAATTTGATAGAGAGCTCTCTCTCGGAGAAGGGCCACGGAGCTTTTTTCCCGCTTTGAAAAAATTGCCCCGCGCAAGGAACCCGAGCGGAAGAAATTTTATTAGCGTAACTGCGCGCGCGCGCTAGTATACGAGACTCGTTAATTGGCAGGTACAATGTAATCTCGCGGAACGAGAGATGATAACTCTGAAGGAGCGATTAAAAGTGAGATCGGACCACGCGGGATGGATTTATCGGGGATGATCCCGAGTCCAGGGATTCCGGGGATCCCGGGGATTTCTGGGGAACGCCGGAAGGGGCGATCGTAACAAATGACCGGTACAATTGTGCTGGAATTTTCTCGCGGAAACATATATCTTTCGCATTTCATATTTCCGAGATAGGGGCACTTTTGGTACTCCGCTGTGGAGAGTGGTAGTCCTAGCTGTGGTTGGGCAACTGCGATGAAGATACAGCTGGAGGAGCTTTGCCTTAACGTGGCGCAACACACGTCGAAAGAAAGAGAGAGAGAGAGAGAGAGAGAGGGAAGGAGAAAAAAAACTTAATTGCTAAATTCATGAAGCTCTCCGGAGCTGGAGAAGAAAAGGGGCCTCGAAATAAAGCAAAAAAGCACCAACAAGACTGCTCGCTTTCTCAGCTAATTTATCGCGGCTAGCAAGGCGACTCTGATTCTGAAAAACGGCTTTTCGACCGAGCGACTCGGTTTTCCATAAATGAAGCTTTTCCTAATTTCGAGCGAGACTACGAAATATTTAATCCCTCTCCAAGCCTGAAATAAAATTTAAAGAAAATCTTGCCTTCGAGGAAAATTAATGTGAAAAATGGGCAAATATAATGGAAGCTCCTCTCCCTCTCATTTATTCATTTTAAAACTGTGGTATTGATAAATTCAATGGTCCTTGCTAATTAATTTTCTCTCACTAGCTATCCCACTTATGCAGTTTTTCTGTGGTATCGCAAACTGAAAGAAAGAAAGAAAGAAAGAGAGAGAGAGAGAGAGAGAGAGAGAGAGAGAGAGAGAGATAGGTATAGTTTTCTTCTGTACACGTTTATCGATCCTCCGATAAGATTGAGACTGAGAAAAGCGCGATGAGCACGCGTGCAATGGAATCGTGTGTGAAAATTCCCTGTGCATAATCGAACACAACCATACGAAATTAGGATACGACGATGGCAATCTCCGAATTAACCTTCTACCTGCGCGTCGTCCATTCTCGGTTTTTCTTTTCTTCTTTTTTAGTACTTTAGAGTCTACAGGAGCGTGCATCGGCAAGCCCCTTATGTACGAGATGGACAAAAGTTCTTATCAAACTCCATCTACGATAAGCAAGTGAAAATGGCCGTGATACGTCAGATCAGCTTAGCTTCTTATAGGGGCGAAGAAAAATGTGATCCTTATCGGCTGAAACTTATTACCCCTCTCGGTTTGTGGAGGCTAGGTCATTTCAGGTGCTAGAGCACCGAGGCAAACGGTCCTCTAATTGGCGATAAACGCGAATTGCTCGTTAAAAAAGCAAAATTGGCGCCAATTTCCAAAAATGATGGTCTCGAAATTGCGTTCCCTGGGTGCGCGCCACCCTCTTTTCGCGACAACCCCGCGGATTCACGCGTGGATTCAGCATTTATTCATCGGACAAGATATTTTCGCGGAGGAACTCGAGGAAATATTTTTAACTTTCAAATAAATCGACGATAAACGCCGATCGACCATTAAACGTTTCGTCGAGAATTTTCCTGATGCAGAGCCCCATACGTACGTACGTGTGTATCGAGTCATGGGAGATGATATCGATCGCAGAGTAGAGTGAGCCATCAGCCACAATGCAATACACAAGGTAGAAATATTCTATTCAAGCTCGTCTCTCTCAGCCGACAATAGTTCGGAGTCCTTTTTGTCACATGATTTTAAAAGGAGCAAATAGAAACGTAACTACGCGGAAGAATATTTCTCTCCCGAGGAGCAGTCGGTGACGCGGCAGGAGCTTTTCCAACTTCTTTCTCGACGACTCTGCAGCATTGTTAGAGAAGAAGATCGACGCAACAGGGCTCCCTCGGGGGCTGGCGAAAAAAGGAGAAAGCTTACACGCTACTAACGAAACCGTTTGTACCACCACCCCCTCCCCTCTTAGACGCAACGTTTCGATCTTTCGAGGATTAATCGTCGCGGAATCTTCCTCGAGACTCTTGCCAAAGATCCAATCGTGCCGATGTCTCGATGTTTCGTCGACGATATCATCCCTCGCTCTCCTCCACGGTGTGCTTGTGGTTTACGAAGAAACGAGGGGGTGTGTGGAGAGGGTGGTAATAAACGCACGAGCGCACTGTATCGGCACGATCGATAAAATCCCCGAGAAAAATCGTAAGCGCGAGGCTGGAGATTCGCTTTGCTTGGAAGCATGAAAAAATTATTATGATATCAATTTTTTTCTTCGCGTGATTTTTCAAGTACCGAACGCAGATTTATCCGAACAGGGGAATATAACTTGTCCGAGGCACGTTTTATCACCCAGTTTTTACCGTCCGGGAAATCCAGAGGGATTTTCACTCCACGCTCTCGCATTCGAAAACCTTTTACACAGAGAGGAGGAACCCTGACGAGATGGACCCCAAAATGCTCGCTCTCTTCGCTCTTGCGCGCGTGCGGCTAATGTGCGAGAAAATAGCGAAGCTGCTCGGAGCAATTTAATCGAGTATCGTTGCTAACTATTTTTTATATATCCGGAGGAGCTTCTCCTCTCGACGATGGAGAAGAGTTGCCAGTGAGGTTGCCCACCAAATAGCATCGATCACTTCTCCCATGCAAATACCACGAAGTCTCCATAAATATCATTTCTTTTGTAAATTTGTTTTGAATATATTTTACAAACATTTTCCGCGCGACACTTGTTGAAAAAAGATCATTTATCGGCCGAGATAATGAGAAAGTGCCAAGGTTGCCGGGGTAGCATCGATCACCCGTAAGCAACCAAAGGGGCTTCGGCAGGGGGAGAGAAGTGGCGAGGGGCAAATTATTCCGCGTAATCTTGACTTAATTTTCAATTCTGTAATTCTCCGCGAGTCTAGCGGATATGTCATTTCACCGGGAAATATTCTGTGCTCGATTCGCGTTTTATGCACCAATGTTTTTACTTCTGAAAGTCATCGCAAAGTCATACCCCAACGATCTGCGCTTGTAATGCATTTATGTATGAGGAGTTGTTGAGGCAGACGAGAAAGAGGGAGCGAGGGAGGGAGGGAGGGAGGAGGTGCGAGTATACCTTGTCATTACTTATAAAGCACGGAGCGAAGACTCCAGCGACGAGAAATAGAAATGACCTTGGATAATGAAACTTTTAGATTAGACGCTGGCTGTGAAAATCAATCGGAAATTTCGAGCTGATCCAATGAAATTTCTCTCTCGCGCGTGGCTTTTACACGGGGAACCATTAATAATCATTACTCTCTCCGATTTCTCAAGTATACGCGAATGTATCTTTAATTAGCCTCCTCGCCTCCACCCCCGCACGCGTGAACCGCGCAACCGGTGAACGGAAGTCAGGAGTAACCTTGAACAGCGGGGGGCACTTTTGAGTTATGGACAAAATAGTTTCTAAATTTAAATTAGGAAATATTACTTATCCGATATTCGCGGGAATCATCATTCATCATTATTTATACGGTGCAAAGACACACCACCGTCACCGATACGAGAAATAGAAGCGACCTTGGCTACCGAAACTTTTCGGCCAGAATATTAATTCGGAGATTGAAACTGGAAATTCATCATGATTGAATCGTCGCGAATTTTGCCGCGCGTATGATTTTTAAAGCGGATATTCAATTCGAGCGACAGCAACGAACGGGGAGAGCTCTCCTCCTCCGTCTCCTCGATCCGATGAAACTTTTTATCTTTTCTAAGCTTTTTATCTTGGTTTCTCCTCCCGTTCTCGATCCGACGACGTTCAAGACTCTCCTCTCGATCGCGAAGTTTCCCTGCCAAATGATTTTATGCACAGCAGCCGGCAAGCACAAGAAGAATATCTTATTATTTGGAAAATGGCGACTAGCAAAGGTAAAGTCACTTTGTTCGTATTTCAGTCAGTTTAATATTTACGCGGCACTTCTTCCTAGGGGCTCTAGGCACGATAACTTTCCTCCCGAAATAACGAATGTGCAGATGATGTACCTCTGCTCGCCCACACTTTGCGCACTTGCACACGCGACTTGTACCGTGCAAACGACGACAATTCCAAATTTTGCGATCGAGCAAAATGAATCGGAGACGCGGAGGATGGAGGAGGAGAAGGATCGAGGGGGTGGGACGGAAGGGAAATGCTCGGAACTAAATTTCTTCATATTTCACCGGTGGTGATTGTAATCTTAATTCGGGAGTCGAGACGCGTGGAGAAACTCGAGGGGGAATCCCATGGGCAAATAGCGGCGCGGAGCACTCGGAGAAAAAGAAAAGCGCGAGAAAGCAAGTGTTTGTTCTCGGGTGCCCTAAGCCGCGAGTAACGAGAAAGGCGAGCCGGAGTGAAAAAGAAAATCCCATATAACCCCGCCGCACGCCGATATATATCTTCCCCACGACCTACAAATCGTCGTCTCTGTCGATTCCATCGCGCACGGAAAAAGCCGCCGGCACACGCCCACACCGGAAACCACGACAGGATCGGTCTCTGGCATCACCGGAACGTGGTCCTTCCAACACCAACGCGACTCGCGCTCATTCATGAGCTTTTCCCCTACTGTGTCCACGTTACGTTGAAAAAAATAAAATTTTCACGCGCCGGAAATGAAAATCCTGTTTAACGAAATCTCGTTAGAGCGTGGGAATCGCGGCGCTTTTCGCGCGGGGAGGCGTAAAAAGTTTTCTCCTCGTCGAAGAAAATCACGAGCGACGATCAGTTTTGCCGCGAGATGTTTCGCGAAAAGATTTTCGCGTTTGAAAACTAGCCGGAAAATGGCGGTTTCTCCTCGCGATAACTTTTCAGTAGGAGAGAAAAAATGAAAAGTTACTGGCCCTAGGAAAAAGCTTATCTAGCGTATCGCGTCACGGCATGGCACAGGATAGCGTGGCTATTCGTGGGTGTGTGTATGTGTGTGTGTGTGTGTGAGCGTGCGGGTCGGTGTACGTGGTTTTTCCAGGGGATTTAAAAATGGTGGATTTGTGATCTTGCGGGAGAAAGCCGGCGGTCAACGCCCACGCCGGAAGCCACACACTAAGACTAGGCAAGTACCGGCGGGACAAATTTTGAACGTTTTCCAGCACCACGCTACACCACGTCACGCCATACTACGAGCAACAAGTTACACGCGATAACTGAGACGAGAAAGAATCCATAGACACACCGCGAGACGAGATAAGTTGCCTTGAAATTTTAACTTTCCCCCGGCTGTGAAATTGTAATAAATTGAATTTTCCGCCATTTTGTTGAAGCCTCGACCAACGCATTATCAGCGCACTCTCAACGTCGAGTTTTTCAGGAAGAATCTTCCGCTTACGGCCGATAAAATGAAAATCTTATCGGAAATGTTTGCAACAAGGAGAATAAATGTTTGTGCTGATTTTAAGTTTCTTTTTTTTTTTATTCTCACCCCCTAGAGCTACCTACTTTATAATAGCAGGAAAGTTATTGTAACACACTTTGAATTTATAGGCGAGATTGAAGAAAAATTTCAGGTTCGAGTGGATGATAAAGATATAGAACGAAGCTTGTAACGGTATTCCTCGGGAATTTCGTGCTGGAATTCAAACAGAGAAGATATATGCTATACTCCCTACGCTTCTTATGTCCATGAAACTGTCCCACTTGCAGATAACCACATGGTTGACATTGAAATATTGTGTTCGCGAGGCATTTGAGATTAAAGTGTTTTAAATTACCTTTAATTATTTTCTTTGCATAAGAAGGTTTCTCTCCTATCGCTAGATTTATACGATCCTACGGAAACTATCAGCTTCTTTTATCGAATTGTCCGCTTCTTATAAAGAAGTTAACTTTTTCTACTAGTACCGTTACGATCGCGAAAAAAGGGAAAGAACCACTCGATCTTCCGATACTCTCTGATGTGAGTAAATTGAAAAAAGAGGAAAGAACCGATTAAGAATTTACATAATATTTTTCTCTCCACTTCGTATCTCTAACAAATTCTTATATCGAATTAACCAAAAGGCGATTGAGGAAGGGGGATGTGCATCATCGATTTTCATTACGGGCCTCGCCCAAAAAATGTTGAAGCGTGTAAGAAGAGAAAAGGGAATTTTATTTTGATAGGAGTTTCTGACAGAGCAATTCTGATGGACGTAACAACATTACGTGAAACTAGATGCACGAAAGCCAATATTCCGATAATAATATACACCACTTGTCCCCATTACACACGCCTACATCAATTATATTTTTAAATCAATATAACGAAATAAATTTCTGAACGAGAGCATATTTTTTTCGGAATATAAAGCACATATTTAAAAAATGAAATTGTAATTCACGAAGTACTCGGAGTTCTTCGTGATTTATCGCAAAATTGAAACAAACGCGATTTTATTAGGGAATATGGGGAGTGCTTGCATTTTCGTCATGTATGCGTTTAATTACGCGTTACGTAAGAAATATGTCGTATTGAGAAGTGTTGGCTACAATTACCCTAAGCCCCAGCCCCAGTGATTTACAACCCTAATGCATGGAGCACGAGAGTCCTCATTAATCACTAGAATAGGAATAGAAAATTTCTCTCAAAGCAGAGGCCACATAAATACGCATAAAATCCATTTCTCCCCCACCCCGTATTAAAGGCATTGAGAAGTCAAACGAAGGAAAGTTTGCAATCGATCGCAGTTTATGTCATAGCGAATAACGTAGATACCATGAACCATATAATCGAACTACAGAGGAGACACTTACACAAATTGGGCAATTCCTTTTTACGAGCCCAAAAGAGAGTCCTTAGGGATCTCCTTTTCCAGAAACCGATAATGATCGAGAAAAGCGTTGGTTAATAATCATGCAAATAGTCGCGTTCAATGGTCGGGTCATGATTACGGGAAACGGGAGAAAATCACTACAATCGAAAGGAAAAAAAGATTTGACGCGGCGAAATTTCCATCGGAAAAAAACAACTATCGGGGGGAGAGCGATACCAGGGGGAGGGAGCGTCGCGGAAAAATTGTCTCGGCGAGTAGTCCGAGGGAACAAAAGTTGCGAAAGAATTTGTCCGCGCGCGCGCAAGTTTACGGGAAGTCCCAAAAAAAAGAAATTCAGCCAAGAAATTTAAAAGAAGGTGGAGCAAAGTATCTCCATCAAGGAAAATTTTTAAGAAAATCAAATGCGGGAGAGATAACGAGGTGTTTCGCTTTCCAAATTAAATGAAAGCCCGCGTAAAAGTTTGCCCGCAGCGTCGCGGGATACTTTTTAATAAATGGTACAAAGGATGCGAAGTTTTCAAAGTACTTTTCGCGAGAGCCTCGAGTATTCGCTGGAATAGAGTAAAAGGCAAAATGTGGGAACGAAACGTCGTGTCGCGTCGCGTCTCGTCACGACGAAGGAGAACCAAAGAGGATACGGTTCTGCACGACACGGCACGGCACGGTACGTCGCGTCACGTCACGATACGGCACGATACGGCGTGTGTCTTCCTTGAAGGGTCGGCGGAAACTGGAGCCGGCGCTCGCGGAACGTGGTGGACGGCGTCGAGGCGGGGTACTCTCGTGGCAGAACCGAAGCTTCCGAGTACCGTGCCAGTACTGGTACACCGGAGTGTTTCACGCTGGAGGAAAAGCTGCGTCTGTGATGGTAAACTCCCACGCGCAGGCGCAATTTCCTTTCTGAGAAAAGGGGGTGGCGCGAGGGGGACTTGACACTCTCCTCTTCCTGTCCGGCACTCCAGCTTTTTCCATCTTCCATTCGTTCGAGGCTCGTGGCGGGGTGAAAGGGCTGCCCTGGTGGAGGGGGAAGGGGGAATTAGAAAGGGAGGACGAGGACGAGGGTGAAGCTTCGCCAAAATCACGGTCCAGCCCCACCGGAATTTCGGGAGGCCATAAGGGCCGAATTCGGGGGCTCTGGCATATTTCGTCGCTTTTCCGCTTTCAAAAGTGTCCTGGTGCGCGTACGTGCCTCACTTCCGCCCGTTAGGAAAGCCTCGAGTGTATTGCTTTCATTATTACATTACCGGCGCATCATCCTTTTTTACGCAATATACTCTAAACGCTGAAAAAAGCTGAAAAACGCTGTAAAAAGCTGAAAAACTCTGAAAAACGCCGGAAAACGCCGGAAAACGCTGACGCCCCGACATCTCGGGGAATATTCCTTTAACAAGCGCGAACGATCCTTATGGAATTGTTTGAGCGATTTTTCGCTACGCTGAACTCAACAGGCGCCTTCTATCAACGTATCAACGCGCGACGCAAAAGCAACCCTCTCTCCTCCTCCGAATGCCCCCTCGCGAACGCCAGCCAACGAAATAATCGAATCGATTGATAAACCGAGCCACGAATAATGAGGGTGAATTCACCAAGAAATTAATAAACAAAGTTAACGAAGAAAATTAATGAGAAAATTATCGAGTAATGTGATTGAACAAAACTGTCAGCTCAGCGATGAAGCATTTATTGCTAGAATTCATTTGTAACGATAATTTGCGGAGGAAAATGAAATTCGAGTCTGGCGTGCCACAGCATGAATCAGTGCATTAAGTTTTCCCCTTTAATGGAATTTTAGTTGGGAAGTATCGATAAAGTTTCGATAAATTCGCGGGATGAGCTGCAAACGAGCTGGATGCACTTCGGTTTGACAAAAGAATTTCAGGTCGCGCCAGTTAAATCGGCAGTTAGCGTAACTTTATTTGCATCTTAATTTCCTGGCTCCTGTGCCCCCTTCTTGCCCCCGTGCCCCCACCTCCCTTCGCCATTGCCGACGTACTTGCCACGGTAAAATCAGCTCGTTCGTTCGTTCGTTCGTACGTTCGGAGACCGCGCAATGGAACGCTCAACCCCCTACCACCCCCGCAGACTGCGTTCACTTCGTTTCGTAGAGTAGCGCTCGTAACTTTAAATGGGCCACGAGGCAGACGCTTCTTACGCAACTGCGTCCCATAAACCCGGCGCTCGTTCAACGCGAAATTCCCCATCGCGCGGCTTCGAAATTATTCACAGGAAATCGGCTTCTTCGTTTAACTTCTTCCTGCACTCGTGGAATTCCCGCGGAAGGTGCATCGCGCGCTGGAAATTCGCGCGGTTTTAGAGATCCGCCGGAAGCTGAGTGCCTATGAAAGTTCCATGTCAATTTATAAAGAGGACGAAGCACGGGACGAGGTACGGGGCTGGATTTCCCATATGTCCTGTGATCAGTATTTAAAAAACTGATCACCAGTTCCCTTTGCATTCCACGTAGTAGTTCTATGTGGTTCTCTATGCCATGCTTGAGAAAGGTTTTAAACTTGACAAGACAGAATTCGAAAAACTACCGAACCGATTTTCAAATTTCAAAAAGCGATCTTCTACTTTAGACCTAGAAAATATATTTCTGAGGAGATCCAGTCGATATACCCCATAGGAGGAAAGTGTACTCGCAAAAACTGGAAATGCAAGTAGTACAACATTAAATTCTACGCTACACCGTCGATATTTCTGTTAGTAAACTTTTTCTTCATGGGGTACATCGATGGGAGCTCCGCAGCACTATTTTCCTCAAGTCTAACAAAGTCGAGGACTCTTAGAATTTTGAAAATCGCTTTTGAATTAATTTTCCGACGCAGTGACGATACCGCGAATTTGAAGCATTTCCCTGGATCTTGTGGATCGTGAGTTCTTGTCGACGCGACGAACAAATTTTCCCCAGCTTTTCCGCTAACTTCGTTGTTGCCATTGAAAGGAGAACCGCGAGAACTCGGAAGTCCGAGGGGAGGAAAATCTTCGGTCCGCTAAATCGCGTTTGGTCGTGAAAAAAGGGTTAGCGAGTTACTCGTCGAATTCCGTCAAGTTTATTCGGCCAAGGAATTTTTTTCCCTGAAAACCTCATCGCGCCACCCTTTTTCTCACCTTCCATCGCCAAAATGCAGCGTGCGTGTCTCCGAGTTGCGATTGGTTCGGCTTCTACTACTCCGCGCGCGCACACACACATACACACGTAGACTGGTGCACTTATCGGGACACTCAGCCCACTACCGCTAAATCCTGAGTTAAAGTTTCTTCGCAAACAAGGATCTATTCACGTAGAATCCATCATTTCGAAAACTTTGGCCCTTCTCGTTCGTTTTAATCGGCGCCTCCCCTTCTCCCTCTCCCTCGCGAGAGTACAGAGATAAAAGATCGACTCCCCGCTCGTAAAGCAGCGCGCAATAATTTCAGTTCTCTTTATATTGCAAATGCACGATTCTTAGAGAGCGCATTTCTTATTATTCTCTTGTTATGCCTCCGTCGCATTGCCACTAAATTATTCCTCCTTTACTCGTGGCGCGATATCATCGTGATTTGCCCGCCCGCCATTTTTATTCGAACAACTCGCGGAGTTCTCCTCCTCGCCCTGCGGAGTTTCCGCTGCGTTTGAATAATTATGCAGGACTGGCTGCGCGGTAACTTTTGACATAAAGAAGAAGCACGGGAAACACAGATGCGCGCATCCGGCTGGGAAAATAAAAGTAAGCCTAGGAATTTGCGCGAAGGACTTACCTCTGGCTCGATCCCCCGTTCCGATCTACGTCTCCAGTTTCTTGCTGAGATTGAAGTAGAGATGTTGGTTGAAATCGGCCGAGATCCTCTCCCGGTAGAAGTCCCGCGGTATGTAAACCTCGTCATCGTGTTCCTCGGCTATCTCCATATTCACCTCGCACGTTACGTGGAAAAAATAAGGCACCGGCTCCTCCGCGCGTGCCAGATCCCTCAGAACAGGATCCACCTTCTCCTTCTGCGGGAATTTCCACAGGAAAATGGTCAATTGAGAAAAAGAGAGAAATCTCACGAAAAACGTAAAAGTTACCTCGACTTCGTTCTCCTCCTCCTGCTGCTTCTCCTCCTCCTCCTCCTCCTCCTCCTCCTCCTTCCCCTCCTCGTTTTCAGTTTTGTCCTCCAAGGTCGCAGCTTCCTGGGTACCTTCCGGAACATCATCCCCGGATACTTTAGGGTCGGTTTTCGCAGCAGGCTTCCTTTTGCGCGACTGCTTTGGTGGTCTCGACTTTAAAGGGTCGACGAGTCCGGCTGCCTCGCACCACGAGGGTGTAGGGGAAGGGGTAGAAGTGGAGCATATTGGGAAACCGCTCCAAGCGCATGGCATAGTGCACGCTCGAGGTGGCCGTGGTGGTCGCGGATAGCAAACTCGCCTTTCACAGGGTTTCGGTAAACGTTGTGTTTGCTCGGGGCTCACGCACTTCCCCTCCAGCAGGGGTAGTGCGCAACGCGGCGGTGCTGCTATCGTCGACGACAAAACGGACTCGGCCGACGGCCAGCACGGCCGGACTTCCGGTTTCGGGAAGGGGATGAGCGGGTAGTCGGATTCGCTCGTGCACGTGCCAGGACAGCAATCTAAAAGAGGGGTGGAAAAAGCAACCCTAGAATTCAGCCTACGATCGAGGAAATTTTGAATAAACCCAAAATGAGGGTAGTGGGCGGGAGGGGAGGGGGTAGGCAGGAGGAGGATTGGAAATGCTAAAACTTTGACTGATCCGAGGGAGAAGGATCATCTCCGAGGGGATAATTGACGCATTAACTAGAAGCGATCCCATCGCGCACCCCCGGAAGTCGTTCCAGCCGAGAAAGCCGGAGGAACTTCCTTCCTGGGCGGAGATCGTTTTTCGACGGGAACTTCCGGGAACTCCCGAGAACTCACGTAATTGTAGACAGGTCGACGGGAAGGAAGTTCTTCGACACTTGAGCGTAGGGCTCCAGCTTTGCTTTTGCGGGGGTGGCCGAACGCAGCAGTTGCTACGTGGCTTTGCCAGTTTCTCCATTGACAAGTTGGCACACTCGGACGGGAAGTAGGACTTTAGCCACGATGATCTCCAGGAGGGCTTAAATGCGCACGGCGACCTGGGGGGATCTCCCGCGGGTCTCTCCGGGCAGCAAGTAGTCGACTCCGGGAAATCCCCGGGGCACTTGACTGCCGGGCAGCAGCGGATCAGCCCTGACAAATCTTTCACGCACACAGCGGGACGCCGATCGAACTTTGATGAATCCTCGGGACATGCTGGCGGGGGGCCACGCTCGAACTTTCCGCTAACCAAATCTTCGCCACATTTTGCCGGGTCACCCTCGCATTTCGTCGAATTGTCCCCGCGCGTCACCGCTGGACAGCACTTTGACCTTGTTGCGAGCTTCCTGCACTTGACGAACCGAGGCTTCAACCTTGACGGGGAAAACCTTGACGTGAATTGGCAAACGCTAGCGACTATCGCATTGACGTCATGCTTGACGTTGGATCTCGAACCTTTTCATGGCTGGGGGACAGGGGAGGGGTTTCGGTGATACACAGAGCTTTGGTCCACAGGGCCTCGGCTTGCAGAGCCTCGGTCTACAGGGCTTCGAATTTAATGGAACGCATCGGGGTCGGGGTGGTGGTGGCGGCACGTACTCGCACGGCCATGCACCGGGACAGGGCGACCCCGAAGGTTCGCATTTCTGCGTAGGTGGTAACGATCGCTTGCAGGCCGAAGAATGGTAGATGCCGCACGTTATTGTTCTGCGTCTGACTCTCGTACCTGACGCGACGCTGGACGAACGTCGGCGGACGGACGCCGACTTCACCGGGAACTTCCGGTTGTGCAAAATGGCCAACTCGTAGGTTGATACGACCTCGCGATCGAGCATCTCGACTTCCGCCTAAAACGCACCGGTGAGGTGGAGGTTTCTTCAGCATCGATTAAAAGTTGGCAGAAGAGGGAGGGAGGGAGAGAGAGAGAGAGAGAGATAGGGAAGGGAAGAAAAGAAAAGAGAAAAGAGGGGAATTTACCCTGTTCGCTGTTTCGAGCCAATGCCTGTAGAACGATCTGTACATGGTGGCGTAACACGTAAAGTTCCTTATAAAATCCAGCATCTTTTCCTCGCTGCTCGGCATCTCCAGCACCTACGCGGGAACGGAAGAAACGGGACGAGCGTAAAGAGGAGAGTAAAACGACAAGTACAAGAACTTCATTAGTGTACGCCTGGCTATTTTTGAAAATTCCACTTGCCAAGGGAAAGGGGCCGTCGCTGGCCTGGGTAGCCTTGCGAGTGCTTGTAGAGAGTATCAGTAAGTTTTTACGAGAATTCTTGCTGCATGCTAAGAAAAGCAGTTAATGCTAACTGCAGCCAGCTAAATATCCCTTTTGGTGAAATGGGAAAACTGAAAGCGAATTACCTGGATTAATTCTTCCGGTTTTTCCTCCGCGGTATCTAATGGCTCCCATGGCACTCCTATCGGCCATTTAAAGTCCCAGGCCTCGTTCTCGGCGGCGGTAGCTTCTGGCGAGCCACTATCTTCTCCTTCCGGTTTCTTATCGGCTGCGACAAATGAACACCGGTATCATTCTCCGATAATCACATTTTACGTCCCTCCCGATAACGAGGCTACTTTTTTACGTGGTTACCACACACACACACGCGCGCGCGCGCGCTGGATTTTCTCAGCGAGAATTCGGTGAGCTTTTCGAAATCCTGTGAAACTCGCGGAATCGAGTGCAGGGTCATTGAGAAGGGAGTGATTCGCTCGAGATTCGATTGCAAGTCGCCAATTCCGCTGACGAGCGAACGTTCAATGACATTATTAACCGGTTCTATGAATTTTACCGCTATAAAGAGACGTGGCTTATCTCATCAGATTTACAGCCGATATAAACAGTGTACGACACTAAAGCTCGTGCTTAAACCATGTCAGGATCGGACAAAACAATGTACCGGTACAAAATTCAATATCAGAGATTACCGGAACGTTCATTAAACATGGAGAGTCGTCCGGTTAAAAGCGTCTTCGGCGGTTATGGCAGCTGAAAATCCGCGGTATCTCGTAAAATCTCTTTAGAGCTTCGTAAAAGTAACATGTGAAGATATCCGTTGGTCCACGGGAACAATGGCCGCGACGGTCGGTTAAGACAAAATCTCTTTTTACCACTAGGCGCCACACGTCTTTTCCTCAGTGTCACTTTCGACGAAGAAATTGAGCCCGGATAAACCAACGCGCGCATTCTCTTCTACGTTTCCCATTTGACGCGTTTGTATGTGTGTGTGTGTGTGTGTGTGTTCGAGCATCGAATCGACACTTTAATCGCAGTTGTGTTAATCGAGAAAATTCAAAGTTCGAGGGATGCAAATGTTTTCAGACGTGATTCTCCTTTTAAGTAGTAGAGCGGAGGATTTGGAAGACATTTTGTATTTCTGTCGGAGAAAAGATTTTCTGGTAACGTCGATGGGGGGTCTTTGTACGATTCACTCGCTTCTAACAAAAGGAGAGCACACGTCGCTACCTCGACATGTATCGTGCATTAAAACGGTCCTCGTTTTACCAGAGAGATAACGTCGTCTGGGAGTTTCGCGAAAAAAGCTTGTACGTCGGTTTCTTAAAATTTACGATCTTCCCTAGAGAGTTATCTAGAGAGTTCGGGCATACCACGAACGGAGAATTTAATATACAGTTTATTACCGAAAATGCTAACAGACAAACAGAGAGAGAGAGAGAGAGAGAGAGAGCTCAAAGCAAAAGTACCGTGGGATTTTTCATTTGTCGCTAATATGGGTTTGCTCAGGAAATTAAGTCGACTGTAATTTTTCTGTCAAGACGCAAACGGACTCTTAATTTTTGATTATTTTCTCGGATAGCTACGAGGGATCTTTCTACGGGAGAGCTCGATCGATAATCAAGTTTTATAATTGAATCAATCTTCGCGAAGGCGAACGAAAAACAGACGGAAGCGCCACACATTCTCTCGAGGTATTGTTTCTCGTAAATAAATGGAATAAATCATGCCAAATATATCGTCCACACCTAAATCTTATTGTACTGGCAGAGATATTTTCCCATAGAGATCCCTGTTTACGTTTAGGTCGAAAATTTTAATACAAATATTTTCTTACCATCTGGCGCCTGTTCATCTGCAGCTTCATCGAGTTCCTCAATTTCCAGGGCTTCCTCTCCGAGTATTTTTACAAGCACTTGCCGCTCCTACAAAAATACATATTTCGTGCGGATTCAAATACGCCGCAAATTTTCAACAAACATTTTCAACCACCCATCATGTTTGTGTAATAACATGTTTCTTTAATTTCCCGATACACTCGGTGCGCGCGACAAAATTTCAGGCCCGCTGTTTTCGAATCTCATTGAAATTTCATGCCAATCAATTCATGAAATTGACGAAAACAAGCCCACTGACTGTGAAAAACTGCTAGCGCCAACGCAAATGCGCGCGAGTCATCGAGGGACCATCGAAAGTGGATGGCCAACGTCGCATTGGTTCCAATAATAATAATAACAATAACAATCCGTGGAATTCGCCAGGTAAGAGTTTCGAGAATTATCGAGGCCATTTCGGATATTTTATTCGTCGTAAAAGCGTCTTCCTGTCTTCAAGGATTAAAGCATTTCCCTCAGCATCCTATGTACGTCGTCGACTAAGGGAAAAATGAGAGAATTACATCGAAAAAGTTTTCATGGTGAGAAATGCAATTGAAAAGGTGGAGAATAAAAAGTAATGCGCTGTCAAAGGGGTGGTAGAAACGTTGTTAAAATTTTACGAGATTCTCACAAAGGGGACGCGAGGGGAGAGCGACGAGCAATGGATAGCAGTGGGGGTGGCTTACAAAGGGAACTAGGGTGCATTCCTTGGCGACGACGAGTTCCGCTTCACGCAGATGTTGGCTGATTCTGAGGAAGAGGTCGATGTGAGCCCGAAGCCATTTTTGCCATTCGTTCGCCAGCTCGATGACCTTCGCTAGCCAGACCGTCCAGACTCGCAGCATCTCCGACGGTACCGCGCGGAGCAATCTGTTCAACTTTACGACCTTCCTGAAATCGAGACACTCACCTCGAGAAACGTCTCGCTACCAGCGGCGGATAGTTTCATTTCGATTTATCCAAGGACTACTTTGCTTTAATAGTCGCGCGAGAAAAACAAAAGTCCCGTAAACAAGACTAAAATATCGCGAGTAACTCGGGGGAGAGATTAGTTCATTCTCTTAAAAAACGCAAAAAAAAGCTCTCGCCATTTCTCGGCCATTCGCGTCTGAATCCGAGAGAGAAACTTCTCCCCCTCGTTGTCGTCGTCGTCGTCGTCGTCGTCGTCGTCAAAATCCTCTCCGTGTCCGAGAATGGAAAAGAGGCCCGTCGTTGAATGACCTTCCTCGATTCTGGTCCGGATGGAGTTCTGTCGCGATTTCGCGATTTCGCGACCTCGAGATCGCGAATCGTTAGGAGCGTGCGATGTTCTTTCGCGCGACATGCGACATCATCGCGGAGGGTAAAGATATTTGGACGCGTCGACCGATTGCGCAATCCAAAGAATCCTGCAAGTGGGAGGACCACGCGGGTTTCCTGTTTTCTAGGCAACCGACGCTCTGTGCGTCATTCAACCTACACCTTGAACTAAAATTACCGATCGATGATCATCAAACTATTTCAAGATTGGTTTCGTTTCGCGAGTTGTTGCTCCACTGGACTTGCATGCGGAGCTTTCGATCTCTCGATCCAACCTCGGCGCGAGTCGATCTTCGGACTGAAAAACGCGACACGCTTATTAATAATCGACCTTGCCTCAATGTCTCACGTGCAATTTTCAAAACACGGCAAAATCCCAAAATTCCCCACGAGCATTTAGCGATGTCGCACCCGTCGTCGTTGCCGTAGACATTCGATCCTCCTCTAAATCATGAAAATTTCTCTCCTGCGAAAGTCACCCCTTTTCCTTTTCCTTTTCCTTTTCCCTTCCTTTTCTTTCCTTTCCTTTCCTTTCCTATTCCCATTCCCATTCCCATTTCGATTCCCTTTCCCTTTCCCTTTCCTTTTACCGATACAAACCACGTTTTTCCGATATTGCACATATTCCCATGACGTATTCCCAGGTATTCCCGTGAAAACTAAGGAGACAACGAGCTTAAAAACGAAATAGAAGGGAAAAAGAGAAATTTCACTTGACGCGGAATAACTTACTCATCCGGTTCTACATAATTCAGAGATAGTTCCTCTTCCGTTAGTAAGGTCGTAGGCGCTTCCTGTGAAAAATAATTTAATTAGTCTCAATGAAGGCTAAGCGGGTGAGGGGAGAAAGAGAGAGAGAGAGAGAGAGAGAGAGAGAGATAGTTGAAAGCTGCTGTTTTCCATAATGTTTTTGCCTTTCTCTCTCTTTCTCTTTCGCTATCGTTAGAGTCCGGGATATCGCCAGAGATAAAACTCTAACTCACAGTGAAATAAGTCTGTCGTAGAGTCGTTGACGCTAAAAATAGCCGAGGGACCATAGTCAAAATAGCTATCAGGGCCGTAGCTATCGCAGCTTTTATCAGCGAGAAGCTCCTCATTCCACTTTTAATTAATCCGACAATTAGAATTATCTCAGCAATTCTTCTCGATTTTATTTAATTATGCGAAATATTGAAAATAGCCATCGGAGAGGAGAACGATCGGAGAAGCATACCGTCAGTCGCTTTGTCAGCAAGAACGCGCGATTATGATTTTAATGAATTCGGCCGATTGCCGAATTATCCATGCAAGCAGATTTCTTCATTCCTTTTAATTAGCGCGAATCGATGTTTTTCCATTATCATTCATAATCTGATTTCTCTTATCCTCAAAGCTTCCGACGTTAACGAACGTAATAGCATTCGCTCCCTGGCTCATCGATCCGAACTTGCGTTCTTACACCCCCACACACGCAAACGGCGTTTTCTCCGAAATTTAAAAGCGAAATTTTCACTCGATCCACGAGGACCGCGCGCGTCCTTCCATCTCTCTCCACCAGCTACCGATTTCTCCGAGGAACATCAGCTACGACGAGGGAAAACCCATCGCGGAGAGTAATCGCGTCAGGAATTATCCTGACGGCGATTCTCTTCCTCGTAATCCCGTCGTTTTTCATTAATTTAAAGAGGGGTGAGAGTGAAGGAGTCATTTAATCAATTCTATTAAGTGTTGTTTTTTATCGTGGCATCGTATAGTTCGTTGCCGTAACTTGTACTCGTATTGCGCATAAAAGCACTCGTTAACCGATGCGCAAGGATACCGTCCTGCAGAAGGCGTTTATTGTTCCACGGGCAACCGAGCCAAATCTCAAAATAAACGAGTTGCAACTTTTTCCGAGAAGCTCCGCATTTACGCCATCGCCAAATCGCTAAGTAGTCTCGCATTCATTGAGCTTGGTTGCTCCGACATATTTTTCCAGCACCAAAGCGCGCGCGCGCGTATGGCGAACGTCGCTTTTGATAATTGAAGGAAAACTCGACGCGACGCTCCGACATTTAAAATAATAACCGAAGCCTCTGGACGCGTTCAATGAAATCCCGTACTCGTAATATCGGGCTAAGCAAACACAGTTTTCAATCCGGATAAATCAATCTGATAATTGTTTGTATGTTTTGCCATCGTAAGCCGAAAATTAACAAACTTATCAATCTAAGTAGAAAAAACAATTTTAGCGCGGCGTGACAGCCAGAAGTCGGGTGGGGAGGGGAGGGGGGGGGGGGTTACAATAAATTTGCTTGCACTGGATTATCTCGATGGGTTTCTCTTTTTCCCTTTCCTTTTTGCGTGCTGGACAAAAAAAAAAAGAAGAGAGTAACGGACAGCGCGGCCAGTATAATCCTTTACCTAATTTTCAGTGATAAATGCCCAAGGAGAAATCCTGCAGATAATTTCCGGAGGATGGTTACAAAGCAAACGTTTGACTGATCATGTAAACGTTATTGCCTTGACCCTTTGTCTCTGGTCAATATCCATTCCTCTCTTATATAGGTAGGACAACTATCCTGCACCACAATGCTTCTGCTATTGTTTACTCGATTGCACAATCAAATCTCTGTAAACAAATGCCACACACGTATTGACGCAAGCAGATCCATAAAATACCGATCCCCGACTGCTAGTATAAAATATGTTAAACCCCCCTAAGCCATAACTTTAAATATATTCCGATTTAAGGCAATATGGCTGAAACTTTCGACTCCTACGTCAAATAAGGGGAAATATAATTCAGGGAAAAGTCGGAAAGTGAATACGATGAAAAGAATCGTAAAAGTTATAACGTGAATTGATTTCTCCAAATATACATATACGCATTATATATTCTGTATGGCACGACGCACGTGCGAGCGCACACACACGCACGATACAAACGTACGTAGTTATTGGTCAATAAGAGTGTACAGGAATTGGAAAACAGCGACAAAGAAATTTGTTGAAAAGCAGAGAATGCTTTGTGATCGAGTGTCTCATTGGAAAAGCTGCAAGTTTCAATTTGCCTCGAGTGCTATACGTCGGAGGGATGGCACACAGACGCGCGCGCGGAAACACACACGTGCGCGCGTATGCCAGTCGTCGTCTCGTATCGTTTTCAGCGTGCAACGAAACTCGATTGGCGATTCTCACTAATTTCTATAGCCGCGACTGGTCAATAATCAAATGAGTAAAACCGCGCGCGCCGTTGGAATTCTCGTAAGAAATGGTAATTTATTGCTGCAATCTGCCGGGATCGATGGTGCACGAGAGAAGAAGAATGGTTCGGAATTAACTGCGAGTTCCATGGAGCAACTGCCAAGGAGAATTCCAGCGCACAGCAGCACGAGATGTGCACGAGGATGGAAATGGAACTCCTTTTAGAAATTTCGTATCCGAATCGCCGTACAAAGTGATCTCGGTAAAACCAAGACTGACTGAGAGGTGCACTCTCCTCTTGACTGACCCTTTGTTATATAATTTATCGGCGGCCGTGCGCGTCTTGTACCTGGGGCCCGTTCCTGATGCTCTTAATTAACGCGTTAACCGGGGCTCTCTAATGAAATTCCAGCTTTTCCACCTTGTGCAAGTATTCGCATCGGGATCTTAGAATCCGCCGGACCAGATTCCCGATAGCATCGTCGCGAAACTCGAATAATCCGTCCCGAAGATAAGTAAGATAAGTAAGCGAGGGAATATCGGCGGAACGCCGATGAGCTTTCGCGAGACGCTCAGTGGAACTTGTCTAAAATTAATGCGTCCCCGGAAATGTACGCGACGCGTCAAGTAGAAACGCGAGATATATCCCCCCGGTTAATGAGCACGCCGAGTAAAAGCTATTGCATTTAATAACGCAATGAACACGCGTACCACCTACGTGCATTGCAGATTCGCGGGAGAGCCGACCACCCCCTCCACACCCCTACGCATACACGCGTCTTAAAATAATACGCAACGTCACACAAGCTTCGAGAATCGCGCTACACGTTTTGTCATTTTCCTGCTTTTTCCTTTTAACCCTCCCTTCCCCATTTTTCCTCTCCACCTGATTCCGAAGCCTCGTCGCGTTCATTTGGGTGTTGAGAGAGAGGAGAGTTCTCGCTCTTGTTATTTCAAGCGACGCTTCCTTTTTTCCAGCTGGAGCGCTACTCGGGTTTCAATCAAATCCCTGGGATGGACGTATCAACGGTAAAAACGGTGAGATTAAACGCTGGTAAGGAAAAGCAACGAGCGAGCAATAACCATTCGATACCCCAAGTGCGGGGCGTTTACTCGGCGTGCACAAATCACGAGGAGCAAGAGTACAGTGCATCCCTGACTGCACTTTACGAGCTTTCGAGCGGATACGCTCGATGGCGCGAACGACGTATGTGGAATAACGGAAAGCAGCATAGAGAGAGCGAGAGAGAGAGAGAGAGAGACAGATAGAAGAGTCGGAGACAAGGAGAAAAAGAACGAAGGGAAATGACGAGGACAGGAAAAGAGGGGGATGAAAAAGCAAAAATGGAAAGAAAAGTAGCAAAGGGAGAGCGAGACAAGGGGCAATTAAGTGGAAGGAAGATGCTGACCGGGTTGAGAAGGGGGTAGCAAAGAGGATGGAGAGTAGAACGGGAAATAATGCGCCCTCCTAGAAAAGTCTCTCGCGGTATAGATAAAGTGCTGGCCTTTAGATAGCCCTGGTGCCTTCATGCAAAAATAGATGAGTTCAATCGGCAACTGAAAGGGTTTCGATAAAGAGGTCCGAAGTAAGTCGATTCGTCCGAAACCGAGCGTGTCCGTCCTTGAACATAAGTAAGTAAAGTAAGTAAAGAGTCTCGGGGGGAGGAGGAGGAGGACAGAGAGAAATTCCTCCGAGAAAAGTGGAGCTCCGGGGAGGGGGTGGGGGGGTCCTTTCTCCGAGGGCACTTTCGGGGCTTTCGGAGCTTTCGATTGGACGCGCGTGACGGCGAGACACGCGTGTGACGAGCGGGGAACGAGGATTCGGACAGAGAAGCTCGATTTAAGCGCGACAACGAGGAAAGTAAGGGGAAGGGCAAGCGGAGGGAAAACGAGTGAGAGAAGTAGCCTGCCAGAAATAACTAATAAGACATTCACTCTGAGACGGGCGGCCAGCCGGCCCGGACGAACGCGGTGCGTCTTCCTCGAAAACCTCGTCATCGTCATTTTTCATCACACCTCTATCTATCACGATACACTCTTCTCAAGTAAAACAGCAAACCTCCAACCAAAGTTCACGATACCTCACCAATATTTAGAGCAATATCCAGTGAAAGACGATGCAATCGTGCTCGCGGATCATCCGACCGAGCGTAGTGATGGCAGTAACCTTCGCGTGTTAGTGCAAGTGCAAAGATAAGCAGGATGCTGAGCGAGTACTCGCTGAACATTCGAGCCAGTGGAAAAACCGGAAGGGAATATTCAACGAATGTCCTTGAGCACTCGCCCATTACCCAGCTACCGCTCTCTACGTTCCTGGAACGTCCGACCTTGGATTTTGTGCAAAGTTTCGGGGTGGCCTCTTGCAGGGGTGGGAGAGGGTGTGGGGGTGCGGCTCTACGGGATATATCGGTAAAGAGCATCCGAGGGATAATTTTCGTGGTTCTCGTCGCGCCCGTATTTCCGGCGCTGGGAGAAGCGAGAGAAAGGGAGAAAGAGCGAGCCGGAGGATCCCCTAGTCGATTCTCGGCTAATTTTAAGTGTTAGATAATGCACATCGTTGTGCCCGGTTACTAAAACGGTGCTCGCCACTAGTGCACGGCATTCTCACTAGCTAGCGCCCAACTGCCTAACCTCACTCGCTAATTAGCGAGAGACCAGGGCACCAGGCTCCTTTTATTCTTTAACATTCCGCGCTTTTCCATTTGCCCTCGCGGCCTCCTCTAATGCACTTGCTTCCGCTGACAGAATGTGCTTTTAAAAATGTCTCTTTACGCGCGTCTCTCCCCTCCCATGGCATCAGCCGGAATAATGAAAATCTATAATTCGATAATAAACCCCTGGGACAAATAAAGTCTGAAAAGTTCCTGTTGCTTAAAAGAAGAATAGAGAGAGAGAGAGAGAGAGAGAGAGAGAGAGAGAGTAGCAAAAATTACGCTTGTCCAAAGAGATCTACTTTTTAATTAATGATACCCATTATGTATTTCTATGCACGCGTATATAAATATCTCGGTACGAACAGCAGCAGGAACTTTTTGGATTAGCCAATACACGTGAATCATAAAATAGAGATAAAAATAAATCAAAATGGCGTGAGTGTAATCTGTTAATTCCTCTGGAGTTACTCGTAACACGCGATTAAGGAAAATATTTATAATACATCTGCTAATAGCGCAGTAACAGTTGCCATGGTGTCTTTGCCAAAATGCATACTCCACTCGATCCATTTTGCAAGCTCATTTCTATACATCATCTGCTTCCGTCTATGTGTAATCCTCGTGCTTTGGATGCTCCAACATTTTTCTCGCTACGTCCGTTGTTTCGTTCGTTCCCACATTCCTCTCTTCTCTTCTTTCTTTCTTTCTTCCTTTCTATCTTTTATCCGTCTCTTCCCGTTTCGTCTCGTGTCGTCTCGTCTCGTTTCGTCTCGTCTTGCCTCATCTCGCTTCATCTCATCTCTTCTCTTCTCTTCTCTTCTCTAGCTTTAGTCTCTGTCTCTCCCTCTCTTGGCGAGATTCTGCTTTCTCGTGTTCTAATATGGCTGCCCGGTATCCAATTACTCGACTCGTTCTCACAGTCGCGGTTTTTTCACGTTTTTAAGCCGCCCTTTACATCACGGAAGAATTCTCCTAGGGTTGGCCCCGCGCACTTCCGGTTTTTCTAACGATCGAGCAAGGCACTTCGCGGGCTTGGCGAATGTGGCTACCGGAAAATGATGATGATGGATTAATTAAGAATCCTGGCTGAAAGCAACCACACTGATATAGCGCCGTATCAAAGAAAACTAATTACTCGCAGTAATTAGTTTTTCTTCGTTCGTGCTCGCTTCCTTCCTTTGCGCCGACTGCGGTGAATGATTATTTATAGATTTTTCCGAGACCGGGGGGGAGGGGGGAGGGCATCGACGGTGGCAAAGTTCACTATTCTTCCTCGCGTTCATCCAAGTTGGACGTTCCGGGGATGCAATCGATGAAAATGGCACGGAAAACGGCACGCTACGTTAATCGGGATCCCGGCGACGATTGATCGACCGAGTCCACCGCCGATGAAAGTTGGATGAGTCGCTTTTAACGTACAATCTCTCTCGGCACTTGAAATTTCTATGGAAAAAAATCCTTCTCGCTGCTTCCTAATCAAAGCAATTTTACGAAATTCTCTCGGACTCCGCTGACCAAGTTCTCTGAACCTTCGGTAAAACGCCTGGAGAATCATAAATAAAGGTCTTTCCGCCCTTCTCGAGGTTTCCACGATTTTCAATTGGCAATTATCAGGATGCGCCTGTTAAAACTGAGATTTGGACGATACCGATAAGAATTGTATTGGGGTTCGCGAGGACATTCCTTCGAGCTGGCGACAATACGTTCGGTGCGTCCGATATAGCGAATTGTTTGTCACTTGAACCAAGTTATTTAGTAGTATAACCTAAAACAAGCGCAGCCAAGAGTCGTGACTCTCAACCTTGACACAATTATCGAACCTTGCGATCCGCACTTCGTAAAAAAGATTTTTAACGACTGACTTGACACCCCCTCCCCCCCCCCCCTTTCTCTATGATTCTCTCGTGCGATTCGATTTCCAACATACGGAGAACCAGAAGTGAGAAATTTCTGAGGAAAAGTATTGGCCTTCCAATTTTCATCATAGGTGGATTCAGAGAGAAAGAGAGAGAGAGAGAGAGAGAGAGAAGATAAAAACAAAAGTATAACCGAGGTGAATTGGTTTACAGCTGTCACAGCGCCAGATTTTGGGGAACGGAACAGTGCCATCACTAGGGGCCCCCCATAGAGAGGGCCCCCAACCGCAAGGGACCGCCTCGCGGCGGTCAACGTTTCGGGTGAGTGACCAAATAATAAATTTTTAAGCTTCTCTCGTAAGACTACAGGATGAGACTGATCAAAATAGGAAAATGAGCGGAACTCATTTCTTACAAAATTCATTTTCAAAATGACAATCATTCGGGGAATTATTCACGGTGGCGTTAATAACGCGACGCAGTGCACCAAGTTTTCCGATGGCTGATTAACGGGAAATGCCATGTGAGGAGAGTGGATAATTAAAGTGAATTAAAATTGGAAAGGGGCTTTTTCAGACCATTAAAGAGTAACGAAAGGGAAATCCAGCGGTGCCCACCGCTAAGCAAATTCAAGGGTTAATAATAGATTAAACTGCACTTCGTATTGGCGGACGTTAACGGGGTATGATGAAAAAAACGGGTTAAACCGATTTTTCCGAGGGATCCATCAAGCAGTCAAGTTTCGTTTTAGCGTGAAATTTGCCTGATATGGGAAGACCGGGGGTGGACCGGATGTGGATGTGGGAGGTGGACCGACGGCGTGTAGACGTCGCGACGCCGGTGTGTTTTTAAAAGGAATCCAATTACCGTTTTAATCGGCCGAGCGATCGACTGGCGAACGGAAGTACCAAACGAAGTTTGCGTTCTTTTCAGCGCGCTCGCGAAAAATTGCGTTAGCTCGCAAACGATTTTCAATATTTGTGTCGCTCTCCGGAGCGTGTGCCGTTAAACGCGCCGCACTTTTCGAGCGACCATCGCGGAACTGCCTTGGCATTTTTAACCTTGAAACGCCCGTGACCATTGCCGCTGCGACACGCCACGTAAGATAAAAGCGCTGAAAATTCTATTTCAGCGTCCAACGGGGGCAATTCCGCGGCGACCACTCCGAGATAACGCGATTTAATGGAGTGGACAAATTTTTTGTAAAAGCAAAGACGTAAGAATTGCGAGTGTTTTTCCGAGGGGATCGGGTATAAGCTGGACGTCCTGGATATCGCATCCCCGGATACTCTCTCCCGTGGAATGCAAAAAGCCCCTCGATTAAGCCTGAGAGTCAATTAATTAAGAGTTCCACGGACCGCGAGGACGAAGGTGGAAAAAAAGTAGGGAGCAGCGCCGTCCCTTCCGAGTTGACAGAGAAGGGCTTTGACGAAGGGTCGCTACGAAAGGATTCGCGTTTACTTGAGGGAACAAACGTTGGGCCCCGGCCATTACTCGCGTCTCGTCAAGAAGACGAGGACCGTGCACTTGAGCTTGAGAAGCGGTCTTAACAACCTCGCGAGCTTCACGGATGCGTTGCTTGCAATATTTGCCAGCTCTGGAGTGCCACCTTTCATGGCCGTGAAAAGGTTAAGCCTCGGTTTGCGGCTACGCGTTTATTGCTGCACTCAGCAACGCTATGATACTCGTTAGCGCTATACATTTTCTCCGTGATTTACGCGGTAAAACTCCTCGGGCGCCTGCGGCTGAAGCGAAATCGGAAAACCGCAGAGGCGTTGGACGATGACCAAAGTGCATTAAATAAAAAGGGATGGGTCCCCACCAACCCGGAAGGAAAGCCGGGGTGGTAACGCGCTTTCATATGAAAATAACAGAGGGCTTCTCCCCGATCCCACGTGGAAAAATCGAGCAACTCCACCATTATTCGATCCTTGACCAAAATCGAGAGGGTCAATTTCGCAGGAACCCCGTCGTTGATCCTCTCTCCTCTCGTGAAATACTGCGACGGGCGCGCGGAATCTTATGAAAAATTCAATGATTCTCCATGATGCATACGTGGGCGCGCGAGGACGATCGCGTTAATCGAGTGACTTTGCGATAGATTTTACGCGGATGGATCTTCCGGTTTGCGACTGTGCCACATCCAATTGTCCATCCACCGCGAAAGCACGCGATTCCTTTGTTTCGCTGAATTTTTATTAGAGTGCAGAGGGGTTTTGTGTTTGGTCCACTTCGGTAATCATTGCTGGAAATAATTTTCCATAAATTAGCCGATGGAGACTATGATCACGTATCCGTAAGATCTAAACACACGCGTTTCATTATAAAGCTGAAGTATTTTCTGCTGACACGGCGCGTTCAAAGAGACCTCTAATAGCGGAGTATATCTCTCGATATGAAATACAAATTTTCAACGGAGCGAAACAAAGGGTGCAGATATACATCGCGATACGCAATAAATCCCATTAGCAAAATGGCGAGGCGCGAATGGTTCTATCGATCGTAAATTCATCGATTACGGATGATTGTAAGTCACCGATGGTTGTTTCGTAGTACCGACGACAACGACAACGACAACGACGACGACGACGACAACAATAACGATAAAACTAGCGGCGATGAAATATTCAGTCATAAAAATTGCCATTATAACAAATTAAAAACAAATCACTGAATGAAAACTTCCCTTCGTACCTTCAGTTCAGATTTTTAGTCAAGTAGCAATTTCAAAAATCTAGTTTCCGCTTAAAAACTAAAAATTCCACTATCCATAATTAACAACTTGGTCTTATTAGGGGGTAAGTAACACTTTCTTTTCTTCAAGCAAAAAAAGAAAAATATCATATTTCGATCTTATTACATAAAAATAAAATTTTCATTGCTAATGTGCAACCAAATAACCATTTAAGATTCCGGTCACGGTACTAAAGTTACTTATAAAAAACCTACCGTAAAAATTGGAAAGATTTAAAGAAGTTCTCAATTTTTTATGAGATGCCCTATTGGGTTCTTCGACAGAGAGAAATTTATCGTTATTAAATTCATTTATTATTGATCAGGATTGGAAGTCGTACCTATCAACCGAGATAGTATTATCGACATTTGCAAGCTCAGTTTTCGTACTGTTGTAAGAGCTTTCCGAATCTCCCGGGTAAAAACGAGCCTGCAGGAAACTTTTGTACCGACGTTAGAGAAGGAGTCGTCGATAAAAGCTCGGGCCATCAATTTTTTTTTTTTCCAATCGCAATTAGAGCAAACAGATCGTTGGATTATAAACACACGACCAACAATGAATTGTTCGATATATAGAATCGCGCGCGGGTGATTGATGTAAAATATTGTTCCATTGCATCGGCACACTACTGTGATGGAAAATAGCATCGAAATTATCGACATCGACATTTTTCACTTAACGCTACGGGATTTTCGTGCAGCTGGCGTTGGTTCTGCAAATTGCATACAACTTTTTTCGCAAAAATGATCTCTCAGCTTAAGATGGATAAATGCTGTTTCTAATAAACAATTTGATCGAGAGGCGGGGGTGGGAGGAGGAAGTTTACGCGGATACTTAGGCGATACGTCAAAATATTTCTGTGAGCGTTGCGAGAGGTTTTTTTTGGTGAAGCTCCGACATCGCGTTACCTTCGTCGCGAAGCTGGAAATTTTCTTCGGGGAAGTCGAAGCTTCGCGACGATGGCCAGCGCTCTGTTCTCAGCTATTCTGAGTCCCGTTGAAAATAAGCTGCTCTGGAAAATCAAAAGCTGCCGTCTAAGTATAGAGTCGACCACTGTCGTCCCTCGCTAAATAGGTTCCACTATACCCGAAGAAGAATAATCATCAACGCGCACGAACGATCCACCAGATATAAGAATACATCTCTACGATTGCGTAATAAAAAAAATGTCACGTGAAAAAGAAGAAGCGCGCAGAATTCGCATGGAAATCAGTTTTTATAAATTGACGATAGGAACGATTCTTTGGTAATTTTATGGAGATCCGTGGTCGAATCAACAAATGATACGAAGATTAACGACGATTGTGTGCGGCAATTACAGTTTTTGATTTTGATTAATCGAACTGGACCCCGAATGACTTGGGCACAAAATATTTTTGAATAATTATCCCTCGCTGGAGTGAAAAACGATTTACTGGAGGCCGAGTTCGTCAGCTAAATTTGTAACGAGATACAGCAGTATCCGATCACCTGGATCGCCCAACCCCTCCCCTTCCTCGTAGTATCGACCGAGTGGTTTGGCCAACTGCCAAATCTAATAGGAATTGGCGCCGATTTACACGTACAATGTTCCAAGCTGTTTAATCAAATTTAATGGATGTTAATCAAGCGCATTAATTTATTAACATATCGTTCGAGCATCTTTGCCCGCCAAAATCTTTTTGCCGGCCGCGCGAAAATCTCGGAAAATTGGCAAGGAGAGCTCGAAAGAGAAAGTGGCAGGAGAGAAGCAATCGTAAGATTTGAGAGAGTGGAAGGAGAGTTATAAGAGGAATGCGGGAGAAGTTCTATTTAAACTAGCGATTCTCCTCGTTCGTAGCACCGAGAGAGGAGAAGAGATCGGTAATCGACGATTAACGATGAAACTCCGCGTGTTGTGCGCGCTAAACATCGTCGTTAAGGATCTCGCTTATTTGTTCCTATCTGCATTGACCGAGCAAACATAATTGGGCCGGAAAACAAGTCAGTGGGACTCGAATATGTTCCACATCTAAATTTATAGGGTGGAAGGGACACGATTGCGGAGCGGTATCCGATCACCTGTATCATTTGGTATAGTATTGATCCCGGAAGTTTGGCGAGGAGCCAGACCGAATAGAAATTCGCGCCGATCTACACCGGCAAAATAACGTATTGATGCGCCGAGATTTAATAGCCATGACGAACAAATGGTCCTTGATGTACACGAGGCGTTCCTACCTCTCAGCGATCATAAAAAATACAGACAGTAGTATTGCCGAATTATTTATCCGACTTACGGCCACCGTTCTTCCCGTGGAAACAAAAATATACCACGCGTTCTCGAACACGCGCGCGTATCCTCGCGCACACACATACACACACACACACACTCGGAGAAGCAACGTAAAGTTAAAATCAGCTGTGTAGGCTCGTGGAAAATTTATCTCGAGAAACAAAGCTTGCATACAAATCCGCGAGAGAAAATTCATTCAGCAAAACAGTAACGAGAATACGAATGAAGGAACCAGCGGAATATTGGGAGGAAAAATGAACAAAGAGACAAATGAAGTTTCCGTTAAATGGACCGAGTGGAATTAGCGTGTAATTTTATTACTCCGCGAGATGAAGCGTTTTAGCGTAGACAAAATGATCTTGCCCGGGTGGATCATTAATATCGTTAAATATTGATACAAATCGCGCGCATAGACTTTCAACGACCGCGAAATTATTATGAAAAGTGGCCTCTCTCTCTCTCTCTCTCTCGTCAGATTCATTGGCACAGATCGTTAATACGACTAGGAAAATTACTGTTTGGTGATGATTATTTCGCGGAGAGCGAACATTGGCGAGAGTTTGGCTTTTATCGGAGATTTCGTGATTTTCGAAAAGATCGCTGCTCGAAAACGTGCCGCCGGAAATCGAAGGTCCCGGCTAAGTTTAGCACGCGCCGCCCGCTACATAAGTCTGGCCAGTGACGTTGGAAGGTGTCGGTATACCACCGGATAGTCTGGACCCCCCAACCGATTCCAGAAGAAGCTTAGAAAGCCTCGCTGTTTCGCGAACCGAACGCGCACTCCTAACTCTCATCTCGCGCTACAAATTTCTGGCGAATAACTTCCGTCCGTGCGGGTGCTTGCTGGTACCGTGCTTGCCCGCCATTACTGTAAATTGTCGCGAGAATGATAGCGTATGGCTGACTATCGATTTACTCGCGGAAATAAAATTCGCGGAAAGTGCAGTAAATATCCAGCGGCAACTATTTCCGTAGTGCAGTGATTTTAGATATGAGGTGATCTATTCTGGTTGTGCGTGCCGCGGTAACTATAAAGTACCCGACGAATCTTGCAGCGAACTCTCGGCGTGTTGTTTCTTTAGAGAGAAAAGCTGCTGCCTTGCTTGGCTTTGCCAGCTAGCAGCGCGCTGTTCAAACTTCGACTACAAGAAAACTCGCAGCTTTGCATAAATAGTTCAGCGAGTTTTCCCCGGTACGTAGACTTTTCCGCAAAGTAGAACGGACTGGAAACTCCGTGTTCGAATAGCATTACACCGGCTATTTTCCGCGAGAAAATATCGGAGCTGCTTTTCCTCGTGCGCATCCCCCGCGTAAACAAGAGATTCGCAAAACCTTTTCATGGAGCTCCGCGGCAGAGCCCGATGGAAATCATTTTGCGCGGGAATGATCGGTCGCTTTGTTTTCGTAACGAGACACGCGACGCGGGGTTCGCGCGTTCGGATCCTGGGTGGTTTTCCCCATTGGTGGAAACGCTCGCACTTTCGAGACGTTCGCAAATCCCTCGTAAATTTTTGCGGAAGGACCGAGAAATTTCCTACGCGTGGCGCGACAAATGATCTCTCGCGTGGCTTCTTCCTATCGCGGCCGAAAGGAAAGGCGAATCGCGTAGCGGATCCTCCCCTTTTGAAACGGCGCCCGCAAATTTTCCGCGAAAGCACCTCCCGGACAAAGAATCAACGTGAATCATTCGTAAAGCGTCGTTTGTTCTTTGCCGTGCGACGTGACAATGAGTGCGTAGCGAAGCTACGTTTCGCAAAGTTTTCCAAAAGAAAACCGAAAGGAACGCGAGAGAGAGAGAGAGAGAGAGAGAGAAAAGTGGGGAAAAAGAGAGTAACGAGGAGAGAGAAAAGCGTTTTGGAGAATCGCGAGAGAAAAATCAGTCTAGGCTTCGTAGGTCATCGAAGCGACGTTACACCCGTGAAATCATTTTGGGAACAATGGCCTTTGTCCGGGAAAGATGCACAAGCGCGTTGAACCTTTTGACGAGTATAAATACAAAATGCACAAAGACGGACGGGGAATAAGATGAGACGAAGAAACCGAAGACCGAGGACCGAAGACCGAAAGCTCTGTGATCCTCAAGGTCCCCACCACCCTCAAGCTCTCCTTTGTTTCATTATATTTAGGAAGAATGTTCCAAGAAAGAAGCGAAAGTCGAGGAAGAGAGGGGTGGACCCTGGTCCAATCGCACCCCCTCTCGCACTGCCATTGTCGTATCAACAAGTGGCTGGTCTAACGATAACAATGAGTTTTAAGTGCCGCGCGAGATGGGACTCTGTAGTTCGAAATGGACCGCGTTAGCTGATGTTTCATGTCGGGAAAGGGCTCGCGAAAACCATTGGGAACTTGGCTCGCTTTCTCTACAATAATAGTGCTATGACTCTCGATAATAGTACTTTAAGCGATTCCTTTCAATAGTTTCAAGTTCACGATATATATTCGCCCTCCGAGCGGCAGCCTCCTGGCATACGAAGAACGCAGTGGCATTCAAAACTTTGCTTCTCAAAATAACATCAAGTAAGTTAAATCGAGGGTAGAACAGAGTCTTGAGTAAGAAAGTTTCGTCATTAACGAGGATTTATCGTTAGGCTAAATGAAAAAAGTTAAGCGGCCCATGAGAAATAAATTCCAATTCTCGAAAGGTGAATTATATTCGCTGGCGGGCCTATATTCTTGCGAAATCTCTTCATCGCCACGAAGATTTATTTTGCCTAGCTAGATTCGCTATTCCAGGAGCACTCCGCGAAGAAATATTTTCCTCGTCGGATATTTTCAATCGATTTTTCAAACAGTGACCCACGCGCGATCGCAAGGGGCGGATTTATCCGCGTCGATGTACAGCCAGTGACGGATATCGAGTCACCGACGACACTCGACGCGCACGGTGGAGGAGGGAGGGGGGAGGGGGGGGCCATCGACGAATGTAGCACTTGGCGATGCGATCAGGGACATCGTATCCGTTCGCGATTGTACCGGCTAAAATTATAACGCGTTGTCATTAGTTTCTTTGAAAATCGAGTGACGGAACTCATGGGTGAACGCGAAGCAGCCGTAGGATGAATAGACGCACTAAAAATAATAGAAACCGTCGCTAAATGGCGATGAGTGTTTTTAAGCGCTTCGCCATTCGCGTGTTTAAGGAAAGCATCGGTGGCGCGCGTCAATTTGCAACACAAATAGTTGGATGTGCAACTCGATGATAATCCACTTGATAATTTGCCGGCTGAAAGCTTTTCGGGATATCTAATCATGCAAATACCTGGATATTCCACCTGATAATTATTCAGGCCAATTTGCAACCTGGCAGTCTCTCGAGAATACCACCCCTACAAGTGCTAACTTCGCAAAGTCGGTGCATCGCGAACTAAAATAGAAGTGCAATGACTCCAAGAAGATCTTGACATTGCATTTTGGCTTGGTAGCTCGAAAATTTATCCCGACCTTGAGCCCGCGAGGAAAAATACCCACGGTATTTTCGCCGAGATGAGAAAAATATTGACTCGCGACGGTCCACGAGGGGTGGGGGGAGGGAGAGAGGGATGATGTTCCAAGCGAACTTTGACAGGGACTCATCGATTCCCTTTACGCGTTCCCTGCGATACTCCAAGAGAGAAGCGTCCCAAATTACTGGAGTCTCGCGACTTCGCGATCCGAATTTCGACACGGTGAAACTTCGCGTCTACTGACCCTGGACGCGCGGTAACTCTGACCCCGCTGCGACTCTCTCGTCAAACACTTGACTTTATCGGGTCTTTAAAAAGTCCCGCACCGCTCCATCCCCTCCGTGGCCTCTGACTTTTTCAGGAGAGACGAGCGAAGTAATCGTCGAATGATTTCAGGCATGGAGCAGTTCGAGCAACTGCTGACATGTGCGATATGTCTGGATCGCTACAGAAATCCGAAGCTACTGCCATGCCAGCACAGCTTCTGCATGGAACCGTGCATGGACGGCCTTGTCGACTACGTCCGTCGACAGGTCAAGTGTCCGGAATGTCGCGCGGAACATCGTATACCCTATCAGGTACGAAGAGTCGAAAATTGGGTCCGCTGCTAATCAGCGATCTCTCCCTTAATTTTGTAATTTCGATCTTTTCTCAGGGAGTCCAGGCTTTTCCGACGAACGTGACCCTGCAACGTTTCCTGGAGCTGCACATCGAGATCACGGGTGAACTTCCTGACCCGACCAGCGGCCAGACGATGGAGCGTTGCGGAGTTTGCTCGGAGAAAAGTTACTGTTCCCTGTGCGTCCATTGCGAGAAGAAATGTTGCCCGGAGTGCAAGGACGCGCACATGGACATCCTGAGGCGAGAAATCACTCGGATCAACTCGCAGGTACGTACGTACGTACGTACGGTACCCTACAACCACCCAGTCCGCTTCGTTTTCCTTATTTGCCCGGATCAGTTCCCGGAGAGCTGTCCAACCCCCTTCCGACTGTCGTTGAACTTCAACCTAAAAGCTTCCGTTCCGCGAGAGATTACGCGTTCCACGCTTCGCGCTCCACCCCCCCCCCCCCCGTCGAACTCCCTCGCGCTATGGCGAGGGGGAAATTATCCCGTGGAAATTAGACTCCGTACACAGGAAGAAGGATCAGGGTTAAGCAAATACGATCTGTCTGCAGAAATACCGTAGTCGAGATGATTCAGGTCTATTTCCGTGTCCGGGGATAAACTTCGGTGCACAATCGTCTTGAGGCAGTCCAGAAACTGCAGTTATTCGCGGGACGCGCGGACGGGGAGAGCGAGGAATCGGATTACGCGAAATTCGATACGTCACCACCATCCATCCTTGGGCTCTCGCCGATTGCTTTTATCGCGATCCGTGGATTTCTTTGGAAAATATTGCTTCTTCTTCCTGTTTAACGAGTGGGGGGCGCGTGTCACTTACCTTAGGTGGGACTGGTAGTACGTTTGCGCCAAATTCTCCCTCGATGTTTCCCGGAGGATCGTACACGCAAACCAGAAAGCAATTCCCTAAATTATTTTGAGAGAGTCCTACGCCCAAGGCCGTTGAGCTTTTCCACACCAGTTGCGTAAAATTCTCCACCTTCTCCACGTATCTAGGGTCCTGATCGTCGAACTCGTAGAAGATCTTCTGGCTGTACCTGTCAAGAGTATCGGGATGGAATTGAATAAGGAAAATTTCACGAAACCGAGAATTTTTGCTCATTCCCTCACCAAAATTCTATCGCCTCTGCGGGTATTATCGTTCCGGGACTCATGTATGCATTTTCCCCGTATGGTTTCCTCTTCCTCCTTAGAATCATGTCTTTCTCCGCTAAATACTTTGCTTTTTCCTTTGCATAATCGTTCAACTGGAAGGAAACGTAGCAGAGAAATTAGTTGTCTCCCGATAAACTTGAAGATTATGCGAAAGTGGAAGAACTTACGTCTTGATCAATCTCCAGTTCCGGTGAATTGTGCAAAACTCGAAACTTGTTATGTATCTTCAAGCACTCATCTATAAACTCCGTTGTCGCTCTAAAAGGAAATTTCGAGATTTACATCGTTCCCAGTCGAGTCTCTTAATAATAACCAAGAATACTCACTCCATTTCCATGCCAGGCGATGAAACGAACGAGAAACTCCACGCAAATGTATTTCGTCTATTGAGAGTAATTTAAAATTTGGAACTTTGGTGAAATGCTAGTATTTTGCCGAAAAGTCAATTTCTTCAACGATACAGGCCGAAATAAATTGAGAAAAGTTTTGGATGTTTTTTTTTTTTTTTTTTGAGTTTTTTAGGTTACATCTTGCGCACTGTCAGTTGCAAAACAATTGCAATTTGCACAAGAGAGAATTTATAAGCAAATAGGTGGAGAGTAGTAGCCTTTATTTACTGACTTCAATGAAAAGCAACGCGAAAAGCAAAGAGATCGACGGTCGATCGAGTCAATTCGTGGAAGCAATGTTGTTGGCTTTCGGTTTATTTTCGCTGGAGAGCTAACTCCGTGGATGTTCCCCGAAAATTATCGATAAAATTAGAAATTTTCCAACAGGTACGCAGGGGGCTGCACAGATTGCAGGACGCGCTGGCCCTGGTGGAGAAGAACACGCTGGGCTTGCAAACGAATTGCGCGTCGGTTGCTGAAGAGGTGGACGAAATTCACCGGAGATTAAGCAAAGCCCTGAAGGACCGCACGGAGCACCTGCGTAACGAGGTCGATCGTTACCTGGGTTCGGAACTGCGTGGCTTAATTCAGTTGAAGGAGAACCTAGAACTCGAGATTGCCAACATTCAGAGTAATTGTGACTTGGCCGAAGCTCACATCAATGAAAATGTGCCATGGGACGATGCCGAATTACTCGACACGAAGGAACTTTTCCTACGTACCGTGGAATTCATCAGGTTCGTTGATCTTCGTAGACTCTCTCTCTCTCCCTTAAAAAATCCATGCAGATCTCGCGCTGAAACGAAATCACCCAAATCGGATTAAAGTCACGAGTATGTTTGTGCGATGATCCGCAGGAATTTCGAGTACGAGGCAGGTGACTACAATCGACGAGTTCGCTTCGTGATGGCGCACGACCCTAATCAGCTGGTGCTACACGTGGCCGGGTTTGGCGAGCTCAACATCAAGCCAGAAACCGGAAGTGGAGGACTCCTCGGGAGTTCCGCAGGTCTCGCGCCGCCGGGTGGTTCCCCCGGGCTAATGAGGAGTAAAAGTGACCATCGACTCGCCTCCCAGTACCGACAGCAAGAAGAGGAACGCTTGGCGAGGAACCGCTACGTCCCCGAATACGAGTAAATATCTCCTCGACGATCGAGCCATCGCCACTGAACCAATTACCGATCAATCGAGCAGGATCGCGCGTACCCTCGACGAAGCTTAAGCGCGCGCGTGCTTCTCAATTGCAAAAACGGAGAAGCCCGCGGAAACGAGAGGCCTCGGTCCGTACCTCGGTGCAAGATGGCTGGTGGTGGCCTACGCATCCGGGGCAGAGCTCGTTAATTTGCATTCCGTTTCATAAAGCGTGCTTCAGCGACGACGCTTATTACATTAAAGCACACCGCGGGGTTGGTACTTAATTTCTTCTTCAGCGGTTATTTACGATCACTCGACAAAAGTTTTCCCCTCTCCCCGGTCCTCCTGCCCCGAAAACAACGAGAATGGCCGGGACTGGGACCGGAGGGAGGGGGGAGGAGCAAGAGGGAGAAAGCAGCCCCAAATTCACGCGAGAAAAGAGGGGGAGAGACAGAAGGGGAGGGAAAAGAGACAGAGATAGATCGTATTTATAACTTATGCCGGAATAGATATGTGGAACGTTCTGAAAAACTCGTGACGTCTCCGACATCGCTTGGCCCCGGTCCAAGATAATCTGCGGATACGCCCGAACGGCTCTGCTTTAACCGAACCTGCTGACCGAAGCGAAGCCGATTCGATTCGATTCGATTCGATTCGGTTTTTACAGTTCCGCGATACCTGGCATCGTCGGATAGTTAAAACTTTCTAGGAAACAAGTTCGCTTTAATCAAGCTCGGTCTGCGGAAATTCGAGAAATAATCGAGAGATCCTCATCGGCGCGCGTGACCGGTGGGGGGGGGGGGTGGTATAGTCGCTCAAAATTGATTCGAGAATCGCTCTCGAACCTCGACGACGGAAATGCGCGCGCGAAATTTCAGAACTTCCGCTTTCCGCTTCCCTTCCGCCGCTTTTGCACTCGTCAGACGCGCCGCCGCGCATTCCGTGTGTCATGAGAAATAATCTGATGGAAATTGCTGCACGATGCATCTTCAAAGTGCACTCTGCACTGGCAGGTACGAGGCTCCGGAGTACGAGGCGCCGAGGAACAAGTCGAGGTACAGGAGTCGGTTCATGCGCCACCGGGAGGGCGACGACTCGGACGGCGACAACCGCTCGACCGTGCGGTTCACCTCCAACCAGGAAGTCGGCTCGCGAGAACGAGTCCTGGACACGGAGGATGCGGCGCGCGGTCCCCTCTCGGGCATCTTCCGCCTCACCGACTCCCCGAGGGTCATGAAGAAGCTGCAGGAATGCGAGCGGGCGGGCAAGAGGAAGAAGGACGAACCTGCGCAACCCGCACCACCCGCGCAAACCGCGCCCAAACCTCAGGTAAGCAACAGGAAAGAGATAGAAAAAAAAAATAAATAAATAACAGATGACAAGAGCTGCGGAGATTGAGGAAAATTTGGAAAGACGACAGATTTTTCTTTGCTTTCCTTGAGAAACGCTTGATCTTTGAACAGCTTCGAGCAGAAGATCGTGTTAAAAACCCCAGGCCGTTTATGTTTGACAGTTTGACAGTGATAGTCCCCAATTATGAAAGTGCGCTGTCCACTAACGTCTGGGAATCGAGGAGAATGAGAAGGAGAGCGCGCGCCACCAGTCTTAGCGCTTAAATTCCATCCTAGTTGTTCATTTTTCGCTGTCCGTCTCGTCCGTCGCTCGCTCCTCTCAGAACCGTTGTTTCTAGAAGTAGCTTAGAATCTCTCCCGAGGAATCCGGCGGGGTGAGAAGCACGGAGAGAGCGGGTGGATAGAGAATTCGCGTAGACGATAATCGGTGGAGGGTGGTCGATGACCTTGGCGCGGGGTGGACTCGGGTGATTGGCGGTGACTGAACCCGGTGACTTTTCGCCGCGGCAGGTACAAGTGAGAAAAACGCCGACGGCCGTGGCGAGGCAGGTCAGCGAAGACGACGAGATCTCCAGGATCAAGAAGCAAAACAAGAGCGCGCCAACACCCCCCGAAACCGTCGAGGAACGGCAACCAGCAGCCCCCACCCCCACTCACACTCCGTCCAGGGAACATCAGGAACGAGAACCCGAGGAACTCGTGAGGAGAACGCCGATCGCCAGGTAATCCTAACACAAACAACCAACTTAACACTCGCCCCACCCTCACCCTTGCGATGCTCGAGCATTTTCACCCTCTGGAGGAGGGGCGAAGTTTGACTATTTTTTGGCCGAACGCGTGCAAGCCGATGTCGTTACGATCGCGCGCAAAATCGCAAAACTCGACGGGAACGCGAGAGTGTTTCCGTCAAGAGTGGAGGAAATCACCAAGGTCCCTCCTCAACCCGGATGCTCGATTGGTCGATCTCTGGGTGGTGGCTTCGTTTCTCGCAAGACCGGGGGTGTCCTTGAATTTTTGTAGCTTCTCTCTTATCTTGTCGCTGTGTGAAACCAATCAAGACGGAAAATTTCGTTCGTTCGATTTCTCTTTGATCCCGCTGAGAGGAGACAACACTCGATATTGTACACCCAGACACGTACAGTATGAAACGTAAATTGGTGTGTATGTACTCGTAGCGAGGTGTAAGATAGTTTGATCATTTTATAAAGTGCACAACTGCGTGTATCCTTTCACGTGTATCTCTTATATCCACGTATATACATTTTACACTGAATAAAAACGATGATTCATGAGAATACACCGACTTTTTCTCGCTTTGCTTCAAACCCAAAAAATAGTGCGTAGCAGATAATTCTCTCTGTGAATCTTCTTCCAACGTACCTTTTGTAGCAGGACCCAAGGACGTCTCTCCCCGTCGTTGAGAGAGCAGCGTAAGTATTCGCGTTGTGGCACTCGAAGTACTCGAAATACTCGTCGTCCCGAGCTTTTCCAAGGACACCGCAAAGCGTCCTTTTCTCAAGCTACTCGTGCCCAATCGCTGCAAGACCCACGAAGAGGCGCAAAAGTTCGGCAGACAGGCGTCTTTTGCATTTTCCATTTCCGGCGAGTGCCGTGGGATCTTCGTCGGTTTGCCAATGACCAAGTTGGATTCATCAATGTTTTCTTCCAAGGAGGACCTCGACGGACACGCACGCGCCCGCTACCAGAAGCGCGTCCACCGATTCCAGCACTGGCTCGGAAAGTTCCACGGGGTCCGGAATCCGCAGTACTGGAGCACCATTCACGGCCGAGGAGATGAAGCAGAAGTATTTGTCCAGGGCACCACCCGCCACTCCGACCACCACCACCGTCACTTCATCCCCCGTTGGTGGGCCGATTAATAGGGAACCTACGACCACTCAGTCCACTCGACCCTTCCAGAGCCGTTTTTTAGGCGCAGGTGCGTTCACTTTGCAAAGTTAGAGGCTGGTACGAGTTCAAGGTCGCGAGCCTTGGTGGGGAAAAGGAGAAGACAAATTTCCTCGGGTGTTTGGTAGCACAGGTTTTTCTTGGTTTCAGGTAATCGAGCGGCTCCTCCTCCGCCAAGTCAGCCAGTTCGCGAGGAAACCGCCTCGAAGAAGGAGGAGGAGGAGGACGACGACGAGGAGACGAGCAGCTCGTCCGAGGAAACTGAATCCGAAACGGAGGAAGAGTCGGAAACTGACGTGCACCCGCCGTCCGGCATCTCGGCGTCGGCTCAAGCTACGGCTCAGGAACGTTCAAGGACGGAGTCCGCCATGGCCCGCACGGACATTGGCCCTCTTCTTGCACGCAGTGCCGAAGCTCGACGCGGCAGTAAGGAAGACTCGCCCTCCACCAGGCATGTATCCAAAACTCCAAGTCTCTGTCCTAAAAATATCGGCGGGATTCTCTCGTTGCTTGCTAAATTCATTTTTTTTGCGCATACCACCCACGCTTCTTCGCTCTCGGTGTTGTAAATATTTTTCATTCTCAACTTCTTGCGCAAATTCGCAAGAAGTTTACCACTCTCTCTCTCTCTCTCTCTCTCTCTCTCTCTCTCTCTTTTGACATATCCATAAAAAAATCTTTCAGAAATGAGAAAAGCATAAAAAGTAACGAAACAAAGAAGCGAGCAAACAAGCGAAGCAGTAGCGACGGGAGGCTTTCGAATTTGTCACCTTGAAATTGTCAGTCTTGAAATCTGTCGCTTTTTCGTTTGGTCGCTACTCTGTCCTGGCAGCTTGCGAGTGCATATCTGTGCGTAAAAAAAAAACAAAGTATTACGTTGAGAGTGTCCGGTATTCTGTTGTGAGTAACCTAACCCTACTCTCTTAACTTTGCCCTTCGGCCCTTAGAGCCATAGAACTCCGAGCAAAATCAAAAGACCAGCTGGAAAGCTAGTCTAGGTAAAATACATGGGTATGTTTTTAGCCAGTTCTCGATACTTTCTCCGTGTACTGCCAAAAGTTGAGTTATGGCAAAACTTGCGGCAAGACTGGACAGACCTAGATGTTGATATTAATGTTGATGTTGTTGATGCTGATGTTGATGTTGACCTGTGGTATTGCGAGAGAGAAAATTTTCAGTAAAGTAAAGCAAAGTAGAGGAAAGAAAAGAAAAGAAAAGAAAGGAAAGAAAAAGAGAGAAATTGGTTGTGGAATGTCCGCTCGTGTCTTAGGTATTCGACGCCGAGGGGAAGCCCCGCGCTATCCGCGACGAGCCCTACGTCGACGGGGACGACAACGACGACGACTGGGACGACGATGAGCGCCGCGACGTCGACAACGGCACCCGGAGGCTATACCAGCAGGTTCGTAGAACACGTAGAGCACGATCGGGCACGCGCGTCGCCGTGGACCAGTTCCAATGCCAGTAATCCCCACGATGGTGATCGTTTTAGGGCGTTTAGTCCCGCGAACGACCAGTTCTCCTCCACGCACAAGGCGCTCCCACTTGCTAGCAAGCCGGGAGTAGCCTCTAGTTACTCTCTCCTTGGCCCGGACCAAGAGCAGAAAGCTCTTCTGTCTACCTCGGGAACCAGTTCCAATGCCAGTGCACATGCCGAAACCCCCTCCGCGAGTCGTGCACGCTCGGGGACCACTTCCGGTGCCACTGAGACCCGCAAAGTCACTCCCAGTATGAGTCCCAGTGACCAATCCTTGACCGAGGACCTAGTTCTTGACTGTACGGACTCTCCTGACGGTCTTGTAGATCGACGGATCTCGGCCGCTCGAACTACCGATCATTTTCATAAGGATTCGCAGCACAGCCGTGTCAAGGTCAGTGATAATGTCAGTGATTCTCCGGAGTCTCGGGTTCCCCCGAGATCGCGGGAGGCCCTTAGTGACTTAGAAGTTGCTAGCGAAGTGAATAGTAGAGGTGCCGGAGTTGGTGATAATCGAGTTGAAGGTCGTGTCTATGGGAACGATGATAAACGGGAAACGGTCCGCGGGAGCATGCCCGTTACCGGGGACTTTGCGACGATCAGCGAAGTCGAGGAGACCAGGGACGAGACTGGAAGTAGCTCGGAGGAAGGGGAGAGCTCGGCTTCCGAGAGCGAAAACGAGGACGAGGACGAAGAGGACTATTCCAGGGATGAGAATAGCAACTTGAAGCAGATCGTTGATAGGGAGAGGGGACCGACGAATGAAAAGTATTCTCTCGATAAACAAAAGATCCCTGAAGAAAAGAAAGAAGAAGACGAGGAGAAGGAGGAGGAGGAGGAGGAGGAGGAGGAGGAGGAGGAGGACAGCAGTGAAGACGAATACGACACGAATAACGAAGAGACCAAGACCATGGCTTCCAGTGTCCTTGAAGACACGCAGCCCAGCTTATTGATGACCACCAGTGACTACTACGATCTCAGCGTGAAACGTCGAAGTGGATCTTCGCTCTTCGAGGAGAAGAGCATCGAAGAGTTGTTCGACGACAATGGATGGGTGGTGACCGATCAAGACCTGCAATTGGACAAACCCAGACTGCACAAGGTAGAGCCAGAGAGGAAACCTACCGATGAGACTGAAGCAAACGATAAGACTGAAAAGGACCCGATGGAGACTGACCTTATCAGCGAAACGAAAACGAACGATTCGACCAACGAGACTGAGCGGAACGTTCAAGGAAGGGACCAGACTTCCAAGGTCGACGATGACGACTCGCCCTTCCAAGAGGAGAGTCGCCTTCTGAAATTGCTCCGCCGAGAGAGCATGCCCCAAAACCGAGTTTACCGTCAAGGTAGCATCGGCAAGAATGGTTGGATGGCATCGGACGAGTCCGAGACGGAACCGGACAGGCCCAAGGACAAGGACAAGGACCAAGATACTAATGAGGAGAACCCCCAAGATTCCGAGGGTAAAACCCGCTCCGGCACAGTCGAGGGGTCGGAGGGGATGGGACCGCAAAGAAAAAGATCAAATCGTGAAACCGCGATGAACACGAAGGGTGAGGGGAAGGACGGTGAGTTTTCCTTGGTGGATGGCAAGAGTTGGAGCATCGACGATAACGGCTGGGTGGTAGTGAATAACGTCGAGGAGGGCAAAAGGGAGAAGGCTGCTGCTGGTGGGTGCGACACGAACGGGCCCAATATGATTCGTTCCCAGACCGACCTTGAGACAGGATTTAGTGTCGAGAAAGGAATCGAAAACGGCTCCATCGCGAATGCTAGAGAGATCGGGAGCCCCGACGAGGACGCGTCGTCTGGCGTCGCTATGAGTATACCGATGCAAATGGTAACCACCGTATTCTGTGTGTCCGTACTGTGTTACAGCGTTCTAATCAATCTCTTCCTATGACCCCGACCTTCGACCCAGTAGACTCGCGCCGAAAGCGAAGAGCGTCCACCCCGCTCGTCCTCGATCAGTTTTCTACCTCGGCCATTAACGCGACTCTTGCGTCTTCTTCTTAACTAAAAGCTAAAAGCTAAAAGTCTGCTTCGTGCATCAGATTTGGGGAGGCTGCGATTATCGATGAGTCCGAGTTCGCTTCACCGCCATTCGCCTATTGACCTATTGACCCATTGACCTATTGACGCACACGTACACACGGAAGATCCGCGGAGTTTCTCCGCAACGTTTTCGCAGTTTCCCCTTTGATCACACTTCGTCTTGTAGCTTAGTCCTCGTTGGGTGTTGTACATAATGCAATAATAATTAATTATAGTGATTAATAATAATAATAATAATAATAATAATACGATGTGGCATTACCAGTCGATGGCAAAGGAACAGCGCAACGCGACACAGTAATCATGATCCAATGATAATTGCAATACTTTTTAACAATGACACACTCTTTATTCCTCGTCGCGTACGTCGGCAATGAAACCTTTTTTCCCTCGTCGCAAGTTTACCGGAAGTAAGAAATCTCTCTAGAATCTACGCGTACCAGAGCGTGCTAATAGGAGACACTGCATTTTACTCATTGTGATAATCGTACGTACGGCCGCGGGCGCAATTGTATTCCTATACACACGATTTCGCGAGTACACGCTGCTCGAACGTACGTAGCTTTAAAGGGTTAGCTTTCGTTTTGTTCTTTTTTTTTGTTTTTTTTTTCTGTTCTCTTCATTTTTCTCGTTTTTTTATACGCTTTACAAGTACAGCCGGTCCATCCGGCAAAAGAGGACCCAGTGAGAAAAATCGTCCGTCGTCGCGCAGCTTCGCTCCGTGCAACGATGAAAAGCTTTTGATTCGCTTCCACTGGCAAGCTCGAGTTGTTGAACGTGCAATGTTACGCGCTACTTTGCAAAGGAGCGGGACAAGTGGCAAGAATTTGTGAAATCAGTGATGAAAACGCGCGCGAGTACGACGTAATCGAAACGACGGTACTTTTTTACCTTATCACGTGGTTCCGGGGGACAGAGGAGATTCGTGGATCCCTGAGGTTTCCCTTGGGTTTTGACACTTTTTACTCGAAGCAGTTATTCGAGTAATTCCGTTGTTGAGCCGAGTCGAGTCGAGTTCGGTTGAGTTGAGTCGAGTTTCGTATAACACGGGCATTAGACAACTGGTTCCTAACGAATAGATGTGAAACTCCATAAAGTGTTATCCACGCGTGACGTGCACAGCCTGCACGCGTGCCACGATCTACCATAAGCTTTTTGTATTACTCTCTTCCTAGTGATTAGGCTTACGTCAGTTTGTTGGTGTGGTAAATAAACTGCATTTTTGTGATAATTCGTATTATTTATTTCCCTCTCAAAACTGTCCTCAGTACGTACGTATAACAGTGTCAAATCCCGCTTGATAATTGTCATATTTTTATCGTCACTCTGTTCTTCTCTCGTCCCAAATTGTTCTTCTTCTCTCGTTGTTGTTACCCAAGTGTCAATTATCAGAATGTTCATTAATGTCAAGTGACGGCTCGTCAAAAAACCATTGTTACGAAACTCCGAGTACATGTTTTTTTTTTCCTTTTTTCTTATCAAAGTAGCTACTATTTTCAAGTGGGATCAGAGAATTAATCGAGAAAAGAATGCATATTTATTTATTGCACTGACAGATTGAATGTAAAAAGCCAATAGTAAATCAGGTAAGAATCTTTTTTGTTTTTTTGTTCAGGCAAAGGTTTATCAAGTTTTTTCACTCACTAGAATAATGGTAGATTTTGGTTGTTTGAAGTTAATTGACTTTTTTCTCTTTTTAATAAAAGACTTGCGCACTGTGCACAATTTTTATTTTACCTTTACTCCACTGAGAATTTGATGCACGATCAATATTCACAAGAATCCTCGGCAAGCAAAGAGACCGTTCAACAACTCGAGAGCTGAAAATATGAAAAAATCGGGGATCTCGAAGAACACTGAGGATTTGAGGAAGATAATGGACCAAGGAATATACCCCGTTCACGCCTCTTTACAGGAATATAGGGAAAATTGAAAAGGAAAACTAAAAGTCAACTAATTTCCTCGACTACTTATTTAGCATCTCCAACTGCATTTTCTTTATCTTTCGTTTTCATCGGTTTTTGACTTTTCCCTAATTTTCCAATTCACACAAAAACTCGTGAGAATTCTGAGCGAAAGCTATTTCGTGGAATTTCGAAACGTGACATATTTAATCTAAATTTCCGCGGTAGGGAGAAATCAAAAATAAATTTTATTGCTTCATACTTCGATAGATGCGTTGCTCTTTGCGCAATGGATCCAATATACAATATATCTGCAATAAACAACGATGGTGAAATAGGAATTCATTTATTTTAATACATATACCATGGATATCTCACCTAACAAATATCTCCACGCATTTATTTATTCTCGCGTTCACTCCATTCTCCTGCGAAAATTCAACTTGCAATGTTGCTATTAATTCGAGGCTATGATTCACAGCTACTTAAAAAAAAAAGTCAATTATTTTACGAAACCTCACCAAAAGCATTTGACGCTTAATTTTTCGATGTGTCACATCTCCTTCCTCCCCTTCCACCAAAACATAAATGAAACTTTATAAAAATGTGTTACTAAGTGTATTGCTACTACTACTACTACTACTACTATTACAATTATAAAAGAAAAAACAAAAAGTACTACACAAGAAGCTTCAAAATTTGCACAATATTAATTCACTGATCAATAATATCAGATTACTTAACAAAAATATATTGAAAATTGCGAGAGAATTTCTTCTGAAGGGTGGACATCCGGATGTTCCAGGTTCCTCAACAAGAGCCGAAGCCAGGCAGCAGTAACAGCATCGCGGGAGAGGGAACGGGAACGGGAGCGGGAACGGGAGAGGGAACGGGAACGAGAACGGGAGAGGGAGAGGGAGAGGGAACGGGAACGGGAGCGGGAGAGGGAGCGGGACCGAGAGCGGGACAGGGAACGAGAAAGAGAGAGAGTGCGAGAGCGAGAAAGAGAAAGAGACGCGGACGCCGACGTGGAGTCAACGTTGTCGCCGAGGTCGCGGTACGCAGCCTTGAAGGAGCGTCGACAGCGGCTGGCGCGCTCCAGGAGCTCGCACAACTTCGGGGGCGACGAGCTCGACCTCGACGAGGAGCCGGCGTCGCCGACGACGCAGTCCCCCAACGCTTACCTGGCCGCCAAGTACGGGCCGGGTTCGGAGCTGGCCAGAAGCCGCAGCACCCACGCGCTCAAATCGCGCGAGCCTAGTCCGGAGCGCGACAGGGCGGGGGCGGAAAAGGACGGGGCGGCCCTCAGCTCCTGGGCGAGGTACCTCAAGAACAAGTACGGCAACCGAGCCGCCAAGGACAAGGAACCACCATCCTCCACCTCCTCGATACCGTCCTCCTCGAGGTAAGCGAAACTTTTTCAAGGTCACACCTCGATTCGTTTCCACTCGCTTCACGATTCGTCTGACCGTAGCACCAGCGCGGCTTCCAGGAGACTATCCCTGGGCCTTCCCCTGAGACACGGTGGACAGGCGTCGTTCGAATCTTCTGACGACGACCAAAAAAACCCGTCAGGCTCCCCCACGTCCCCTACAGCAGCTCCCGCTATACCCGCGGCAGCAGGTTCCTCCACTAGGTGAGTGTCTGTCTCTCTCTCTCTCTCTCTCTCTCTTTCCTCGATTCTCTAGCGTTTGAATTGGTCGGTAACCTTGAAAATTTTTTGGGTATCCAGTAATGGCAGGAGGAGTCACTATCTGCTGAAGCGGCGGCAGTTGCACAAATTTGGGATGCGGGGGAGCGAAGCCGGATGTTTCACATGGCCGAGAGGCCTCGCAGTCGGTCCGGACAACTCCATCGTCGTAGCCGACAGCTCCAATCATCGCGTTCAAGTGAGCACGATGTTTTTACGTAATATTCTTAAGAAATTTGCCTTTCGTCCTGTCCGTCCGTCCGTCCGTCAGTCCGTTCGCTCGCTCGTTTCTTGACGATGGACCCCGATTTATCGCGTTTTCCCACGGTTTGCCAATGTCCACCAGGTATTCGACGGAAACGGGAACTTCATCAAGGAGTTTGGCACCTACGGAAGTGGCGAGGGCGAGTTCGACTGTCTCGCCGGAGTGGCCGTCAACAGGATTGGCCAGTACATAATCGCGGATCGTTACAATCATAGAATCCAAGTGCTCGATCCTTCCGGCCGGTTCCTCAGAGCTTTTGGCTCCCAGGGTACCGCCGACGGACGCTTCAACTACCCTTGGGGCATCACCACGGATGCTCTTGGATTTATCTACGTGTGCGATAAAGAGAATCATCGCGTACAGGTACGAACTCTCGAGATTCGAGACTCCTCCAGTAGTACGAGTAGACGATGGCTCAGCCGTCGTCCCAGTGCACGGCGCCCTCACCTGAATTTCCATGGTGATTTCAGGTCTTCCAGTCGGACGGTACATTCGTGGGGAAATTTGGAAGTTGCGGAAGTGGCCGTGGACAACTAGAGCACCCGCATTATATCGCTGTGAGCAACACGAATCGCGTGATCGTCAGCGACGGAAATAACCACCGCGTGCAGATTTTTGACGTCAACGGTCGCGTCCTGAGCTCCTTCGGCACCGAAGGTTCCGACGAAGGCCAATTCAAATTCCCACGTGGCGTGGCTGTCGACGATCAAGGCTACATCATCGTCGCGGACTCCGGGAACAATAGAATTCAAGTTTTTAGCCCCGAGGGTGCTTTCCTCAAGTCTTTCGGTACCTGGGGCAGTGGCGACGGAGAGTTCAAGGGTCTCGAAGGTGTCGCCGTCACTTCCACAGGAAATATCGTCATTTGCGATCGCGAAAACCATAGAATTCAAATCTTTTGATTTTTTGGGATTATTCACTCACTCTTTCTCTCTCTCTCTCTCTATCTATCTCTAACTTTATCTCTACTTCTATCTTTCTTATTTTCTTTCTTTCTTTCTCTCCTGGCAACGTACTTGGAATATGCAAATCGAATAATTTTTAAGGCTAAACTGTTCTAAGATATTCCGTTCGATGCAGAATGTCATGCCTTTCATAAACACGAGAAAATGCGTCCGTCTAATTTTACGTAGTGCGTCGAGATAGAGCTTAAATATTTCCCTTTAAGATCCAGAAATAGAATTGTACGGAATTTTCCATGAAAAAAAAAAAATCCATCGTTAGAAGCTCTTAATATATTTGACGAAATATAGCAAATTATATATTTATCTCTCAAGTATATTACTCGAAAAATTCGCAAAAAGTGTTTGCTTTTTTTTATATTAACATAGTCGTCCGCGGTTTTGACTTTAGTTTTACTTTCTCTTAAGGATATTTTTAACATTTTAACATTAGCAGAGATATTGGTTGCTTACTTAGAAAATTTCTAAGAAAATGATTCATTTTCGACGCACTAGTGGATATAAAAATGGAAAGGAAAGTGCAAAGTGTGTGGAAAAATGCTTAATAATTGTAACGTTAATCGATGTTGGTACGAAGAATCTAAACGCCAGAATCTTTACGTTCTTCCCTTTTTCTGTCTTACTTCGTCGTACGCGTATGATATCCGAACAATTTAATTTTATTTATATTCAAAGTGACAAATCAATAAGTTTGTACCGTTTGTATGCTTTAAATAAATTGTTGCGGAAGAATCGAGGAGTATTATTATTATTATTCTAACAATATTAACAACAATATAATAAAAGTTAAATATCAAGGAAGTGGATGATGTGAGAGGAGAGTGGTAAATAAAAAGTTGAGCAAGTCAATAAATATATAATTTATTAAATGCAATGAGAGATATTTATATTTATATATATATATATATATATATATTTATATATATATATGAAATATGATGTAACAATAGAGGGGACGGGCAAGTGAAGATTACAATAATCACTCACGACAGGGGCGGACAAGAGGTAAGTTGCCGCCCCGCCCGACACTCCCGGATCGGAGATATAGATAAAATATTTTCGTTATTTACAATATTAGTTGAACGTTAGTCAATAAATAATAAACAGTGATATAATCACTTTTTTTTAATATAATAATTTAATAATGTAATATTACGTTTGCGATAATAAAAATATTACAAGAGATGAAGCCTGTATCATTATTCGTTTCCACTAGAGTAGCACGTGTACATCACGTGGGGGCGCATTTCAAAGATTCACAACCAAATCTCGAGAGATCATCGACCCATCAACTCACGAGTTTTTTTCCGTGCAAAAATATTTAATCAAATTAAATCGGATTACGCGACTCGAGCGTACATTTCACTCTGTTCAACGGTATCACACCCAGGAGAAAAACAGTTTCAACAGTTTCGGTACTTGCCAACAATGGTAATCGAAAGACACGGGCAATTATTCCAATTGAGAAGATTGTTTTCTTTTCTTTTCTTTTCTTTTTTTCACTTTCTTCTTGGTGTACAGAGAGGCTTGGTGGTGCCTTGATGAAAGACTTTCTCTCGGATTACAGTCGGACACTTTGCTCTCCTGCTAAAATATATACATCGGAAAAGTGAGAGGAATTTCTTATGAACGGCGGAGCCCATTGGTGGAGCAAGCACCAAACTTTCTCACGCGAATCCTCAAGCTTCGAGGTTCGCGCGCGCGCAAGTGTTCTCAGGGAATTGATTGTTTCGGGGTTTGAAATTTTGAAATGCGATCACCACGTCGACTAGATGTCGAAACAGCCATCGAAACGATCAACTTTCATCGAGAACCTCTCCCAATCGCGCATTTTAGTCGAGAAATTAGCCAAGATCGATTACCTAATCGCACACTACCCGGATAAAACAAGAGCTCAAGGACACTCGTGGAATATCCCCCACGGTTCACGCGTCCCTTCGCTTGTCAATTTGATACAGACAATTTTAACAAACTACCGTGACTCACATCGCTACTCGTTGATCGCTTTCTCGATTATTAGCTCGTTGCCAGAATCTCATGCTAAACACTCCCATCTCTCCTATTCATCGCTAACTGCTTCCTTTACGCGTTTTCGTTGAACCTATGAAAAATTCGCGATTTATATTCATTATGATATTTACGATTTAAGATCTTAAAAAGTTAGAAAAATTCTTGTATCTGCAGTAATATTCTAGGTAAGACTATGGAAACCTATGTCTGCCACTTTTATGAGATTTTGGGGATTTTAAGATAAGTTCGCGTTGACAAGCTAATCTTCGGGGGAGATCGTTCGTCGTTTTCGGTGAAGAATGGATCAGCTTCAGCGGGGGGGAGGGGGGATCGTCGCGTCGATCGTGCGCGATAACGAACGTAAGTCGTTAAAGGTGCGAGTCGAGCAAGTGTTGGTGTGCGAGCATCAGCTAACGGGAACGATTTCTTAATTAAGAAGCTTTTTTACTCATTCGTTATACGAGGAATGTATGCAAAATGCTTGGACGTATCATATCGCGTTAGACTTTAGCCAATAAAAGATGCAAAGTGTGACTCGACTCCGTTTAATCCTTAATTACTCACGCGTAACAATTTCACGGTAATTGCAAGTTCGCATCGGCCTTCTTTCGTTGCTGTAAAAAACCTACAATCGGACTTCAAACGCGCGGCAGGTTCCTCCCAGAACTCTCTCGCGTTCCAAACTCAAGACAACAGGTTTTTCGAAGTTGGCCAACGAAACATCGGCGTCGTTCCTGTAGAAGATTCGTGGGATTTTCGTGAGGGAAATGTGCAATCCGACTCGCTGAAAGAATTTTTGATTATTGGTGTCGGAGCGTCGATGCGACTCCTCGGCACACGCCCCATTAGTACGGAAGAATTTCGTTTCGTTTCGTTTGCGTAGATTTGCGCACGCATAGAGGATCATTGGGAGAAGATCGCTTCACCCATTGAGGAAAGCCACATTGAACTTTGCTTCGCGCCGTACGAGCCGGAGGTCTTCCTTCGAGTAAGTCGCGAGCTCTAAATGGTAAACAGTCCTTCTCTATTCTTACGTAAAAGCATTTTATTTAATATTACAGCTTATTTGTTATAAATTTATTACAACGATATTTTTACTTATTGACGATTAATATAACGATTGTGCGACTTCGTTTTTCCTCGTTTTTCATTAAATTTATAATAGGCATGGTGCGGGAATGCCTTCGATGGATTTAAATAAGTACGACTATGCTAGTAGCGCGCGGTAAGAAAAGAATTGATTTGATCGATTCGTTTGAATTTAAGAGTGAAAGAGTGATAGAGTGACTATATTATTATCTGAACGAAGACTCTCGGCAGCTTGCGAAGCAGATTCAGTGACCCAAGGAGTTGGATTATTGGCTTTGGAGGAGGGGCATCGTCTATGAGGATCATCGCCGTACTGGTGGTCTCGTGTAAAGAAATGTGAAAGTAAAGAGCCGTCCGTTCATTGGCAAATTTTAATTGGTGAACGACAAAATTGCATATTACCGCTCTTCTCTATTCATTCCTGGGGTGAGTAGTGCCTACTCTTTGATTGTTTTCTATCATTTTTTATTCGCGGGTAATCAAGGATCAATGAAAGAGTAACTTCTGAGAGATTGAAGAAACTTAGCAGCTTCAATCCCTCCTCTTATGGACCAAATAAAAATGTCATGTGCTTTCTTCGCGTCAAAATATCGAGATTCGATCAAAGATTATAAATCGTGAGTATCTTTTTATTTCTTTTTTTTTTGTTTTTTTTTTTTGTCGATTTTCTGTCCTCCTTTAATAATTTGCCTAGATCCTACTGATTCGTCTCAGCAATCTAAAACGTTATGAAAAGTGGCATGACATACCTTCTCGTCTGTATCGTTTAATCGAGTAGAGAGAGTAATAAAGATATAATTAATTATTTTATTAATTAAAGTGGCAGCAGTTAGGCCATGCGGCTCCTATCATCTAGTCGTCTTTGACTCTTGGCTTTCTTATGTAGATTTAAAAATTTCTTTACTTATTTTAAACTTTATATTTTGAGAATAATTTGTATTAAGGTGATTTTTTAAAGTTTGTGTGTATCCTCGAAGCGCCTACCCTAGCGATGTCTTTTAATTTAATTCATTTTTTAGCGTTTACCATAATCTCGAGCTGAGCATCATAGTGTTCGTAAGAATCCTTTTGTATTTCCGATTGATTCGCCCCAAGCTACTATATCCGTAAATAGGTATTTTCCTTCAGTCTAAGAAATTCTCGGTTATTTGCTAGGTCGTATTTTGACAGCTCGATTTAGCAGACGCATTGTGATATTATGCAGCCATCCGGGCGAAAACCACTGAGGTACTGTGGAAGTTCTCCATTTACACGTACAAGCTGACAATAGTGGACACAAATAAAAGCTATTGGCCGTTTTTAATCGAATCGACTATTTCGATTTGCTCAGCGTCGATTCATCACCTGATTTTCTGTCGTGTAAGTGGAAAACTTCCTTTGTCCGCGACGTCGACTTTCCCATCGACAAAGGACGCCTGAAAAATACTCTGTACTCTATGTTATAATATAATAATCTTTTGAGTCTCGGAAAAGTGACGATACCGCCGTTAGCATTGCAGTCGGGACAAGGCTCGGGAGCCCAGTTTTGCTTTTAGCTTCAGTCCATCCCGCGCTTCTCGCGTAAAATTCGAAACTTGATTGCCACGCACGGGGACAAATCGCAGTCGCCACCGACGGACTAAAATATATATAATTCCTAAGAGGAAGTCTCACCAATATCGTCCATCATCTTGCTCCTCCTCTATATATATGTATATGTATATATATATATATATGTATATATATATATATATATTTTTTTTATTTATATATTTATAATAATCGCTAGAGATCCTCGTTAATAGATTCTTAAATATGTATTAAGCAAAAATATGAATATAATAATAGTTTTTTGTGTGTATATAATAATTATTATTTTTTTGTTTTATATACTCGTCTCGATTTTTAAGTATTATCGATAGGATCGTGATTAGTTACTTTACTTAACAATGATTGAAAGAGTGTGAGAATGTTGTTTATTCATATATCTTTTTTTGTAGGTTTCCTTCCTTTTTTTAATAACTAATAATTCTTTAAGCTTAGTGGCATGAAAATGCTCGTTGGAATTGACTCGTGTGTTTTTAATAACATTGCAGTTTTTCGCCTCCGCGCTCCGTCTTTACGTTTGCCGCATCATCCTCTTTTAGATGCCGTGGCGATCTCGGTCGGAAATCACCAGTGAATTTCGTAGCAAAAATTTCTCATCAAACTCGAGTCTAGTCGTGTAGCGAAACGATGTGGTGATGTTGACGGTGGTGGTAGTGGTAATGGTAATTGTAGCGACGGTGGTAGTGATACTAGCTAGAAAACGATTGTACAGATCGAAAATGATTGCACGACTCTACTCTATTATAAAAATGACGAGACTATGAGTTTGGTAATCTTTAATTTGCCTCTACGCAAAATCTCGCTGGTGATTCGAGCATCGACGTTCGAGAAAACTGATCCACCGGAACGTTCGACAGACGATCAACCAACCACCAATGAGCTTTAGTGCTTTAATCTCGACGCGGTAAGAATCGGATTTGTCTCATTGTCAGCCTATCTGCTTTCTTTTCCTGGACTCGGCACGACTCGGTGGAAGTATCGAGACGTGGTTACATTTTTTTTTTCTGGTATTCTTTTTTCGCGGAAATACTTTCTTGGATCACCATAGATTTATCACAATAGATTTTTGTCTTAGTCAAACTCGAACGCGGGATTCCCGGGTTTTTTCGCCCCCGTGTGCATATCCGCCTCGCTCTCTACGCCCTTTAACATTACTCCCTACGACCTAAAGAATCTTTAAAAAATTCCCTACTGGAGAGAGAAAAACTGGTAGTAGATAGTTTTTAATCAGTAACAATGTAATCATCTAGCTTATCCTACGTGTAATCGCTACGAAGTTGATTATACTGTGACTTTTAGCACAGCCCGTGGATGAAGGGGTCCCCAACCCCTCGTTTGCCAGATAGCACTTTGTCTAAAAACCTTTAAATCACCCCTTCTCTATCGCCTCCCTCGTATTCCCTTCGCCTCTCCTCGTATCTCCAGCTCTTTCAGTCCCTCCAATTTCCCTCCTGTCTACCCTCTACCCTCTTCTCCCATTGTGCCTGGACATCTGGAAGTAGCCATCATCACCGTCCTTACCCCCTCCTCAAGATTCAACAAATCCTACAATTTTCGTATTATTACTTTGCTTTATATGGCACATCTATGATACGTAACTTTTTAACGGCGTTCCCGCCAAGCTATTCCCAACACTTTTACGTTACGTCCCGTAAAATCTCAGAGCTGTACAATCAAAAATTCGATTCCAGTCTTTCCTCCGGAGCCCCGTGTTACATCGCAGAGCCCCAATAATAATCACGCGCGTGATCCAGAATTATCTTTCTTCCCTTATCGTAAGAATAAATAATAGGCACAGCTAGCAGCTCGACGAAACTCAAAGCCTATTCTTTGGTAGCAAAAGAGAAAAAGGAAATCCTGCGAAAGTACCTCTAGCGTCTCTCTTACTTAAAGAAGGTCACGGCGAACTCAGCGAGACAAGTAAATCAGTTTGGCATGAGAAAACTCGTCGTCTGTAACACAGATTCGTTTGTACACGATTCGAAGATATGTATCGAAGAAAAGTAAAGGTAATATATATCAAGCGTTACATCAAGCGTTTTCAGTTCTTCGCGGTGAGAGACGACGATGCCAAAGAGAGAGTCCATCCCCTATTTCTCCAAATATACAAATGATTCCACGTGACTTTGTGGTGGCGGTGGTGATGGTGGTGGCGGCGATGGTGGTGGTGGTGGCGTTGTTGTTGTTGTTGCTGTTGTTGCTGTTGCCGTTGCCGTTACTGTTGTTGCTGTTGTTGCTTGACTCTGGCCCACGTGACTCGATTGGCCCAGCAGAGAACGTGCAGAGAGAATCGTACATGGATCCCATAGCTTTTGGGATCCCCATCACTTGGCCGTTGTTGCATTTTCTGCATTGGTGGACCTGCCTGCGGCGTCCCTCGAATGGTCCAGGATTAGGTGGTGACATCTGGGCTGGCGGCTACTAGGCTGGCCCCTGGGCTAGATGAGGGCGAGTTTTGGAGGGCAGCAGCCCCCCGCAAAGTGCCCGCTGGCAGCTTCCCGCTCCCGCTTGCGACGGCCCTGGCGTTCTGAAGTCTGCATCGGAAGAAAAGGGTTCAAGTATGTTACCCGACTCTCACTGGGCTTTCGGCGAACGCATGCAAAACACCGAACGACTAAGGCACTCCGAGACCACTCGAGAACCAAGACGAGACTAAGACAACACGACGGTGTCCCTCGCGGACGAATCTCGGATGAACCACCCGGACAGAACTTCCGGACACGTGACGGGACTCTCTCTACAGACTGACACAACTTATTACCGCACTTCGGTTAATCGTCTTCGACTCCAACGACGCAAAATACGCTCGAACGACTCCTCCGAATTTGGCCAATTTTACTCGAAAGAAATTTTACCTTTCGGTCCATCGCATTCTGATCCACGGAACCGGATCGTTCGCATCGGTCGATCGATGCGCCAACGATCTGAGAGACTCGATCGACGCTAGCAAAATCGAAGGGATCGATGGAAGATCGCCGATAAGATCGCGGGAGGATACCGGGAGTCGCATCGGTGAAAAGACAGAGGGGGATGAAAATCGCGCGCGCGCAGTATGAAAGGGAAGCGAGTAGCATTAACCGGAGTGCGCAGTGTAGTGCGTTACTGAATAAATATCGTCTTAGTAAGAAGCTAATAGTACTCTTTCGACAAACGCACAGGAGCACAATATAAACGAGCAGTGTTTGCTGAGAACGTTCCTCGCCCTACTTGTTTGTCATTACTTACCGGTCGTGAATCGTCCCACGACAAGCTGCATTAGTACACACAGAAGAGGGAGACTTTAGAACTTTTAAGATGTCTTTTGTACGGTAAGCCTTTCGTGTGCTAACAAGTAGTACTACGTAACTATGTGCGTGCACATCGTTGCAACAGGAAATGCAGCTGCCTGGGCAGACCGCAGTACTTACTTGATCTTGGACTGTCTCATAAACTGCTGAATCTTCCTGGCGGCCTGGTGCGCGTTCTGCTGATGAACTGCCTGCTGTCTCGCGCTCGCCGAGCCAGGTCGCGCACGGTAGCTCCGATAGTTACTTTGAATCACCATAGCGGCCTTTGTGGCTTGCCTGCAATTAGGCCCGGAATAATGTAGCGTCTACCCGGAAAGTACGGGCCAACCGAAGACACTCGGGATCGGGGAGCCAACAGCCCCCCCGTGTCTTAAACAAAAGTCGTATTAATTTAATGCCAGCTTAATTTCGTATTCGGACCACTGAGAGGAACCCGGGACTTCGCGAGAGAGACTTCTCCGAATTATTTACGGCGCCAATTAAAAGTTCCCCATAGGGGAAGGGGGGGGAGGTAGGCGGAACTTCCGCGGCATTGGTCTGGGAGGGGGAGGGGGGGTCTCTCTGCTTCTAGGATTGTGTCGCGTCGCGTCGCGTTGACTCGAGTCGAGTCGAGTCGAGCCCCGCATCTTACCCGCGAGTCCTCGTCCTTATTAATTGATACTTATTAAACTCCGTGTTTCTGCTTACGAAGATTCTAGCGACTTCGCGACTCGAACGCTCTAGAAGCGATTAAACTCAATTTCGAAACTGCGCTGCGAAGTACTCGCGTTGAAATATCACTGTTCTTCTTCTCCCAACGCTGCCGCCGCTGCGCTAGCTCAGGATCTCTCGGAGAAACGTTGTTTCCATGTATCAAGTCAATTATTGCCGGGATGATGTTTCCCGCTGAAATAGCTGGGAGTCGCGTTGAGCCCATCGCCGCCGCCACCGCCACCACCTTTACGGTACTCGTATAATTGAATTTAATCTCCCGGGCGTTTTGCGTTAAATCGGGAAATTGTCGATCGCGACGGAAGCGGGGAACGGCTCCGTTTTAGAGCTCGTGAAATTGATGTGGATTGGGAGTAGGGTGAGGGGGGAAGGATGATAATTACCTGTGATACGCGTACTGTTTATGCCTCCGATAGTACTGTTGGATGAGAACAGCTGCGTGTCTCTCCGCTTCCTCTTGCCGTTGTCGCCCTTTATAGTTCCTGTAGGCCTTCTGGATCATTCTAGCGGCATGATAGAGTTCCCTCTGCTCCCGGTCGGACAGCGTCAATCTGCTCAAGTCCGCCTCGCTCCCGTCGTCCATGCCAACACCACCGCACAGGCTAGAGCCGATCACGTTGCCGAGAGTTCGATCACCGGCCGAGTAGTAGTGTCCTCCCTGCCTGCTGCCACCGTCCAGCTCTAACTGCAGTTGCAAAAAGTCGCAAAAGTCTGCCGTCGTCGGCGGCGGGGACGGCGAGTCCGGTGTGAGACAACTACTCGAAGGACTGGAAGGACTCGCGTCGGCATCAGCGTCGGACACCGAAGCTGCACCACCGTTGCAATCGCGGTACGAGTCGAATAGTTTTCCAGAGTCGAGGGGCTGTCGAAAAAAGAAGCGATGAAAAATTCACGCGAATTCGGAGCTTCGACTCGTGGCGTGGGTAGGAACGGTGAAGAGGGGAAGGGAAGCTGGCAGGGCGGAGGTTGCATCGATGGTCGTTGAATGGGGCAACTCACCATTTGCTCCATTAGCGCATCTTCCAGGCGTGACAAGGGAGGCGGTGGTGGCGGTGGCGAGGAAGGAGACGGAGAATCACCCTCCGCCCTCTTGATCCTCTCGGGTAATGCCGCGATAATTTGCTCCGCCAACGTCAGCACCCTCGCGTTTTCCTCCCCTACAAAAAGGAATCATCGCCCTAGCCAAAATCGAATAAAGCACTGAGAGCCGCCGAAAAACCAACACCGATCACACAACACCGAGGTTAAAAGCCAAGTTAACAGAGTGTCAGTGGTGTGCCGAGTCTCGCGTGGAACAATGCACACGGGATCTCCGTACTCGACTCTGGATATGGTTAGCGTTAAGGTATATCGCTAAACGATGAGTCTCTAGTGTAGTCATTCCAAACGCAACCTTGTCTGGATCAGTTGCATAGAGTGGTAAAGGGCTCTGTGCATCCAACCGCGGATACTTTCGAGGAGAATCTCCTGGACCGAGTGCCACATGCGCCTCCAACAGAGTTAGAAGCTGCCTTCTCGACAAAGGCGATTAAGGAAATTAAACGTTACATAGCGATACATCATCCAACATCAGCGGTACGAAGGCCAAGCAACACCAATACTGCTTTAAGCTGCGATACAAGTTCGAGGATCGAGAGAAACTCGCTCGCCTCTTGCTCAAACACAGAGAGAGAGAGAGAGAGAGAGAGAGAGAGAGAGAGAGAGAGAGAGAGAGAAAGAGAGAGAAAGAGTGATAGAGATGGAAAGAGTGAGAGAGAAAGAAAGACAGAAAGAGAGAGGGAGAGAGCGAAAGAAAGAAGGGGGGTGAGGAGAGTGAAAGAGAGATAGAAATGTTTCTATAGAGAGTGAGAGAAACGGGAGACGCAGTTATTAGCTAGAATTCTACTAGTCGCACAGCGTCTGCACAATTTTAACTAAGATGGTTCATCTATCAGTCGTGGTCGAAAGGTAGTGGTGTTACGAGTAGTCACAGATAGACACAGGCAGACATATACAGACAAACAGAGAGAAACGGGGAAACCAAGGAAGGTACGGACCTACGGCCTCTTGAGGGGTGGGGGCACTCTCCATTCCCTGCTCGCCAAGATGCAACGACGAATCGTCCTCTTGCAACAATTCCATGTTGTCCAGGAGCGGCGAACCACCTGTGTTTTTCGAGAAACCCCTTAAATCTCTACATGGCTGATATTGCAACGCTCGCTCGTAGCCTTGTACTACTAGAGTTCGGGGCTAGGGCGGGGGTGGGCGGGGGTGTAGAGCCGATTTACAAGGGGATAGCGCAGGAAGTGTGTGTACGTGTGTGTATCAGTGTTCGAAGGAGCTCTATATACTCGTGACAATGATATTTCGTGTGTCGAGCGTGTACGTGTGCACGGAATAGGGCAGTATAATAGCAAACGAGACTAACACAACGTCAGATCGAGACCGCTGTCTTGAGAAGGCGTCCTAGGACTTGGGCTGGCTGGTCGTAAAAATAGCTTCTCGTCTTGCCTTCGGGCTTCTAGCCTATTCAACTCTTCGGCGATTGCCGTATGACCGTTCTCCGCTGCCAGTTCCGTAGCGCTTCTGTTCTGACAGTCCCTCACGCAAAGTGCCATCGCGTTCCATCTGGGGGAAGAGTAGATCGAGTCGATGTAATCGCAATAGAAAGCACGCGGGACTCCACTCGAGGCCGGGCTCGAATCCCAGTGGAGAGTCTCAGCTACGGATCGCTACGGACCTATAGAGGATCCTGGCAGTGTCCGCGTGGCCCGCGGCACAGGCCCACGCGAGCGGAGTCAGCCCGGCGCCGTCCTGTCGAAGAGCGTCGACTTCGGCGTCCAGGACACTACTGGGATTCTCGGACCTCCAGTGAAGAAGCGCGCAGGCCAGTCTGGAGTAGCCCAATCCGGCCGCCAAGTGTAGGAGGGTGGGTCCACCGGATTGAAGCGGCTCTGCTCCAGCGCGCCAAGGACGGACAACAGCATCCTGGAAGAAGGTCGATCGTTTCACGATTCCCCCACGTCTAAACTCCACCCGCTGACAGGGCTTCCGTAGCGATACCTGACAATAAGCGACGAGACGCTCTTCCAGATGAGCCGCCGGCGACGGAGGTCCCGGACCCTGAAGACGAGCTTCCACGTCCGCCAGTCGATCCAGGAGAGCCTTCTCCGGACTGGGCTCGCTGGTCGGAGCCCTCCTGTACTCGAAGGCCACGCTGTCCGACACGACGAAGCCGTCGCAAGCCACCTGGAGCGACGCTATCCCGGGCGCGTGCGCTGGACACCTGCAACGCAACACTCCCGGTTGCACCAGACAGGCCTCCACGGGTTCCGCGTCGAACAGCACCGAGTACGACTGAGAACCATTTCCTCCCGTCCAGGGACCGGCCACCAGCACCTGAGAACAGCGGCGGCTCGCGAAACCTCCTAAACGAGTTGTCGAGTCTCAAGGTCATACCTTGACGCCGCCCTCGGTGTAACTCCACTCGGGACTGTACTCTGCGATATGGACGGTAGTTCCAGGATGACAGCCAGTGTCGTTTTCAGGGCCGCCACGTTCCTCGGCCTTGGTCTGCTCAGCCTCGAAGTCGTGGAGTTCCGGTAGGTCGCCGAAGACGTCGAAAGCGTCCAGGTTGAGCGCGAGGACGTCGTCGGAGGAATCGATAAAGTCCATCGGGTTGATCATGCTGTTGTCCGCCGGCGACGGGGAGGGCGACGGTGGCATCATGTTCGCGGACAAGGTTCGCTGAATATCCTCCTGACTCAGGTCCAGGGTCTCCGCGAAGTCGGTCACCCCGGACGCAGAATTGGAGATCGGCATAGGCTGAACGGCCGTCGATCGCTCTATCCCATCCTGAGCTATCTCTTGCTGGGTCTGCTGCTCCCTGTCGACGCTCGTTTGCTGAACGATCTGAGGCTCCGTCACTTGCTGCATTTCCACTTGCTGACTTTGTTGCTGTTGCTGCTGCTGCTGCTGCTGCTGTTGTTGCTGCTGTTGTTGCTGCTGCTGCTGTTGGTGCTGCTGCTGCTGCTGCTGCTGATGATGATATGGTTGACTGTTAAGAATCAGTAGACCACCTCCACCCTGGATCTGTTGTAAACTTAAAACTAGGGGAGCCGGTTGCTGGCTCTGAGTCGAATGGGAATGTCTTGAGTAAACGCGTCGAGCCGGCGAAGCCGTCGTCGACGGCTGCTGGCCTCCGGTCGTCGAAGATACCTGCGACAGAGTCCAGCCAAAGTTCCACGATCACGATGCCTGGACGATGCTTCGAATTATCGCCAAGGTCGTGGAATTTACCTGATTGTCCGGCGTAAGTCTCCTAGGTGCCAGTTGAGCGCTGCTGGTGGATGTGGTGGAAGATGCCCTTTGTCTATCCAACAACTGGGAAACTATCCTATCGATGGGGTGGTTCGAGTGTTGGGTGAGATGAGGATTGTTCGGATCTTCGTCACTGCCAAGGAACATGGGTCTCAGTTGGGACGCCAACTCGTCCCTCGTCCATTCCTTCTTGTTCGGTGGCAAGGCCAAACACGGCGGCAGGGCCGCCAGCTTGGCATCGCCGTCTGGATAGGGAACGTTTAGGTAATGGACTAGCACGATTTCCGGATTCTGAAGCAGCCAGTAACATCGTCGGTGGAAGGTCGGTAAGATCGCCGAATGCACGTAACAGCCATAAATGCATTCCACACCTTGCACCTATCGTTAAAAATACATTCATTTTTCCAAGGGCACGTGCTACTTCCGGGTGCCTTTGGCACGATGATGAATATCCTGGAAGCTCGCAGTCGGCTTTTGCATCGTTAACTTTACGAAGGGGGAGAAGAAGAGGACCCCCTCCCCCCCCGTTACGTATATTATATTAAAAACGATCGTCAAGTTAATTAGGTTTCCTTCGCGCAGTTACAACCGCTGTGCAAGGGAGAGAGAGAGAGAGAGAGAGAGAGACGGCCCTTAATTCCGGTTACCTGGAAGCTCCGCGTTAAGGAGCCATTTCCGGAAATGAAGGAAAATATATAGGACCGTCCGCTTCTCAAGCTCGAATCTAAACAAGTTATCTCGACGAATCGTCGGTGACGTAAAAGCCGAGCGAGCTCGCGGGATAAGAGAAATCGCGCGGTTGCGAAAACTGCGGCGGCGGCGGCGACGGGGGTGTACCTTCAACTTCATATGATCCTCCCGCGTAGTCTTCCCGTCCTTCCTCTTCTTCCAGCAGTAGCCGTCGCGTCGGTAGTGCACCTTTTTCCTGGAATAGAGCAGCATCGAGCCACTTCTGGGTCGTATCTTCACTTCCCGACTTTGCCATTCGCTGTGCCTCTGGAAGCTTATCAGGATGGCGGCAATCTCCTGGAAACATAAAGGAGAGGGGTTCGCTCTCTTAGATCCCGGGAATTTTTTGCTCGCTCCCGTGCAAGTGCAATTGGCTCGCCATAGCCGGTGCCAATCTTATTTCAGGCGAAGTTCAGTTGCCCTGTATTGATTGAGGCCCCGGCGGGACGCCTCATTTCATTCATGACGCGACGCCAGCCGTTGAAGTACCCCTGAAGCACGTCGGGGACGAGCGAGCCTCAAAGGGAAAAGACGAGTTAAGAGCCAGACGCAACCGAATCAGTTGGCTGCTCCGCGATAGCGCCGAATTCCAAGAACCAGCTACGACCTAACCCAGTTGGCATTAGTCGGCGAATTTCTACCTGATTAGCTTCCTCGCCGGGCTAAGTGAATTATGCGGCAGCGCAAGAAATCCTTCCTTCCCTCTTTCCTTTCTCTCGTCCGACTCCCCCCCCCCCTCCCCCCACTCTCTTCCGCGAGAATTGTTCCAAATAACAGGGTAACTCCAGAAACAGTTTATCGAAAGTGCAAGGTTCTCGCAAAACTCCGTAATACGACGCAAGGCTTTTTCAATGTACCTTCCGGTTACCCTCCCCCCCCTCCCCGGGGGACTCTCGCGAAAGTCTCACCCCTTATTCGCAGGAGCTACGAGGATAGCGAGAGAAACCCGTCGGTGGGACGGGGCACGATAGACATCAACTCTTGGAATTCCAGTCCTGGAATAAACTCGGAAAAATTAACGCGTGGACGATGGATACGGAGGATACGAGAGGGGGATGGGGTGGCACCGCTGGTTAAGGAGACGCGGATTTTGAGCGGAGAGCCGAGGTGGCTTCGAGTGTCACAAGAGGGTGCAAAAGAGGATTCCAAGTGTCTCGGAAGACGATACAAGGGGTAACCTCTCCCCCCCCCCCCCCTCCCCAGCTGACATCTGCTTTTTCCGCGGATTTAGCTCACGCCCGCGAAACTCGCTGATACATCTCTGATCCTCGGTGCTTTTCTCGCGAAAACGCGAAGGCTGGGATCTCGAGGAGTCGGAAGGTTCTCTTTTGGCTGCGCAAAATATTCGCATACATTTAACCGGGGCGGTTGATGCGACTCGGGAAGTTTCGTCGCGGCGGGATTCGCCGTATCAGGGAACGAACCCGCAACCTTAGGTTCAGTGGGAAAGGGAATGGTGGCGGGAGGGAGAGGGGGAGGGGGCTGCCCGTCACCCGACGATGAAATATCCTTGTACGAGAGCATTCTGGGTCAACTCGTATACGTTTACGTCAAAACATCAAGAAACTTCGCGACTCGAAACTACCTACTTCAACCGTACCACCTAGCATCGCGTTCAACCCATTAGACAGACACTGCAAAATTTAATCAGAGCCCGGAGTAAGCGTGCGTGGAACTTTCCACGGGGCTAACCACTGCAGGCACGGCCGATTCTCGTGTGTCTAACCAACGGAATTTATAGTCCCATCGAAAAAACGGCGGTCGTCAAACGGCTACCGCCGCCAATTAAGCGTGGAAGGAGTACAACCGTGAAATTAAGCCTCCAGGATCTTCCTCCCATTTTTGGCTCGAGCGATTTATGGCCTAAGCTATTAATTACCAATCTCTCATCGGACTCAGCGTGGGTACCGTGCGACAGTTTGCACAAAGTAATGCGACCCTTTTAACGATTACCCCCATTCACCACCACCACCACCCCCTTCCGCTCAGATCCTCGACAAAGTATATTAAACGGAACTTTTTCACCGAACCAACATGAATGCATTTAGCGAAACCTATTAAGAGTTTTTAATTGGCCCAATGAAATTGACACACGCGCATAAGAAATAACGCTAGAAAAACGTGCACACGTTCATGCCGTTTCACGTTTAAGCGCACCTAATAATAGTAACTCCGTTATCGTATTACGGTCTTTTATCGATTTTCTTCGTGACGAGCGGCCCGCTATAATCTCTCCAGCTAAAGCCGTGGGCTATCTAATGATGAAGGAGAAAGTATCACGCGGTTGTAAACAGCAACACTTGCATATTAACAACCGCCAGCCAATCAATAATCTCCACCCCCAAATAACTATCGACGTTCCTCTTCCTCCTTCTCGTGTCTCCCTCCCCCTCTTGCAGCAGGACTCCCGTATCTCATCGGCCCTTCATCGAATTGACGAAGAAATTTGCGATTTCAGTTTTTAAGTGGAACTTGGTGAAAATCGCGTTTGCGTTTATAAATGCGAGATAAAGAGCTTGGGAAAACGGCATTTTTCTCAAGAACGGGGGAGGTGTTGGTGGAACGCGGGGGTGGCGAGCGCGCTGAGTGCCAGCACGTTTCTCGCGGTACAGTTGGATTTCTTCATAGCCAGTAAGATTTCTTATTAGTTAAAGTAGCTAGGGGTTGCACGGAACTGAAAGGAGGGAGGGAGAAATTGCGCGTATTAAAAATGCGAGAAAAAGATAATTACCAGGAGGATTTATAAGGTAATACGGGGAAACAAGTAAATTACCCGGTTGGATAAAAAGCGTCGTCGTCGTCGTCGTCGTCGTCGTCGTCGTCGTCGGCTGGCACTCCGCTAGAAGTGGAATTGTAGAGATGCCATTAATCAACGTGGATCGCGCGTCGAGCACGCCCCGTGCGCGAGCGCAACATGCAGAGAATCGGCGTTTCGATACGCGTTTGTGCGGAGCGGCTAAATAAAAACGCGAAATTCCGAGCTTTCGTCTCGCCAAAGACGCGCGCGCGATCCACCCCCTCCCCTCGAATCCCTCGGTCGAAAATCGATTTGATGGAAAGAAAAAAATTCATTTGAATAACGCGAGAAAACGTCTGACTGGCCGAGGGGTACGAAAGGGAGGGAGGGAGGAGGAGAATGAGAGAGAGTTTGCAAGCTCCCATTATTCTCCCGGAGCACGTTCCAAAAGTAAAATCCGACGAGCGGCGATAGAAATAGCGAGAAATAGCGCGTAGATGTAACGAGATACGATCGCGCGCCACGACTCCCAAGTTCGCGTTTCGATCAATTAAAGCGTGTGTGCCAATTTATGTTCCGGCGCTCTTGCGTAAGGGAAATAAGCTTGGGAAGGGTGGAGGAGGAGGGGGGTGAAAACGCAAAATCGGCCGACCGCACGTATTCTCGGAACGAGGTAAGATACTTATCGGCAATTCATGCCGCCTTAGGCAGTAAAAAGAGGAAAGCCACGGAGCTCGCGGCGGGGGTGCGGAGCGAGGGGGTAAAATTGAATACCAGGGGCGAAACCGGCGTGCGGCCGATGTTGCATCACGCGAGCCACCGGTGTGGAATGCAAATCGAACTCCGTTGGAGCCCAGTCGATTCGCTCGTAAAAATTTGTACCTCCGCGCGCTAATAAAGTCGAGCGAGTTTTCCACGCAGCCCCTCAACAGCTGCGCGTTCGCGTCCAGAGCCGCTCGTAATTGTAGCACACGCAGGAATTTCTTTCTTTTTTTCTTCCCTTCTTTCTCTTTCTTTCTTTCTTTCTTTCTTTCCATCTCCTCCTGCTCCTCCTCCCGAGTATTATTTTACGCCGTACATTGTCGGCGCACGCCAATAAAACGTCATGCCCGTATTCACGCGCAACTTCCGATGGAAAAAAAATCCTCGTGCGTTCCACGCTCAAGCGTCGCAATGGAATTTTAACAACGGCCTCCATCCACTTCCCTTAACTTGGCAGAATGGTCCGCGTATTCCGCCCAGTTTTTCGAGCAACCGGAGGAGGCGAAGGGAGTGAAGTTACTTCGTCGTGGATCACGTTGGGAAAACGTGAAGGACGAAGGGGGTGTGCGAGGGTGGTGGCGATTGAAAATAAAGAATCTGAGAATCGTCGAGAGAAAAGAGGGTGAAATGGGAATGACGAAGAAGAGGACGGTGCTTATTTTTCAGTAGTAGTAGTAGTAGTAGTAGTAGTAGTAGTAGTAGCAGCAGCAACAGCAGCAGCAGCAGCAGCAGCAGCAGCATCCGAAGCAGCGATAGCAGTAGTGGCAGCAGTTGCAATTGGTCGTGAAGGGAGGGGGAGATGGGAGGACCTTCGTCTTCGCAACGAGTCTCCGGTGAACGTGGCCTGGATATAAATATTCGCGTGCAGGATGTGTGAGGACGCGAGACAGGGAAGGACAAAAGAGAGAAACACAAGAAACACAGCGAGACTTGAATCGAGAGGGGGTGGCCGGGGGTGGCAGACAAGACAAAAGAAACGATTGGGAGAAAAAGGGTCGAGAAGAGGCATCGCGAGCGGAATAAGGACGAACGGAAACGGACCCGATGTAAGCAGGCGCAAAAAGGTTGTAAGAAAATATGTATATATTTTCATGAAGGAACGAGCGCACCCTCGCAAGCCCATAGAAACCTATAGGACCCCCTGTGCAAGCACACACACACACACGTAACGAGTCGTGGAACAGAGACAGTCGCGCGAGAGCCAAGAGGGTATGAGAATGCAGGGCGAAGGGGAAGGGGGAAGGGGGTGGGGAACCACAGGGAAAAGTGCACATAAAGATGTACATAGCGACAATGCCGTAAGAAAAACAGGAAGAAAAAAAGAGGGAGAGGCGAGCAGTCGCTGTTGAGGAGACACAAATAGAGGACAGCCGGAGAAATACGCTTGGAATAAAGATATATATTTTTGCATGAAGGGGAGGAAGCGCGAGGCGCGCGAGATAGGGATACTAATGCAATAAGGGAGAGGAACAGGCGTCGTCGTCCTGCATGTGTGAAGTGGCGCAAGCGTAATTTATAGCGTGAGAGTGGAAACAAAGGATGAGGACACGAAGCTCCGCAAGCTCTGCGAGCCTTCGACGGAGCCAAGTAGCGAGAAAGAGGATAGATAAAGCTCGCGTAGCATGTGTAGTGATTTACAGCTGGTTAATTGATCATTTGCATTGCGCAGGAGGGGAGGTGGGGTTACGTTCGCACGGAACGACTCCATGCACGCGTCCTCCCTTCCTCCCCCTCGAGTCAAACCCCTCTCGCTACTATCCCCATTTTCAACCCCCTGCTGCAACCCAGCTTCCAGAAACCTTGCTTTCACTACCACCACCACCACCACCACCACCACCACCACCACCACTACAACCTACCCTTATTTCTCTTTGCCGATTCGACTAGTGGCAAAATAGGTCAAGAAACGTACGACCAGCAGTCGCCATTTGCCGTAATTCGAATTCCAGTGCTCGCCACCTCGAAACCTTGAAACCCCAATGGCCGTTATTTCATTTTCATTTGGCCGAAATCGAATGATTTACGCGATCTAACTGCGCGACGAAGTATGTGCACGCTGTTATTTATACTCGCCGGTGCCGCTACTATTTTCTCTGTTCTATTCATCGTTATCCATGAATAAAATAAAAATAGATGCATGCATGTATGTGTGTGTGGGGGTGTGTGGGTGTGTGTGTGTGTGGTAGGAGCTAGCCTGAATAATAATCTAGCAGCTTTGCTCGCCATTATAGACCGCCTGAAATATTCCGGCCGATCAAGATGATAAGTGAAATTGTGCTATCCGGAAATCAATTAAATGTTCTTGACAATCTTTCTCCATTCTGTCCACACGGAGTCGAGCGTCCGGAATATCATTAATTTCATACGTTGACCCGGTGCCGGAGAAAAGGGTGCCCCGAAGGGAGGAGCGGGAGAGAGGAGGAGATTATTTAAAAATAAAACGGGGAAAGCCCGCGCTAGCGCTCTGGTCGTTAAACTGGATTCGCACTCCGAAATCCTTTTATCGAAAAGATATCGCGTTTCCCGGTTATTTTTGACCGGTATTCCCGTGGAAGGAAATATCGGCAACGAGAGTGCTCCTGCGACGCGAAATAATGGCAGCCCATGAATTTCTCGCTCGTGACGCGGCGAATGATACCAGGAGAGACAGAGAGAGAGAGAGAGAGAGAGAGAGAGAGAGGGAACTGAGCGAGAGAGACGAGAGGGAACCGGGGAAAAAATGTTTACGATTAACAGATACGTAGGTTAAATAAGGTGGCTGTAAAACGAAATTGATGCGAGCTCCGCGCGGAAAGGAAAATCTCGGGAAAGAATGTGTTTTGTGGAAATGACGCACCATTTTCATTCAGGGCCTCGGAAGAGGCTCGATTTATCGGGCCTTTCACATTCGTAAATCAAGGAGAACACATTTCTTCCGGTAGCTCAGGAGACGGAAAGCGTCTCGTTTACGAACCCGTTAAGCTGAACTTGGAAATCTATGGCCTTCTTCGTCCTATCTCCAAAGATCTATACCCTCCCCGAGTGCCTCCTCCAGTAGCGGCTCTGCCACCGCCGTTACCGCGACGCTACTGCGTGAGGCAAGTTTCCTCCAGAGAGAAAGAAAAACAAGAGAGAAAGAGAGAGAGAGAGAGAGAGAGAGAGAAATAACCGAAAGACTCGAAAGAGTTAATAGGATTCCTGAAAAACGATCGCGTGCCAGCGAATACACTAATTACTAGCTATCGAACGCTTTCAGGCCAATTAAAACCCTGTCCCCAATAATCCTCTTAAACATCCCTGGTTTTTTTTTCCCCGCGACCCATTATAAAGTTAATAATTATTTCCTTAACGAGCGACTGAATTTCTAATGTAGGTCTCGCGGCTTTTCCATTCTTTTTGCTGTGACATTTATTAGAAAAGTTTAGCATCGCCGCGACTCGAAGCAAAGTTGCAGTATTTAAAAATAATAGGACGAGAAGCTGGGGGGTTGAAACGTTGAAAGAATTTTCGAGAGCCGCGTTACCGCTGCGGGAAAGTCGACCTTGCATGCAGCATAAATGTATGTACCATCTGACGCTGTCTTTCGAAGCGAGTTATCCGCTCCTATTCCCTGACCCATTTCACCAATGGCAAAGACCAGAAGCGTGACGGTGCGCGTACGAATTAATTTGCCAGCAATCGCGAGTGTTCAGCCGAAATGATTGATGTCTAATTAAACTTCGAGCCTCGACACTCGCTTTTTCTACCCCGCCGAACTGAAAAATACTCATGAATGCCAGAGCAGTGACGTTTATATCCCTCCCAGATTGCCCATTAATGCCTCGCTCGCTGCAATCACTTATCAAATCCTTGAAAATGAAAAACTCCTCGTCCCTTTATTGAAGAGAAGCTGCGGAGAGCGCGAGAGAACGATCGATGCGATTTAAATGAGGAGAACCTAACCGAGTATCGAGCGATCGCGTATTCTAAGAATACGTCTCTCTTTTGTGTCTCGAGAAATTATAAGGATAAAAGGAGTGAAATGCAATTAGAGGGGGACGTTGAAAACTGGGAATCAATCGGAAAGAGCAGACCGGCAGTAGTGGAAGGTAATAAATGGTCAGACGCCAAGTAGGATGCAGGAGCGCGTACGATCATAAGTAGTGGTATGGAGAGAGAAGAGTCAGACTGCTCTAAAATCGAACGTTAAAAATGATCAATCTAACCCGTCAGACTCTCTCTCCATCTCTCCATCTCTCTCTCTCTCTCTCTCTCTCTCTCTTTCTAGGCTTGCTCTATAAATTACACAATTTAGAGCTAGAAAAAGCGAGTTAGCGTTTCAATATTTTTCCTATTTTTATCCTACGAATTATCGACTATGTGTTGTGTGCCGTGCATAATATTAAGTAAGGAGTGTATTCGAGAAATTTCCACGCCAAGGAAAACGTGCAACTAAAAAACTCTCTGACTGGCAAAATCAATGTTACTCAAGGTCGGTCGATTAGCCTCAGCAAAATCTCCGCGTGGATAAACAGAGGAAATCGTCGCCTCGTCGACGCACGCGATTTCGAAATTGTTCGGATCGATCAAATTTTCACGCATTTATCGAGAGAACGACCGTGCGCTGATCCCATCGAAGAATTAAATCTGAGCGGAGAATTAATTGCCGGCAAAGACAACGCGCGAAGGACGAGGGGATTGGTAATTTCGTTGAAGAATTCGATAAAGCTCTGGCTAAAAGTTTGTTTGATATTTGTATTCGAGGAAAATTGCTAGTCGAGACTACAAGGGGATGCAAGCAAGCAAGCGAGCAAGCAGCAGAGCTTGAAGTGGATCGAAATATAAAAACAGGAATGAAATGGCGATATTACTTTATAGGATTGTTTGTTCCCGACCGGAGCAACCAATCACATCTCGAAATTCGCATGCATTTCGGAGAGGAGAATATTTCGTTGGAGAAAAATTAGCCAATTTCCCGGTTCCCTTTGTGGCACACGGTGAATAACAGTGAATGGAGCAAAACCCTATCGTTCCGTAGACATCGACCGGTATCGAAATTTCATTGTCATCCTGCCGAGAACCCGATGGCATCGAACATCCTGCGGGATGGATAGGAAGTCCCGATAAATCTCTCCCCTATACACGCGCTTCCAGGCATCTCGATAAGAATGGCCGCTAATTAATCGAGTTACTCCACTTACGTGTGTCTCGGTTTCTCCCCGCTTCAATTCAACTCTAACAACACAAGTGTCGAACTCGGTAGATAAAATCCTTCGACAAATATTCCTGGGTCTAATTTCTTCCAGAGAGAGAGAGAGAAAGAAAGAGAGATAGATAAAGAGAGAGAGAGAGAGAGAGAGAGAGAGAGAGAGAGAGAGAAATATCAGAGGTGTCAATAAAGTTATTTACGTGAGGGAACAGCTATCGGTTCCGGTTTCTACTTGGAAGTCCACTCGAAAACTCACCACTGACACTTGGGTGCTGGTGGTCCGTGCTATTCTCTACTTCATTGAGCGTCCTCGACGCTTTCGTTTAATCGTCGAGCGTTTCAACACCCACGGAGGATCGATGCGGAAGTGGGAATCTCGTCGGAAACAATATTTCAACTCGCACATTGATTCCCGGTTCCCGACACTCCCGCTCTCTATTCGATACCGCTCAATTGCCGAGGGAATTACCAAAAGTCTTATCATCCCCCTCCACTTCTCACTCCACATAGCAACAACTCGAGGAATCTTCTCTTACAACTTTTCTCGTGTGAAATCAATTGTTTTTCCTCCGAACGCGCGTGTATGTGCGCGCTTGCAAAAAGTACGATAGATTCGATCTAATCGCCCGTACATCTTTGAAAAAGAGAGAAAGTCGATAAAAAAAAAAGGAGAATAAAGAGGTCTTAACAAGCCTGAAATCCCGAGACGCTCAATTTTTCTCAACAGACTTTCATTCGGTATCGCGTTCCATTGATTTCCGGTATGCGCGCTGCTGCCGTGCTTGATTGTTTTCAAATTCGGTACACATCGAGTGGCAATCGGGGGTGAGGGCCTCATCCCCCAAGTTCTCGGCGCCACTAATGGCGTTTGCAGTCGAATAATTTTTCAACACCCATCCGATTGTGTAATTAAACTCGACGATACAGCGGTGATTTTCAGCAGCGGCGAATTATATTTGAGCCACGCTCGGCCGTTTTCCTCTCGCTCTCTCAGCTTGTTACGGGAGCCACATTAATTGGCTCTTGCGCAATTTCGAGTAAAGTCAATTATTTGTTTCTAGAGAAGTTCACCGGCGAAATTTTATAGCCCCAATTAGTTGATAATACACCTACGTATCGATCCGGCCTAATTATTGCGTGGTCCTAATTATTCTTTCGGCCATCCAGCACAAAATCCCCTTTGCTCATTAATCGCGTAAAACACGCTTTGAACCGAACGGCGATAATTCGACACGCTCATGGATTATCGTTATTGAGTCGAGTGGATCAAATCTTTTTCAACGTCCAACGGGGGCGAAGGAAATAAGTGAAAATGGCGACGGGGAAGGGTTTTACCGTCGAGCTTTCAGGCGACATCCAATGAGTAAGCCGGAGAACGACAACTGTTACCATGTAAATAGGTTTATTAACACTCGTCTCCCCGCCCCCCCCCCATCCCTTCCTTCCTTCCCCGCCAATTTCGAAGCCCAATTATGAATTCTACGCGTGCAATTGAAAATCACTCGTAATTCGTCGAAAATGATTGTTGGAGCAATAAATGATTATTTCTCTCTGTATCATACATTTTAATTTCGCATTATCAGGGGCTTTGTTAAAATGTAACACTGGTGGCGCGATAAATCATAATTAATTCACGATCCTAATGATAATAGGTCTCGTGCAATTTCTCACAATCGCAGAATATTTTAGCAAAGAGAGGGAATGAGAGAAGGAGCAGTGGAAGAAAAAGAAGAAGAAAAAGATGAGGGGAAGTAGAAGGAGAAAATAGGGTGCTTTTTCCAGTTAAATTCTTCTTTATGTTCCACCTGCTGCGGCAGGGTGGCCTGTTTAACATAGGAGTCGTCCAGTTAATAAATCAATGGCATTAAGCCCCATTAGGCGATGTTAAATGTGTAAAACAAACGATGTGCTTGTGGTATGGCTATGTGTTAAAACTTATTACTGTAATTCAGCTGGGTCCGTGGAAGTGTTCAGCATTACCCTATTTTGGTACGAATGGGATTTCATCAGGCGACGGTAATAAGAGCGAAGAAGCACGTCAGAAGACTGAAAAGTTATCAGCATCGAATTGGAACGAAGAACAAGGACACGGACACGGACTCGTGAGTTACGATAGGAAAAAGTCCTTGTTAGCTCGAGAAAAACTATCGGGGAAATCAAATGTATCCATATGGATATAGATATCCAATTTCACTTGCTCACTTTTATTTTGACACATTCCTCGCTTTTTCAATAATCTCAAAATTGGAACATTTTAGAAGAGAATATAATTTACACGATATCCTGATACGGAGAAAGAGAAGAAGGTGAAAAGGGGAGAGAGAGAGAGAGAGAGAGAGAGAGAGAGACTTCCGAGGGACTTTTGAAAAATTGAAAAATCCTGTAGGGAAACTTCTCCGTAGTATTTGGCATTCCGACTTGTCAAGTAAAATAAGAACTTTTGCACTTTATATATCACACAAGAAGTGACGTTCCTTTCGGTACAAGAGAAACTTACTTATCCATGGCAAGGGCTTTTTACACGTAGCTTCAACTCGAGGGAGGAATTTCTTCCCAAATTCAATTCTCCTCGGCAAACCCTAATTTTCATAATAAGCGACGTTTACTCCTATTTCATTATTTTTATCATCGTTATTATTATCAAGGAATATGTTATGAGAAAGTTGATACAAGTCACGTAGCGAGTCAATCATGCGGTAAGTAAAGCAAGTAGTAAGTAAGTCACGTAGAAAGACAATCATGTCAGAATAAAGTAGTGTTCTCCTTGTGGCGAGCGTATCCTGAAAAACATTTTTCTAAATGCATTCTCATCCTGGGGAAACAGTTAGAACGCGAACACGTTTCAAGTAAAAAGCATTTTAAATCAATATTCGTACTTTTTCATTTATAGCGTAAAATTTTCCGCGCGAGGGTTACAAGGAGGAGGGAAATCAGGCTGAATTGACGATTCGAGAATTTGAAGGGTCTATGGTGGTTTTGAGTAGGGATGGAAGGGGGTGGAGGGATGCGAAAGTCGCTTACGCTGCATTCACGTATGCCAGCGAGGTGTTCGAGAAAAATGGCAGCTGGGCATACTAGCGAGTAAAGCTTCTCGACGACTATGCCAGGAGCAAAATATTTCGAGTACGTGCACCAGAGATTTAAAGTTTTCCACAGGGAGGGGAAAATTCACTTGGTGAACGGTACTGGCGCAGGACGAAAGCCGGCTTCCGAGAAGCTCTGGAACGCCGTCAAAGGGAGATGCGGGGTGACATTGATAAATTTCTCGAGGATGCATGAATCTATCAACTCAAAGGAGTCCGTGAAAACCCCAAGAAATTCATAATACATGAAAATCTCGAGAAGTGGCCACTATACGCTTCGCGCCCTAAGCCTAGGGCACAAATCTCTCTGATGATAATAACGTCAAACCCTTCGGGACGCGCTTTAACAGAATTTCGACGCTTGGACAGTATGCATGGAAAGTTGTTTCGTCTCTCCCGGTTTAGAGAGGATTTGCCATTTTGCAAAACTCCAACCGGGTGCCGCTTTAAATACGCGGTAAAAATTCCGAACAAACGCGCCCTGGACCCTTTTCCCCATGAATACCGAAGGCATTTTATTTAAACTTGAACGAGACAAGAAATCAACGGCGTAATTAAAGCTCCGTGCTTTTCATTGGAAACTATCGCGCAACTAACCGAGCAACAACATTTAGTTAGGTATGTTCCGTCTTGTTAGTAAATTGTTGAGTGTCGTTACACGTTTAATTAAGAAATACCAATTTCTTGGAAGACGCGACTTGGATGCATTCCGCAAGGGCTGGCAGAAAAAATATCGACCAACGTGATAAATTAGCGCGAGCTATTGAAAATTTGCGAAAACATTATTAATTACGTAACAACAATAATAGCAACAACAACAACAACAGCAGCAGCAGCAGCAAGAGCAGCAGCCAAGTCTTGCATTCATACGATTGAACAAAGAAAATGTAAGAGCTATTAGTAAACTTGCGAACAAAAGCGCTGGACTCGAGCTGAATACCGGATAAGGGAAATTTTGATAACAATGCTGTCCCCCGCTGCATCTACGAGGCAGTTTCTTAAAATTCCACTTGCAATCATTCAGTCCCTCGCAATATAATAACCGGTTTTAAATAAGAAGGAAAAATTCCACGTACGGAGGGTGTGGGCGGCAATTAAAGTTTTACATCGCTAATGAAATACCCGTTAAAATTTTATCGCGATTGTCTTTGTACGATGCGAAATACATCAGCGCTCATCCGTGCGACCACTCGCGCACACGCGGAGAGTCACACACAGAGAAATCCAACGTAATTCCAAGCATAGCGTTAATAAGGGGTTGCGTTCATAAACTTCGCGATCCAATAAATTATTTAGTTATTACAGTGCATTATTCAGTTTAATCAGAGCAAATCCCATTCGGGTGGGATTTTAACGCGAACGATTGAACAATTTATAAGGGGAAAACGTAATTAACCAATGAGAAAGGGGCGGGGGGGGGGCCGTCGCGCGGGGGAAGAATGAAAAATAGGAGTGAAAAGGGTGTGAAGTTTTGTAGGTTTGTCCGTGTTTACCGAGTTGTGAGTCGAGCAAAGTCTCGGGGCGAGCAAAGGGGCTGTGCGAGAGAAAAAGGGTGGAAAATGGTAGAAAGGGGTAAGTGAGATGAATTATCGGGACTGGGTGCTTAAGTAAGCTCATTGCATGGGTTGGCAATTGGGTTCGGCTCGGCAGAACTGAAAACCCAACTGAACTGAACTCAACTCGACTCGACTCGACTCGGGCTCTCGCTGGCTCCAGCTATTGATCGGAGGCCGACCGGGGTCAGAGTAGCAGTGGACTACATCGGTACACCTACGTGTGCAACGGGGCTCGCGTGTTGGTGGAGCTTGCGACCTGCACACGAACGCCGGCTGCACGCACACCGACGCTACTACACCCCCCGAGCACACGTGCTTGCGCCAATCATAAGCTCGAGCACGTGTGTGGACATTCGCCCCGGCGAAGACGCGCGTCGTCCTCCCGATCTGCCCATTAACGAATTCCTCCCGCGAAACCCGGAAGTCGGACGCGAGCGAGAACGAGAGTCCTGGAAAACCTCATCTCGCGGGACTCTCCGAGACACCCCGATCCCGGGACTGGCAGCTTAAACGGATAGATAGCACCGCATAAATCGCATCGTGCGAGAATCTTGGCAAACGCTTGACCACCGGCAAAAAAATCCCTAGAGTTTCCTGCTGCGAATTTCCGGGGATGTACCGGAAGAAGCTCCGCGTCAAACTCGCGGAAGAAACCAGGATTTATGCACTGGACGGACCCGTCTTGGGAGGGGGGGGGGTCTTATTGGGTCTGCTCTGTGTTCTGTTTTATGTGCGGGGGAGAGGGAAGAAAGCGCGCGATTCGATGGCTATACGGTGGTAGAGAGTAGGGGCGAGAAAAGAGGGAGAGACCGACGTCCAAGTAGTTCATCCATTCGTTTGGTCAGCCCATACGGACTGGAAGCCTCGCGCGCGTAGCGCGATCATCCTCGCGGTATGACTGGGGCGTAAAAACGTGTTGGCTCGATAGAAAACGACCAGCGCACATACCGGGGTCCCTGCATAAACTGACCATGTTTGCCAAAACTAAGTAAAAGTTGACCAAGCTCCGGGCAATTAACACTTTACGCCGTTGCACTTTCCTAGAATATTCTAGCGGCGTTTTTGGCTATGACCGCAACAGAATTGAATCCACTCCCGCCCTAACTCAGAAACGTTGTTCCTGCAACCGGCAATTTACTGTTTGCATACTACAGTTTCTCGGAATGCAATATAATCGTACTTTATTACGACTAACGTGGCGTTGTTGCGTGTTATAAATGAATTTCACGGATCGCACCACGACGATTTCGAAAGTCTATTTACTTTAATTCTTGCCAACTATGCGCCACTCCCCATTCGACTCCCCCCCCCCTCTCCTCCTCCGCTTCTGCACCCTCTCTCGGAGCACGTAATGCTCCAATTTTGACGCGACCTGTACACCACGTACCTGCTGGCCTCTGGATCTTATCTGCTCGCGAGGGATGTAACGAGCGTTAAGCTAATACCTGCAGGTGTGTGTGTGTGTGTGTGAGGAGGTAGTTGGGTGAGGATGGCTGTATGTCGATACGAACAAAACCCCCCAGGGTGTACCATCGGATATACGAATCGTGTGTCTGGATAAGGAGAAAATTTCTATTGAATCGAACGACGCGAAATCTTTGAGAAGTCGAGCCAAACACGTCCCAGTGGTAAAACGTAAAAATAACGCGCCGTCGCATGTTTCGGAATAGTCCGTGGTGTGTCACGAGCCCTCCGAGATACGTCAGTGTCCGGCTCCAGGGGATTGGCGTTAAAGAGGGAAAAAAGGCCATTTTGAAGACGGTGACGTCACGAGGCAATCGCGTTATTCAAGAATTGTCTCGGTTACTTTCATGAATACAGTCCGAGTTCTCGTAATGTGCTGCAACGAGCCATTATCCGTCATCTTGACGAAGCGAATATTTTAATATTCACACCTGATTTGCATAATTATGTGCAGAACTGGATTTCTACGTTTATATTGCGTCGACGACAGATTTAGGGCTTTGGGCACGCGAACATCTATCCTCGCATAATGCGCCGATAATTATCAAATGAGCGACGAACAATGAAACCAGCGCAAAATACGAGACCCGACTACCCTTCCACAGTGCGATTCCCAATTGCGGGGTATCTGCCAAATATCGAGTGCGAGTCCGCATTCGGCTTCCGCTCGCGGAAAGCTCTCGCGAGCATTTCCAGATTTTTCGGCTTTCCCTCGAAAGGTGAAATTTTCATGAAATATTTGCTCCCGAGTTGTTAGCGTCGGGAGCAAATCACGGGGGAGAGGGGGGGGGGGAGCGGCGGCAACGGGTTTCAGGGCTATTTACGGAATTAAAGCGTTAATAACGATATTCGTACATTGGCTGCGTAAACACATCTGTATCAATAGGAACGATCGCAAACATGTAGGTCAAGTGTTTAATGTGCGAGTGGCTTAAGCAAACAATTAATTTTCTGGCATTGCATAAAAAGCTTTTTGCCCCAGTTTACACGTTTTAACGAGGGGATGAATAACGATCCGGATTGTAATATTTCTAAATATGAATTTCCAAGTGGAAGCATAAAAGCAGGAAAGGTCACTCACTTCGTTGGTATTCCATCTGTGCCTCTGCGCAGGGAAATGCTCAGCTCGTGGCAAAGTCTCCAAGTGTTCCGGAAGCTTTATCGGGTCGCCATCTGAAAATATTACAGGTTCGTTTTAGCGAAGGATCGTCGATCAGCCGAAATCTGCCGCAATTGCAAAAATCCTCCCCCTAAGCGTGGAGGGAGGACGGCGGATAAAGAGCCGATAAAACTCTAATTAGATCCGGGGGCGAATCACACGAGAAGGGGCAGGGGGAGGGGGAATCGAGGTTCATTCATTCTCCGGTCAGTCCACGAAGATCATCCACAGTAGTACGGATCAATATTTAACTTGAAGCTTCGCTCCAGTTTACACGGTAAATACCAGTCGATCAGTCGGCACTACGCAAAGCAAATAAAAAGGAAGAAAAACGATGAAAAGAAAATTTCGCCATCGGAAGTGCGAAGATGCCTGATACATCGGGCGGCGGCGGCGGCGGCGGAGGAGGAGGAGGAGGGGGAGGGGAGACTTTTTCATAATTCCTCCGCCATTCGCGCGCGTCGATTCGACGAACCAAGCGAGAAGTCGAGAAAATTTAAAAGACGGCGAGAGACCCTCGGCCGACGCTCGTTTGTTCCCGCGAGCGACTCGATATATCGATTTCAATAACATTTATACAACTCGGCTGAAAGCTCGATAACTCAATTTCACAAATCGCTTTCAATAAAGAACTTGTAACCACATTAGCTTCTCAGGCGTTCCAGGGGTTGGGATCGTTCGCGTTTAAGGATCGTTTAATCTTGTCCGATCAAACAGTTTGCTCGATCGGCGAAAAAGTCCAGTTGTACCAGGATGTACTCGTGTACTCGCAACGGGGGCGGGAGGGGGGTGGAATCCGACAAATTGCCAAAGACAGACATGAGAGAGAGAGAGAGAAAGCGAGCAGTCCTGACCAAGCGTTTAACGGGTACTCGAACGGAGAAGCAAAAGTTGCGAAGGGCGCGAAGGGAAGAGTTTGATCGTCGAAGAAGGACTCCCCGTTTTTCCCCCAGGGTCTGTCTCTCGAGGTTTTTGCAAAATGCCTCGCGCGGGGCTCTGACTCACTTGGGGCTAACGGCGTCGGGTAGGTCGAATGGTAGACGACCCGCTGTGGGTTCGAATGATTGTAGCCCGCCATTTCCGTGTTGGTGCAGGCTCCGGCGATCGCAGCGTGGACCTTACCGATCGCGGCTGTTCGTCATCGTCCCCGGGCGTAGCTGGAGGTGCGGGGCCTTCGAGCCCTCGCTGGCATCGCTGAGCTTCGAGCCAGAGTGCTGCCGCGGAAGGTTCCTTATCTCGGGGGGTCTCCTCCGGTGGACGAACCCCTGATTTTACGTCGTTCTTCCGAACCGGATCGGACCGAATCGAACCAGCACCGATTCTCCTCGGACAAAGAACGTTCTCACCCTCTTCCCAATAGAGGGGAGCCTTCGTGACTCCTGGTGGTGTGGTCGTGGATGTGTGCGCGCGGACTTGTCGAGAATGGCGCAATTGTCCGCTCGATCGCAAAGTGGAAAAATCGTTTGCTCGTCGGAGATTAGATAGCGCAGGAACTGCAATTTGGAGAGTGTCGCGGCTGGCGGTGGAGTGCACCGGTAATATTGCTGGTAATGGCCAGTTACGACGGCAAGGTCTCGTTTTTATTGGGCCGCGCGATCGAAGAATTTTCCTCCTTTGCTCCAACAACGCGCGCGCGTTCACGGTGGTAACGACGATCTCGGGGAAAAGTGTTAAGGCACTTTTCAGCGGACTCGATCAAAGGATACACTCCCACCGCCCCACGTACACGCGCTTCCCGATGCGGAACGGTCCTTTTCTACTTGGAAACTCCGGCTGAAAGGACCGTAATTTCAACCGAGGGAATCACCGCGGGGGACCTTCCAAGGACGAGGAGTCTTCTTCGAGACGACGACGACGACGACGACGACGACGATGACGATGATCCAACCGGAACCTACTCGATTTCTCACGTCCCTAGTTCCTACGACTTTTCCCTTCCGGAAGGACGAAGGGCTTCGGCAATGGCAACGTTCTCTTCGAGAGAGACACTCGTTGACTCTCCTGGACCACCACCTTCCTCTTCGCTTCCCCTTCCAAAAGCTTTTGGGTTCTCTCTGATGGAACCGTGCGTCGTGATCTTCCGTGATAGGGAGATTCTAAATTTTCTAAATTTCTAGGATGAGTTTACGAGAGAACTCTCTCCGATCTCATTGCTCCCTTCGCTAGATTGCTGACTGGAGCGATTTTCGTCAAGACACGTCGCGGGTTTCCGGTTCCAGAGCGAAGGACGACTGATATCTTCTTTTGATTATCCGAATGTGGGAGCTGCAGGACTCGTGATACTCCCTGTTAGAGGTTTTCCGTGGAGGCTCTATTACAGGACACCAGGACATATCCCAGGAAATATCAGACAGTCCTCGACAGCGTTGCTCCTAGAGTCGAATATCACGACAACGCGATAAACACCGATAGATTCAGCAAGGTACGGTACGGTGGTTTCAATTTCGGTTTCGATTTCGATTTTGATTTTGATTTTAGTTTCGGTTCTGTTTCAGGTTCGGGCTTGAGTTTCAGGATATCATTCAGGATTAGAACAGGCCGTATCGGCGAATCGAAAGATACGGCCGAAGATACTGTTCGGATTACGATCGGATCAGACTGGACACCACTGGACCGATCGAGTCGACCCCGAAGAAAACCCGAGGAAACTCGAAAAGCTCCCCCGGTATCCTCTGGATTCTCTCGACTGGCTGCTATGCAAAGTCCACAAGCACGTGGCGCCACACGCGCGTGCACTAGACTATAAAGGTATTAATAGTAGGATCTCGTTGCTTCGTTGCTTCGTTTCTTTCCAATTTTTCTCCCCCTTTTCACACGCCTTCGCTTTCGCCCTCGACTTCCGCTTATGCTTATGCTTCGTACAAGTATAAAAAATTGGAGCCCCGACTTCGCGGAGCGTGTCTCAAGGACAGCCTTCGTCAGCTTCGACTACCTCACCACCCAAAGCCACCAGCAAAAGACTCTCCTCCCCCTTCGTGCACGTAAATATCCCTCTTTTCGTGATTCGAAGAAATTCTGAGGTTACTCCTCGTCCCTCGCCCTCTTCCTTTCCCTTTCCACTGACACGGGAGAGTCTTCGTGATTTCTCGAACGCTTGTACCTTTTTCAGCTTTTTTCCACAAACTCTATCAATTATGATCTTCCACTGGCACGTTTGACTTCCGTGATCGATGCAAATGATATTCTTCGCTTGCTCACGGTACCCTCGAGCTTTCCGATTTCCCTCAGCTTTTCCCTAAAGCTCTCGAACCCTTTCCTTCGTCCTACCACTCTTTTGCTACCACCGTGTCTCTCCTCTTCCCTGCGCCCTTCTTCTCTTCCTCGTGGATTCTCCCTTTTTGCGCGCTCCGGAACTTTCTTCGGCTTACATCCTAAGTTACAACACTGAACCCGTCCCTCCCGGTGGGGACAAAATAATGTAAGGATCACACGTACAGAGAGAACTGAAAAGGATGCGTCTCACGGTAGACGCGTTTTGCTGTCACCTCTCCCCTCTTGCTCCTACTTCTTCCTCTCCTTGTCAATCCACGCTTCTCTCTCTCTCTCTCTCTCTCTCTCTCTCTCTCTCTCGCTTTCTCTCTCTCTCTCTCTTCACTATTGCCAGCAAACGAACACCTCTCGTTCGCTCTTCCTGTCTTCCTTCCGTTGTTATTCCTCTACGCTAGACTACTGCTACTGCTCGAACCTTTTCCTCCCTTCTCGAATCGAACGGTTTCCCTCAATCTCCGTTGTTATTCGAATCTCTTCTCGGAGCCGGAATTTCTTGAATGCGTTATGTTTTTTTTATACAGTTTTCCTTGGAGAGGAGAGATCTTAAGAACTTGAGAGAGTTTCCAGGACAGGCGTGTGGGCGCGTGTTCTTGTACGTGTACGAGACGCGAGTCTCGCGAATACGCGTAGCTACGTTTAGTGTGGACGCGTGTTCCGTGTTTCGAGTGTTATTTACAAGTATAATATATATTATTGTTTTGTTAATAAAATAGTTCAAATTAGTTTTGGCCCCGCGTGTCTGCTCCCGAGCGGCGGGAGCCGCAGAGTGAGCCAACCCGCGACTCTCGACCTCCGTCGCCACCCCTCCACCCTCGCATCCCTCCAACCCCTTCCACCCCTTGGTCTCCTCGACCGAACCCCCACCAGCTTCGGGCACCGTTACCATCCAGCCCCAGCCACAGCCCCTGGCACCCGAAACCCGTTCCCCTTTCAACCCCTTGCAACCCCACCACTACCCCTTTTCGTCCTTCCCCTTTTGATGCTTTTCTCTGCTCCTGCCGTTTTAACTACCTACCTTTCCGTTTCCACTTCCCATTCGATGCTGCTTTCTCTTCCTCTTTATCCCCGTGTTTCATCCACCGCTCGATCTTTATCCTTCTCCCTTTGCCTTCCGCATTTTCCTCCTCTTCCCTTAACCTCCGAGTCATTTTCTCATTCTCTCCTAAATGAAGCTGGCTCGAATTTGCCCACATGGCGGATATACTCGGTTTATGACGTTCTTCATTACTTCCTTCCCCTTTATCAGTTCTTTCATCGATCCCTTCTCCCTCTTCTTCCTGGCTCTCTTACTCTTTTACTCCGAGGGTTTCTTCCTCTTCTTGGTCTTCTTCTTCTTCTTTGTCTTCTTCCTCTTTCTTTTCTTCTTCTTCTTCTCCTCCTCAGCCTTCCTCATCTTCTCCTCTCCTCCGTGCCGCTCGCTCGTTTCCACACAAAGTAGCTCGAATTTACTCACTCTGACATGCTAGCTGTTTTCAGTTTACAACGTCCTTCATGGTCTCCTACATCCACCGATACCCCTCTACTCCTCACCCTCGATTTTCGTACTATACTCTCATGTTCCACTTTGTTCTTTTATAGTCACTCTAAATTTGGAGGTTTTTGTTCCGGCAATCTTGTCAGTCTTCGAGCTAAACTCACCCTTCCACGTATGCGGATTTCTAGCGTCCTCCAAAGTTTCGGTCTCCGACGTAGCTCGAGATATTTCCCCGTCGTTCCATTTCTTTGCTACGAGTATCCTGCACGTCAGCCCTTGCACAGGAACACTTTTAGCGTTCTCCCGTGTAGAATCGAGCGATGCCTACGGTTTGGCGCGCGTAGCTCTCCCGATTCCGTAGAGCTCGAAGCAACTCCAGTAGTTCGAGTAAATCAGCGATCGGGCCGGTGTAAAGCGATCCCGTGCGTGTACGTCGATGCGCGCAACACTAGAAACTCGCAGGCGGAACGACGAGCATCGGGATGATCCGGTTTTAACAAAGAGCTGCTACTAGTCGCGGCAATCGATTCGAGACTCCACGGAATCGCCAGCTTTAATTGCGACGATCAGTTTTAGCCCGGCACATCGGGATTCCTAGCTATCGCGCGTAATACTCTCGGTGGCAAAGCTGAGCGTACCGGGCCAGGACGAAACGGGGCGAGACGGGATTATACATATGTATGTGGAATTTGGAGTTGCCATTCAACGACAAAGAACAGTATTTAACAGCCAGAACGCGGGGCAGAGAGACGAGCTATTAGCCATATTCGCCAGGAACAAGATAGTTGGAATATCACGGCAGCATTGACCTGATTTTCACGACTAGTAAAATTGCGCGGCGGTGCGCGATCTATCCGTTAGTAATTCCAAGCGAATTCTGTAAATTGGGGAAAAAGCAGACCCTTCCCGTCGGAATGATCCGTGGTGGGAAGGGTTGGGGGCTATCTCGCTACTACCGAGTCGGGAAATTCCTACGGAAAACTCCTAGCTTTGGAAAGAATAACGTCGATTTATGTCGTGGAACCACCAACCTATACGCGTACACCTATACCTATACTCGCGCGCGCGTGTGTGTGTGTGGTGTATGTACGCATGTATATTCGAGCGAGGAAAATGTGGCAAAGCTCATTTGGGCAAACCCCCTGTTATAAATTAGGGGAATTTTCTTCTTTGGGATGAAAGCTCGAGATTATTTTCCGCGCGATAAGTCTGGCCCGTTCATCCTAATTCTACTTGAAGTCGCACGCCACGGGAAAATTCGTTACACACTTCGGGGAAGAGAGTATTGGAAAATATGTCACGTATTTTAGAAATCTAGGGTCCTAAGCTCGGTCACACCTCCTGGAGGAGGCCCGTAGACAAGTCCGGACCATATTCCGCTGGCATCCCTTCGAGTTTACCCCCACCACGGGCGTTTTCGAAGCAACCACCCCCGCCACTCTCTGCCAAGATGTTTCCGCACACATGAGCACGTGCACACATGCACGCGCAGCATGACACAGCGAACCGGAGGATTCTCGAGGTCCGCGTCGAATTTTAATACAGGTGCTGCCACCTTCGAGTGACCTCTGGAACAACCGCTTGGCAGCCACTCTATAGGTAGGAAAAAATACCCTGGGGGTTGGGGCAAAAATCACTCGAGCACCAGACACCACGAGCTCCTTATCGCGCAAACTGATTAATGGCTGGACTTCTGACCACGTATTTATATGGATTTAAGCGCCAGTTACACGTGCAACCTCTCCACCCCCTCCACCCGCCGCCAATACTTTTCTCCTCGCGAGAAAACTCCAGCCAGCAAAATCTCAACTCCACCGGGGTCCGGGCTTATCGAGGAGAGAATTTTCCTATCAATTTTGCTCCAGTTTTTCTCACCTATTTTCATACTTGCCCGAAATAAAGCGAGCCTTTATCGTGCTTTCAACCCCCGCCGCGCAATTCTTTTTCATTAAGTCACATCCCGTGTTTTGGGATTTAACAGCCGGAATAATATCGAGGCCGGGACAAAATGTAACTCGTGCTCTTCCTCGAATCTTACCCCTATGGAAAATAGAGCTTTTCCTTGTACCCTCTTAATAAAGGTTTACCATACTTTTACGCGCATGCAAATTCTATAAGAGAGGCAAACAGAGAGAGAGAGAGAGAGGGAGAGAGAAGGAGGAAGGACTTGGCTCCGAGTTAAAGAGAGAGACTACAAATATCGATAAAGCCCTAACAATAAAACCACCGGAAGTATTCTTTTGCTATTAGGGGAGTACTGTTTTAGAGACGCGATATATCGTGATAAAAGCAATCTGATATATGTGCGTGAAAGCACACGGTCGTTTTCCAGCTTAGATTGATCTACAGCCTGCAAAATGAGTTCGATGATGAACGAATAAATATCATGTAAGGAGCGCGTTCAATTTTTTGTTTGTTTTTTTTTTCTCTTTTTCTTTTTACATTCAACTCGATAATTCTTCGGGTCCTAACTAGGAGGTTGGAGGAGATTATGAAATTCAGCCGGTATCACTGTCCGACTCTGACAATATGTTACTCTCTGCAGACTTTCACGAACGCTTACCAACACACTCGAGCACTCTCGTAGCGCGAGTACGTGTGAGTGTGTAATTACATGCACCAACGCGCACGCATAACACTCTGCGCAGCCATTTCCGGGCGAAAAGCTCGGAGCTTTTCTCGCATAAGCTCATAATTTATCCGGGAAGTCGTAATTGAGCGGATTTCACTCCGGCACCTTCTGTCCTCGCGAAATAAAACCCCCCCGTGCCAGGGAGCAAAACGACAACTCCGCTTTTCTCTCCACGGCAGAGTCCGCCTCCGGAAAAATCTAAAGTTAGAAACGGTTAGTTTTCCAACTCACCGGCTCTCGGAGTAGAAGCGGGGGAGGAGGATCGCGGATGTACGTCTGACGAATTCACGCACCGATCGAGAAAAAAGTCGAAAGAATTTTTCCCATTCCCACCGATCGATTCTTCCCTTGAAAATTCATCCTTTCGTCGAGGGACAATCGGAAAACCACGTAACTGCCTTTGGTGATTCAATTGGGGATGACGAGGGTTGGGGGAGCGACTCTCTCGAGTGTCCTGAAACACAACTGGAACGACTCCGTGTCCCTGTATAAATTATAGCGCTAGGAATCGAATGAAGTTTATCGCGAGAGTCTAGCTGGCACGGATAACTCATTAATCCGAGGAGTAACTCTCGTACAAGTTAAACGAAGCTTAAGAGCGGAATAATCAGTCGCTCTGATGGCTAGGGATACCGCACTCGCGAAACCCATCAGCTCTCTCGATTCTCTCTCTCTCCCTCGAATTTCCGATCTTCCTTTAATCTCATCCCTCTCGGGAGCAACATATTCCATCCACGTGATTCTTTTTCCTTTTCTCCTGGTTTACCTATTTTTTTTTTCCATTTTTTTTTTGTTTGTTTTTTTTCTATAAAAGAACTCGACACCCCTTTAAAACCAGTTGATAAACACTCGGGGGTTACTTAACAATTATTCGACCCTTAAATACTAACTCATTTCCATCTTCAATTATCCGACATACATAAATTCATGAAGAGTTCCAGGAGAGCAAAATTGGTTGAAAAATTTAATCGATAAAATGAAATAATTCTCTCAGCGAGAAAGGGAGGAGAGAGGGAGCTCTGGCTAAGGGAATAATAAAGTCGAGCAATTCTCACATAAACGCATCCAGCGATAGAAGAATAAGTGTATTTTTGAGATGATTGAATGTTTTCCAATGGCACGAATAAATTGAGTCAATTCGTTTTATTAGTGGAATTCCACGTCTGTTATTGATACAAATGATGCGAGATCGTCGAAAGTGGCCCGAATGAATTTTATACAGTCCGCGTTATTCGCTTTCGATAAAATACTGCGTAAATCGTAGGAGGGTCGCAACATTGATCAACAACAAGAACACTAAGCGCTGCGATTTGCATCGATCGGCTTTACCTTCGCACGCGAGAGCGCGTAAATCCGGCTCGTGATTCCTTAACGTTGATTACTCCCTTTTATCAAGCCATGCGATAAAGCCAGAACAAAGGAAAATGAAAAACCAATTAAGACACAGGCTCCCGCGAGGGTTCCTCGCGTAAGCAAACGGGAGCGCAATCGCGAGACGCGACAAAACTGGGTCACGCGCGAACAGTAAAATTTCCTGCCAAAACTCGACGGCCGACTTTCTCAAAAACGCGAATGCCCGGCTGTCTCCAGTGTTTCTTGCCCCGCCCTTCTCCCAATGGAGGAGGAGGAGGAAGCCTTTTCCTCGTTGGTTTTCATCGAGCGAAAAGTCCTCCGGACTCTCGCGGAACAAGGACGAATCCACGTCTCGACGAATTTGCCGAATTTTCGATGAAAGACAGAAGCTATCCGTCGCGAAGCTGTTGCGCGGAGTCAGGAGAAACTTCGCGTTTCGCGGGAGAAAGTGAAACGATCGGTGAGACGGGCCAAGTGGAAAAGGACAGTCCAAGTCAGACGCCGCGAGGGATAAAAAATTAAGGAGGATCAATCTCAAGCGAATCCCTTAAGCCGGGCGTGCGAGCGATCAATTACGCGACTTCGATAAAAGTAGGTCACGTGTCAAAGTGCAGAGGGGTGGGGAGGGGGAGAGGGAGGGCATTCCCAAGGTGTCCAAGTTTTTCAGCGTAAGCTCATAAATTAGCGATCCGGCAGCCGCGCGACTTTAAATGGAACGTTGGCAGAGACCCGTGTCCAACTCGCTACCCTTCTTTATGTCCTTCTCGCAGCCAGCAGCAACCAGCCACCCTCTACTCGCCTATTTGTTCGACGCTTTAACTCAACACCCCCGTCCCCTCCCCCAGCTGTACACGCTCCACCGATCGGAACAGTCTGGAGAAGCCGATCAAATTTATTTAACGAATCTTTCCGCATTTCATGTTCCTACCCCCTTGGAATCCTGCGAAACGAGTTACTCCTTCGAGTTCCACCCCCGCGTTTAACGCGTTAAACGTCCAAAGTACTTTACGCGCGCAGAACTATCAATCTCCGATGCCAGAGCTTGAGAGACAAGCTCTGGCGGCGTCGTAAAAAGCTTCCAGTGTGAAATTGGTAAATAGACCGGATTATAATGGGGGGTTGGCGCGTGTGAGACTGTATTTAATGCGGTGTCCCTGCTAAATTCTGGGACGATGATCTCTCTTCCCCTCCCCCGCAATTATCGTCATCTCAGCGACTGGCGCGTGAGCTTTTCGAAGGTCGAGACGAGGCGAGGGTGGGGGTTGAAAAGACACGCGAGTCGTCGTCTGGTCGTTAGTCGTCGAAGCCTCGTCGAAAGATCGGACGATCATGAGGGAAGAGGGAAAAGAGAGGAAGGACATAAAAGGGAAGTGGCAGGGGGAAGAGAACTGGGAGAGAACTGAGAGACCGGAAGTGGAAAGAGAAAGGAAAGAGAAAGACGAGCGAGGGGTAGTCGAGCTAAGACAATCAATAAGATTGCCGGATCCGGAGAAGCTCGGGCTCGGATTCGTCGGGCTCTTTTCAGTACTTTCTACTGGAACTTGCAGCGACCACTGTGGCTTCCCGCCTGGGACATTCCCACCCTGATGATCCTGGTCACTCGTCGAGCGATCTCGATTTAAGAACCGCTCGAAATACTCGAGACACTGATTAGGTCCCGAGGCCGCACAGGGCCGAGAGCTCGCGAATCGATGAGAAATCACGAATTTGCGAGGAAGCGCAAATCGCTTCATAAATACACCATAAAAGATAGCGGAAAGATTAATGATGATCGAGATAAAGCTCGGGAAGATTAATGGGGTCGGAATGAAGCAAGAAAGATGGCGGCAAGAATATGTGATATTAAAATTAAGAGGGATAAAATGGCTGAAGAGTAAATAAAACCGCGGCTGAGCACTGGCCTCCAGTAGAAACAGCCAGAGTAGCGTTTCTCCGTGACGGAGCCCGTAGCGAGAGAGAAAAATCCACTGATCCCGTTCGCGCCTTCCGAGAACATCACCGATCGTTCCAGGGGGCGAATCGCGTCGATACTCTCGTAAGGATGCTGGGAACCGGTCGCGTAGCCGGCTGATCAGGGGACTCGGAAACGCAACGCGGAGGGGATGAAAAAGTTTGTCGAAGAAAAATAGAGGAATTCCCCGAAGTAGAAATGGACAAAATGGTACGCGGGGGAAAAAGCGGCGGAAGAGGAAGCTTTCCAGGGGGTCGATAGTCCAGTTAACGGCGATCGGTATCGGTTCGGGAAGGAGGGAGGGAGGGAGGGAGAGATGGACGAACAGAGGCGCCGGCCATTCTAAAATTACCACCCCCGTAAAATCTGCTGAAAGCTCCACTTGAAACATACATAAGGTTGCGCAACGCTGGCCAATGAAAGCTCCCCGATACATCCGTCACGCCAAAACCGTCGACGTTACTCGTCAATGGACACCTGGTGGACGGACCCTCTGAAATCGGCGGTAGTCCCACCCCCTCCGGCAACGCCGTCTCACCACCCCCGCGGAGAGCGGAGCGCGCTGTTCGTTCCGTTCGTTCGACGGGTCGGCCAAACAACGGCACGTTAGAATTTACGCGTTTCCCTTGGCAGAGGAGTCCAGGAGTCTCCCGAACGACCTTCGATGGAACAAAATGAGCCAATGCGAATTGATTCGGAGCTCCGGACAACCGGCGGTACCGGAGGGGCGGCGAGGGCGGAGGGAGCTCGAAAGTTTAGTGGAAAGCGACGACAGGGCAGGGCATGGCATGGCAGGGCAGGGCAGGGCAGGGTAGGGCAGGGTAGGGCAGGGTAGGGCAGGGCAGGACAGGGCGGAGCTGGGTGGGGGTCAGAGGGGTGAGTGAGATTTTCCATCGGAGTTTTCGTGCAGTTTGTAGGGCAGAAGCCCGCCCCGCGTATGTAGGGCTCCTGGAGGGTTCCAGCGGAGCAGCTTGCGAGTTCTCGTGGCGCAGCAGAATCGCCGCCCTGACGGATATTGCCGGAACTAAGAATTACCCCCGATAGACGCTTATCCAGTGCTAGCAGGACTGCGCGACCCCTTCGATTCTTCCGAACTGGAGGAGAGAGCGAAATGTACCCGCTCGAATTCCGGCGCTGAGCCCGCTAAGTCGATAAGGAAGCTCCCCGGGGCTACGGTCAAGGACGAGGGTACTCCCGGAGATGCTTTATCGCCGTTTACGACGCCGATAGCGACGCAGTAACTGGCGTGCACGTACTTGGCCGGAATGTCAACGGCGGAACTCGACTTGGCCGGAAGTCGACGAAGCCGCTGACATTGAACGCGGCCGACGGAGCCCGGGCAAACTCTCCTCGCTAAATTGTTAATTACGTTAATTACAATAACGGAGCTGCTCGCAGAGCAAACACGAGCGCAAACTAGAGAGTAAACGTCGTTCTGCCGCGGCGGCGGCGGCGGCGGTGGTGGTGGCGGTGGTGGTGGCGGCGGGAGAGGGTTGCGAGGAAAACCGGAAGCGAAAGCTTTCAGCGACTCTCGCGTTCTCGCCAATGGGAACCTGGTGAATTATTCCAAGCTTCGACCCGGTTCCTCCGGTCTTATGGGAATTTCTCTTTTTTTTCCTGGTTTTTCTTCTTTCTTTTCTTCTCTTTTGTTATGCTTTGCTTTGCTTCGCCTCGTCTCGCTTTTTCTCCCCCTCCCACCTTATTTTTTTGTCTTTATTTCTTTCTTCCTCCCCGTCTCTCTTGAAACTTTTTCCCAGGTCTTATCGCGCGTGTCTTTACGTTTTTGGAAGTATGCATTTTTTAATGGAGCTACACGCTGCCGGGTATACAGCGGTGGCCCGTGTGCTCGCAGAAGTGCCTCTAGCATCTACTAGGAAAATACTTGTTCAGCTGTGCGCATATGATAAACGGCACAACTAACCAGCTGGACTTGAAGAATATTAAACTCACTTATGCGCTACGGCGTAACGATCAGCGATACTTTCTCACAATTTATACCGCCTGCTCGCTCTTCTATCTTCCCTCCCCCGCCCGGCCCTGCCCGCCCCATTTTCCTTTTTCCTCGCTCGACTACTTTTTGCACCCCCACACCCTACCCCGACGATGAAACCGTCCGTCTCTGCAGTAACGTCCCTGGATTGTTTTATGAAATTAAAATTCTGCCGCGCGTCGTTTTGAAAAAAACGGGGTGGAGGAAGAGAGGGGGGTGGGGATCTCCATCGAGAAATGTCCAGAGGAACATCCGGAACCAGCAGATTCCCATTGACAATTTAATCCATCATCGGACCTTGGCAGCGGACATTTATGAAAAAAAAGTCGGAAGTAATTGTTTCCTCCATCGGAGAAGTTAATGTACACCATGTATAATTCATGCAGGCTTAAACTCTTTTATCTGGAGGAGAGAAAGCCGATCGATGTGATTCATTTAAAATTCAAATAATAGAGTTAAAGGTACACGCGCGCGCGTTAGGAGAACGGAAAACTCTCTAGCCCTCCCTCCTCATCACCCCTGGCCTATCCTAACGAAGTCAGCATTCGAGCGGCTTCGCCTGGAAAATAACGGGGGGATTATTTTTCTAAGGCAAAGTACGGGAGATTTCCAGGCAGAATCTTTTCATCAGCAGCCTCCCTCGAGCCTCCCCCGCCCCTCCGGAGTCCCGAGCTCTTCCTTGTCTCGAGAAGAATTGGGTTAATTCCAATGTTAAATTATGTTAACTGCTCGGCTGTAATAACGAGCCCGATTCAAGCGACAAGTTCAACCAACCGTTTTCCTATCGCGATGATAATGCGGAATGGGTGGAGGGCCGCTTTTAAACTCGTCGGTGAGTAGCGCAGGAATTTCTGACAACGGAGCAAACTCGGCATTGGGTCAGGAGGGCGAGGGTGTTAATCGAGGATACATTAGGACGCTTAGGGGCTTTAAAAATCAACCCTGTCCGGATCGAGGACGCGTTGTACCGGTATGATCCATACTTCTGTTTCGTGACCCGACATCCACCGCTCTAGCTTCCGCAGTCTTATCTTTATACCAAATCTCGCAGTTTAGATTCGAAGATTAGCACGATATGAAATCGCTGAAAACTTTAACTGCGACGTACCGGAAGATCCCGTCCAATCATTCCGGACTCTTGAACGTTTTTCTAAGTTTCGAGCGGAGCAGAGGAGGGGGGGGGGGTGGAAGCGAATGCATTAAGGGCGAGGAGAAGGAGTAGAAGGGGAGCGCGATGATTAAAGGGCGAGGGGAAGCGGGGCTAGAAGTTAGCGAGAGGAACCACTTGCTGAAACTTGGTGGAAGCACGAAACAAAGCAACTATTTAATAATAGACGCAAGACATAATTGGACAGACCGAAATGCCAATTATCTTGTAACAATCCTCATTACTTTGCTCGTCGAGAAAATAAAAGACCAAAAAAAAAAAAGAAGATTAATCCGCTCGCTCAAGTTTTCCAGTGATTTTCCTTCGGTTGGATCCACCGGATGCTTCGCGGAGCCATCGTTAGTCAACTTGTGTTCTATTTGCGTGCAATTTTTTTGCTGAAATTAATCGAAGTTGGTATAAAGTAGCAGATGCAATTACCGATCAAAGTCCCTCGAGTATCGCTCGCTATAATTTTCCTTTGACGCAGGAGAAACAAAGACAAATAATTGGATTGATGTTGACGAATAGGTAACTATAGATAATGACACGTGTTCCAGACTTACAAGGAAAACCTCTTACTCAATCAAATGTATACGTATTTAGCGAGAGTGCCCGTTTGCATATAATTTAAACAGCATTACGCTGAAACGAGACATTTATTTCTCAGCCATTTAGCCCGGAGTATTTCTTGCGCTAACTTATCGATTCTCTCTGCCAACACTGATATTTATACCGAAACCACGAATAATCAAGACGCATTTCATGCAAAAACAGAACTGATCTATTTAGTAGCTTCCGTCGCTTTGATTAAAGCATTTTGCATAGAGGAGGGAAGTCGCTTGGAAAGTTTCGTGTCTATTGTGAGTGGAAGGTACGTGGGAAGTACGAGCAAATACAAGGGATAGGGGGTAAGGAAGGAGGGGCGCGTGATGCTGGAGGCGCCAAGCCAAGGAAACAGCGTAGGCATTTTTTGATCGGAGAGCTCTTCCACGGGAAATCGATAACTTCCCGAGGCAATAAATAGCGCGAAAGTCAAAATTGTTCACATTCACTCTCTTTCCACTCTCCATCTCTCTCTCTCTCTCTCTCTCTCTCTCTTCCGCTCTCTATCCATCGACGTAATTTCAACCACGAGAAGCATTTTTGCATCACGTACCACTCTTTAATCTAGAAACTGTGTTTCCGATAACTGAGCCATAAAATCCAGCTCTGTTATTACGACTGGCGAAAAATCGATGATAACCTCGAACAACGTTATTTTCACTCTCCCATATTTGCCTTCACCTTCCCAAACGATGCTAGTAGCGCATTTAAAAATATTGGCTATAAAAAACATAATAAGAACTAAGGAATATCCATCGTAACACAGACACACGGGCCGTTACACGGTTATTTGGCAAATCCATTAAAAAACGGAGGCGGGGTATTGGAGGGCGTTTCGACCAAGGAAACCTCCCTTGATCTCGGCAGGGATTGAACTTTAATATGTTGCTCGCTGCTAAGACAACGATTACGAGGGTCTTCCGGTTCAGCTAAGTAGTAGAAGGGAAGAGAGGAAGAGAAAAAGAAAAGAGAAGAGAAGAGAAGAGAAGAGGAAAAGCAAGGAAGCATTGATCGAGCGTGAGGATTAGTTTGCTCCACCCTTACAGGAAATCATCGGTTCGTCATCGTGCCAGATCCATTAGTACCTTCCGAGGTTGAGGAGGGGACGAGAGGAGAAGAAAAACAGAAGAGGAAGAAAAAGATGAGGAAGAAGAAGTAGAAGAGGAGGAGGAGGTGGAGGAGAAGGAAGAGGAAGAAGATGCATCCGACTGTCAATACAGAAAAGTAATCGAATCTCAGTGTGGGGGTTGAGTGTTGGGGCCACCGGATGCATGAATAAATAATTTACGAGTGGGATCGATCACGTGCCGAAGGTAAGTAATGGCGGAAGTGCTTACCGGAGATGGGATCCGAGCCATCGAGTTGCCTGTCGACGGCGACGTCCTCCCTGCTGGATCTTGGACGACTTCCAGGGTTCGGCTCGCCACCGCCCAGCCCCTCTTGGCCTCCCTTGTGCTCGTTTTTCAGATCGCCACGATCGCTGGACTTCACGGCCTTCGGGGAGGCTCCGGTGACCTTGCAATTGACCCCGCCATTCCCGTTCACCCCCGGCGTATTCAACGCGATGCTCGCGTTCACGGTGATGTTCCCGTTCCCGTTTCCATTGCTCGTTCCACCGTTGTTTTCCGTCTGCTTTTTGGAAGTCATCAAAGTCCCCCATGAAAATACGGTAAAACAAGATAGCGATGTAAAAGCGAGGCTTGTCAGGTAAAAAGAGTTGGGAAGGGCCGAGCGGTTACAGAGAAATATCAATCAAGGAAACGAGCCTCCGTGGAAGCAGAAGAGTCGGATCTCTCGAATCCACCCCCTAATCAAGAGACGCGACAGCGTCTCGACACCGAGCACGGTAAAAAAAATTCACTTTTTATTATTCTTAAATTCTAACCATTCTTCGAAAATGTGAAATCTGATAAAAAAAAACAGCTTTGAGAGAGTAAGAAATAAAACGCGGTCCATTCATCGTGCGACATTTGATCCATCTATCATAAATGCCGAAAAAAAAAAAAAAAAAATTGATGTAAAAACTCGAATTGCTCGAATAGAATCGTTCTGGGAGGAAATGGAGAGGGCGAGGGTAAGCCCGATCGATGGAGTTTACCGAAGCGCTAATGCACGGGGTTGACGTCGAGGCGGAAGAAGATCGGACGACGACGATTCTGTTTTGGTTGTGGTCGTTGGATGCGATGGTGGACACCGCGTGGTTGGCGAGACCCTCGTGGACGCCATTGGAGACGATGTTGGAATTCGCTGGTGCACCGATGGAGGTCTGCCTGATGACCAGAACACTGCCAGCCGGCTCCAGTACCACCACCTGCCTCATCCCCACACGACCCATTCACCCTCTGAGAGACTACGTCACTCCTCCGCTCCGAGGAGACTCGCTAGACCCTGAAGAGCTCGTCCTCGCGCTCAGACTCTACGTCCAAGACAGCCTCGAGTCGTCCTCGTCGCTTTCCTCATCCTGCAACAGATCGATAAATCATCCCAGAGCCCCGGAAGAAGCCACTCTTTAAATGAACCCTCACCCCGCGCCCCTCGCCCCTACACGCTCCCTCGCGAAAAACCCTTTGGGAGGTAACGACTCGTGAAAATCCGCGGGTTAAATTACGAGTAGCCGCGCGTGGGCGTTTACCACGAGGAGAAAACTCACCTCCCCCTCCCCCTCCCCTCACTCTCGCACTCTCGCTACACCCTCCCGGTTCCGCCGAGGTATTTTTCCTCGACGCTCGCCCGGCGGCTAATGTCCGCGCCCCCGGAAACCCACGGCCACCGCCGCCCGGTGGTGGAGGCCAATTGTTATTGCAGTTCCACTTACTCGCAAAGAGTTCCCGCCAAGTAAAACCATTGAAAACGCGGGTATTACCGCGATCAATGCTCGGGGGCTCGATAAGTCTGGAATTGGGTTACGGCGCTTATCTAACTGTGAATCCATAGAAAGAAAATGGCGTCGGTAAGACGGTGTAACTCAATTTTCCAAAATATCGTTTAATTGCGCGGAGCTGGAAGCAATCGTCGTTGATCCTGCCTGTCCTCACCCTCCCAAAATGTCCCACCACCACCACCACCATCACCACCACAGGACGGATGAGAGAAACGAAGCAAAAGCAATTCCTCCAGTCGCGAGAAGAAAAGCAAGCACCAACCCCCTAACGCCCCGATCACCTCGCTGGTCCTTCGATGGGAAAAATCACAGAAATTTCGAGGATCTCGCTGAAACTTCCCGGGAACGCCGAGCCAGAGCTCCCCGAGATCAATTTCGTCGGACAATTTTAAGGGGATAACCTACTTAGGAAACCTACTTATCACAGGCCGCTTCGCGTTACGCTGCTGCTACCCTTAAGAAATGTACGCTTTTAAGATACACGACATTGCGTGATAAACCGACGGGGCTTGTAGCGTAAGCCGATTCTCGCCATTAGGTGCGAAGCTCGGAATATTTCACGCGAGTTTATTGTTTCATGTGCGCGACAAACTCTGCGATTGGCCTCTCGGTAGTAGAAACGAGTGTCATCCCGTAAAAAGGAGAATTGAAATCTATGCTGCAGATATCGTTAAAACCTCGGAGTGTGTACGCCCGATATTTACAGTTATTCACTCTTATCGTGATTCATGGGGCAGTTATCATTTTTTCGCGTCGTTCGATGATGAAGAGTGAAGCGAGATGGCGAGGGAGAGGAGGGAGAGAGCGAGAGGGGAAGGAAAAACCCCAGAGCTCCAGGGAAAACCTCGATAAAAAGTCAGCCGATTAGTATATACGAGGAGGAGGAGGAGAAGGAGCGAGCGAGTAAAATTAATGGGGCAACATCCGATAGAGATGTTAGCGCAGAGGAAGTAGGTCACCGAAGGGAAACGTGTCAAATCTATTAGGTTTGACGACCTAATCCTCCCCCGCATCCCAACCCCCGCCACACTCTTAATGCATGAACAATCGGGTAATGTTCAGCTCGTTTCGGCATTCGGAGGTTTAGTTACCGATCCACTCGAACAGGGATGCGGTCGCTGGAAAGCAGTTTGTTGTTACCCCCAGTGATCCATATAAGGGTTGGGTTCCAGTTTGCAGCTTTAAAGCTTCAGACTGGATGCTTCCACCTGGTCCTCTTATGCACACGATAGCGTGTTCCACGATATTAAAACTGTCGTCTTAAAGGATGATCCTACCCCGTCCAACCCCTCTAAGTGCTACATCCCTACCAAGATCATCCGTCTTCTCCATCTTTGTCTGTTTTTCGTTCGATCCCCTCCCTACCCCTATCCTCCTCTCGAGCGATCTCTTTTCGCTCCCCTTTCATCGGCTGACACTCTTTTTCCATCTTTTCCCATCATTTACCTATTATCGGACACCTCTGTTCAATTTTCTTCAACCCTCTACCACTCTCCGCGACTCTCTCTCTCTCTCTCTCTCTCTCTCTCTCTCTCTCTTTACCAACGTATTTTAAATCTTGCGTCCTCTTTTAGATTCCATACGCTTTTCTACCCTCTTTGAGTTTCTCTAGCTTTGGCCTCCCACGCTCTTTTGCTCCTTTCCATCTCCTTTCATCTCTTTTTCAGGTCCTCTACTGACTCTCTATTCATCCCCGAGTCTTTTCTCTCTCTCTCTCTCTCTCTCTCTCCCACCCTCACTTTCGCTTTTGAAGCTCTCGCTCGATCTGACTAAACTTCCCACTCGACCTCGAATCGTCCGCCGTGTACCGTCGTGGCTTCCTCCGGAAGGCGAATCGATGGGATTATTTTTACCGCGAGCGACTGTGCCTTCTTCGGCGATGCTTCCCCCATCCATCTCAGTCTCCTCGTGATCGGATACTTTGTTTATTCGTGAAATTCTCTCAAAACACCGCAGCCTAAACTTTGGATCGCCGAAAACTGCCGGAGGTCCATTTTTTTTCGATTCCGCTAAGAAAAACCCAAGACTCACACCCCCATCGAATTTTTTTCCATTTGTCAAAGCTTCCGGCCATTTTTGTACGAACGCTAATTCTATGGGAACTCGTAAAATTCCTTATCGCATCGACTTCCTTCTATTTCATGTCCCTGTTATTTTGGACATTGACACAGTCGCGCACCGTTTCCACATTCATCTCTCGAGAATCGCGCAAATCTCTCAATTAATTCTCGACCCTTGATGAACTTCCGACGTGGGGAGGCTCGAGTTTTATCGATCGAGGGTTTAGCGATCCCGTTTCAACGAAGAATCAAATTTCCTCGTTACTGTGTTTATTATTTTCCAACCCCTGCCGCCCCTCCCCCGGTTAGCGTTGGGTTTCCACGAGAGAGCCGGCCAATCCCTTCGACAGGACTTCGCCGATCCTTCGGTGAAATATTTTTCATTGGAAATTTTCTTGATGCGGTATACCGCAAGCTGCAGCGAGAATTCCTCGGCAAAGCGATAGTTTAAACAAATTGTAGGAGGGTTTTGTAGAGCAAACGGGGGAATCAAACTCTCCTCATCTTTGAAACGCTTGTTCAATAATCCAGCACACGCTAACCGGGTACACGGAATGCCAAGCTTCGCTATAAAGCTTGGTAACGCGATTTCTACTGGCAGAAACCGCGATCCATTCTTGCGTGCAGCAAAGTGGGTTGAGAGTTTATGCGCTCTAAAAAATAAATACGCGCGAATTTTCGTTCTCGAAAATGATTGGAGCCGCGTTCGCCGCCACCACCACCACCACCACCACCACCGCCACCATCACGACCGCTGTATCTGGCGAAATGCAATTTGCTCGCGCAATAATGGCCAATCGAAGCTTTTATCGCATCAATTTAATTAGTCAGGGTCAGGCGGGGCGGCGAGCATTTGTTAATAAAAACAATCCACGCGCCCGGTTATTAATGAAATAACCACGAGTACATGGACTTAACGAACGAGGGACGCTCAAAAAATCAGAGGAGAATTGCCCGGATGAGCGCGTGGTGGCAACGAGCAAAGCCACTAATTGATCGATTCCCGAAGAAACTCGAGAAACTTTGCTCAACGAGGAAAACCGATGAGTTACCGGAGAGTTTCCCGAAACGAGCGGGGACCAAAGGAATCAATTGCCGGCAATACGCGAGACGGGCAAAAGAAAAATACTGGAAATCGATTTTCCTTTCCTTTTTCTCGTTCCCCCGCATCCTCCTCCGGTCTATGCTCCCCTTGCGAGAGGAAGGCAGATAAATATCGAGGGAGAAATAAATTCAGGAAATTTGCTCTATCAAATTTAGCGAGTACGAGCAATTTATAATTCCTGGTAGAAAAACAGGATCCTTGGAGTAGCAGAAATTGGGGGGCGAGCCAAGTTGGCTAGCGCGCATCGCGAGAGGAAAAATTCTCGATACACGATCTACGTATGATGTACGATTAATCATAGGGTAGTGACAAATGGCGGTAGGTTTTTTGGCCTGGGTTCTAAAAGATAATTTCCTTTTCCGGTCAGTCGGTATTCGGCCGATTAATCACCAGAGATTGGCGAGACCCGGCGCTCGGCCCAGTGAAAATCTTTCACTCGACTTTCCCTCTCTTTCTCGTTACCCCTCGCGCCTTTCCTTGCCCACCCTCTCTCGTGGTCTCTCTCTCTCTCTCTCACCGGGAGAGCTTCCTGCTTGTTTTGCTTCAGCTAATTCTATACGATCCACGAAAACCGCTGCCAAGGAACGCAGACACGCGGTGTTGGGTGTCCACCACACCACGTTGGCCACCTGCCTTCGTCGGAATGATCCCAGAGAACAACTGCTACGAGTCTTCGTCTCTCTCCGTCTCTCCCTCTCTCCTCCCCGTAGCCGGCAGCTTTTATTAACTCGACGATAGGCGCCCGCTGATTCCGCTATTCAACTTTACGTGTACGCTCATCAATTAATTTTACAATCCAACTCAACGCTCCATGCGCTCTCTCTCTCTCTTTCTCTCTCTCTCTCTCTCTCTCTCTCTCTGCATTTAATTAAAACGTTCACTCAGACGGTTTATTATTTATCGTTGCGCCATTAATCACCACTGTCAAATTCCGCTATTACCGTCACCACCCTCTCCTCTTCCCAACTCTTCCCACCAAAGGGTATTTCCAAAATTTATTCATTACGTAAAATTATCCCCGTCCCTGAGAGCCGAACAGGAGGAATCTCTCTGATTTACCGGATCCGTTGTTTTTTCCTCCCTTTCCCCAATCCTCTCGCTCCAGCCCTCCACCCTTCCACCTTTGTTAGAACAATAGCGGGGAATTTGGCAAATTTATTTTTCCTTCGGTATTTATTTGATCTTATTAAGAGAATTCCGGGGAACTTGGCGAACTTATTTATCTACTACTCTCCTCTCGACATATTTATTTGCTCTCATTGGAATAATGTCTGGTTATAGTATTCGCGTTCGTGGAAATCGTAAATGCTACGTCAGCTTAAGAAAGCGAAATACGATTATCTCCGTGAGTCTGAAATGGAGAACATTAATTCACGGCATTGTTTCACGTTCGGTATGTTGCGCTTTCAAGCAACGTATCGACTAGTCCGTGCCAGGAAAGAATACCTCTGTAACTGGATTATGCAAACAGCACATGCGGCAAATGTCACAATATCGAAGAATATCGAAGAGCGAAGTCTGCCGCGGCAACCAATAAAAAAGATAGCTCGGCTAGTAAAGAAAGGCGAAAAGTTGTAGTACGATGGAGAATGTCGAGACGACGCGAATAAAGAAAGTTGCTGCCTCCTTCGGATGTTAAGGGCGGGGAGGGGGATCACCGGACGAGGCGAGGGGTGTCAAATAGCCGCAGCTCGCAGGGAGAAACGTTATTCCTGATGTTTCCTCGAATATCGCAGCTTCGGGGAAGTAGCGACTGGATGAAAACAGCCGGAAACCACGCGAGGATCCGAATGGACGAGTAAACGCAAGGACAACGAGTTACGAAAAGGGGACGGAGGAAAGCGGAGGAAAAGGAAGAGGATCCGGGAAGTCGTAGAATTTGCACTTACAACCCTCCGCAGACATTCGCCGCGCGAAATAGTTGTCGCTTTTTCCAAACTCTGTCCGACGATCCCTGTCGTGCAAGACTCTTCAACTATTGACTAGGACAGTCGACGAACCTCCCTCTCCCCCCCCCCAACCCTTCTCCCTTCTTTCGCAAGACTTTGTCCGTTTTTGAATTCCATTTCCGCGAGACGACGCACCGGGAAATTCCGGGAAAACTTGACACTCGCGGAAAATCGCGGGGGGAATTATACAATGCTTCCTTGGGAAACGATAGGTGTGCGTGGGCGCATGGAAATATCTTTTTACGACACACTGTAATCCATGGGAAGGAAACCTTCCGGCGTTTTTCCCCCGGCGCTATAGATCCAAGAAAGTTCTATCAGTCTGATTCGAACAGTTCGAAAATAGCATTCTTTAGCGGTGGACAAGTCGAGCCGAGCCGAGTCGAGCGTTCGATTTTCTTATCGACTAAGAAGTTTTCTGCGATAACCCGATGAGTCAGAGAAAACTCGAGAGCCTCGAGGAGTAGGCGTAACGTAACGTCGCGATAAGACAATATAGCGGCATGCTCGAGCTAAATCAATGAGCTATGTTCCGAGGGAAATTGCGGCACGAGGAAGACGGAGCTTGCACCTTCGAGAGCTTGCAACAGCTTCATTTCCAAGTTAAGTACGACCTTGCCGGAAGGACTTGCGAAACTGCTCGTTGCTGCGCTGTTTACTCCGAGCCAGCTGACACGTGCATGGGTGCCGTAAAGGGTAAAGTAGCTTCCGGGGGTGGGATGATGATGGGATGGTGGTGGTGGTGGTGGTGGTGATGGTGGTGAGACTAGCCGGAAATGCTTCTTCAGCCGCTCAAATTCTACTTTGCCTGTGCCAGGCCTCCGGCATCTTCCGGAACTGCCAAATGAAAATCGATGGGCGACCGATTAAAGTGGGGAGAAATTTTCCATCGGATCGTTACAGAAATCACCTTAATTTCTCGAAGACCGAGCGGAGACCGAGCGAAGCTTCTCGCAAGGGGCCAGTTGCAGTCGCATGTCGGCCATTGCGAGTAACAAGATGGGGGTGGATTTTAGTTCGCGCGTTAATTCGCGCGTTCATCGCTTTTACCGTAGGAGAGACTACGAGGGTGCGCGACGATGTAAGGGAAAATCCGATGGGCGTGTTACTTACGATCGTAAAGCGATCGGTGCCGAAATAACGCGTAAGCAACGAATTTTCCGCTCAATCTCCCGCGCGATGTCTCGAGAATATAACACTCTGGTAATAAACTCATTTCTCCTTGATTAACGTCCCACTATTAAGGCGTGGGGGAAATAAGTAGAAGGGAAATTGCAACGTTTCGTCGTCGTTGTAGGGTTCTAACCAGTTTAACGACCGATGGAAGGGCGCTCCCATACGACAGAGCGAATACCCAACTTCCACCCTCCCACCACTTTTCCTTCCAGTGCAAACTATTTTACAAAGGAAGACAATCTACTAGGAATTTCGTTATAGCCGAACATCTCTGACCATCGCCACCTCACCCTCCCCCTTCGACCTTTCAACCTTCCGTACCCTCCTCGCATCCGACTTGAGAACCGAGCTTTGAGAGCCACTGACCCGATTCGCCATCCCCTAAGCTTCTTTGTATCCGTTGGGATTAACGTGAAAAGCGCAAGATGAAAAAAAGAGAGGGGGAAGGGACGATTGTTCGAAGAGGAGCACGGAGATTTGGTGGTTTGTTCTGCGGGGAGAGGGAGAAAAACCGTGGAATTGAGGAAAGTTCCCTTGGAAAGGGAACTTGCGACGATGATGCAAGAAGTTTATTTGGATGACTGGGACGATCGTTCGTAGAACTTAAGGTTTATCTTGGGAAATCCAACGTGTGTTCATTGTCTCTCTGAGAACCACTGACCTCGTTTCCCGAATATCTCCCGAGCTTCCAGCCCTCTTTGCCGGAGCCCCCGAGGCATGAATTTTGAAAAGCTCCCGCTACCTTCCGACTTGTTAGCAATTCACGGAAACTGATGGACTCTTCGCTCAGCTTCAGGCCCGGCTAACTTCAAGATCGACGTTTCGAACATGCCAGGAGAAAAACGCTTGCCAGTATTGAATTCCAGCTGGGGAGAGACGTAAAAATTCTCTCCAAAAGCTCGCGGCTCTGAAAACTTGTGGAAACGCTACGTTACAAAACGAGATCCTGGCCAATAATCCAATAAGCTTGAACGTATGTGCAAGAAATGGTGACGCCACTGAAAATATACCTAAAAAACGAAGAAGGAGAGAAGAGAGAAGAATCCATCGACCTAAACGAAGTCGAATAGAGTTTAGAGAGGCGATGGCGGGAAGAAAGTAGTGTGGCGAGAGGAAGGAATTAGCCAATCGCGAAACGTTGGGCGATTCCATAAAAAGCCCATTTATAATAATACGAGATTATTATCCAATTTACATATTTAAATTTCTTTGCCGAATAAAATTCGAGGCAATAAATCTTTTGTCCTGCGGGGGACGGCCATCTCTCCGCACAATGAGATATAATGGCCGGCGCAACATTGGCCCTGTTGTCGAGATTTGCTTTAATTACGACTTTAGCATTCAACCGAGATATAATTCGACGAAAATAACATCTGGGTCGAAGGGCGACCCCGATCCATTATAATCGGAATCGCATTTTCCTCGGCGAGGAGGACTTTGAATTTTAAAATCCAACGGAGTGGCAAAAGGAAAAAGGAGAAAATTCGAGGGAACGTGCGCGAACGGAATGCGACTTCTTGCTTTCAAATCGAGAAGCATTCGAGCTTATTCTTTATTTGTCTATATACACTGCATCGCTTCCCAAAAGGACACCGACCTACTTCTTCCTCGAGAGCAGGTGCTCGAAATGTTCTACGTGCCAAAAATTCCAATAGAGCCAATAATTAGAAAGGAAACGCTTCGTTTTTGAAACGAGCAAATTTCCACTTGGATCCTTAACCGTGGCGACGAGTCGTGATAATTAATAATAATGATAATAATAACAGCAACGGTAACAATAACAATAATAACAATACGAACAACAGCTTTTAACGCGATTCGATGAAAATTCAGAAGCTAATTCTCTAACGAGCAATTAACGAGTAACAGCTGAGTTTTACGGGAAAAAGATGTTTACTGGAAAAGTTTCTCAATAAAAATTCATGCAGGTGGAGGGCAACGGGAGAGGGTGAAGAGGAGAGAGAGAGAGAGTCAGCGACCACCGGATAATTAATCAGATGAGAAAAACGTTATAAGAGTTATTATCGTTTGACGATAATTAGATAGAGGTATGAGGGGGGAAAATGGAGCGGGCCGCTCTCTCCAATCGGAAGTTGCCCGGAAAATCGGCGATAAATCGTCCCGGGGGAGAGGAGCTCAGAAGACAAGAGCGAAGTGGTTAAGGCGGTTAATTTCCGCGTACAGAGGCGAGAAAAGGACGCCATAGGAAATTGATCGATTGTGAATTAAGGGACGATTATCTGATTGAGAGCGAACATCGATAGTGGTGGTACCTTCGTCGCCATTTTCCCAAGGAATGCGTCGATGCTCCAAAAGCATCGGCGAAACCGATCGGTGGGGCGTCGTCGGGGTTGGTGGGGTCGATCGTGCGAATCGATAAAAACTGGGGGACTGCTTAAAAAAGGCAAAAAGGCCCGAGGAAAATCTCCTAAATCACGTGGCAATTCCCCTAATGAAAAATTACATTATGAAATTAAAGGGATGAAAAATGGCTGTTGCACCACCCGATGAAATTTCCTCAAAGTCAGAGAATTTCCTCGTAAAAAGTGCGGGGGCCATAAAAGTCAGGCCGTCACAAGACAATAATTAATAATAAATTATTATCGCGTAAAGGACGAAACGACGTTTATGGGCGAAGCCTATTCTCTTGTTTCCTCTGCTTTTTTCATTCGCAATAAACGACAGCATAAATTCCTGGGCAGCGTTAAAAACGCGTTATTAGTCCGTAAACCGCGAGATCAGGGAAATTTAATATACACGCTTATTGCGCAAAGCCGGAATCTTATCCGGAAATTTGTTCCCTCGCGGTGGTGGTCCGCGCGAGGAAATCGGCCCATGCCTGATTTTCGGGGGAGGAAAACGGAAGAAGGTTCTCAGCGGCAGGCGTGCGAAGGTCAGCCGGTCGAGAAGCGCCGGCTTCCCCATCGCCGCCCGTTCCCAGGATGATGCACGATGACGTCAATCAATACTACAAAGTGCATTCGTAGTAAACTGGAAAAGCGCGTTAGTCAATAGCAATAATAATGCCGATGTAACGTCGTCCAAATTGGATTGCAAATTAACCTACATTGATAAATGCGCGTAATGGCACCGCTAATTAAATTCCGCCATACGTGCGTGCGGAGTTTACGCGAACAATCCCACGAGTTATTTAAACCCCATGGAACTGCCGACTGCGAGGAGGAAAATTCAATGATCGTAAAAGTGAACGAAGGAACGGACGAATGGACGGACGGACGGACGAACGAGCGTGCGAGCGAACAAACGAGAAAACTGGAGTAAATACGCCGGAGAGAAAAGTGAATGGAAAACTCGCGAGCGTCGAGCGGAGAGTCAAGGTCCGAGGCAAAATGAAAAAGACGACTCTACTCTCGCCGTGGTCTCTGCTTATCAGCGATCGAGCTATCTATCATCCGTGTCCGAATGAACGCGAAAAAAAATGATGGAAGCGATCGCTTGGGAATCGGCGAGAAAGTTCTCCGCGTCTCTCCCTCCCTTTCCTCTAGGGTCCACGGTCCATGGTCTTCGGTCTTCGGTCTTCGGTCTTCGAGCTCAATGGGATTTTAGAGGCGATACACGAATATTGATTATCGGAGATGGAGGGGGAGAGATCGGGGAGAAAGAGAAACGAGAAAAAATTCCAGCGAGTCGTGTTCGGAGCAACCGCGAGGAGAGCCGAGAGTTAATATTTCAAGCGGATAATTAAAAGTGGAGGGATCGGTTAAAATTCAGTCAAGATTTTCTGCACTTAGCGAGGTCATGGCAGCGGTGGCCCAGTGTCGACGTGACGTCAGTAGCGCCGGAGACTGGTGTATGTGTGCGCCCGCGCGCTTCGTTGAGAGAGAGAGAGAGAGAGAGAGAGAGAATGTGTGCTAGCTCGTACCGTGTACGCTTCATCCCTTCCTGCTTGATCAATTCTTCCCCACCCCCAACCCCTTTTACAACCTTAATCAAATTACGAGGATAGGCTAAGGGGGAAATTGACGTTTTTAGGAATGGCCATCAGCTTTCTGCGGTATGCGACACATTACCTCCTCGACTTTACGATTAATGCGCGCAAATGTGCGGGAGACAAACGACAAGTTATTAAACGGCCAGGAATTCCTGGAGAGTTCCCACACCGCCCTTCTGCCCCTCTCCTCGCGCGTTAAAACAATTTGCAAGCGCCTCCTCGCGAACTGCGCGGACTCGCTTGGATCAGGATCCTGGAATACCTGAAATAATTCGCAATCTGATCCAATTGCAGCGAGACCAGCGACGAAAATGAGACTCGAAATATTTTTGCAGAAAATTTCACGTCGAAAAACACGCCGCGAAGCTACTGGAGCTTTTCGCACGGTGACCAGCCGCGTTGCCAGGGAAGCTGCGGCCACTTCCGGTGGCGTAAAATTCAGCGGTGGTTGTCCGCGTCGTTTATTTCCCGTTAATTTCACTCCAGGCCACTGCGTTTTTGCGGCTCGTCGTCGACGGGGCTGGAAGAACCGGGGCAGGGCAGGGTAGGGCAGGGCAGGGCAGGGGCTCCCGGAGATCGGACCGGATGTTCCCAAGGGAAATAAACACGTGGAGGAATCCGCTGTCCTTTTTCAGATGACGTCACTCGCGTCTTCGCTCACGACTCCAGGGTTTTGGCCCGTAATTATGTTAGAACGCCGCGCGGTTAACCACGCAACGCTTCCTCTCATTGATCCAACGTAGGGACGGACCCGCCACGAATTCCTAGCACGAAAACTAGCAATTTGACCGAGGCCGCGTTCCAAACGCTGAAAGTACGTACTTCCCGGTGACCTGCACCGCCCATCCAGTAATTACATAGGAAATTACACGGGGAAACGTTTATTCCGTCCGTCCGTCCGTCCGTCCGTTCGCCCGTTCGCCCGTTCGCCCGTCTCTCCCTTTAACTCACCCCCGAATAGGTCTGGCCTCATTAAACAAATATCACGACGAGGAACGCGAAAAATTTCGCCTTACCCCCTCCAACCAAGCATCCGCATCCCACCCCTTCCCCCTGTGGGAATGCAAAGGAGACGAATTCGAGGCACGCGAAATATTTCAATAACCGGATTGCCGATGCGGTGCTTAAAGGTATCACAGTGTTAATGGAATTATTTCCGGGGAAATTGGGTCAAAACCGTCCGAGATCATGAAAGGAATCGGGCGTAGCTGATAGGAGCCGCGTTGACTCGGTACGAGTTCATCCGTCACGCGGAATTTTTCGGTGTTTCGACGACGACGACGTCGGAACGCGTTACAATCGAGAAAAACCGTGGCGAGCGATAACCGTTTCGGAGCGAGGTATAAATAGCAGGATCATACTCTCGCGGAACAGATGCAATGTTATTAACGGAGAGCCGACCGTCCCGCGGAGAACTCGAGGCTTCGAGTGGCCATCGACGGTGCATCGACGTCCGTAACGTAGCAAGACGTTTCCAAAGATTTTCTCGACTCGAAACCATCGACGCCACTGGCCTTGGAATCGTCGAAAGAATTCCGAGTTGAGCCGAGTTGTTTGGGTTAGCCAGGCGAAGTCCATCGTGCACCGGGGACTCGACGTTGCAGAGTGCGGAGGAGGATCTCGTCTCTCCGTCTCTCCGGTTCTCCGGCGACGGGGGACGATAAAATTGTGGCTGAAATTTGCGAAGCGGAGCCAATTTGTCAGCCGTGGGTCATGGGTCAACCCACACACGCGAACCCCGTCCGGACCACACGGGCTGATCGAATCGTCGTCTAATTGAGCCAATTCGAGGGGGTTCGCGCGGAATCGAGCACCCCAGGTCCCGGTTGCCGCCGTCGGGGGTGGAATCGAGAGACGCGCGTTCGTCGTGTCGGAATGCAACGCCGACGACGCAATTCCGTTCTATTTTCACGTCAACGCGCGTGCCACGGTGGCCGCTATCGACGGATAACGCGAGCGGGACGGCGATGCCTCTCTGGTCAACCGCCTCCCCTCGCCCTCCCACCCCCAATCGCTCGACGGTCTTTTCCGGACTACACCGGACTCATCTACATCGCTGCGAACGCCACTGCCTCTAATCAAATCGGAAGCTCCGATCGAGCGGCCACTTTGCTCGCCAATCTGTGAGCGACCGCTCGCTCAAACCCCTCGACAAGTTTAGGACGAGGAGGGATTGGGCGGGAGAGACGTTCCAGCTGGACGCTGCAATTTTCTTGCTACCGAAGTAGGTGGGTGGTGGTGGTGATTTGGTCCTTCCACTCGATTTATTTAAGTAACTGCGATTGGTCCAGATCCTTTACTGGGTCCAAGGAAATGATAAAAATGTCGGGGTGTAGAAGAGGGACGGGGGAGCGCGGTGTCTGCCGGAGTGAATAATTAAATTATATTAAAACTGGCGAAGGCTCTGACGAATTGCTGAATTGCGTACGTGTGAGAGAGAGAGAGAGAGAGAGAACGTTGTTCAGCAGCACGAACGAGAGGAGCTTCCTCCTCGTCTCTTTTTCAAGAGTGACTTGCACTCTGTTTTCAGCGTCTCCTCGGCCGGTTTGCTCTGACGAAGCTCAAGCTCATTCACTCGTGTTCTCTTTTTATCGGACGTAACGCCGCGCATTTGACACAGGGTTTCCTTAACTGGAGGATTACGACGTGGCTTCCAAGCATACATACGCGCGCGCGCGCGAACATCGATACGCGTGGTTGATCGACCACCGCCTCCTCCAACCCTGAGGATGTCGAAACTCCGGCAACTTTTAATCGATTCGCCGAATCTGCGAAAAGCTCCCACACCCCCTCGCTGGATTCGAGCACGTGGTTCGATCAACCGAGTTTTTCCGGCTCGGCCAATCAGCTTCCGGAATAGCCGGAAGTCCGGAGAGACATTTCCCGCGAGACGCAGGGTCGGAGAGCTTACGAGCGAAAAAAGCTTAGCTCCACCGAGCGAGAACCGGAGTTTTCCTCGGGGACGACGTCCCAGCAGTCTTTTCGCGTCCGTTTCGGGGAGGTTTTAAAAGGTCTCACCTACACACAGGTATGCGTGACACGTATCTTTGGCTAATGGGAGCGGAAAGTGCGCTACGAAGTATGGCGTCCAGCAGCAGCAGCAGCAGCAGCAGCGCGTTCGAGACGATAAGCTCTTAACGCCGTTAAATAAATGAATTGGATCACGCGATTCACGAAGCTTTTGGCTCCCCGCGACATCCCCCGGAAGCAACCTGGAGAACCGAGTCTTCCCATCACCAAGAGTCGAACCCTCCGGCGATGCGTCGCCGCTGTCGTTGCAAGTTGTTGCATGGACCCTTGCAAGCTGCCGATCCCAGTGCGAGGACTCCATTTCCGGTGAGAAACTATCGCGGAAGTTTCCACGGGAAAAACGAAGGAACCGGAAGTCCGGCTCCCGATAACGTCCGATTGCGGGTTCCACCGGATACCGACGACGACGACGCTCGGTGCGTCGCGTCGATATCTCACGACGCCCCTCGCCGTTTCCCGTTCTCCTTCGGGAACAGCCCCGTTCGCCGCGGAAGTGGCGAATAATGACGAAGAATCTCCGTAAATGGCAAGGAAAAGTTTTTCCTCCCCCTACCCCTCCACTACTACCCTTGGTCTTCCTCGGAGGCTGGAACTTCCCGAACGAGCGATCTTCATCGAGAGATCGATACCCCAACCGCGTTTTGTCTCTCCCTTCAACCGGAGGAGGATCTCCCAGGCTCGATTACGAAATCGAAGAAGAATCCCCTAAAACTCTCCGGCGATTACATTGATTATTTTGTCAATATTCGTGCGATCGCATCGGTGAATATTTGAAGCGACGTGAATCGAGCCAAGCGGAAAGGGAAGTTTGATCTACCTCGAGATGTTTGAGAAGCGAATGGCAAAGAATTACGGCAAACATCGAGGAGGAGGAACGAAAGGGAGAACCAGTGCAAATGCAAGAGAGAGAGAGAGAGAGAGAGAGAGAGAGAGAGAGACGCATAAAAAGGAGTCGAGTTTCCAACAATCCGTTCCTCTCCGTGTTCCCCGCAATTTCCGGCAAAGTTTGAGCGACGACCGCCGCAATTTCTTCCTCTTCCTTTTCTTCCTTCGAGCGACCGGGCGCTGAAAAGAAAAACCCCAGCCTCTATCGCGGGCGTTCCTCGTTATTTCCCCACGTAACACCTCGACCAGCGGCAGTGCTGCGCTCGCCTTTCCTTATCCTTATCAGCGATAAGAGACTAAGCCGTTCCATCGAATCCCCCCGTTGATGCGATTCTACCCGTGCCAGGAGAAATCGACCAGGGCGATTTCTTCGCGCGCGATCGCACCGGATCAGCACCTGGTGGCGCGGTACCATCGGAACGAAACCAACGAGCTATGGGGATAATGAAGGAGAGAATGATAAAACTTGGATGCGAGCAAACGGACGGGGGGAGGGAAATCTCCGGGGGAACTGTGGAAGAGCCGGAAGAACCTGGAGAACTTGGAGAACCTGAGGAACCTGGGGAAAGAATTTCATACGTGCAGCTCTCACCGGCATATGCATACGGGAGAGGAGGCGCCGGAATTTTCAATGTGCCTTCCTTTATGCCTTAGAGTGGTAGTGGTGGTGGTGGTGTTGGTGTTGGTGGTGGTGGCTTTACGGTATGCACTAAAAATAGCGCGGCACCCATAAAACTGTCCGGTAAGAATCGCCACTAGCGATTCCCGACGACGTGGCGAGCACAATTCGAGAACGCCCCCCCCCCCCCTCCAACCCTCGGGCTCGAAACTCCGCTCCGGGTGGAAAACTCGCGCTTCATCCCCCGGGCAAGTGGTTCCCCGAGAACCACCACGAGGTCTCTTGACGGGAGAGCTCGTGGAAATCGTGGGACCCGGAGCAAGTCTCTCCGAGGAAAAAAAGAGTGGGGAAATTCACGGGGGAGCTCTCGCCGAAGGGGTTTGAGTCCAAGGGGGTGGCCGAGGCGGCTCCCGCGGGTACCTGGCAGGTTCCGCGGGGCGGGGGCGGATGCGGGGGCGTCGTACCTCGAGTACTTACGAATTTCGGCCCTCGAGTGACAGAAGGTTCGTATTCCGTGTCAAGGAGGTTCATCTTGTATAGATGACACGCATCAACGTGACACTTTTGCCTGGCCAACGATAGCACTTGAGCACTGTTCCAAGGCCACGCATCACTTCACCTGCGGGCTTGGGCCGAGTCACTGATGATTTTCACGCCGAAATTCCTCTAATAACGCGTACCTGCGCCCGCGGGCGAGCCTTGGAATCCATGACAGATACGAGCACGATTACGGTCGCGGACCGCATGCGCCGGCTTGGCCAGCAGAAGTCATTGTCGTCCGTAGGCCCCGTGCACCTCCGATACGAAGCTGGGAAACTCGATGGTACCAGACGATCATGGCGCCTCTATGTTGAGGAATCTGCATTCACACTGCCGCTTTTCCTACCCCTTTTCAACCATTTTCCATTTTTATGATCTCTCTCTCTCTATCTCTTTTTCCTCCTTAATCGAACTTTCAACTTTCAACCCTCTCGAGCAAAGGTCAAGCAAAAAAGAAAAGGGCTTCGACCTCTTCGACTTCCTCCATCTTCGTTTCTTCTCTTCTCTCTAGAGATTCTCTCCAATTTTTTCAACCGATCGTCTGCACGCGATCTCGTGGAATCTGCGAACTTGGAATATTAATAAAAAATGAAAAGCATGAGCGTGGCGACAATTGTTGAATATGGTAATAAGTCTGAGTCAGGTAGAGGTTTGTATGTTAACTGGTAAGCAGCGAGTAGAAAAGGCACGATAAGAACTGCCCTTGGAGGAGAAGTAGTAACAAGTTAAAAATTAGTCATGACGAAAATCATTGGAAACGTATCCTCGTTACAATTACTTTTTTAAGCATTTGCTTTCTCTTCTCCTTTATGAAAATATTTGTTTATTTTTTTAACAAGTTTATGCTTTATCAAGAGTTTAATCATTTTTCATAGTGTTCGTCAACATTAGAGACAATGTTTCAAGTTATATGTATAAATAAAAACACGAACTACTTTTAATTATACATATATTTCATAATGCCATATATACTTTAACATAGAGAGACAAACACGATCGTCGGTTATGACCTTATAATCGATAAAAAAAAAAGTCTATATATATATATATATATATATATATATATTTTTTTTTTTTTACACGTTAAATTATATGTCCCCAATCACAAAAGTTATACAAATGATGAAAACGTTCCTAAGTAATCTTAAAGATTACTTAAAATCACGTTTATAAAATCAGATTATTTTTTAATTCATTCAACTTTATTTATATAAATCATGAATAATAAATTAATAAAATTTCCACGACAAAACTTATTATACAATTATAGTTACAGTAGATAATTATTTAAATATAAATAATGCATTTAATCGGGACATTTAGATTAACGTCAGATATTTTTTTAATAAGCTAGGACCCAACGAGCGCACCTTAAATGTACAGAACTTTCTACTGACAGATGAGTACTTTTAAGAGGTTTCTTTTATTTTTATTTCTGATACCAAAGAGCCCATAATACATTTATGTGCTGGTGACTTTAAATTAATATTTGCATATCTAAAACAATAGCAAAGGTATCATTTCCTTACCACGATCATTGCCATATAGAACCTGCGGAAGAAAGTACTGCGAGCGAATGCCCACCTTGTGTATCGGCTTATTTAACTTAATTAAGCTAAGCGAAAAATAATACAATTTAAAATCAACGAATCATAATTAAACATTGGCACCAAAAAAATGGACTCCTTAGTATCAGGATTATAATCTTTTATTTTTCTTACGAGTATTTCAGGTCATTTCACCAAATATCCGTCTCAATGAAGTAATCATAAGAAACTTAAATTTTTGGATTGAGATTACTCATGTACAATTTATATTGTTATTATCTTAACAACGAGTTTCATAGAGACCACTTCGTCCGATATATCTAACCCATTTTATAACATCATGATCTGAATAGTTCAATTTAGATTCAAACACTTTCAAATAACGTACTTTAAAACCAGACGGAGCAAATGGAACTTCAAAGTTCATTGAGATCGGTGGTCTCGTCCATTTTTTCTTTGTATCAGTTTCAAGTAAATCAATTTCCGCCGATAATTGAGTTTCTTTCATGCCAGCCATTCTTTTGATTTTCCAAACAATTGCATTTTCTGATGCCTTGTATTTAGCTTTTCCTTTTAAGCAAATCAATTGAACTCCAGCGGTATTTAGTGGTGTTGGAACACGCACTTCGATCTTTTGTCCGAGCAAAGAAGGCTTAAAATTTGACTTTAAAACTGCCTTTACCTCCATCTTAGTACGTCCAACTTCTCGTACTAATGGAATTACACGAAACGGCAGTGATATATCCTTCGTTGTACGATACCTATCATAACAATCATACTATATTATTAGGAAAAGCCCAAGAAATATTTATACAAACTACTGCAATAATGACAATAATAGTTTCATTATCAAAATTACCTCATCAACTCAAATTCCCCATCAGGTGGTATAAAACTAATGGAATGTTCTGTCTCAAATTTACTCAATTTAACACACTGGTGAAATTGACAATCATCGATAACAACAACAGGCTTGCCAGATCTTGCTCCTGTCGGATCATCTCCGCCACCACCTAATGCACCTCCTCCTTTCATACCTTTAGCTTCCATTACAATTTTATCGTTGATTCCAAATTTACATTCAGGCATACCAGATAAATAAGACTTCATTACAACCTGAGAATTATGAAAACTGAAATTAATCTGAAATTTTATTATACATGAAGTATCAAAAGTTTAACTTACCTTCCCAGCAACATGAGCACTAAGAACTTGACCTTGAGGACTCATTAACAAATTCACATATTCAAGAACATCCAAAAAGAGTTCGTTTCTTCTGTATTTAATACCCTCTCTTCGCCATCCAATCTGACCAGTTACTTGGGATGTTATTTGTGCTTGTTCTTCTTTTGTTGCTGATTTCACACCTTGCTGTGTAATGAAAGTTTTCAGGACACCGGTATCACAATTTTGAGGATATCCAAAGTCAAGTATTTCTATAAAATTAAAATTATTTGTTAATATTCCCTTGTACGCATGTACATAAGCATTCAAAATAAATCCAACTTCAATTACCATCGAGTAATTCATATATGAGTACAAAGTTGTTCTTGATGTTCTCTTCTGAAATCTTGCCAAAGTATGACTGCATGACATCAATGATCTTCAGTAAAAATTCGAATACCATTGCAGCATTGACATTTTGCTTTGTAACAGCAGCTAACCAAATATTAGCGCGTTTTATATGAAAAAATGATGTTCGTGCAATGTTAGTAACGGGCGATCGAACTTGCTGACGAGCATGAATTACGTTAACTCGAAAAGCGTCGACAGCATTTCGACCAATATCATCCCGGTACACCCGGGAGATAAGGACTTCTCCTTTATGATTATAAACGAATAATCCTCCAATCATTTTGACGAAGGCTTTTTTCCACCGTCCTGACTATAAGTTACCTGTTAATAACAAAATTTTATTCATCACATATCGATGCAGATTATTTTATTAGATAAATAATTTCAACATACTGAAATCTTAATTGCATAGTAACAAATATTGCATGGACTTGATAAACTTTGAATTATATTAACGCTAATGATTTCTACGAGAAATAATTTAGAATAAATATATATAAATCTTACTATATCATAATTTTCTTTTAATAAAGTATATGTATGTGTAAACTATGGATAACGCCCCTATTAAGAAATGACATTTGAAGATTTTTAGGCATTCAACGAGCGTTAGTATTATTGATCGGTTGGAAAACACAAATATATAAGGAAATAAGGATTTTTGATTAACTAGATTACATCTAATAATGAATGGAATATTAAGAATAAAATATTACTTACTTTTACCCGCCATACAAGCAAATAAAAAATAAGAATGCTTAAAGCAAACTTTAAAAACGTAAAAGTAACTTGTATAATCTCCTATTGGGATGGGCACGAACTACGATAGAGAGTGACGAAAGCAACACCCACTTTTCTTTACTACGTGTCTCAAATAAATGACAAAGCAAACATAACTTTTTATCATTTAAATCATCGATAAAGAGATATAGAAAAAATATTATATAAATTTATTCTTCCTATATATTTTGAAATATATTTCGATATAAAGAAATAATTACTATTATTAGAGTAAGTAGTTTACATGACAAAATACTAAAGGTGATAGAAGTATGTTCTAAAAACTACTTTTAATAAAATAATATAAGTATCTTTCAATTTTTTGACTTTAGTATAAAAAATACTAAATTCAGATTTCTATTCACAATTTGAAAATTACATTGAAGTATAAAACTAGTAAAGTGTGCTTAATTAACTTTTCTTTATTTAAAACAAATAAATATAAATGATTATTAAGAGCACATTTTAATCTTAATTTCATATATAAATGAATAAAAATAGAAGAAACTAAATACAATATTAATTGCGAAAATTTGTAATGAGCTGACAAATAAAAACAAAAAGAACTTATATTTGTGATTAAAATAATTTTTTCTTCTTTCTGTCAACATATTTTATTACACTTACTTTAAATATTGGCCATTATTTCTAAGAAGATAATTCATCGTTAAATTTTTGCATTTCTAAGAAAAGAGATATAGTGTTTCAATGTATTAAAAAAAGATTAGTTATATATACTTAGATTAATAAGATACCTTTGATCGTTGAATACATCTTAAAACTAATTACAGAAAATGTTACATACTTTTACAATGTCAATATATATATGTACACGGCAGAGAACACCATTATTAAGTGGCATTACAATCACTTGATAATTCGTTTTATATTTAGCTTATCATAATATTAACAATACTAGAATGATTTCTCTTAAATGTAGAACTAAAATAAGGATTCTTCAGTTACATATGTTGTTAAATATACGACTTACATAAATAAGTATATACCACATGTCACAATATGAAAAAAGTTCTTTTACTAAACACAGATTATAAATAATATAGGCGTCCAAAATCAATCGAAATCAAATTTTTCATAATTTGTTACATTGAATTTATTATTATATACCATAATAAGATTAATAAAAACTTCAAGTCAATAATTTCATTGATAAAAAATTTCTAAGTCGTAGATGCGCTTCTTCAAGAAATACTTTAATTTTGGACTTCTGTTTGATGATTAAATCCTATTGTAGAATCCTTTTTTATATAATCAGATGAATTCGGATAACATTTTGTTCACTGATTTCTGCCAATTTTAACACAATAAAAAATGTTATAAAAATGTATCAATTTGAACAGAAAAGACTATAACAATTGTTTAATCCTTATAAAATTATGATTTTAATATAGTAAATTCTACCATTTATACTTTTCTATTTATAATATTATATATTTAATTACAAAAAAAACAGCTTAGTGATTGTATTGTATTAAGCAGCAATTATCATAAAAATTATAAACTATTAAAGGTATTATTTTCTGCTTAACAAAAATTATAATAAAATATCTTGCAATGTACTTATAAATTTACTATTTGATGAATAACTTATTAAATTATTACCATCACTAGGCCTTATTATTTTTAAGGAAAGTAAAACTTATACATAAAATTGTTCTATGTACAAAATAATTAAATAATACATTACAATTATTATATAAAATTATTAATTATTATAAAAAAAAAATTTTTAACTTTTAAAAAATAAGTTAGTTATATAGTTTTCTACTAAAAATTTTTTTATGAAATTAATGTGATGTTTTAAAAAAAATTAATAATTCATGAAAAATATTAAAATCTACAAAATAAAAGAAACCTATTAGAAGATATAATTTAATATGATCTTTATATGTCACAATCTAGAAGAAGTTTATCAATTATTTTAATGCTTACACTTCTAGGAAGTCTTTTAGTAAAGTGATACGCCGTTTTTCGGCAATATCCATTTGATTCTCAAGATCTCCTCTATCTGTGGTTTCTGCGCGTTCTATTTTCCAAGAAAGATTCTCAATTTCGGCTTCTAATTGAGCTTGTTGATATTCAAACTGTAATAATATATATAAATATATACACATATGCTTGTAGGATAATTGACTTTTTATTAATTTTTATTATATTTATTTACAACTCTACTTTATTATATTCCTTAAAGATAATTTAACTTTACCAATTCCTTTCTAGATCCAGGTTCCATATAATATGCATATGGATAAGTATACTGTAAAGTATATCGACATCGAGCTAACAGTGATGCAGCTTCATACAAATGTTGCCAATCTATCCAAGTTCCACTAGCATTCATTACTTTATTATCAACACGTGATTTTATAGTTTCTAATGTCTGCTCTTCCAATTTTAAAGATCTGCTATGATTCTCCCACTAACATGAAACATACACACACATATATATATAGACAATATAAATGTATATTTTAATAATATAAATGCATTAATGACTTAAATCACTAATCAATTATATGAGAACTTACTCTTTCATAATAATGAAGATATTTCTTTAAAGCTTCACGGGCTTGAGCATGAGCACTTTCATGTGCAATATTGGGGTTTTCCTTATATCTCGAACATTCATAGTATTCACTTCCATGTGCCTTCCAATCACCAAGGCACATCCAGCAAAAATCATACTTACAATTATAACATTGCATATGATTGCAACCTCCATTTTTTTCTATACAAATGTGACACTTTGGACACTAAAATGAAATAAGATTAATGTATTTATTAATAATACTTAAATTTTTGCAGATACACCTACATCTTTGGTATGAGCACTAATATAATTTGCGGTTTCAGAATCATCTGCACATTTCGTTAACCACTTTTTAATTGTACTACAGTCTGTAGGTGCATGATAGTCCATGCCACATCGAAAACTATAACCATTTTGCAAGATATATTTACATTATGTTAATACTTAACAATATATTTTTTTATTTTAAAATAAATAATAAGAAAACTTTACCAAAATACAGTTTTGCATGAAGAGCATATAACTCTTTTAGCTCGTTGTTCTTTAGATCGTACTACTATTTGGCAATTTGGACCAGGACAAAATTTTAATTGTGGATGTGATTTAACATAATCACAAAATACAAATTGTTGATATTTTTCTCTAAGTTTACGTTTTGTAAGTAAAGACAAAACAAAATCTTCTGGTACTAAAACGTTGCAATCCTGTGCCATGCAACTTATACCTAAGTAAAATAATTATTTTAAAGTTTGAGTTTTTAAATAAATAAATACTTGAATAATTTTATTATTTCTAACAAAAAACTGTTTATATCTTTTACCTGTTGAAACGCCTGTATTTATTTGTATTTCAAAATGTACACACCAACACTCTCGACAAAATGAATGTCCACAAGTAAGAGTAGAAAACTGATTAACAGAATAAAACATGACACAAACTGAACACAATCCACCCCTTTGATTTAATGTTGAATCTTGCGAATGTTGTGATTTTATCCTTGAACTAATTAATAAATTGGAAGCATTTGAACGATATTTGGTAATAACATCTTGAAGATTCCAATTGTGCGCATGTAATAAAAGTTTAGCTAAAGAAGGTGTTATATGGAGACTATTACTTAAAACTTCAACATCTTCATTTAGGTGTCTTTCTACTTCTTCCACTCTTAAACAGTCATATACTGCATATTCTAAATCCTTTCTAGTATGGTCAGAATCAACATCATTGTCTACTTCACTACCCCATTGCTGAACATTATAATAATCTTCATATCCAGTATCACCACAATCTGAATCAGAGCAATCCATTTCACTATCATATTCTTCTTCAGCAGACATCTGCATTGAAAATATTAAATTATCTATAGTAATAATATGTAACATATATCTCACATAATATTTACCATGAAAAAATAAGAAATTATTAGATTTAAATTTCTTCAAACGAATAATACTTTAACATAACCTAATGCATTAAAACTATAATTTGATTAATAACTTTTTGTTAAAATCAGTATGCATTTTTATAAAATATACAGCAATACTAGTATTATCACAGTATATATTATTATTAATGGCTATTACAACGTTTACCAAATATATTTTATTATTTTTTAAATAGTACATTAACACACGATTTTTATATAGAATAATCAACGAATAATGTATTGTTTCAATATAACCAACCTTTCCTTATTTCGTTTATCCTTAGCTTAGTTTAATTATTCATTTATATCTCAATTTTCCAAATTAAATTTTATAATACAACTTTTCATGTAGCCAGTCCTCTGTATAAATTTTATTTATACTAAAATTTATATATACTATTATATATATATTGTGAATTATAAACACGCACCACACAACCCGTGAAACTTTCAACACGCACTCGAAAACAGAAAATGAAGTGCATAAGTTGTACTTGATATTACTTATTGTACTAACTTAAAATATAAAACCTATATATATATATTCTTACTACATAAACCTATCCATATATATGCATTATATATCTACATGCGTAAATATATATGTTAGTATATATGTGTGTGTGTATACATATATATATAATTTGTATCTATCCTTCTAAGCCTTTTCTGAACGATTATATTGATATTTCCATATTTACGCGCCACCTACACTATATAAATTGTGATTTTTTAAATATTTTATTAAAAATTTATATCAACAAATTCTTTTTCACTCATAAAATAACAAAAAGAATATTTACCTTAAAAAATAACAAATTGTTTATCAGTTAGTTATTATTCAATCATTAATTGTTTAGTATTGCATATTAATTTATTTGTTGAAATATTAGGTTTAACAATATTGTTAGTAGAAATGACTCTCTTGAATATTGCAGATGTACATCTATAAGGAAAAGGATAACCAACTTCAGATGATAGAGATATTACGATACTATATACTGACACATGCACACACACACACACATATAATTCTAAGCTTAATTTTATAATGAATGTATGATTGCCAATCAGAATTTTAGAGAAATTCTTGAAGTTCTAACTAATTAAAAAGTTTATAGTTTTTAACACGTAAAAGAAAAAATCAACTTGTTCAATTTTGTTTCAAGATCAAGTACTTAAACTAAATATTAAAAAATGTCTGTGATTGCAAAATCAAATCATCTGCTCAAAAGCTGGTAAGATTATTAATAATAATAGTTTCTTTGTAAAAATATGGTACTTATTTAATGTTTTATATTAGTATTTAAGTATTAATAAAATACAAGTATAATATTACATAATCAGAAGATAACCTACTCGTAACTTTGATTTAACTTATATGTATGTAGTGTAGTTGATTCTTTAACATTGTTTTAATATTAAGTTGTTTTGATAATGCAACTGCTAGTTGGAGTAATAAGATAGTTAATAATTTTAAGTAATATAAGTTTATTTTCAGGTGTTTATCATTAGGCATTTATGGAGCTGCAGCATCCGCAGCTGGTCTATACTTTACTGATTGGAAATTAATTTTACAATATGTTCCACTCGTTAATGGAAAATTTAAGGATGAGCCTTCTTCTTAAGAAATTGAGAGAGTTATATTAAATAATAATATTTATAAGATATAACAAAAGTTAGTGCAAATGTAAAAGCTGTAAAGTACATTAAGTAATAAATAAATGTGGATTTATTGAAACCTGTTTATTGTAATAAAGTATACACTTACTTAAATTTCATTTTTATTATTATATTACAAATTTTAACATGTATTTTCCTTCACTAATATATAATTATTTATTTTGGAGGACATTGTCTATTTCAGCTTCTTTTTCAAGTTGTTTTTTATATGCATCGTATAATAAATCTACATGCCTTTGAGTTTCTTCTTCTCTAGATTTTTTCACCTTAGGCATAACTACATATCTATATAAAAATATTTATTATAAATATAAAGAAAACTATTAAATTATTTAAAAGATCATAAATATCTTACTTTCCAGCGAAATAACTTCCTACTACAATGGTTAAACCAGCAGTAATCAGAGTAGGTAATTTATAAGATTTCATCTTAAAAAATAAATAAATTTAATTAAAAACATTTGAATTTTATTATGCAATTACTAAAGAAGCTTACCTTCACTTTTATTAATCGTAGTTTCCTTAATAGTTTCTAAATTAGTTTTATCCTGAAACATAGGTTTCCACAAGAAATATGAAGTAGCACAACCTAAGAGAATAGAGATAACTAGTTCATGTCGTTTTAAAGTTCTTGGTTTCTTTATTCTCATATTTAAATGTATTTTATACTTAATTGAATATTTACCTCAATATGCAAGGTAAATTTATGTGCTTTATTGCGTGCTTTATGAATTTAGGTTATGCAGTGCCGGTAAAATAGATTATTGTAGAATTTGAAGATACTATAATCAATTATGTAACATTAGTACATTTTTATTGAGTTTAAAAATAATTGTATAATAAAAGAAAGGAGTGGCTTTATATAAATATATATTTATTACAGAATATAATACACTATATTTTTCCTGTAAATTTATGAAATTTATTAAATATGTTTAAGCGTGTTTTGAAAAGTTCTTCCAATGATACTGGAAGTGTACGAGAAAGTAATGTAATTGCGTGTTGGTCGCAAATACTTATAAATTGTGCAATACAATTTTCCAAAGGAGTCTGTAAAATTATATTGTTATATTAATAGTTATAATTTATCATTTATATGGTATACTAATATTTTATATATACTACAATAAAAAAGATTCAGTAACAAAATTAAGCTTACTTTTACAAACAGTGGAATAGATCCTTCTGAAAAATGTTTCAATAGATCAGCAATAATATAAGGACTAAGCCTACTCATATCTCTTTTTAATTTCACTAACAGGCAAGTAAATCTGTTAACAATGAATTTTATATTATAAAAATATAATATATAACTAATATAATATAAATACCAAGTTAAAAAAATTATATGTTCATACATTACAATAATATAATGCTTACTTTTCTATGTTAAGAGCCAAACAACGACATTGATCTTGATTTCCTTCATCTCTGTTTTTTGATTCACATACAATGAGTCTCATTACATGCCTATATATTAGTAATAAAACCGGTAATTTATCAATTATTAAACTTTTTCTTACTTTTATCAAAGTTGTGCTTATTGCTAAAGCATATTTGCAAATTAAAATCTGTGATTCTTCCAATGACTGAAGAGTAATAAGTATAGACATGTCAATTATTTTCTCAGTTACTTGTAAATGTTTACAGCTAAGAACATTTTCAAATAAATCAAGAATATGTGACCAATAATTTGGTAATATAAATGAAGATTGTATAATTTGATACAATTGCTCGATAAATATAATGCGAAACTTATTACGCTGAACAGACATATCAGTTTTTATTAATGTATTCAAGATTCTTAAAGTATTTTTAAATGAACTTTCATTTTTATTTGATAAGTCTGTTTTCTAAAATAAAATATATATTTGTTATCATTATTATATTGATAATAAGATAAATTTTGTTTTAAATTTCCAACATACCACTTGCTCCTGTAACTTTTTCAATAATTCTTGGAATTCTCTAGCTTCTATAAACTCCAATAAAAGTGATAACAAATTTTCATGTGGACTTTGTAGCATTCTGTCCCATATATGCTTTACAGTTAAGTCATTTATTGTGAACTTAGTACGATTACGAAGCATTATAATTGCTAGTTGTGACCCTTCATTTAAAAATTCATCATAATTTTCTTTTTCTATATTATTGGCCTGTTAATAAAATAAAGTAATTTTTTACACTAATCTTGAAAATTTCAAACTCAATAGATACTTACTGCAAATATATTAGAAAGTGTACTTTGTGCAACAACCACTAAATTCTTATCAATTTCTTCATCTAACAATGCAACTTTTAATAGTAATCTTAGAACTTTAATTTCATTGGGACTGTCAACTTCTATAATGAAGTTTTGACTAATATGTTTAAAACATTTTTTTTCTGCTTTCTTAAATGCTAACTTTTGATTAACATTAAGTTTTGATTTAATATTATCAAAACATTGGAATAAAATACATAGAAACTCTTTTTCATCAATGCATTGGGTTATTAAGTGTTTTAATGTCTTATAAGATGTAATTGATTTTAATGATTGTTCAACAGATTTAAAAATTATTTTATTTTGTGGCATATCATCTATTAATAATGATGGTTCAATAAATTGAAAAACATTAATTCCAGGTATTTCTAAAAGTTCTGTAATTTTAATGTAGTTTATGTTATTCAATAGTAATAGATAATCATTTATCAAATAAACTATACATACCTGAAAATATATCACTGCATAAATTCTTTATTTCTACATTTTGCTTGCATTCCTTACAAAGAGCATATGTCAGTAAAAATATTAATGTTCTTATATTAGAATTAAACAATGGCAAAATAAGTATGATTTTCAAATAAAATTTAATCTGTGCAAGAGCTTGTTCATTATTTATATGTGTCCAGGCACCTTCATTTATTTTTACCCTTATCGATTCAAATGTATCCTGAATACTTTCTTCCGATATTACATTCTATAAAATACGTAAACATAAATTTATTTTCATCTTTAATAAAAAATAATCACATTTATATTAAATATTTTAAAGAAAATATACTTACTTTCTGTAAATTGATACGTTTAATAATTAAATTTGTAGTTGAATGTGGTATTGCAGATGATATTTCTGTAAAAATATGCGAAAGAATAGACAATATAAAGTCTTTATTTTCTTGTAAAATCTCCATTTTCAAAATATTAAGCCAATACAAAAAGTTGCTTTCATTAGAAATCATATCTTTTAACAAAAAGTATGATAATTTTGATATTTGTTTAGTTTTAAGATGTTCAATGATTTCAGGATTACTTTTTAATACATCTTTCCAAGAATATTCTAAATTATCTATTAATGTTTTTAACTTTATATTAAGTTCTGCATTTTTTTTATTTCTTCTAAAACAATGTATTATAAGTTTATTCTAAAAAGAAAATGTAAAATGATAATTAAAGATTTTTAATAATTTTTATTATGTATAATTATTAGCTTCAAAAAAAAATATGAAGTATTTTTACCATTATATTTAAGCAATCTAAATCTTTATATTCTGTTGCTTTATTAAATAATTGTTTCCATTGTTCATTGTTAATAGGGAATTTCAATTTATCTTCAACAATTTTTGGTGTAAATTCATTCAATATATTCTGAATTTCGCACAATAAAATTACCGTTGAAATAATTATAGTAATATCTTTTTTATAAGAGGATTTTAACATATATGTCATATCTGTAGTTAAAATTTCTTGTAAATCATCAAGAGCACTTATAAATTTATTTTGAACCATTGTCCCTGTATAGTCCAGAATTCGAATTCCACTAAGAAATGTAACAAGGAGCTCTATCGTTGCTTTCATTATTAATATATTTGCATCAGTTTCCTCATATACATAACTACAATCCATTTTTAAATGGAAGATTAAAGTTTTCAACATATTAATACCTTGTAATGGTATAATTTTTCCAACAACTTTTATAAACTCCTCTTTAAATTTATGTGGAAAGAATTCCTTAGAAATCTTACTTAAATTTATACCTTTATACATTTTTATAATTATTAGCAATTGTGAAATAAATTTTTGTTCCCTTCTTAATAATGCATAGGCTTGAAGTAAGATTATTAATAAATTTGTATATTCTACTGAATGATCGTGAAGAATTATTTTTTGTAATATATTTTGTATTCGTGTTTCAATAATTAAAGGATTTAATTTTACAATTCCAGCAAGCACTTCATAATCAATTTTCTTCATATTTTCAATATTTAAAATTTCATCAATGGTTTTTTGAAAATAACTACTTAATGAAATACCATCAATTTCATTGTCAAAAGGAAGATTAAGATCAATTAAATATTTAAATAGACAATTCAGTATTTCTTTTTTTAAACTACCAGCAGAATTAAGTAACTGTCGAAATATAAAATCAAGTTTTGCAACATTCATTTTATATGATCCTATTGCTACCCGAAAAATAAAAATAAATGTTGCTATGTTATTTTGGTGATTAACTTTTACTATATTTTTTGTAAGCATAGAAAATAATGAATTTAATGTATCTATGTCCTCATAATGACTACTATCTTGATAAATACTTTTAGTTTTATTTAATATTAATTGCTGAAGGCATTTATGTGCAACTGCACCTACTCTGTTAGTGCTATCACTACATTTATGATCAATTATATTACATAAAGGACTTAATATGTCTTGTATAAAATTATTTACTATTTCACCCTTTTTATTTCCCGAAAGCTTATAAATTTGAATAATATTTTCAAGTATATCAACAATAAGCATGTACGATGTGTTAATCTTTTTATCACTCTTTATAAGATTTAAATCTATTCCATTTAATAAATAGTTTTCAGACCCAAAAATATTAATATATAGATTATATATATAATGGAAAGCAGCTTTTATTAGAAGACTCATTTCATTTGGTCTATTTATAAAATATTGTTGCATAGTTCCATTTGATAAAACTAAGTTGCAACAATCAATAATCTCCTCAAATACATCTTCAATATCTTTATAGAGTTCCTGCTTAAGAGTGTGGACCAACATTTCTTTTATTTCAGATTTTACATTTATTTGCGCGGATTTTAAACAATGTCTTAATGTTTTCCAAGAAGTTGATCCAATCGAACATTCTTTGCAAATCCATTGCAATATAAGATCTTCTTTTCGAATAATCGGTAATTCCACACTATAATATACATTTTCTGCTAATTTTAACCTTTTTGCCAAAGGCTCCTCATCAGTACTTAAACGTTTCATTAATTCTATAAAATATAATACATATTGTAAATAAAGAAATACATTTTTTTAGGTTACCTTTGCATGCTAAATTAATAAATTAGAAATACTTTATTTTTTAAACTAATATTATTCATTACCTCTGGACAAAGCCATGATAATATTTTTTATAATCACAATTCAATGTATCACACTATCAACACATTAAAGCTCAGTAACAAAACCAAATAAAAATCAGAATAATCTCTAAAATATACTTAAAGTTATTTAAATTTCGCTATGCTAAACACGTGGTGCTTTGATGACGAAAAATTGGGTGCGTTCAGTAAACTCAACAGCTGAGCCAAATGACTAATTTTTACTAAATGGTATAGTTTACTCATCGCTAACTCATCATGATTACTATATCTTTATATCCTTATATCAAAGACATAAATGAGTCTGGTAGTCAGATTCTCCTCACCTGATAAAAAAAAAAAAAAAAAAAAAAAATATTACTTTTTTTAAAGTGTCGCTATTTCCACAAAAATGAATATTTTTGGAAACGGCTTTCGGATATGAGTTCTACACATCGAATACTATCTTCCTACGGAATTACAAGTGATTCGGAGAGATGTCGATTTTTCAGAAAATTGTAAGTGGTACCCCTTGGAGTTTTCTCAAAAATTTTTCGATCTTTAAAGTGTCGCCATTTCCACAAAAATGAATATTTTTGGAAACGGCTTTCGGATATGCATTCTACACATCGAATACTATCTTCCTACGGAATTACAAGGGATTCGGAGATGTTTTTTTTTTTTTTTTTTTTTTTGACAGGTGAGGAGAATCTGAAACCAGACACCCTCGACCACCCAACCTTGAAGAGTCAACTCCCACTAAACTCCTCACCTAGGCATTTTCTGAACCACCGAATGGAATTGCCTCATGGCATATTTCTTTCGATGGTTCTGCCTCTATACTGTACTTCCTGACCTCTAAAGAGACTAGGAAGCGCCATGAAATCATGACCCGTTTTATTATCTTTATAATGTAATAAGTATTGTTTAGAAGATAAATATTATTTTGTAGCTCAATTGAAGACATAAGTAATAAGTATAGGGAAAATAGGAAATGAAATAAAAAAACAATCTTCTAGCAAAAATGTAGAAAACATAAATCAAAAATTGATTTCTTAACTTATATATCTAGCGAAATAGAGTGGCGCCACCTCACTTCAACTATCAGAGGGTCTCTGTCTGACTAATGGCCTCTTTATTGTTGAATATCTCAAAAATGAATTACAAATCAGGAATATACAAATTAACTTCTACATTTAAGGAAAGTTTATTAGTGTTTTAAGTATGCAAGATTTTTATTATAGATATTTACATTGTTAATAATTAATTAAATAATTAATTTTTGTGTTATGAGTAATAATCTAGTCAATACTACCCTGAACAATTTGTCAAATGATGACATTTATCTTAATATATAAGTATACTTCCAGATTTATTGCGAGTATTATCAGCACAATATTAAATTATGTTTAGAGATTAGTATTTATTAATTTATAATCTTTTAAATAATGTTGCTATTTAAATACTCACAATGAATATTTAAATTTGGACAGATTTTCTAATTTTGCTTCTAGGATCAAAAGTTATAACAATGAGTAGAAACATATCCTAACTCAGAGCACTCACAGTAAACGGTCTTCCACAATTTTTGAAAAGGTTGAATTGTGCATAATGTATAAAAAAAATTCAGATCGTTGTTTCTATTTGTTACAATAGTTTCCATCAATTTATAAACACGAATTACTCTATATAATATTATTTTAAATTATGATGGTCAAAATAGCTTGATAGACCTGAGCATAGATAATTTTAATACAAAATACACATGAATAAATAGTTTCATGATTTTTATGAAAAAACAAAAGCAATCTGAATTTTTTGGTCATTTATGCTAAACTATGTGTACGTGTTGCACAATTTTATGTAGGTGTGTTTAGAAAAATTCATTTTACATTATTATATTCTACATAAAAGATTATATCCCACTGAAAATTATATATTTAAATCTGTATATATATGTCTGTATGTTGTGTGTGTGTGTGTGTGTTATTTCATTTTGCTTCGCCTGAAAAAATATTGTTAAAACTGAAAACAATCCACTAATTATATACTATTTCTTAACCATCAATACTGATCTTTGAAAGATTCCATGTAGACGCATTGTCCTGAGTAAAGATTATAAAGAATATTTTACACACATTAACACATTAAAATAAGTATTGATTAAATATAAACTTTTAAATTGTTCTTATATTAAGATAATTTTTATGCAAACTTCAGCCTTAATAGTATATTTCTATAAAACTACCTGAAATAGCTTTATTGTCATTAAGAATCTAATACACATAGATCAAAGCACAAAGGTACTAAATAGTTCTTTACACAGGACATTGGTATTGTTATGAAATTATTAGATTATTATATTACATCATTTCTACAGATCACCACTATTGGTGAAATTTGCTTATTATTAAGTTTTCTGGAACGTATTAATCCATAGTTTTAATAAATTCAATAGCAGAACAAAACTGTGTCCACCAATACTGTTCTTCCCCTTCTAATCGATTCCCATAAAAACTATCTACGTATTGAACAGTTGACAGTAAAGATGGAGGATTAGTCTGTAAAAAAAAATTGTTATAAACTCTATCTTATATTAAATTAAAGTAACAATACCTTTATGATAACATAAACCAATACGGGAATCAAATCATCGGCCGCAGGAATTCCTCTTTCCGAAGCCATGGATAAAAGATTCATAATTGTTGTAGCACAACGGAATACGCATTGTAATTTATCTTTGGGTGTTTTATATGCAGATATTACAGCTAATTCGGCCTGTGCCCATGGCCATGGACATTCATAATGATAAATCTTTGGAATGCGCAGATCTTTATGGTTTGGTGTTATTACTTTTGCCAATTTTTTTATATGATCATGCAGAAGCTGATCCCTGTATACATCTCCATCTCCATTTGGATAAAGAGCATTATGATACACTCGAGCCATTACAGTTCTTTCAACTACCGCTCTTGCTAATTCAAGTTGATTTTCACTAGCAGCTGTAAGACATTTAAACAGCCATTGAGTATATTCATTAATTTAATGTTAAAGATTTATATAAAACTTCTTACACTGCCAAATTGGATCAATATCCATTTCACCATGAATTTTCCCTAAAAAATTATCAACAAGATCTTGTTTCTCATCCGTCAGTGTGAGTGTTTTAAATTCTTCACAAAAGTTCAAAAGCATAGTTTCTCTTTTTTCCAAAAATACTCTTACGCAGACAGATACAAGGTGATTATTAACAGCATCTCGGTCACACTTAACACGTACTTTCAATCTTTTAAAAAAATATTTAAGAATACATCAAAAATATAATTTAAACATTCCAAGAGATCAATCAATAAGAGCAATACCTATCTAAATGAGCTAATGTTGACAACAGACCCTGCCGACATCTGATTAAATATGCTATGTAAGGTGAACGTTTTTGATAATCTTCTCGTAAAGATTCAAAGAGTTTCCTACAATTATCATCGTTAAATAACCTAACACAACGTAGAGTTTCATGAAGATGAGCTATTAATGCCCGATCTTGCAAGTTAATAGCTTCAGCTAATTGAAGTTGTAAAAAGGCAACTAATTCGTTTTCTTTTTGTGTCCAAACATTTCTCTGTGAAAAGTTTGTACTTATCAATTTTTAATTAAACAATTTAGATTACTAAAGATTATTAATTATAATGATTACTTATTATAAGTCTTACCTCAGTTGTATACCACGGAATGTGCTGTAAGTCAGCGGTACTTAGTACCATGCGAAGTTTTCGTTTTGCATCAGCGAAAGCAAACGAAAGTTCTATATTATTGGAATCAATATAAAGCCTTTCATCTTCAACTTCTTTTGTTCTAGATTGATTACTCTCCACCGAGGCTGTATCGCTATTTGCACTAGGTTTTCTTCTATATTTGGCAAGTATATCATCTGTGCTATCTATAAAAGTTACTTGATTAGTTTGTTTTAAAATAAATTGTTAAGAATGCTTTACCATTATTAATGCTTGTCGAAGATGTAACATCTTCTGACATAATTCTTCGTAATCTTCTTCTGTTTACATCAATTCCATCGCCACCGGCTTCTCGATCGTAACATCTACTCAACTCGTCAGAGCCACGAATAGATTTACCTCTGCGATTCTTAAGTGACATTTTTAATTTACCAAAAAAGCCGCGTTTATTTTTTTGATCGTCATCAAGAAGTTCTTTATCTCCACGCTCTGCGGTCATATCGAAACTTATACTTTTGGGAATAGCACCCGTTGATGCTATAGGTTTTGTACAATTTGAATTTGGACCATCAGTTATGTCGCAAACTCCGTTTATTAGTACTGAAGATGGCAATGGCAATTCTGGTGCAGAACTATTTTTCGTTCGAGATTCAGATGAGGAACTACTGCTAGAAGTTAAACTTCCACTGGGCACATCTGTATTAGAATTCATGCAGGTTTCCCCCTCCTAAAATTAACGACAGTTAATCACAAGACACAGATATTTGTAATATTCAATGATTGGCTTTAAATCGTTTTAACAAACAAATTGCAAATCACAAAACTCACTTTCATCTTTACATCATTATTCGACAATTTTTCATTAGGTAAAGCAGGTGCCGAGATATGATTAGCAAGTAAAAGTGCAGGTGCCACAGCCACTGCTCCAATGTGATTATTTGCCGTGCTCGGACGTTCCGTGTTACATTTGTTATTATCAATATGAAGCTTATCAATTAGATGTACCAATCTATCATCGCGCAGCGATTTTCCATATTCCACATTGCTTATATTATTAGCATTTTTATCAACATATTCCATTGTACTTCTACGATAATCAGAGCTAGTTCCGCCACGCCCAGTAACATTCGATGACGAAGGTGATAATGAAGTTGAAGGTGATGGTGGCACAGATGTTGGAATTCTTGACGATTCTTCTCTGATAGGTTGGAAAAGCATCTGAGAACCATCAGCCGTAGTGCCTTCTATATAAATAAATGATTTGATATAGATATGTATGTTATACCTAAAAACTATTTAATTAAATAAAAAATTATGATTCTTACGTGCATTCACAAATGGTGGCGTTTGATCACCGTTTTCTGGTTCACCACGGCTTTCCACTTCAATTTCTGATCTCGCTGTATCATCCGATCTATAATACAATATCATGTAATGATGATGAAAAAAACCTAAATTTAACAATAAATTGGAATACATAAATTTATACCTTGCAACACTTGCTGTATCATCAGTATCCACTTCTGTTAATCTTTCAGAGTCACTAGCCAAAACATCAGTACTCCAAGCTTCTGAAGCAGTTTCACTTATATCCAGCATACCTTGTGTAGGTTCTACAGGTAAAACTGGTGGAGTAGGTTCTGGTGGAGGAGGGAAAAATCCTCTATCCTGCTGTTCTACGATTTCACTGTCTGAAGCTAATACATCCGTGGACCAAGTATCAGAAACCATCGATACTGTTTCATCTCCTAAAAAGATTGAATTGATTTGGCACCTAATATGTTTAAAAGTTAATTGATAATAGCAATTAAGTGTACCTTCAATTAATTTTTTTATTTCAAATTTATAAAATTTATCGTCTATTTCAGAGCGACTTTGTTTAGCAGAAATACTTGGAGGCGGTAGATCTAGCTGTCTTGCTTCACCTGCTGCTCGACCATCATCACCTTCTGTTATTTGGGATGATGGGGTATCTCGACCTAGGAAAGTAATTATTTGCTATTTCTTTCCTATTTAATAATAAAATCTAAACATGACAAATTCTTATACCTGAAATATTTGGCGTTCCTCTGCCCGATACATTTGCAGATACCATATCTGATAAATTATCATTTTGATCTTCTGTTTCTAATTCCAGAGAAGATGCAACACTGTGATTAGATGCTGCTTCAGAAACTGCCTCCAAATTATCCGAAGTATTACCAATAGACCCTTCAAACAATACTATAAAGTTTCTTATTAATGTTTGACTAAATTTTTAAATGTATTATTTTAAATAAAGATAACAAACCCTCATCATGTGACAGAGAAAAACGAGTTCTTTTTTCATGTGTTTCAACACGATCTGCACTATTAGTTTCTTGTCTATCCTGATTATTTTGTACATCAGTCGGTAGATTCAAAATAACGGTATTATTTTCTATATTATTCGGCAAATCCATACATAAAACCTTTTAATGTAACAAAGACATATATATATATATATATATATATATATACATATATTATTAATTCTTAGTTAACTATGTTTTATAATTAATATAAATATATGAAATCTTTCTTTTTTTTAATAATGAATGATTGATATACTTTTTGTTCACTAAGTAGGCCAACAGATTCTCCTGCCGTAGGCCCAAATGGAATGACAAGCACATCTTGAACACTTTTATCTACGCAGTCTTCATCTAACACAGATATGCCATTAGAATCATCTAAGCCATCTGCTAATGTATTTGATGAAGTTGAAGAAGAAATTTTGTTTGCACGACCCTTTCCTACTTTAAATAAAAATTGTTTAATATAACATATATGTAAGATTTACCCTTCTTAAAATAAAGAATATGTTGAGTTACCTTTCCCTAAGAGGCCACTTTTTTTTCCTGGTGTTTCCAAAAATACATTGTTCACTAATTTACTTGTGCTCAATAAACCAGAAGGCAATTGAGATAGCATTTCACTTAACTGTTTTTTATCAACAGAATTTATATGTGCAACTTCTTGTTCATTCGTACTGTTATAGACTGCTTGTAAGAAGGCTACCAATGAATTTAATTCTTGCTCTGTAAAAAGTGCAGCAGATCGAGAAAGACCTTGCAACTTGTTATTATCAATCATATTTGGCTCCTCTTCCAATTCATCCGTGATTCCTTCTAACATTGTATCCAATATAGAAGATACAGAATCATTTTCAAATTTTTGATATAAATCTATTACTTTGCTATCAATTTCTTGATATTTAATAAGAGACAACATTTGTAGGATTTGACCAATTTGCATTAAATTAAACCTTGCTATATAACTAATAGGAGCATCAGTTATACCATATGGCTCTGGATTAACTATTGCTGGACAAATGAAGTATGTGAAAACAAGATCAGTACAAATAGCATGTACCTCTTTCGAGTCTACATGTCCACTTTTGCTAAGAAGTCCAGCCATTTGTCTTACTAACCAATAGACACTAGTTGGGAAGCAATACATATTTTCTTGAATACTGACAATAAATCTTTGGGTAATGCGATGCAAAGAATTGATTGTCCAAGCTCTATAGCGTTGTAATTTAGTTTGATATTCTTGAGTGCCTTCCTTACCAAATTTCTTTAATCTTTCAGCAGATGGAAATCTTATAGGTGCTTTATCTGGATCAATATCCAAAAACATTTCATCTTCCATTAATAACTGCATTATGGGTCCATGTAAAGCAGCTGTTAAGAATAATTTTGCAGAGAACAAGTTCTCATGAAGAACTGAATAAAATCTAGAGAAGGCACAAGTGCCATGACGAAGTAACCTTCGAGGATTATCTGATGGAATTATTTGCAGCAACATAAGATGTCTTAATAGCCTCAGGACCAATGCTTTATCTTCAGGTAATAGACAACTACCATAAAGTCCAGCTGCTAAAGACTGAATTATATTTTGCATGCCTTCTGGCATAATTCTGTCTCCTTCAACTAGACAAGATGCCAGAAGTTTTGGACATTTTCTAAGAGCATCTAAAAATTCTCCATATGACAAACATGTTTGATAGCGTAAGTGTTTATATGCATCAATAAAATTAGAATTTTCAATTATATTTGCTCTCTGACAACAGAATGCTGGTGTGCATTCTGGCCTAGCTACTATCAAACAGTTCAAATTTACTCTTTGTTGAGCAGTTATCCATGCTTGTTGAGCTAAATCTGATGATATGTGTAGAACCTTTAAGTAGAAAAATGACCATTATAACAAATTAATTGCTTTCCATTTTTATATTTTATTTATTTAAGTAATTAGTGTATTATACTTTTTCATTAAGAGTTTGTAAATTTTGTTGCTCCGAATTAACAAATAGTCTTTCTTGACGTAAATGAGCTGCCAGTTCGATCATATCCCATTGCAGCATTCCCAGGGACTTTATATTATTCAATGCTGACATTACTAAAAGACAGAATATTACAAATGAGAATGTCACTTTAAAAGAATTTGTAAGATTTATTATTATCAAATTTTATTTTTTTATGATATTTTTATAAAATTTTATAATATAATAGTAGAATGTAACTATATAATAAGTTTATATAAACATTAAAAAATTATTACATTACTTATTCTTGTTAATAGGTCATTACTTCTCTCAAGTTCATAGGTATGTTCTTATGCATAACTATGTATAAAAATAACTTGAGAGAGCTATGGGATAATAAGACATAAATCTGTGAAAATTCATGTGTATTATTGAAATTGCCATAATTATTAATATTGCTATTTATCTCCTAGAATTTGTAGATTGTAATTTATATTACACGAATTGAAATATCCACCACAACTGTCAAATTTACAGATTCAATTCTTTTGATTTGCTAAATAAAGAGACTATACTGCCATATCGATGTATAGATAAAAATTAAAGTAACAAACTAGCATTGATTACATGTAGTAGCAAATATCGATATTCCAGACTTTTTTTGAACTTCATACGATTAATGTTATCATTTCACATTCTTACCACGCTTATCCTGTAAAAGTTGAAGTAAAAAACTCTTTTGTTATTGTCGCTTATATGTCACGGCAACACCCCCAACAGATACATAACCATTTTCTATTTTAGGTTAGAATTACTTCAACAAATAGCCGCAAACAGCATAAGCGTTGCATGAATTCAGTATGTTCTAAAATGCAACTTAAGAATGTGATTTTTATCAATGAAAATTAAGATATAAATAACATCATATTTATGTATATTACGAATAAGTCTCAGAAATTCTATTGTGAATTTCTCAGCAAAAATAAATAATCCATTGGTAAACTGATGTATATATGTATATGTATATGTAGGATTTAGTATCTGCATAATATATATGTAGTACTATCTAAATAATCGACTGTTTCATTCAAGAGCATCTAAGTGAAAAACGTATAAATAATAAGTCTTGTCATTATGGAAGATCATTCAATAAATTCCAAATTGCAAAACCTTCTAAATAATTTTATAGCTTTGCGAAAAGTACGTATAATTATTGTTATTATTCATCAATTACCACGGGCTGCTATAACTAATTATTATCTTTATATTAGATCTATAATGCACTGAAAATTGAAAATAAATCATTAAGTGATTTGCTGTGCATACAACAATTAAAAACTACTAAAGAGAACAAAACAATTTCTACTTTAAAAGAGTCTTATAATTCATTTGTAAATCATATATTAGAGGAGCATAACAAATTATATAGAAATTTATCAAATTCTCTAGAAGAATGTGAATACTTACGACATATTCGCATGATAAACGAAAAAGAAAGTAAGCATAATAAAATTTACCTTTTCATGTTTATGTTTACGCGTAAGAAATCCTAAAAATTTCTTTTTTCACACTTCGGAGAAATAAGTTTCTCCGAAAGTGTTCCGATTTTTCATAAACTTTCGATGCCATTACTATAAAATGAAGAGATGCCTTATACTTATAAATTATTAATATGATTTGATGCAGCAATTAAATTTGTCTAACGAGGGGAGTTTCTCAAGTGCCAGTCAGACTTTGAGATGAGCTTCCGCATATGTGTTCTCCTTGACCCCTCAGGAGAAAAACCATTTCAGCGTTCATCAGCGTGACAAACCATGATTTAACATTTAAACTTTATTCCATACCCGTTTCAAAATTTAAAAGTTCGAATCTAAAAAATGAGTACATCCTTTACATGAGAAAATATACATTACCTTAATCAGATGACATCTTTTTTCTGTAGCTCCCTTATTAGACCTTTCTAGACAAGTTTAGTGCTTATTCAACCTTCGTGAGATTCGAATGAATTAAAGTTTAAATGTTTTATAAAGTAAGAACCCTGAAATGGTTTTTCTCTTGAGGGGTCAAGGAACACATATCATCTCAAGCTCATCTCAAAGCCCGACTGGCACTTGAGAAACTCCCCATGTAAGTTTCTTGAAATAAATATTCGTGTAGTTTCTACATTACAGGATGAGCTTGAAGTAGCGCGAGCACAAATCGATTTGCAAAATGAAACATATAGCCAGAAAATATTAGAGATAGAAGAGAAACATAACAGAGAAATTGAAAATTATAGAAGCGTGATCAGTAATTTACACGAAAAAATAGGAAAAGTAATATAAATTATAGTTTATTAATCGAAGTAATTTTTTACGGACTATTAACGCAAAACTACACTTTTTAGATGGCTAACTTTTCCATTGCAAGGAACAAGCTAGGAAAGCGTAAGAAAATGAAAATGTGCGTTACTAAAGAAAAAATTGGGAGTTTTTTCAAGTAAAGGAAAATATCTCTTCTTTTATGAATTAAATATATTATGTATTTTGTGTTCTACATCTTACCTTCTTAGATGGCCTCCTTTGAATATCATAAAATCAGAAGAAATAAGCCAAAACTACGAAAATAAAGGATTTGAAATACCAAAAATTGGAAATAATATAACTGAAGCTGTAACTGGATTAGCTAATCAAGTGTCTGAAGAAAATGAAGATACAGTAAATATTCCAAGAAAGAAAAAGAAGTTATTTTTTGACGATAAAGAAGAAATAGTTGATATTTAGATTTAGTAGTTATCCTTAATGAAAACAATATATTTTACTTAAAAAACCATTATGTACAAAATTAGCAAACGTTCTATATTTTGCATAAATAATCTTTATAAAACATTATAATTTCAAAGGTATAAAAATCTGTATTAACAAATAAAATATTAACTTACTTTGTCAGGCAATATTAATTAAACTTGTTCTACATAAAAACTATGAATAAGATTTATTTGTGCATTTTACGATGAAGAGAGTTCCAACTACTTGCATAATCAATTTTAAGATGACCATACGTGTTTAAATCTAGGTGAGTTGGTGGAATAACATAGTTTTTTTTTCTCTCTCTGGAAAATACGGCTGGAATTTCTTCTCTTGACTGATGTGGCAGATTATCTAAAAAGTGAAAAGCTCAAATAAAATCATTTGTAAATCATAGGAATCAGCTTGGCACACTTTTCAAGTGGATGCTACAAATCCTCCTCAGTTTGATCTTTATTATTAAAAAGTAGTTTCCAAGTCCCACATTACGCCTACGGGGATTTCAGTGGAAAACCTTGAGATAGAAAATCAACGATTGCAACTGTGCAACATTACTATATTTTTTAACACGTGAAATATTCAGTTCTAATGAAAAACATAATTTCTCCATTGGTGCATCATTAAGTTAAAAGTTGAGTATTTCAGCGAAGAATTTCTCCTTAATGATAACTAATTCATTACTATCGGAGTCCATCCCGATCGCGCCTACTTAAATCCAATCGAAATCGATAGTCAAGGAGACTCGCGACGTGCGATTTCTAACGAGAAGTAGAAAGCCGTCGTTCGTTATCTACCATCAAAAGTAAACGAGTAATGCATGCAGCGCGTAAACCGCACACGTGTTGCACGTACAAAACTGCAGCAGTAAACACGAGGATGCGCCATCGCTATCGCCACTGCCGCCACTACTAAACAACGCACCGTGCAAATTGAAGCTTGACGCGCTATCCGCCACGGTTTCATGGACTTTCGACTGTAATTTAGACTTTCACTCGGACATATTAAATGAAGCACGGAAATTAGAATTGGCCGTTGCGATATTCCACCGGAAAGCAATTCTATTTCCCCCATAACTATTCTTCTAGGGAACCTGAAAAGGATTGTTTCTCGTTCAATGGATGTTCCATGCTAATCGATGGAGACTCGATAAACTGATCAGAGTTACAAAACAAGAGGATCTTGCTAGGAGTGCAACATGGCAAAGCGCAACATATGAAAGCGCGTAGGCCCCGTTTATGGGTTAAGGTGTCAAGAATATGGAACTCTATGTACGCGAGATACAAATGGTAAGTTGTGAAAAAGCGTACCCCTCGAGGATCGCCGGACTTTGTAAGAAGAAACGTGTGAGTGGAGATATTCTGAGATGAATGTAGTTTGCGGTAATGGACTGTGTATCACTGATGAGACAAGCAAGATTTTCCCACGCGTTGCGTTAATGAATGGCATTAGCCCATAACAGACACCTCGTCGCACCACACTTAAAAGGATCCTCGAGGAAGTCGTTCGACCCAATGACAAATTCCCTATTATTCTGTCTCAGCGATGACTTGTTAACGATGACCTTGATCGATGAAAAAATCTTTCTTCCGAATGGCAATTTCTCATGGCGGAAATGCGAAAGCAAGCGATTCGTCGTTCCCGCACGAATCATTCTAGAAAAGGTTCTAGGAACAGTTGGTGGATTGCGCAAAACTGATTACTCGGAGAAAAACAATTTGCACAATGAAGAATACGTATACATTGAGCCTGTGTACATTTATTAGCCTCTTGAGTTTCATAATAATCCTCTTTATTCGCCTGGCATGCCGCAAGGCCGGAAGTTTATCAAATGCAGTCCGATCGCCGTGCGGATGTAATAAGGATGAGTGCTCTTTAGAAAATAGTAGCCTGACATATTTTCCTATGCACACCTAATGTATCTCACGCGCAAATTTCGTTTCTCTTGGCACGTAGAACTTAGCGTGATTCTCTTTGGTCGTCAAATCATCGATTGCACGCGTGCCCGTTCAACGACGTGTCCGGTGTTGCGATTACATGTCGTTTGTTACTCCTAAGATGGTCGCATTTTCTCTTGTCTTGCACTTCGGGCGATGAATAGCGCACATACCGATAAAGAGCAACGGATAGCGAATATCAAGCAGCTTTAAAACGGAAGCAATGTCAAAATTAGCAAGAGCTTTTGGCGGAAAGCTGAAATTCTTTCAAAACGCACCTGCGGGATCTATTACGGTGTAGAAATCAGAGTTACCAGAGAGAGGCGCGTATAGAGGAACTGGAGCAACGTAATCCGGCACATCGTCCTCGTAGATTGGTCGATGATAATAGCACCTATTGTTACCCGCACGGGAAGCTCCACAATACAGCTCTTCTACGAATCCTGGTGCATCATATCCTGGCTCGTGTACAGACGAACCGCACCTACATTTATCAAAAAAGAGACCATCTTACACAAAACAGACCCTAAAGTCTTCTTACGATGTCGTCTGTCTTGTATAAGAGTGTGTGTTTAGCTCATAGAAAAAAAGCCTCGTTTCTTAAGCTCGTAAACCCCGAAGAGAATATAATTATTTGTTAATGTGAAAAGTAACGCAACAAGCATTATTACGAAGTCTACAGTGCCATTATAGTAAGCAACCTGTCGTATAACGAGACCCCGTTTAGCAGTTAAGAAGTAGATAACGAGTCTGATTAGGAAAAAACGGCGACTTCCGTTAATTAGTTTGGCATGTTGCCCATGCCATGTGGCCCATGCGTAAAATGCCTTTCTCTCGACGAATTGTCTACTGGACGATGTAAATTGCTGGGCGAAAAAGTTAGTGAAAGTAAATAATAATATGTATAGACTGATGAAGTGATTAAAATTTCTAAAAATGTTTAATTAGTAACCAGTATTGAGACTGTGCGCGTTGTTCCCTCAAGTGCCGTCCGGGTTGATGCATTTTCGTTTGTTGTGGCAAAGCGGCAACGCTATGTCGTCGGAGGTAAACATAATTTTCCAAATCCCAAGGATCCACATAGTGGCGTCTTCCACTTCCGGAATTGCTGCCGCCACCGGAACTTCCGCCGGAAATGGACCTTTGCGAATCAATCGAGTTCCAGTATATGGATGATTCTGCTGGCATTTTTTATTGGATTTTAAACACAAGATTTTCACTAAAACAGGATGCTTCGTTCCTTTGCACAATTAACTAAAATCCAATACAATCAATTAGTCCCCAAACACATAGAAAATTTATTTCACAATTAAAGGTAATATTAAAGAGAATAAATCAAATACCATACTTTCACACTGTCATCAATTTCATAGCAATAGAAGTAGTGTAAATACTGTTAACAAATCTTTCTTATATGATTCTTAGGCAGAATCAAAGTCAAAGTTTTACCGCTAATATACAGAGACGAATGTACGAATGTTGCGCACGGTCAGTGCGATTTTGCTTCTGACGTTCTCGAGACTTAAACGCGTCGTTTTCTCCTTCCTGATTTCCTCTTCGCGAGCGATTCTTACCTCCCTACTGAAAGATCCATTTATGAGTACTTGATATGATTACCTTTCGACAGGTAAAACTTCTTCAAAAATGATGTTTCTTTCCTACATCATATTTCCTATTTCTATATGCAATCAGGTCAAAATTCATTAAACAATCTTTAGCAAATTCAAGAAATTTTGTTTTATAAACTAGTGATATTATGCAAACACTTACATTAAAATTAATAATGTGCATTGACAAATTAAACAGTTTTACGTATATAATAAATTTTATTTTAGCCCTATTTTGTCTTTAAAAATAACTAGAAAGAATGGAAATTATTTGAAAGAAGATTTCATACATTATATCAGATGATATCGTATTTATGCAGTTATCTAAATTGCCAACAGCAGAACAGCAGTAGGCTAAAAACTTATTTAGAGTTACCTCTCTTGGGATGCGGCATCGAAATCTAAACAGTGACTAATATGTCGGAGAGTTGAATCTGCTTAAAAAAGCTTTATAATAAGCAAAATTTGAATGACATTTTCTATGGTATTTTTACCTCATAAATATGGTAGGATATACTTTATTATAATTTTGTTATACTTTAAGTTAAATTATTTTTAAAAGCCAAATCTATTTACCTTGATTGAATATATTACTTATCATGTATGTAATTAAATTCTCTTACTATTCATTTTGTTTTTTAATGTACTTAATTTTTTGCAGTTATTTTACTCATTTTTCAAATCCTTAATTGGAAAGGATGTAGTTGTGGAGTTGAAGAATGACTTAAGGTAAAGTTTTTTTTAATGTTGAAATATTTAACACTACTTTTTAATTGTGTTTCATTTCCTTTACAGTATTTGTGGTACTTTGCATTCTGTAGATCAATACCTTAACATAAAATTAACAGATATTAGCGTAACAGATCCAGATAAATATCCACATATGGTATGTAAAAAGATATATGCAAATTTAATACTCACAAACAAAATAAATTTGTCTGAACAATTATCTTTATGGTATTTCAGTTATCAGTAAAAAATTGCTTTATTCGTGGATCTGTTGTAAGATATGTTCAACTTCCTGGAGATGAAGTTGATACACAACTGTTACAAGATGCAGCGCGTAAAGAAGCAGCAGTACAAACTAGATAGACTTCCATTTATTATTTTAAACAAAAATTACATTTTCACATTCATCTTTCAATAATAAAAGATCGCAAAAACAAGAAATAAACTGTAAAATAAATAAGTATAATTTTAAGGTAAAATAAATATAAATTTTCATACTTAAATAAATAATAATTTAATATCATTTGAGACTAATTAATATTTTCCTTAAAAGTATAAATAAATTGACAATGATTTTGTACAAAATATAGTTTATTATAATTATAATAGAGTGAGTGAAAATATTAATGCTATTCAATCATCTGATCCAGCTGTTCGTTTTGCTTTTCTTTGCCTTGGACTCTGTTTTGGCGTTCTTGGAGATTTATCTAAAATAAAATAAATTAATTTCAATATAATAGTGCAAACTATACGACAACTGATGCAACAATAATACTCACTGATTCTATTAAGAGTCTCTTTTGGTAACCAGTCATAATCCACATTATTAGGGTTAGATGTACCCATTTCTACAGGTGCTTTACGTGTTGTAGAAGATCGAGATTTCCTTCCAAGAGAAGAAAGAAGTTGCTGACCACCAACAAGTGTTAAAATAACACAGGCAGCAAGGAATACATAGAGAAATACTGTTTCCCCATCTAAACCATCATCCAATTCTATAACTTGGACAGTTTCATTATATACTGCTTCACTGTATATAAATCCATTCTGTAAAAAATAAATTTCCACTAGAAATATTCACTTTGATCAAAACAAGAACCTTAGGTTTCTTACTTACAGTATCTCTGTATGTGAGATTAACATTTAATCCAAATGGCCTTCCCGCAAAAACATCAAGTGGTATAAAAGAGTATGCTAAAGTTGCCTCATGTTTAGGCTTTACGACTTTATTATAAGTAAAGGTAGAAAAGTTTTGAATGTAAAAATTGAAGTCCATTGCATATCGGAAAGATGCATCTAATGATTCCAAAATGAAATCATTTTCTCCCTTGTTTGTGAAACCAACAAGAAATTCAACTAAATTTCCAGCTGGTAACTCTAAAAAGTATACACACACATACATATAAATATTATATGATATAATATATAAATATTATATAATATAAATGCATGTGTATATAAAAGTGAATTACATACCTAATGAGGATAAGGAACTAACAACAGGTTTTGTAAAAAGAATCGTAGTATCAGCATCTGCTGATGCCGTCGTGGATTCTTCCTCGTGTTCGTCTTCTGTCAATACAGTATTGTCTTCATTTTCTACATCTACTATATCGTCGGCATTTTCATCTTCTTGTGCAAATACAAAACCTGTTAACCATTTATAAAAAAAACTTAGAATTTGTTCATAAAACTTGTTACTTTACTTATAAATAAAGTCACGTTCGATATTTCCATCGTTGCCGGTACAATCTTTGATCGAATAAGCTTTGCATAATTTCGTTATATCATAAGAAAGTTGAAACATGTTGAAAAACAATGTTACATTAAAAATAATATCGATATTTAAATAAAACTATTGATATTAATGTAAAAATAGTATGCAGAAGATTTAATGTGTAGAGAGTAGATATATCTTGCTTAGTTACCTTTATTAGAAGTTAAACAAATTGCCAAAATGGCAATTAATGGGAAAAGTCTAAATGCTTTCATTTTAATTGACCGTGTTTAATTAATCTCTTCTGTTATAGATGCTGAATTATTTTACTTGAAACTCGTTCGTTCTCAAAATGACTTCACAGTTGATGGTTTGGCATAACGCTACCACTACTACCATTCCTTACACACTAGCGCTTGAATGCTACGTGGAAGGCTAACAGGGTCCACGATACTCGTCAATTCGTCAACGTGGAACATGAAAAACATGAACTGGTACTAGTGGGGAAAGTTTAATATCAAAATTAGCGTTACATGGGAATAAGAGTTTTCTTATAAAATTATTTTAAATTTTATAGGTATTTAATTCTCCATGAAATAAATGTCTTTTTTCACAGATATATTAATGATATATATAATATGCAAATGAACGTATAAATAATTATTAAGATAAAATTAAGGATTTTGATTTTAAAGAATAAGTATCACACAATTGGCAATAAAATAATTAAAACTTTATGAGTTTGTTATGTAATTGTACAGATTATATTGAAAATTACCTATTTGAAAGCTTAATTTTCTGAAATCTTATTAATAATGCGTTTCATATGAAGAAATCAATTTCTTTCTGGATCACTCAAATTTCAAATTCACACGGATCCACGTCAGTCAATGTTTGAACTATAACCTGTAAGGGAACGCGGGATTGTAGATAAGTCAAATTGGTTCAACTTGGAAGAAAGTATTTAAGTGCGAGATTATTTATTTTATGGATTGATTGGAAAGCAAGGTAAAGCAGTAACACTTTATTTATCTTATACATATGAATAAAAAGATAGATTTTCATTTATAATCTTAAATGAAGTGTATGATTTTGATCTATGATTATAAGATATCTGATAAACTATTGTATAATGTTTATATTTTTATAGATTATTTCACAATGAATTGGATTATGTGGATAGTTTTAATTGGGTCTTTTGCCTGCAAATATACCCATGGTCAGGGACAAAGGGTTGCACCTGGAGTTCCACCCCAACATTATCAACAGGTAAGTTATTGATAAACATATGGTTTCATTAGATGTTCAGTTTAATCAAATTAAGAAGGGTAATTAAAACTTCTTTTTGCTTTCTAATATAAAAGCAACCAATTCTATATTTTTAGCCACCACCAATGCATCAGGTACCATCACATGGACATATTCCCACTCATCAACAGGTATATTTTTCAACTTATAACACTCTGCTTGTTATTGACTTTTTTATCTTTTTCTAATTTACTATTTTTAGTACCAACAACCTCCACAAATGCAAGGACAAGCGCCAGTACAGCATCAGCAAGTACCAATGCAACAAGTTCCAGTACAACAGCAAGTACCCGTGCAACATGTTCCTGTCCAGAATCAAATGCCGGAACAAATTCCTATGCAACACCAAGCACATCAACAACAGCATCAAGTTCATCAACCACATCAACAGCAGCATCAAGCTCATCATCATGATCATCCTCCTCAACAAATACTCAATGCTGCAAACATTGCTCAAGAAAAAGAGTAGGAGTTTGAAACATTGATCATTATTTACTGTGTATACAGAATGTAAAACATTAAACTGATGTTAATGAATTTTTTCAGTCATATTGCAGAACATTTGGAAGTACCAATGGATACTAGTAAAATGACAGAACAAGAATTGCAGTTCCATTACTTTAAAATGCATGATGCAGATAATAATAATATGTTAGATGGCTGTGAATTAATAAAATCCCTCATTCATTGGCATGGTTAGTCATTTATTTTTATTTTTTAGTGTTTAAATAAATATTATAAATTTTATATTTTTTTTTATGTGATATAGAACAGGGTAACAAAGAATCTGGAGCACCAACAGCAGGAGATAAAGTATTCAAGGATGAAGAATTAGTTAACTTAATTGACCCAATTCTTTCTATGGACGACTCCAATAAGGATGGATTTATCGACTATCCAGAATTTATAAGGGCACAACAAAAAGCTGCTGCAACTGGACGCTCGTGATCATAGGAAACTTTGCACATGATTGTAGGTTTCATTATTAAGATTTATTTATATATTACCTTTATTTTTCGAACTTAAATACTGTTACATTATTTCTGTACATTCATAAATGCCTATGGGTTTTTCGACAATATTAATGTGCAAATTATTAAATTTTTATAAAACATATTGCACTTGAGTTTATTCGATTTGAATAATCGTTTTGATCTATATGAAATATATATACGCCAATGATTTACCGAAGAAAAAATGTACTATTGTGTTACATGCATTAGCATACATGTACAGAGCAGGTTGTATATTAGATATTATATATCTATTTCCTTCCATTAAAAATTGCATTATGCAACTCTCAGGTAAATAATACTACGACATTCTGGCCTTCTAATATTTATTAAGTATGTCAGAAATTGTTTTAAAAAATAATTGAAAAAAAAGGAAGTACTTTATATATTCTCTGATTCAAATATATATATCTATATGATTGTTTATCAGTTTATTCAGTGGAATATTTGTTAATAATAAAAAGAGATTATTGGGAATATTATGAATTAATATTTTTAATCGGGTAACAAGTGTAATAAATTTTTAGGCACTCACCGGTACATTGACATAACGATCCCACAAAAAAAGATTAAAATGTAATAGATATCATTAGATAAAAATAATTTATCAACTCTTGTTGATTTTACGCTAGGAGTTTGAAAACAACAAGAATATTAACGGTAATAGAAACAGTTATAATAACTATATATATTGTTTATCCGAAATATATATAACTGAATTAAATTTTTTATATTGAAAAAGTACGTTCAGAATAATCGGTATATATGATCAAAAAATTGCTCGCGATTTATTTAAACTGTAATGGCTTAATTATAATTTTTTGGAAAATGGTATGAAAATATATATATAGGTCCGAATTCATTATTTACCTAATATATTTAAAGGTACATTCCATTAACTAAATAATCAGCATCATGAGCATAAGATCCACGTCCGCGACGACCTCTTCTTCTGACCACTCGTAATCGACATGCGATTAAAGTAGCGGTTATTGCTGTTGCTATTAATCCTAAAGCTAATGATATTACTGCTCCCTTAGGTTTTAAAATTTCTTCCTCACTGGTTTGTTGTAATTGCTCAATTGTAACCAGACTTGTTTTTGTATGATCTCTTATGTGATTTAACTCAGTTTTTTTCTTTTTATCTCCTACATATTAATAGAAATCTACATTATACATTCATCATTCACACATATTTATATTGATTCAAATTAAATTCATTTACCATTGTTTTTTATTTCATGACTGGGATGAGACACATTAGCATTTTTTACAGTAGGAGTAATAGTTAAATTACTCACTTTTCCAAGTTGTGTATTTATCTTTTTACTATCCTCGTTAAGTTCCTTGTGTTTTGTTGATATTTCCACCTAATTAGAATTGATTCGTTCATTATAAAAATTAGACTCAAACCTAAAAATCATAATAGCAAAATATTCTTACGATATGTGGGAGTACAGTAGTAACTTGAGTATCTACGTTTTCAGCTATTTTATGCTGAATATTAGAAACTGAAGGGACAACTTGAGCCGTATTATCGTGCTGTAATACTGGATCTGATACTAGTGGGTGCGTTATATGTTTAGAATCCATATACGCTCCATTCGTCCTGATTTGTATATATTTATGTTAAAACATTTAATATGTGCATACGATAATTATTTAAATCAGGAATCGTAAAAGCATATTTCAAGAAGATCATTACCTAGCTCCTTCGGGTTCTCCAATCACACTCGATCCTTTATGATTAAAAATGCGTGGCGGTTCCTCTAAAATTGTTATTCTTATATAGATTCTATTCATGTTCAAATGCTCAATAATCTTATACTTACGTTCATAAGCATTTGGATTACTTTGTTCATAAAGCACGCGTAAAGCATCAAAAATTTTTTCTTTTGTATTTTGATCATAAGGTAGAAAGTCCCGTTGATAGGTTTGCAATGGAAATTTATGTTGTTGAGTTAATTCCATTGGTGGTACATTTTGTTGAAGATTTTGTTGCTGAGAATATAATGGGTGAACAGAATTTGCAATTTCCCACGATTTTACATTATTATCTACTTCAGGAATATAAGGGCTTTGTGGGTTCATCATTTGTTGATACTTGATTAGGCCTGCTGAAAGTGATGGCGGAAGAGGACGTTGTAAAATTAATTGTGGTGCTAATGTTGGTTTTTCCGTTGGACAAACAAGATCGGCCGCTTCGTCGGAGCCATCCGCACATTGAGGAATTCCATCGCAAACATTATAAATTGCAATACATTCGCCAGATGATCGGCATTCATACTGATTCCGACTGCAGACTACAGGTATCATAATAAATCATTATACATTTAATTTTTAATTTCTTTTTATAATTAAAATAAGAACAATTCTAAGATTTCTGTACAATTACAAATAAATAATGAGCTTACCGGATTTAATTATTATTGGTGTTGTTATCACTGATTTTAGTGTTTGGGTATCAACCAATTTTAAAGGAGACCTCGTAAACGTATATTCTTCTGGTGGATTATCAGTTAATTTTCTAAATAAAATTATAACTTCAGCATAGAAATTACTGGTTTTTTATAAAGACGCATAGTAATTTGAAGCAAACGGTAAAAAAGCTTAACACTTTTAAGTTAAATTAATGTATATACCGTAAAGATTTTAACTCGTGCTCTGGTTGTGTTATTTGTACGCTTTTCTCCAACTGAATCGGAGATTGTACAATATCATATTTAGTGCGTACTGCGCTACTGTAATTGGCATGGTCCGTAAATTTACATTTAAAATCATAAAGAGGCCCACATTGAAACAAATAACAACTCCCAGGTTTCTATATGAAATCATTTATTAAAAAAGTATTTTTTATATATGTATATATAGTAGTTAAGAAAATATATAAATAATATTAACATTTTATTTATTATACAACTATTATATGATAGAACTTTACCTTTTCTTCATAAATAAAAACGTCACATCCGTCAGTTTCACAACAATACTTTAAACAATCTTTTCTTGAATCCACAGCAATATGATTCAAAAATTTGGCACCCAATTCACGGGAGTCCTCCGTCCTGATTATTTTATTTTTATGAACATCAAAACTCTCCAAACAAATTTGGAAATTATCAAGTCTCTTGTCATTCCTCCTAGGCGACGTTTCACCATACGTAGAATAAAAAAATATAAGGAAATTTAAAAAAATATACAAGACGGAGTACAACGTCATTCTTCAGAGTTAAGACTTAACTAACTCACGTATAGCCGCGCATGCTCTATATTTCTCCATATCTAGACCCAATCAATACCACATGGAGACTAATTTTCTCCATACGCAAGTGGATATTGAAGATAATCTGAATGATAAACCGAAAATAAAATATACAATTATGTGTCTTACTCATAACTTAAAACCTTATAACTGCATTGTACGTGCACCCTCTGTACATTCTTTATTTATATGGTTTAATTTTTATTTATTTATATAACATTAATAATAATTTGGTCAGTCACTTGCCAAATCAACTAACTCCATAAAACAAAAAGTGGAGAAAAGTTAAAAAACTAGTTATTTGGATTTTTTCATGACAACAGCGAATTTGCGCCAACGACGGGCAAACTTTACAGAATGCAGCAGCTGTTATCAAATGACAATCATCAAATGTCTCGATCTAATTAATATATATATTTCATGGAAATATGCCTATTAGTTCTAATTTAGCGGTTCTGTATTGCCTCGTAGTTGGATTCCGAGTAAGAACTACATTAGAAGATAGTTGCAAGAACGATTGTACAGTGATGTATCCTATACCAACGCCAATTGCTTGAAAATAAGAAATTCCACCTTCTGTCACATATCCCATTACTTCTCTATCACAAGAATAACGCACGCTTGAACATTTCGGAAGCCACAACTCCTTAATTTTTTCTGCGTATTCTTCTACTTCAGCTTCTTGTAATTTTTTATGCATTTTTTCTTCTTTTTCCTGCATAGTTAAATCAATAGTTTTCTTGATTGCCTCAACCACTTTATTTGCTAATTTTCGCTTGGAACGTTTCTTCTGTGTTTTTAATCGCTTTAAATGCAATGCATGATTCTTTCGCATTACTCCTCTTAGTTTCTCATTCGGATCTTTTCTTAGTTCCGCTAGCGGACCAGACCATGATTTGTTCTCCACGATTTCATTTAAATCTTCCTCGGTTGGCATACAAATTATAGAAAATTTAGTTGGCCGTCCTTTACTACAAGATTTTAATTTGATACGAATTAAATAAGATGAATTTTGTAATAAATTAATTGTATCTTCGTCTAAAGTTAAATCTTGACAAATTTTCGACTTAGGATTAAATTTCTTTTCTAATCTCCTTAATAAATTATGCTCTCGCAATACACAGAAATTTTCTTTATTGGACCATTCCTTAACTAATATTTTCCATTCACAGAAGAAAGGACTAGAAATTCCAAATTTGGTAAAGTTAGATCGATTGTTAGGTGGACGTTGAAAATATTTTGTTGTTAGCTTAGATTTTTCTTCTTGGCTCTCTTTTTCGTATGCCGACGTATCAGGATCAAAATAATTTAGTGTTTTAACAATTGAACTTTCAAGCATAACGAATTCTGATTCTCGAAGGGCTCCTTCTCTTGCATTATTAAAAATGAATGATAGCCAAAAGGGCATAGCCCAATCCGCTGGCAATATAATATCAAGATAAGAAGTAAAACCCGAACCGCTAAGGCCGGGATTTTGAATTACTAAAATTGGAATTTTAGTTACAATATCTGTATTAAAATATTTATCATTTTGAACCCCTGTCACTAAACATTGATTTCTACTTAATTTATTTAATTTTTTAGTAGTTAACTTAGATTTAGTAACCTCATCGCGTATATTTTCATCCCATATTGAGCTGTAACATGCATAAAGTGGAGGTAAGCCAAACATTTTATATGGCTCATTGGAATCTTTACTTCTTTTCAGTTTGTCTGATATACGAAATCTTGGGTCTGCTACAGTAAATCCACATACCATGTATGGAGGTAGATTATTAGGAGTGTGTAATATACTTAAGTGCTCCCAAAACTCGTTTTGCTGAATTAAAAGTTTTAAATTTTCTTCATTATTATAATATTTCATGTGCCACGGTTCGGTAGATTTTAATTCATTTGCAATATTTAATTCAATGTCATTCTGTACTGTTTTCTCAGCTTCTTCTGTGCTTTTACAGTCCTCTGCCTCCATTTTCAAAACATATCCTTTAGTCGATTCTTCGTTAGGATTATATATTGACAGAGCATTTGTTATCACTTGTGGCGCTGATCGTCCATATAAACGAAATCTATTTAATAGGTCTTTTAATGATTTCATTTTACAATTATTATCATTAATGTAATTCACATTTTCTTTGTGTATTATATTTGTGGAACACGTTTCTTCATTTAAAGGTACAAAGTTAAAACTTTTTATCAATTCTTCTAAAATCTCATTATAAGTAGCAGGATGTAACCAAATCCAGATAGTTCTTACTTTAGTTTGAGCAGGTTTCCAAAAAAAACTTAAATTTCCTACAGGTGAATGTGGAAAACTATTTCTTTTAAAGAACATTAAAGTTCCTTCTCTTTTTCCATTCACACAATCTTCAGCAGCAAATGTCTGCCTGGATAAATCACAATGCGTTCTCAAGGTACTTATCAAAATATCTCCTGGACCAGTAATTTCAATGCAAGCATAATAAGAAATATCTTGCATCAAACAATCATCTTTTAAAGTATGATAATTATATCTGAAACAATTGTTATTTGAATGATAAGCAAGGCAATATCCCCATTTATCAATCATATGAAATCGTTTGGCATGCCAAATGTGCGTTTCTAGCCACTTATGTTTTCTTTGCCTTCTATTAAATGCATCTGATAAATTTGAGGGTCTTTTACGATATTTCTTACGAGGTCTCTTTTTCTTTGATGACAATCCAGATTTAGCCATTTGCTTCATATAAGGTCCTTGTAATTTTTTTGGTAATCTTTTTGCATCATGCGTCATAGCACGTCTTCGCATATGAATTGGTAATTTTTGAAATATAAGCTTTTTTTTTGGATTACCTGAAAAAATTATGTTAAAAAGTAGTCAATAAGAATGTCAAATATTCTTTTTAGTATTATAATACAGTAAATAAACAAGAATAAAATTTACCAATAGTACTTGTTATTTCTGCTATTTCTGCAGCACATGCTAAAAGATGTTTTATTTCACACACCGTAGGTGGTAGAGATTCACTACCACCTAAACATTGGCCAAATTGTTCCTTTCTTTCCATTTTCAATGCTAATATTAATTTGTATAGTTTTAGTTTAATATTATTAACATCTGTGGTGACTGTCGTTAGCTATCACTATTTAAAAAACTTAAACTACTTAATACTTAATCAATCACATTGTGTACATAACTTAATATAACCTTAAACTTATAATCCTCATGAATCCTCATGACCGTGTAGCCATGTGGTTAATGCAGGCATATACGTATAGACAAGTATCTTACTATGGTGTCAGTTGACAGTGCGTACAATTTCCCTTCAATCTCGTTATTTTAGTAACTCATTCAACAAGTATAACTGAACAGTGTTGTAATTGATTCATAATTAAAAGTTATTTGTTATTACATATATTTGTTAAAGTAAAATATAAATATGGGAAACACATAAATATATTGAAATGTATACATTACTACATGGCCTTTATAAGTATCTTACGCAAAAAGATGAATATTTTATATTAATTCTGGGCCTTGATAATGCAGGAAAAACAGTGAGTAATTGTTATATTTTCTCCTTTAGCGATATATTTTAGTGCTTACTATTTTCTTAGACATACTTAGAAGCAGCAAAAACAAAATTTACAAAAAACTATAAGGGTATGAACCCTAGTAAGATTACTACCACTGTTGGGTTAAATATTGGAAAAATTGATATTGCTGGAATACGCTTTAATTTTTGGGATCTTGGTGGTCAAGAAGAACTCCAATCATTATGGGATAAAGTAAAATTTTTAAATGGTGAATAATACTGTAAAATATTTTAGATTTCATTCATAAATTTGTTTGCAGTACTATGCCGAATCTCATGCTGTGATTTATATTGTTGACTCATCAGATCGTGATAGAATACCAGATTCTAAGGAAACTTTTGGAAAGTTTTAAAAATATAATATAATTCATAAAAAATTAGATTTATTATTATTATATATATATCATTGCTCTTATTTATTACAGATAGAGTTATATCTTCAGAACACTTAAATGGAGTACCCTTATTAGTTTTAGCTAATAAACAAGATGTGCCTGATTGTATGGGTGTTAGGGAAGTGAAACCTATATTTAATCAGAATGCACACCTTATTGGACGTAGAGATTGTATGGTAATGCCTGTATCAGCACTTAATGGGTATGTTAATGAATATATTATTATATAAATATTTAGTAAAAGTTCGTGCGTGTATTGCTTTTTCATTTTGTAAAATATTTATGTCTTTCTAATAGGGATGGAGTAGATGAAGGGATACACTGGTTAGTAGACTGCGTGAAAAGAAATAGTGATGTTCGTCCACCTCGTAATCAGGATGATAATTATTTAACTTAATTTTACATTTCTGTTTTATAATTATATAAACTTATAATAAATAATACAATAAACATTTACATTCTGTGATTAAAAATTATGTTTAAATAAATAAATTTAATACTGTTTATTTATAGATAATTAAAGTATTTATGAAAGCTAAGCTCTTATGTTATCTGTTATAAGATAATAATAACTTCTTAAAAATAATTCCATTTAAAAATCATCCATTTTATATAATAAAAAAGTTGGCATATTAAAAAGTTAACAAATTTTAAACAAAAATACCTCTACCCTTGTAACTTAATAAAATTATTTTAATGCATTAATCCTACATATTTTTTAATATTCTTGGATTATTTACACAAAATCGGTAATCTCGTAGGAATTAAAGCAAATGAAAATGCTTGTATGACTGATATCAAGGTGGCAACTGAGATAAGAGATAAAGCCAACACCTTTTTGTCCCTGTATGTACTCTATTATGGACTGAAGTGTAGAAACCTCGTGTTATAACACTTAATAAAAATAAAGTTAATTAATTTTGTACGCTTTCCCCTACGTATAATATTTGATTTTCGAAATTGCATTAATATCATGTGGCCTTATTACGAAGCCGAAGATTGGAGTGTTTTACCTCCAGAATTTAATAGAAGGTAATTAATTAGCATATTACAATAATCTTTATTTATCCTTATCATTTTCGTTAGAAAAGCCATATTAGATATAGCATTTTCCATGAAATATCAATAAAAATTGCAGTTATACAAAAAGAAAGTATTTTCTTACAAATTTGATAAAATCAGTTCTATCTTTTAATGCTCTTATATATTAATGTTTCCATAAAGATAATGACTGAAGGAACTATCATACGTAGTCTACTGTGCGTTTTTAATTATCTTTGGAATGACACTTATATTTTCGCGCTTATCGCAAATTAGCCATTGTTATTACTACGCTAAACAAAGGTATTTATGAAAGCTGCCGTTCTTGAGAAAAATTATGAAAATTATTACACTTTTCTGGTGTAATATTCAATAAATAAAGTGGTCGATTAATGGTTTGAGCTGAGAGAGAAAGTGCCATCGTAACACTTAAATTGAGCAATAAGCAACACGTCAATGGGGATTCATAGCAAGCGGCCATATTGTATTCAGTATGTGATAGCGCGGATTGTAGAAGTGTATGCTGCGAGAATTGACTGATTGCAGGTGTTTAATTATGTTACTGGATATTTTTGAGATAGATTAGTCCTATCTCGTTAGTCGATAATAATACGGTACGTATTTCTGGGCTATTGTTGTCGCGATTTAATTAGAAGGGTAACGTGTTCGCTGAACAATATTCGAAGTCAGGTGCGGCACGTTACATACGAATAGTAAAAAAGTGAGGGCGCCCAATTCGCGCTCTTCGTAGATGAGGCATTGCTTGTCGTATTTGTCACACGAATTGCATAGAAAAGGTGGGTGACATCTCACATAAAATAATTCACAAAACACCGTTGCGTTACCTTCGTATATTACCCGTGAAAATACTTTTCTTTGGGGGAAGCGGATTTTCCTCAAAGACCATCTTCGACTGGTACTGTTTGACAGATAGAAAACTAACCCTTGGTCCGATGCCCTTTGGTACAAATAATCTTTTATGTAACCTAGTCACACATTTTTTAATGTGCCGTTAATTCATACAAGTTGCTCTTCAGTAAAGGTTTATGCCTGTGAAGTATGAAAGATTGTGCTCGAGTGACGTTCAAGGACTATACGCAATAACGATCACATGTAGAGCTGTTTCTTCATCGTTCTCTTATGTCCGAGTTGATAAAACCGGTTTTCCGATGTTTACCGTTCTATTGTGGGCTGAAATAATAATCTTTGGATGTTAGGTGAACATATGATTGTTTCTGATAAATTTGTGTGCATAACATATACATTTAAATATGTATGAGTTACCATGTAGATAATAAACATCATTTTAGTTAAAACAAATCTAGGTGCACAAGTATGAAGAATTTGTGTCATTTTTACAAAACGTTTTAATGATTTCTTTAAAAATTTAATTATAAAGTTAATATTGTACACTACTTTATTGTTAAAAAAGTTTGGAACTTGTCTATATCTCTATACTTAAACCTAATACTTTGTCTAATAGGAGGAAAGCAGAATTCGTGTTAGTAATTATCTTCCATATTCCATTGTTATTTGTGAAATCAAGATACATATTTGAAAATCTACCTGAGATACCATGAATGCCTCAGAACATGGGTAATGTTTGATATTTGACTTAATTCATTATCATGCATTAAATATATTAGCTTATAAATAAATTTTAAAAACTATACTGTTGAGTGCATTTATGCACAAAATTATAATTAGTTTATTATAAAGTATACAACAAAGATCAGATTTAAGTCAAAATAAATGTTAATAAAGTGCATGCAAAAATATAAGTGTCATTGCATAAATTAAATTGCATGGAGCAACAGTTTTGTTTATAAAACTGCATGGGTGTGTAATTTTTCAGGTTTAACCCAGCCTTTAATATGGCCTCCATAAAACAGGCTTTCAATGAGGCTGTAGAAAGAGGTAGGTATTGTATCAATTGTATATGGTATCTATTACCTTCCTTTTCTTTCTTCCTAATCCTACATCATGCTTTTATATTGTACTATTATATATTTTCTGATTATCCAATATATATGATTCTTCATATAAAGTTTAAGTATTTATATTTCATTATATACATTGTATAATAAAGTTTTATTTTATTTTGTTATTTTGCAATGGTTAAAAATTTTCTTTTATAAAATTTCATAGCCTTGCACTTTAACTCATCAATATCCTGCTAACACTTATGACTTATCAAATATTTATACTTTAAAAGTCTCAACAGTGAGAATGCCTGCACCAACAAGGCTGAGAGATCTTATAAGACAAATCAGGGCAGCGCGTACAGCAGCTGAAGAACGAACAGTTGTTAATAAGGAGTGTGCGTATATTCGTTCAACATTTCGAGAAGAAGATAGTGTTTGGAGATGTCGAAATATTGCAAAATTATTGTACATTCATATGCTTGGGTTAGTGCACATTCATATTAAACAGTAACCTATAAAATATAAATGCAATTTGTTATGCATATTCTGATTGAATTGAGTTATGTTTGTTTTCAGGTATCCAGCACATTTTGGCCAGTTAGAATGCTTGAAATTAATAGCTTCCCCTAGATTTACTGATAAAAGAATTGGTTATTTAGGTGCAATGTTATTATTAGATGAGAGGCAAGATGTTCATCTCTTAATTACAAATTGTTTAAAAAAGTATGTGTTTTATATTATTTATGTTTCTGTGCAACACTAGTTACTTTGTAGTACCAATGATAATATTTTTCATTATAGTGATTTAAACAGTTCTACCCAATTTGTAATTGGTTTAGCTTTATGTACTTTGGGTGCAATAGCTTCTCCTGAAATGGCAAGAGATCTTGCATCAGAGGTTGAGAGATTGATGAAATCACCAAATGCATATATTAGAAAAAAGGCAGCCCTATGTGCATTTAGGATTATAAGACGTGTTCCAGAACTCATGGAAATGTTTTTGCCAGCTACTCGCAGTCTTATCACAGAAAAAAATCATGGGGTACTAATTACTGGCGTCACGCTGATTACTGAAATGTGTGAAAATAGTATTGATACTTTGAATCATTTTAAAAAGGTAAGCAAATGCATTGTACTTAAAATCTTTCAAATATAAAGTTAATATATTAATTAATTTATTGAATTCTATACCATAGCAAAAATTAAAATTTTGATAAGACACTAATATTAGTAACAATTTTTCGCGTTAAAATTGAAATATTCTTGGAAAAGAATTTAGTCTTTTGTTGAAACTTACTTATTAACAAATAATATAGCAGCTTGCTGTGTATACATATAAATTAAATAATATAAATATCCACAGACACACATACTCGTATCGAGTTTAGAAATTTTTAATATTCATAAAGTAAAAGTTTCTGAAATATTATTAATAGCAATTGTATTTATTGTATGGTTTGTCTCCTTTAGGAATGCGGCCATCGAGAGGTAAAATACTCATAAGAACTCATCATATCTTTGCATGTTAAGCTTGATATGACTTGATTCTTTTCCTTAATTGCATATCTTAATGAATCTGTGATTGGGCGTTAATAATTGATGTCGGCTGCTCTTCTATATTATCTCTTATGCACCGATAAATCAGAAGCCTAATAGATATAAAAAAAAAACATAGTTTTGACACTGTATATATATATGTATTGAATTATTAAGTTATATATGCTATATATATATACACACATTTTAATTTAATACTATTTTAATATTTTACATTAAATTTAAAATGTTACGTAATATTTTCTCCAAGTTTTTATTTCAAAAAACCTCAATGTTAGTTATTTTATATATGTGCATCATACACATGCTTGGATTATAAATTTTTGGAAAGTAGACAAAAATTAATTTACTTATATTAAGAAATATAAATAATCGATGTTAAATTTAATATAGGTAATAATGCAATTTACAATTTTCATGTAATTTTTGTATTTTTGCTGTTTTTTTTTTCTTTCGTAGGATTAGTTTTTGGTATATTGAAAGATTGTTAACTTTTTATTTAGACTATTAATTTTTATTTTGAAATTGTTTACGACTGTTAATACTGTAATGCATCCAGTATTAATTCAAGTCTTGCTTCTAAACTATCTTTTATTTTTATCATTTTCTACATTTTGTTCTATATGAATCCATATTCAAAATAACGTTATTGGTTTATTGCAGATCGTGCCAAATCTTGTGAGAATTTTGAAAAATTTAATATTAGCTGGATATTCTCCAGAACATGATGTATCCGGCGTATCCGATCCATTCCTCCAAGTAAAAATTTTGCGTCTCCTTCGAATTTTGGGACGTAACGATGTTGATGCTTCAGAAGCAATGAATGATATTCTTGCACAAGTTGCAACGAATACGGAAACAAGTAAAAATGTTGGAAACACGATATTATATGAAACCGTCTTGTCCATTATGGATATAAAATCAGAAAGTGGTCTTAGAGTGCTAGCTGTCAATATTTTGGGAAGATTTTTATTAAATAACGACAAGAATATTCGTTATGTTGCGCTAAATACATTGCTAAAAACAGTTTATGTTGATACAAGCGCTGTACAAAGGCATCGGTCAACGATACTTGTAAGATTTATTTTTGAGTAACACTTGTACAATTAAACATTAACACAGGCTTAATTTAATTATTTAATACCTTTATAGGAATGTCTAAAAGATCCAGACGTATCCATAAGGAGAAGAGCAATGGAATTGAGTTTTGCTCTTGTCAATTCAAACAATATTAGAAATATGATGAAAGAACTACTCTTGTTTTTGGAACGCGCGGATCCGGAATTTAAAGCTCAATGTAGTAGTAATATTGTTATGTCTGCAGAAAGATTTGCGCCAAATAAGAGATGGCACTTAGAAACTCTATTTAAAGTTCTTGTTGCTGTATGTAATATATTTAATCTAATAGAATATTATATTATTTCCGGAATTGTAAATTTAATGACAATATTTTTTATTAGGCTGGTAATTACGTTAGAGATGATGTAGTAGCTTGCACAATTCAGTTAATCTCAGAAACCCAATCTCAACAAAGCTATGCTGTTTGTGCTCTTTGGAGGGCATTGGAAAAGGATACATTTGATAAGCAACCTTTGGCACAAGTTGCTACATGGTGTATTGGCGAATATGGTGACTTATTACTGTATAGTCCTCCTTCTGAAGAAGCAGAAACACCAGTAAATGTAAGCTTACTAAGTTATTAGAAATATTTTTTAACCGTTAGAAAATAACAATTGTTTAATTCTTTGAGTAGCTAACGGAGGATGAAGTTATTGATGTTTATCAGAGGTTATTATGGAGTCCTCAAAATACCGTAGTTACGAAACAGTACACTCTGTTATCTCTTACTAAACTTAGCACAAGATTTCAAAAAGGAAATGAGTATGTGTTTATCCATAAGCATTAAGGCAGATAATTATGGATTTATATTCAATACCTTTTTAATATTTGTGTTTATTTTAGAAAAATACGTCAAATTATTGATACTTTCGGTAGTAATCTACATATTGAACTACAGCAGAGAGGTATAGAGTTTTCTCAATTATTCCGAAAGTATGATCATTTGCGGTCTGCTTTACTTGAACGGATGCCTCCAATGGAAACTGCCAAACCACAGGCTAATGGTATCATAGGCATGGTAAATGGTGAGCCAGAACCAGAAGAAGAAAAATCAACAGTATTAGAAACTCCTGTTGGTCCATCGGATTCAGTTAGTATATTTTCATTGCTTTTGTTTTGATTCTTTTATTAATGCCTTTCTATAATTTAATATGCTCTTATATGTTTTTCAGAGTGCACTTTTAGATTTGCTTGGAACAAATGATCTGGGAATACCACCTGCAGTAACGAGTAAACCTTCAATGCCGAGTACATCAACAACTGTAAATAATAATGATCTTTTGGATTTGTTAGGTGGTTTAGATTTGAATACACCATCTTCGATTAGTGCAACATCACAGGTGCAATCGCCCACGCAAATATTTACTTCTAACAATACATCAAATTTTTTAGTCGATGGCTTACTTAACAGTTCTTCACCTGCCCAAATTGGTAAGAATTTGATATGAAATTTACATATAATTAAAATAGTTTATTACTAAAATGATGTGTTATATGAAATAAAACTATGATTTTATTTACTTCAGAGTCTCCAAGTATGGTTGTGTTAGATAAAAATGGACTGAAAATAACGTTTAAACTTGAACGTCCGCAAGACACACCAGATTTATTAGTTATTAATATGTTAGCTCAAAATTCAGGAAGTGTTACGTTAACTGATTTTCTATTTCAAGCTGCAGTTCCTAGGGTAAATGTAATATAGAGAATTTTTTAGAGTAACTATGAAATGTTTTTTAACAAAATTTAAATCTTTCAGACATTCCAGTTACAAATGTTGTCCCCCTCAAGTACAGTCATTCCACCATCAGGACAAGTTACTCAAGTTTTAAGAGTTACAAATATGAATAATGTAAGTTTAATTAAAAAGTTAATATTTAAATTATATATTTTTCTATAAGCTTGCCTAATACTTCAGGTACCATTAAGAATGAGGCTACGAATTTCATACACTGGATCAGCAGGACCAATTTTGGAACAAACCGAAGTAAATAATTTTCCACCAATAGCAACACAGTGACGAAATATTTATCAAATGTCAACTAAGCGCAAACTTGTCTAATAAGTGAGTTCGTCTAGTACAGACTGAAAAATTTTCTCCAGGATAGCGATTTAATAGGTAAATTAAATTATCAAAATAAAAAATATTCTCTAAAAAAGCTCCTAACGACTTAATCCAATACACGTACAATACACTGAATAATTCAATTCACAAATATTGAATTTATATTTTAATGTTTAAAGAAAACTTTTTCCCTGGTTATCAATTTTATACCATATTTATCGCCAAATGTCTATCCCATATTTTTGCAGCTTATTATATATGAGACATTCTTATTACAAATATGTTAGAATTGCTAGAAATATTTTCTTTAGTATATTGTATAATAATAATTCAAAATTTATTTTTCAGTATTTAAACGTTATACATAATTTTTCGAAACATTAACTGTTTATATGATATACTAAAAATTAGTTGATACTGATACATAATTTTTTTACTAATCAGTCTTAAAGGACCATCTTGTATATGTTTATTGTTTTAAATATTTTTTACAATGTGGATATAATTACTATGAATACAAATGGATATCTAGAGAAATGCTGGGCAGGCGTAGTTATACGTAATTTAAAAATTATTCTTTTCTAATATTAATGTTCAAAACTCATAGTTATGTCAATCTTTAAATGGTGTAATGATAAAAACATATTTGATTTTGGTACCCTGCTAATTTTCTTAAATTTTTGTTGTACTCAATTTTTAATACAGCAATGTCAAAAGATAGACTATTAAACAGAAAATATACAGTTCACTTTTCAGCAGAATTAATGAATAGTTATTGATCTTGATACATTGCTGCCCAGTTATCAGAGACACACATGGAAACTTTGCTATAATAATTGATCTTTTCTACTACATTTATAAGTAATAAATGAATTTAAATGCCTTGTAAATAATAGATAGATACAGTTATATAGAAGTCATACAAGTCTAATATCATAGACAGGAAAATTTCTTTGTAGTTCTTTATGATTTTTACATGAGCTATATTATTTGAATAATTTTTATTAACAGCTTGTTTGTTTAAAAAAATATGTTATGTGTGAAATCTACATTCATATGCACATGCACATTTATTTTCTAATGAATGAGTTATGTGCAATGTTTATACAAGTTTTGTATATTCAGGATTTGACATTGGAGGGCTGAATACTGAGTGTCCTGTTTGTCATACATATTTCAGGCTGCTGTATATTTATCTACAATAGACTAAAGTTTCTTATGGTAACATAGAGAATTTATACTTTTGCTGTAAAATACGAAAATTAAGAATATAAATGTATTTTCCACTTGTACTATATTTCTGTAAAGTTATGATAGAAAATACTTTACAGATATTTGTAGAATAAAACGAATGAAATCAATGGATTGTAAATAGATCTCTAAAGAAAGAGAAAACAAATCATATTACTGAAATTATGAAATACATTTTATTAAATAGATCACAGATCACAGATTCGTTAAATTTTTTGATCGTGACGTTAATATAATTAATGATATATTTTTTATATCTTTGAACGATTCAATTGGTATCCGTTACGAATAATTAAATTTCACAGTTGATAATACTCGTTTATTATTATACATGTATATTTTATATCATGCTCTTGCAGGACTAAATTCTTTCCTTTTACTGAGAGAGAGAGAGAGAGAGAGAAAGAAAGAAAGAAAGAAAGAATAGCATTATTTTATCTTAATTTAATTATTACTAATTCATAAAAAAGAGAAATATAATACGCAATACTTATACATGATTTATTTTTAGGTAATAAATATTCTGAAAGATTATATAAGCTTTATAAGTTAAAAATGTATTCATTATCTTTAAGTGCTTTATTATTCTAGTTTTCAACATTGAATTTTAAAAGAAACAAAAATATTAGACGATACCTAACATAGGTGTAAAAAGCTTTTATTTTTGAAAAAAATATTCGTTGAAATACTTGAATAGGGATTATGTTAGAAGGTTGTACTTAATTATATATGTGCATATTTATTATAATAACATTATATAATTGCAATGATTTTACAAGACAAAGTTTTGTTAAGAATAATTCTGTAACGTTTTAAAAATTCCCGCTTTTTATTGAATTTAATAAGATTGTAAAATATTGTTAACTATGTTATTAGTATAATCATATGCATTTTAGCTCCGTCCCTTATATGTTATGTGATATATGAGTGTATTGGATGGGGAGGTGGTATTGATACAGGCAGATGTGTATTGAGTGGCCTTGTTCTGAAATCTGTGACACAGTGTCAGCCCTTCAATGGGGTGAGCTCTGCCTAGTGGTTCTTAATAGTATATATTAGTTTCTTAAAAAAACAACTATATATATATATATAAATCTTTACACAAAAATAAGAAATAATGATATAAATGCTGTATATACTTTTTAGTGATCCAAAAGGTGTGAAAATAAACTGTATTTTTATTCCATGCACACTGTATATTTTTAGATCTATCTTTTATTCTTTATAGTTATTACAGTAATTTTTATTAATTTCAAACATTTAATGACTAAAATAACAGAATTATTTCAAGTATGAAAATTTTAAGTTCAAGGTTCAACAAAATTTGTTTCAGTTAAAATACTTTATTTTTTTTTAATGAAAAACTACCAATATATATATACACGTGACTTATACTAATTTTCTTAAGAATAGACATTTTTTTAAAAATTGTATTAAAATGCAATTATTTTTTTTTTTAATTAATGACTGTTGGCAGAAGTATTTCCTACTTGGTTAAACAATCTATCTTTAATAATTTGTGCCATTAAACCATGTATAACTTCAATTGTAGTTTTGCAGCAGTCTCGTGTTGCTTTACCTAATTTTTCTACAGTAGTTCTATCATGGTCTGTTCCACCAAAGAGGAAAGATCTTCCTAATACAACTTCAGATTGTTCCAATTTATCAGAAAGATCAAATATTTGATCAGTAGTATAATCTGCATTTGTCAATAAACTAGATGAACTAAGGGTATTGACCCAATATTTATTCCATAATGAGTCTAATAAGCGTCTGTCTAGTGAAGATTTAAAGTACGAGACTTCCAATGAATAATATTGTTTACAATGTACACCAAAGTCTTCAATTTTATTCAATGGTATTGTTTGATATTCCGATGGTTCTTCATTAGCAGGCTTATATCCCTATAAATTAATATACATATTAATAGAATATAATTTTTAATTTGAATAGTTTAAAAAACATACTTTAGGATATGTTCTAAATGCTCCTAAGCAAACTTTTCCAGCTGATATAGTTCTAACAGGATCAATAACAATAGCAACAAATGGTTCTTGGAAATTTTGATTCAACATTTGAGTTGAAACATCAATCCCAGACAGCCAACAACCATATCCAGGATGACTATGATACCATCCAATAGCATTTTCTTGTCTCCCAACCTTTCAACATTTATTAAAGTTATCAGATTGTTTTAACAAATTTTTAATATAAGCAGTTAAGTTTTAGTTTTACTTGTTTAGCAGCTTCAATATATGCAGTCATATACTCATAAGCTTGAGCTTGGGCATTTACTCTTGTCTCTGTTCCTTCAACAGGCAATGCAAATGAATCCATGACAATCATTGTATTTGCTGCTACTTTTCCAAGTAATAAACCCATTACTTCTAATGTTCCCCCTGATCTAGCATGCATAACCATTTTTAAAAGTGCAAGTGCAGAAATTTTAATATCTTTAAAAAAATGAGGGCTGAAAAATACACATATTCTATTAATTCTATTCAATTTTGACTATTAACGTGGATAACTTACTCCTTCTCCCAAGGTTTAGCGGCTAAAATATCTTGTTGCTCTTTTCTATCATATCGATAAATTTCATCAATAGGATTAACAGTTTCAATATTGTTTGACATTTCCCATGTTTTTTGAGCAATTGTATTTTGATCTGAAGATGTGCTAGCCATGTTCAATTTTAATATTTTTCTACAAGTTATATGTGAAATTATAATTATTAAATACATTAGAACAGTGTATACAGAATTATTTACATTAATGAGAAATCTTTTAAAAAACTAAACTACATCTTTTCATTTAATTCATGAATATATATATATATTATCAATTTTTTTCTTTATAAGCTAACATAACCTACACTTTAAATGCAGAAAGACTTTTAACTCTTTGTGCATGACTACTTTCGTTAAATTATCAACTCATTAGTTACATTAAATATTTTAATTACACACCTAGGATACCTACAAAGCCTTTTTAATTATTAATGAAGGATTCGTTCTTTTACAATACTCAATGTCACTTGCAGAGTTCAGTTTGTCAAAATATAGATCATGTCATTTTCTACTATGTCGATGATATTGAAGTTGTACATAGTAGTATTAAACGGAATGAATTTGTCTACATATTAAAATTATAAATGTAAATAAACGGTACTTTTACTTATAATTTTACAAATTAAAATATACATAAGATATTACTTATATTTAAGTAATTAAAAGTAAGTGAAATGTAATAGTGTATTTTTGTTCAACCTTCGCGCACGCACATCCTTTATATACATGACGTGCGACATTTATTAAAAGAAAAATGTTTTGTTAAAAATAATCACACACATACGAAGAGGAAATAATATTATAATTTTACATATACATACATATTTAAACAGTAGAATGTATTTTCCTCTCTTTCCCTCTCTCTCTCTCTCTCTCTTTCTCTCTTTGTCTTTCTCTCTCTTCTTTTTTAAATTAAATTTCAAATAAATTTAATGTTACTGCAGATTTAGAGTATTTGCATATTAAAGCTGAGAGCTTGAGAAAATAGTTTTTTTGAAACAATAAACAAACGCCAGTTATACGCACGGTCATGGAAATTGGAAACCGTGATTGTATTGTGTGTGCGTAGCATAAAGTATTGTTTTGCCCTGCTTGGTGACTGGGTAAGACTTATTCAGATAGTTGCTCAGACGAAGGATGGAAGTTCAGCGACCGCAAGGTAAAATCCATCGTAGGTGATGCTATGCGTTGATCAGCTCGGATTTGTATCTTTTTATTCGTCAATGTGCATACGTAAATGTGATCTGCATAGCTCAGTGTATTTATAACTACGAGATGGCTCGGGCGTTAATCTGCTTGCGATATTTTCTTCTCGGCGGAACCATCATTCTTGGAGTAAGTTCTCAGCCAATCTATTCACTCGTGTTTTTTCCTATTTCCACCTTCTCAATCATGGTTTCTTTTGATTTTAAGCTTTTGCAGAAAACCTTGCTTTACGAGTAGTAGGATGTTTCTATTATTATAATAACGAGGGTTGTTACTTTTCAGTGACAGTTTACGCAAATGTAGGATGTAGTTGCGTGTGTTGTTGCACTTTTACCGAAGCTTCCATTCTATTAATACAGGTGTGTGTACGACGACGTGGATTTACCGGTTTTCATTGGTCATGCCGTTAGAGTTCGTCCAACTGTGCCTGTGCTTTTACAGTAAAAACTATTTAATAATAATGAGGACCACGTGCTCCATTCTTACAAACAGGATTAATTCCGATTTAACCATCCATTTTTATCGAAGAACAATTCTTCCGTCTATTGATAAAAATAATGCGTTTCTCTAGATACTTATATATTAAAATACTTTTATCTCCTAATAATAATATTTCATAGAAAATAATGATGCACTATGCACTTTACTTCTTCGTTTGGGTGTGTGTGTGTGTGGGATGTATAGAAAAGAATAAAACCACCTGTGTGGCAAAGATAGTGAATGGATAAAACTTATATCTTAAGTCGTGTAGCGTTATCAAGCTAGATAGTGATAATAGATGGTATTTGTTCATAGGTATCAGGGATCCTTGTGGCCATAGCTGCTAGTTTTTTTTTGTATCAACTACATGAATTTTCCCAACTCACCCCCAATGCCGTTTCTGGCCCATCTGGCGTATTATTGGGCTTAGGTCTCTTTACCTGCCTTTTAGGATGGTATGCTTGGCAGTACCTGGACTTTAAAAATAAGGGCCAAGTTGTAATTGTAAGTTTGTCCAAGTTATTGAAATAAAAAAGAAACTGTTTATCGTTTATTTTCATAGACATCAAGAAAGTTCTAAATGAGACCTAAATATGCACGATGTTTGTTATTTCAGTTTGCGACTTTTCTAGTGATATTAATGTCGTGTCAAGCGGGCGCTGGAATATGGGCTCTTGTACGTCATGAACAAATAGATGTATTGCCAAATGCAAATTTAGAAAAAGCTTTGTCTGTTGTGATTAAGGGAAACGATCGCGTATGGGACCATATGCAATCGAAGGTATATACGAGTTTTTTTTTATTTAATTAAGATATTATGTAAAAATATATTTGGTTAATTTTAATGAATTTTCTTCGCGCATCAATCTATTTTTAGTGACTTGCTTTATTGATTTTTGTAATTTTAGTTGCATTGTTGCGGGATACACGGAGCGACCGATTATCGTACTCATAAGTCTATTCCGTGGTCATGTTGTGATACAACTTCACTTTTAAATTCCAGTAATGCTAAAGGCATTTGTAATTCTATACACGAGAGAGGGTGTCTGTATCCAGTGATAAATCGAACAAGATCCATTCTTCTTCACGTCTTCCTTCTTGCACTATGCTCCGTATTATTTCAGGTATGATTAAAAATGCTATGTATTATTATAATTTTTTTTATACAGGTTGGTGAAACTCAATGGAATATTTACTTTGTAGATTTGCCTTGTAGTATGTATCATATGTTACTCTAGAGCTTTAAAGAATTTAGAAAAAAAGCGACAACAGCTAAGGACGTCCACGCAAACCTCACCGATAGATAAGAAAGAGACTGATACTAGTATGAACCCATTGGTTCATCATCCATCCAACTATTCAAGACGCAAATAACTATGATATAAATTTACAAATTTTCTAATGTTTTTTGTTATTTTTCATTTTTCATTTTTCATCTGTTCTAGTTTTCTTTTTAATAAGTTCTGGCATATTTACTTAACTATTTTATGACGTTTTTCCCTCGACTTAAAAAATCTCTTTACTTTTTTTATGCAAAATTGTTTCGTACAAAGATTACTTAATATATTCAATTAAAGAGTAATGAATAGTATTATTTTTAGTCATATATTAAGTTTAAGCAGCGTCAATTATTTTTCTATATTTGCATATTAATTAAGTAAAGAAGTTTAGATTCGTAGCCATTACTTCAAGTAGTAGTAGTATTAGTAGTAGTAGTAGTAGTTAGTAGGGACTATTGTATTTAATAATAGACTATGTTCTAAGCAGAAATGTACTTAATAAGACAGTTTGTATACTTTAATAAAAGGTTTTATTTCATAATAAATACAATTTTTATATTATGCCCAAATACTCTAGTAACTTTGATAAGCATGGCTAACGAAATCTAAAGAACTTGATAGCGATGATCTTAAACTATCGAAAGGACGAGGTAAGCAAACTAAGAGCAAATTATTGATTGATCATCGATGGAAGGTACGACTCGCGGGTTATTCCGATTATAGATCATGAATCATCGCGTCATTGTAACAGTTGTTGCTCAAGACAATTAAAGAGGTGTTATCAGGCGAGCGTTGGAAATTCATTTAAACGTGATTTGTCGTCATTGAGAGAAATGGTAGATTACGCGATGGTTTACGTAATCTTTTCTGGATAAGAATGGGTGCGGTTCCACCACGCTTTCCTATACAGTCAGCGCTCTTGAAAGACCTAGCGGCAAGTCGTTGGTATTACTTACCAGTTGGAATCGGTTCGCCGAACGCACGTCGTCTTGTTTGTGTAGCGTCCTCCTGAACATAACCTGTTGAGCGTCTCTTCGACCATTTTCTGCCCATCGACATTCTTCAGTACCACTGACCGCGTCTTTTCCACGGGATCCAACGACCTGCAATTATGGGATTTGGAATCGAAGTCGTGAAGTACTTGTTGTTTGTCTTCAATTTCATCTTTACGGTAAGATAATTTTACCTATTCCCTGATAATACCTGCGGGAGAACCTGAAATCCGTAGTTTCACTTTTAAAAATAGAATAAAAAAAAAGGTCCAGACACCTTTCCGCCAATACTCGAGCGAACTCCAAATTTACTCTCTTTCGTATCTCATGGTGAGACTTATGCTTGTATCTCGTGCAATTACAAGAGTGTTATCCACTTTCAATTAGGATTGCGATAACGCGATAAAAATTGAAATCATTTTCAATGTAATACCAGTAAATGATTCTGGCGCCGTTTATACGTTAAAAGCGCTCAGTTTTTGCAGTTTTGCGAATGTACGAGATACATTCGGTCTTATCGAGTCAATGAAATTGCCAAAGTGCAGTATATGCAGCGATAAAACTTGTGTTTTTTTTTAAAACACTGTTAAATCGAATAATGTTCTTTTTGTTTCATTTTCGCGTGACCGTTGCTTCAAAATTTATAGTTGGCCGCCATGAAACGTCTCATCAGCGCTAACTTGATTTTATAAAAGTTATTGCGTTAAATATAAACTTGACGAATACCGAAATAAATTTGGCACATTAGTCATTGTTAATTTAATTAACTGATATGGAAGAGACTTGTGCGACATCTCGTTTACACATGCATGTTGTACATATATGTCATTAAAGCGAAGAATGACTCACTGTGATAAAACATACAAGGCTGGAAAAAATTGCTCCTGATTAGTTAGCGGATGAATAAGAATTCACACTACGCGTTGACATTAAATTACACTTTTTTATTTTGGTAATGATGTTACATAACTTTATATTTGAAAACGAAAAAGAAAAAAAAACAGTATTAAAGCTACCAAGGAGAACCTTAATCGTACAGTGATCAAAGTAATGTGTTAGAAATTAATATTTCAGGTAGTCCTATAATTCGGATCGTTGATTCAGTTTGATCTAGAAAGGCTCTTTCTATGGATAACATCGCAGAAGCCTAGTTTTAAAAAGTTTTTCTTTATCCAATTGATGTCACGAAGTTTATAGAGGCCGAATCTTTAACATGCGAACACCCCAGAGGATTTTCTAGAGCTAAAGAAATTGATCGTTAAAATATAAATACTTGCCAAGTTGGGACTAGGTTCACGTGTGCTATGTTATACGAGAAGTAACGACATTATATAGTCTACTGTACAAGAATTAGAGACATGAAAAGGCTATGCCACTTTATTAAGTACGATTTGCACGTAGATAAAAAACTTTTGTTCTATTGTTACCCTATACATTACAAGGATTATGTAATTCTGTTTCGTTTGTCCACCAAATACCTATGAGATTCATTGTTTTCTATCATTTAAATGCCAATGTATCTTTTTTCCGTAATGCCATTCGCTATTAATGGAGAAAAGGAAAACTCGCGAAATAATCGGTGCACTCAAAGCTTTCATTATTGATACCAAAGATATGACTATAATCTAGATCTGCGGATAGATAATGATTCCATTTCTATCGAGTAAGCTTGACAAGTTAATCTTTGAAATATCCTGAGTGTGTCCCTCTGTATGTGTGTATACATATTTATATCTCGTTGTAGGTCAATGTCAACTGCAAGAACGTAAAAAGTAATCCTTCCGTATAAATAATTGAAGATTCTGTACGCCCCTCTCCTCCACGCCATATAAAAATGTTAATGTCGGAAGATATTAACTTGTCGTAATACCTAGGATTTGTTTGGACAACCTTTATACGAAGTTGGCGGTGTCCTAATCTGAAGATTTGATGAATCAGTGATGAGTAACTTTCGCTTTCGGAGAGTGTTTGGAGGTCCGACGAGTACACTATATGACGGCCTATCGGAATAATTGCATAGTCGGAGATTTATTTTAAACTGAAGCCCAGGATCGATTAGCATAATGTATCAACATTGTTGCGTCGTCGATGGAAACTTGTTGGGCGTTAGCGAAGAACGTCTTTAGCAGAGATAGACTCTTCGTAGCACGCGGCTCCACGAAAATAAAAGCGTGATTCAATGGTAAAAGAAAAGCGTACGTAGAACTCATTGTCGAAGTTGAGTCGAGTCGAGTTCCAGGTGGATAATGATCGTCGAAAAGTTTCGTGATGTAATCGTTGTAGCTATGAGCGTGTGGCGAGGCTGCAGGACAAATAAATTCACGCAATTGCATGACGTTGCCACGGAGCTATTGGCTGCTGAGGAATCTCAAACGCGGATGTAGTGGGACGAGGAGGTAGTTGATGCCACAGAACCGCCAGGCCGAGGATCAGTCTTACGAATAGCGAGCTGGTCCGTTTCGTACTCGTTCTCGTTCTCGTTCTCATTCTCATTTTTGTTCAGTTACTTTCATCTTGCTCTCTCCGTTTGTTCGCTCGCTTCCAATTTTCTTCTCGTCGTTTCATCGTCGTCGTCGTCGTCGTCGACGTTTCGCGTCTTCCTTTCACTCATATCCGATTCTCTCAGCCCCCTCGCCTCTCTTCGTCTCCTCTCTTTCTCTCTTTTACATTCTCTGACCAGTCTTCCCTTTCAACGCTCGAACGAGTTCCCGCTTTTTTTTCTCCCTTTTCGAACTTTGCTATACCCTTCCATTTTTTGCCCTCTTTTCCCTCCCTTCCCCGTTCACGGTGCCGGGAAGACCGTGTCGTGCATTTTAGCTCCAAGAGAGGATAAAAACGCATCGAGATGAGCTGCGTCTATGATTGCATCAAGTGGTTGCTTTTCATCTTTAATTTGCTCTTTGCCGTAAGTTATTTATTTTTCAAATGTTTCCTCATCCGAGAGAATATAGCTTTTTCGGAGCGATAAAGCAAAGAAATATATTACTTGTTTGTCCCCGAGTATCTCGTGCCACGGGAACGCATTGCTTTTCTTTATTCTCCTCGCTCGAGGTTGATTCACGACCGAAAATCTCTAGTTTCGAGTAGACGTACTCGAAGCGCTTTTGAATATTTATTCGTCAAATGAATCATTTAGGAAATGACTTTGAAATTGGGACGCACGCATACGCAACGCGTGTACCCTCGCTACATCGACCGCCACTTTTTCCTCGGACGTTTATTTATCTTCATCTCTTTCCGCGAGACCTTCGACATCCACACGCGGCGGGGAGAGGCAAAATAAACGAGTGAAGTACAAGGACGACTTGGCGTCCCTGTGTCCATCACGTCGGACCATTTAGTCTGAACGGCGACGTCGCTTCAGACTCCAGAATATTGCGATCTCTTGTTTATCCTCATCGATCCGCCTTGGTGCCACTTATGCCTTATAACTCCCGATGGAACTCCCAAACTTCAAATTTTTATGGTGACCCGATGACGTTTCCCTCCTTCTACTCCAAACGTCGAACAAATGGAGCATTTTAATCGCGAAGCTGCTCTCGTCGAGTTTGCGTCATTCGATTCGGCCTTACCACCATTCGGAGCAGCATGCCAGAGTGTATCACCGGCATACACGAGAAACTAGAATCCCCCTACGATTGATAATTTTCTGTGTTCTCGTACACAGATTAGAAGGGTGTTAGTTTTACGTCGTCCGGTTTTCCCATGATATTATTCGTGGAACTCCACTGAAATCTCCCGTGGTCTGTTTTTCCGTTCTGCGATCATCTCTAAAATGGGTAGCGGTACAGTTGTAACGAGAGTTTATCAAAGCACGAAATGGCGCGCGATAATTTATTGTTCCGCGAGTATTTTCACCAAAGCGCCGCGCTCCCGTGCCCGCGTTTAAAGAGACACACGCGCAGTAGAAATATAGTAACGTTGTTTGCTGCAAGTACAAGGGCGTTCATTGATAGGGGAAGAATGGTCGACACTCCAGATAGAAAAAGGACTTTGCATCGATGTAATTGATGCGATGGAACGAGTAGATTAGCCGTGATACCCGATCATTTGGCGAACAATGATCGATCGTTGAACGAGAATGAAGAGTTTGAGAAAGGGGAAAATAAGTTTCGTAGGTAGTAAAATGGTGGCGGTGAATGGGCGTTTTACGGTTATCGCGATGTGCGTAATTTATATTGATGCGCGGAACGGCTATGGTTTTAAGCGGCGTGTAGTCAGTTATTTTCTCGCCGTGGCGCAACGAGAAGCTGCCGTGGCTGCTAATAATTGGCACCCCCAGCATCGTCCATCAGGCATGCAAGGCTGTTGCTAGAAATTCGAATCTCCCGGAGCCTCTCCGAGCGCTAGAAGAGGCAAATTCGAGAGTCCGATGATGCCTACGAGGTAAAAGCTTCTCCGTAAAGCCCTCGGTAAGCGTGTAGGGAGCGCAAAGTTTTAAATAGATAGCATTGATCGCGTATATACATCGTGGATAAAAAGTAGATATGGGTCACTTAACGCGAGAATCGCCGGTGAGCAATGCGCGCGCGATTCAACAAGATCAACAACTCGCGCATTGAAATGTAAAAGAGTTTAATGACACATATTTCGTGTACGGTAGGACAGGACCCCGTGGTCCATCCACCAGCGTGGACTGCGCTTTATTTTTAAGAATAACCGTGTAGCAAGTTGCTCCGTGGTGCTGTAGAGTCACACGTCGCAAATAGCTGTTGTATGTATGCGCGTCTCTCCCTCTTTTTCGATTCCTTATCGCTTTCCGTGAAGTTTCAGCCGCGCTATATTTCAGTCGTAAGCAATCGAATCATTTGTTTACCAAAGTTATTCGATGTCCCGCGTATATTGTTTATTCGTAATTATCACTCTTAAGTTTAATTGTGTAAGCACCTTCCTTTCACGATTGCCTTCCAGCGACTAATTAATTAATTATAAGAAACCCGATGCTCGCGCGTTGCGCGATAAGAGGGATAAAGTTTCTCGGGGAAATCCATACACTTTCTTTCGCGAGAGATGGCGGAAAATTATTCATGAAATTCTCACTCGCTCTAGGAAGCTTGCGGCTCGTTGCAATTTCTTTTGCGCGGAATAGATAATGGCGCGAGATATGGCACAGGAGGAGAATTCACGATCGATGTTGCCTCTAACGCTTTACCGGATTTTCCTGTTGCGCTTTGATTGTTCTTACCGATCGTTGCAATCATCGACGAGCCTAATATGCCAGGCCGGAATCGTTCTTTGGCTCGCCTTTGGATCTCGATGATTCGTCTCTGAAATTTAATGGGAAATTGATGACTATGCGCTCCGAGGACATTAATTTCTTGGAAAGTCTTGCTCGAGGAGTTTTACGACGCGATATGGGTCAAGTTTGTCAAATTGTGGGAGTTTCACCTTCGAGCGCGATAAAGCGAAATCGTAATATCTATATTTGAAAATGGAGTTCTTGTCGGGTGTGTTCGATACAGCAAACAATGACGAACATGTGGTACTGACATGCCGAGTTACCGCACGTCGTATTATGTACGTGCTATTCGCAAAAGTGATTTTCGTCTGCTTTGTCACTTATTCGCAAGCCGAATAACTTCTCCCTGTTTTTCTTCCAATTTGCACAGTTTCATTCGTATTTCTCGAAAGAGCTTCCTTCCTAGTTTATCGGTTATTCCGATCGCGGTAAAACTTACTCATCCCACGCATGCGAGCTACAAAATCGCGATACTCTTGGAAATTCTAATTACCGTAGACACTCGCTTTTCCGTGTTTTTCTTTCCTTCGTTTTAACGTCCGACTCCTGGGATCTCTTCCAGGAACGGACAAATTTTTCAAGACTCGTTAAAATCTTGAGTTTCGACAAGTCCGAGCGACTGCTCGAGTATTCTCTTATTATAAATATCGATGATACAAAGCCTGACAGATGTGTGGGGATTAAGAGCGAACAAGTATTTCTCGATTAACATTACTGATATAGATTGCGTTCGATATTGTAGTCATAGATTGACGGAGGAGAAAACATTTCTGGCTAACATTATCGTTCCGAGTGAACTCGCTTGTCGAGTAGACTCCAAAGCTCTAATCTGAATTTCATCGAATTTTAAATTATCAGCGACAATAAATAAATGAAATAAAAGTAGCTGTTGGCGGGAGAGGTGTATTTAAGTTGTTCCTCAGATTGTGCAAGATTGTAGTTTGAATTATCGGAGTTATCAGATAACGTTACCAACGTCACGCTAGGTCTCTTGCCGGCGTACATCCGCAGGTTGAAATATTGTTCCGAATAGTTTTCAGGGACCACGTATGAAAGCACACGTAGAAGATCGAAATCCCTCGCTTTTTAAAGCGATGATTACCGTCGTCTAGACAGGGAATTTGGAATACTAAATTAGAAGCGAGCACACACGAGCAATGAAGAAAATTATGCAGCTGGCGTGCGGAACAGGATTTTCTCGGAAGCGGATGATGATGGTCATTTCGATCGAGTTACATTTAAAAGATAAAGCTGAATTTCTCGGAGTCAACTCTCCGTGTGCCGTTCGGGTTCGCTTAATTGAGAAAAGTAAAATCAAGCGGTCGTCGGTCACAGGCAGGTTGTAAAGGAAGAAAAAGCAAAAGTGGATAGTCCGTGTTGTGCTTGAGATGACGCGAGCACGCGATGACATCATCGAGTGTTTTACCCACACACACGCTTCGCTATCCTCTCACTTTTCGTCTTCTCGCTGAAACGGAACATTCGCGCCTTCCTGTATAAGCAGCAGCAGCAGCTAGTGCTGCGCGAAATGTTTATCTCTCCCCGTTCAAAACGATTCCGGAGCAGACGCCTAATTGAACCTGCGCATTCTTCGTAATTAGCCAAACTATTGTAATTAGCGTTATGCCGACGTACGCCGGAAAAAATGTTAAAAAGCCGCAAAACAAACGTCGACTTCCCACGAGGAAAAGCAGCGTGGAACAATCTCGACTTCGCGATTGTCGCGAATGCCATAAAAAGGCACGAGATAAAAATGCTGGAGGAAAGTTTTTTACGTTCCTGCCAATCGCCAGCTTCCCGTTACGCGATCCAAATACGATCGATTTATCCTTGACTCGCTCGATCGTCCGTTCAGCGATCGATTCGTACTCGCCAACGATACCCACCGTACTCGCGGTTTCTGTTCGTGGTCCCCGGTTCTCCCAGGTGTGGAATCGCGCGAGGAACTCTCGCACTTGCGAGAGCTTTTAACATCGCGGAACATCGACGATGCAAAACGCGCGTGTCGCTGCAACATCGTCGTTGGTTTTGTTACCTTGTTGCTTATATGAATCACCGCCGCCGCGCAGAAGGAAAAAATGCACGCCGAGTTTTTCAGTGTAATTGCGCTGAATTCATTTGACATTGATCGCTCCCAACGATCAGTCTCCGACTTCGTGGCGAACGGTCGTTCTTTTTCTAATGGAATTACCGCTGCGACTTGTCCGCGGCTAATAAAATGCATGCGCGCGGTATCTCTGTGACTATCGGTATTCGATGCGTCGTTCCCCGGAGTATTAATTTCAAGTTGAACCGCATGAATGGGAACGAGGCGATAGAAATGTTTCAGGGATGCGTTCGCGTTCGTCAGGTTTGTGTCTTCGCGTTCGCGCGGTGCTCCGTCTTCTTTCGCCAATATCGCGAGACGATAACTGCACGATAGAGGTTTGTTTTCCTCGCGTTCGCAGAGACACATGGACACGAACGTGGAAATGGAAATGGAAATGATAGCTCGTGCTCCTCCCACCGCCGCGCTATCTTCCCTCGAATAACAGAGCTATGATGCGCGCTATTAATAGGTTTGGGAACAAAGTAATTTTCATCCAACCCTAAGTGGGACGACGACGACGACGACGACGACGACGACGTTGTTGCACCGGAGGTATGAGACGATCCACTCGCTCGCTCGCCTTTTCCTCATTTTTCTTACCATCTCCGTCCCCCGTCTGTCGTTTCCGCAAATATTTTCCAGCTACCGATGATAGAGTCCAGAAATACTTGGGGCGCCTGCCTGAAAACGCCAGCGTCCGAGACCGAATAAACTTTTGCTAAACGCGATCCCACGGTCCAAAACTCTTGCGCAATCAGGGAATTATTTATAAGTACATAAAGCATTGTTTATAGATTTGAAATTTGTTTCTTCGGAGAGTCTCGATGAGTCAGCGCTCAATTTGAAAGGCAGGCGTGAGGTGGTTGCAATTGCGATGATCGATGCTCGGGCCAGTAAGGGAATCATCGAAGCAAACCGGAGAACTAAGCACGTTCCGAGTGAATTGTTTACCTCAACTTCCTGTGCAATAGCTTCCGAGAAGTCCTCGTGATTTCCTTTTGCTATTAGCGGCAACGGTAGATGAGCATTTCCTGCGACAAGAGGACTTAGCCGACCTGGGTCAGCCATCGACATGCGATGGAGTAGCCAAGGCCTCGGTTTTTATGCGGTCTATTAAATTCTGACCGTCGGTGTCGTCTCGTCTCGTCTCGTCTCGTCTCGTCTCATCCGCCTCGTCTCGCCTCGCCTCGGCTTGTGTTCTCTTGTCTTGGGTCATGTCGTGTCGTGTCGTGTCGTGCCGTTTCGTGTCGTTCATAGAGCTCTTTCCCGCGCGCTAGATACGCCAAGTTTCAAACTGTGCGGCGGCAGTGTATTTATGTCCCTGCTGCAAGTTCCACTCGAGTACTCGAATCGATGGTTGCCGATGAAGAAACTCCACTTTCGATTCATCCTCCTCTTTTTTAATAGCGAGTGCAGGTAGAGTTTTAATGTAGGACACTCGTCGTGCGTTCTTTCTTCGATTATTTCATTTGAGAACATCCCTTCTAGCATTCTCGATGTTAAAATAGCAGGTCTTCAACGATGATTCAAGTATCGAGGAGTCGGTGGTGATCGTAATTTGCAAGACGATTTCACGTACCTGCATTGAATCCGACGTCTATACTTCAACGAGGATACGTATTTACTGCATTCAATGCTAACTGCGTGTTTTACGCAACAATATTGAAACTGAATCTACAACGTCTCGTGTATCGCAAGGAGAATCCGTAATTGCTATAGTTGCATCCATTTTTATTATTAGCTTTACTTGACGCTACACTAATTTCTCGTATCCACGGGAAACTTTATTAATTCACTGAGAAATTTTAATGTTTATTTTTTCTTCTCGCTTTCTAAATAAAGCACTCTATTGAATATCGATGAATGCTATTCTATTTTTGTTGAGCGTTGAAGGAAATTTTACAAGACAAGTTTAATGCAACGTGATCGATTGAAATAAATTTACATAGATTTCAGAAGGGTGTACAAAGTTTATTATGGAGAGTATTCCTTTTTCTTCTGTTACAGCTATGTGGCATAGCGATACTGGTTGTCGGTGTTTTGGCACACCTTCAATTGACGGGATATGACAATATTAGTAGAAATGTCTTATTCCCGTCCGTGGCACTGATCGTCATTGGCAGTATAATATTTATTATCGCCTTCTTCGGCTGTTGCGGTGCCATTCGTGAAAGTCATTGCATGACTGTAACGGTAAGTGGTTTTAACAAAGATCTATCGAAATCTCTTCAGTCTCTCAATTGAATTTCTTACGATATGATTTCTTTCTTATAGTTTGCGTCATTCCTCTTGACCATTCTGATCGTGCAAATCTCTGTTGCCGTTTACGCCTTTGTGGTACTGAAAAACACAGACGACATTGATGTAGTAAAAGCTTACAGGGAAATCTTCAATAAGTATTGGACCGATGAAGGCAGCAGGACTGTTATTGATGGCATACAAAATAGCGTAAGTATAACTTGCACGGTGTACACAGAGAATGAAAAGAACTTTGTAAAATTTGTACATCATCCAAACAAATGAAAAATATTTTTAACCAATGAGGATGAATTCTATTTCTTAGTTGAAATGCTGTGGCGTGGATTCAAAATCGGACTATGCTTATGGAAGTAACGGTTTCAATAATACCATTCCGTGGAGTTGTTGTGGAAATCCAGAATCCAAGAATTGTGGTACTCTAGCTAACTTCCAACCAGAAGTATACACCGCAGGATGTGGTATAAGCACCAAGGACTTCCTAAGATACACTGGTACAGTACTGGGTGGAATCGCTCTTGGGGTTGCTGGAGTCGAGGTAACATTTTATACAATATTTACAGAAAATTTAATGAGTAACATAAAGATAGTTGCAAAATTATAATGTTTAATTTTGATTATTTGAGATTGGAATTTTATCGATTGTTTTAAAGTTAGCAGAAAAACCAAATGTTATTGTTCTATATTTTAGTTGGTCGGGATCATCTTTGCCTTGTGTCTGGCAAATTCAATAAAAAATAACCAACGCAGGAGTTTTAGAGTGTAATCTAAGAAATGTTCAACATCAATTTATTTCTAAACATTTTAACACATTCGTAAATTTTGCCATCTTGTCCATTTGAGCGCCAGGGATCATATGCGATGAGAAATGGACCACATCAAATTCCTTTGCACTCAAATATGACTAATTTTAGCTAGCTGCTCCATGCGCTAGATTTTTATATTTATCTTTCGATATTGAAATGTTTTTAAATGAAAAAAAAAAAAAAACTTGACGATCATGATTTCAGACGCAAGAATATAATTTTTTATTTTTCACTACGAAAGATTAATATTTACTACGAATGAAAGATTGATCTTTTTCTAAGAAATAAAAAGAATAAAACTTTTTTTTCTATTTTGACATTGCGTTCAGTTCGGAGTTCCTTATTAAAAAAAAAGTATCGCCATAAACGAAAGCTATTACTTTAAATAGATTTAAGTTATCACATTATTTTTCTACATACGATATTTAACATTTCATTAGTTCATAATGTTAATTATCAGGCTGGCACCGTCAGAATAAACAGGTAAATGAATCATTGTTAAAACATTTAGCTTATATGCAACTTGCCAGCTGACTTAATTCGCCAGTGAAAGTATTAGGATATCATTTTTTTGTTTTTGTAAAGTAGTTCTAAATATCTCTTAGAACCATTAGTGAGTAAGTTTCATTTAACGATGATGTCTATTCTAAAGCAACAAGATGTTTATTTTTTTTTTTTTTTGGTTTTCCTTTCTTTTTTTTAACTGCATAACCAGATTTTATCAGCTATGCATCGACACTTACTACACAGTGCTTTCAAATACCTTTACGCCATGTAAAATTCACATAATTGCTTGTATATGGTACATGTCTATTGTACTTTTACTGAAAAAAATGTAAGTATCGTTATTCGAATCATGTATTTTAATAAAAATATTTTGTTCAAAAACCGTATTTATGTAAGTCTTTAAATTTACTTAATTCTAATATTAGTACAGAATTAAAGTACAATTTAAAGGGATATATGCACAAGGAATCTAAGGTCTAACAGTATTTGTATATTGTCGTTATTTATTAAGTTCAAGAGAGGATAACTTACATCTGTGATACTATAATACATACTATTTACAGTGTTACAAATCTTCACCGTTACTTTTTACTTCAGAATAGTCACAGTGCCTATTTGCACTCTCTCAATAACAGCTTACAAATACCTTAAACTACATCATTAAACGATTCCAATAAGACTGCAAGACGAAAGTTGTTTTCCTAATTATCCAAGGGGTAAGAGTCGGTGCAGAAAAATGAATATCCTTCTATTTTAAAAGTGAGATTTTTTTTCTATAATTACATGACAAAAGAAATATAATATTGTTTCACTAGCGTGACTTACAATGTAGCGTTATGTAATACGAGAAGATTTCTATTGCAATATTTATTAGCATGAAAATCAAAAGAAGATTCGAGCAATTTCACGCATGGACAACTTCCTGCCATGCAGTCTTTTTTTTTTTATAAATAATATATATATATTGATTTAAATATTAAAAATATTCGTCATAATATGCACATAAAATATTGCGATTTTTTATATGCTATTTTTTCTTGTCCCGATCAAAGTCATATAGTCTATTGAAGTTATTCCGAATGAATAATTCATAATTGAAATTGAATGGAAGAGTCTGAATGTCACACTGGATAATTAGATCGTTTAACATGAATATTTCTCGAAAAGCTGTCGGCGATAAATTAATTATAGATCCGATCGATTAAGTTTTACTTATTCTTTTATTTAGGATATAATCAATAGATTATATAGACTTTTCAATTATCAGAGTACTAAAAATTGACATGATTTTATCATAAGTTTCAAACCAGGAATTTATCAAGTTTTGAACTCGATTCAGTCTAAATATAAAGGATGACTTGGAGATAAGGGGGTTTAAGAGATGTACGTGTAAAACTCTAGTTGATAGAAAGGTATAGAAGAGATGGAGAGACGGGTCATCGTGTACGAATAGGTTTGCAGGAAAAGAATTGTGGATGCACAGACTTTCTATTTACCCCTCTGAGATCCTTATTGATTAAGCTTATCACTGGAAGTATCGTTGATACATCTTCGTAATTATTACAGATTTATGAGAAATCTGCGTAGGATAAACAGAACCGTCGTCATCAAAATATCACTAAAATTGAATGCTTCCGTTCGTAATAAAACGCCACAAAAGTCTGTGTAGCTTAGGTGTTACACTTACGTCTAAGATTGCGCTTAACATATATATATATATATTTGCATATACTGATTATTAGTGCCTGCGAACGGGCCAATATTTTTGATTAACGTTTCTACAACGTGTACGCAGATCGACAATGATGGAGCCCTCTTTTCTTTGAATGGGCAGGGACAATAGTCAAGTAAATGAATCGGTATCGTCACTTCGGCAGAAGTTAGCCTAGACAGACCACCACCCTCTTATCTCATCGTTTAGTTCTTCAGCGGCTTCACTCTCAATACGCGCAAGTAACAAAATTTTTCTAGGAAGACGTGGCAAGAGGGTGGTCTTGTCGATTGAGCGAATTTCTCCGAATATCGATTTTTTTCTCGCGCAATTAACAAAATGAGAACTAGTACCACACACACGCACACCCACACACAGAGAGAATACAGTAAAACTCCGATCGGACGAGTGTTGGAAAATCACTGAAGAGCCTTTAATAAAAGATAAGCCTTTCTGTAAAAATCATCGAATTCTTTGTCCACGAGGGATGATCCTAAGGATAAATTTGCAGAGTTTCTTTAAATTCAAGTATCGCGTCCGATCTAGCTTTCCATGCGTGTATCAATATGTTTCGTGTAAGGATTTGGTTCGAAGGAAAGAAGGAGTGTTCATCGGATATGGGTAAGGGAAACTATCTATCGTTCCGTCGGTCGAGAGAGTTCAAGGACGTGGATAGGAGATAGCGATGGGTCGATAAAAAGGGAGGGATGTTCCTTCGAGAAAGTAGAATCCGCGCAAGTGAATGCGAACTAGACGCTGTTAGGAGACTAAAGGGGTGAGATTTTCATGATGTCACCGCTTAGATCGCTGGTTGGGGTGTCGCCGAGGTCGAATAGACTGCCGTTGGACGAGGATGTTGGCACGATCTCGTCGAGGAAGTCGAAAGAGGCCACTGCTTCCCTCTCTTTCTCGCCGTAACGGACGAAGAAACCGTCCCCGCGACCGATGATAGAAGGCCTCGATGATCCCCATGCGGATGGTAGACGCAGTACACGGTGTGCCTGGACCGCAGACGCTGAGAAACCAAGCCAGCGGGTCAACATGCCTCAGACCTCACTTGATCTCTTTCTTTCTCTTCCTATACCGGTTCTAGCAGACACAGAGTAGCTCGGCTTAGCACTCTCTTTCACGTATTACGTCCCTCGCACCTTTTTTCTTTCTTTCCAACTTTCCTACCATTTTTTTATTTGCTTCTATTCCGTTCGTTCGTCTTTCTGTCCTCATTCGCTCGCTCACTCACTCGCTCGCTCTCCCCTTTCTCTCTACCGTTCGCTCTTTCTTCACACTTTGTGCCATTGTCCGTCCATTGTCATTCTCCTTGATTTACCCCCACCTTGACCTCTTAGCCAGTCTCGTTTCAACGATCGCTAGCCTTTAACTTTAATCCCCCGGTTCATGAGAATGTACTGTCCATTGGCAAGTGCATAACCACCCTCTTTATTCTTTTTGATTACCAAACAAATGACACGTGTTGGACTTGCTTGCGCGCACAGTTGCCCATTTCTCATAATAGTGGCAATTTGGAAGTTCGAACTTTCCTATTTAATTGATCGTCGCAGACACATTTAGACTTCCAACATATGCCGTTCGCGTGGTTTAATCCTAGTGCAGTAATAGTTTAAAAGCACTCCGCCAATTGAAAGTTAGGAAGAATTTTTTTCTGCTTTGCAAAGAATTTTACTCCAGTGTCTTTGGAAATACCAATAATATAGGATGCGAGATTTATAGTAAGAGAAAGAAAAGAATAGTTAATGTAATCGTTAACATAGACCCTTTTTTGTCCTCCTCGTTTTAATAGCGAATTTAGCCGGTAATAATGAGTAGAAGCGTCTAAAAATGTTAGTACACAGGTACCACAGCCTTTGGTATACTTTGGAATGTCACGCACATGCCAGTGATACAGAAAGATATTACGATAGGGAGAGCCTATATTTAATTTGTAGTAAATATTAACACAGTTCCAGAAGTTATACATTATTTAAAAAATGTATATTACAATATAGCAGAATATTTACTATACTACATAAATAGGTTTTTGTACAACCAATTGTATAGAATACTGTTGATATGTCCGTCAAATTTTTTATCATATCATTTGGAAAAACTTGTCAGAAATAAGAATTGGAATTGCGGAAAGGACTGATTCCCCTAACTTTTAACGTTGTCTCCATTGTAGTAGCAGTGATTCGTTAAAGTTCAGTATTAAATCCGTTGTAGTCATACAGTATACGTTGTATCTAGGCCAAAACTTAGGTCCAGGCGAACCGTGTTCCTCCCATTTGTTATGACGGTTACAGTAATTGATCGTCACTAAGCCGAACTACGTAGCTTTTCTTGTGACAATCAAAGCACACCGCGTAGGAGCTACCATCTGAACAGAAAATATGGAAAGGCTATGTACAGCGAGAGCTACTTGCGCACCGTGAAGCTGTTTAAGACTTAGGCAGTGTCAGTTACATTTTAGCAGTGTTATATGCAAAAGCGTCTTCTTGCGGCGTCTCTTATGGCATAGCGTATTTCACACAAGCGCACTCTATTACATGATCACAGACAAATGTCAAATATCATTGGACTCCAAAGAAAAGTTTCCAGTGATGTTAATGAACTGTGGTAACAAGTTATCGCTGAGCTTGGCAATGGTTGACACAGCAATTGATATGAGAGAATTGAGAAATAAATATAGAAAGCGAACATTTGAATGATTATATGGCAATCAAATGAATCTAAACAGCCGTGCGTGTGAGTAAATCGTGCTTGAATAGGGTTGTACACTTAGCGAGTGACGGGATATTTAAAGTGATACGTGAGAATCGATAATGGAGTGCTTTTGCCAACGATTATGAAAAGTACCTTTCTTTTGTCGCCGATATTGCTGAAGCTTATGCAAGTGACCGTAATCAGGCCGTTCATCCCCAGAATCACTACCTGCCGAGCCACTGCTAGATGTTGCCGAAGAACTCTCGCTGCTCGCCAACATCACGTCCAAGAGATTCGCTCTAGTCTGTCGTAAAAAATTTGTAGATTACTCCTAACATTCGTCGTACAGTTCTCCGTTTTACAACGGGGCCCCCTCGTCTCCTCACCTTAGGATCGGTAAAGTCGATTTCACGTTCAACGTGAACCCATCCAGTGGGACACCAGCAGGCGATATCTAATTTCTCAGACGCTACTTGCGTTTCATGGCTAACTGCGCTCTCTTCGCCGTTTCTGATCATCCGATTCAATTCGTCAATGACATCCTTGGTAGTAGCCCGTTCGTGGAAGCTCAAAGTACGATCCCTACCCTCGACTAGCAAAGGTGCTCTCGCCGGGCTTACCTACAAGATTGTACAAGTAGTTTCACAATACATCATCGCGCATCCTATTCGGATGAAAAGTAGTACGTACAACTGTGCTGGGCGTGGAAGACGTTGCCACCTCTTCATCTTCTTCAGGAACGGCGCCTAATTCCGAGGGTGTTACCGTAGTGTAAGCTACACCGCCGTTACATGGAACTGCGCTGACGATTCTTTCTTCTGGCGCTAAAGACGGTACTGGTATCTGATCCAGCAGATCATCGTTATTGCCTCCCTTATTAATATTATCCAAAATGCATGGTTCTTGATCGCTCGGAGATATTCCTGATTCGTTGCACATATCTCTGTACTCGTTTTTCCCAAAATCACCTTCTGCAATATTATAAATCGAAACGTTTCTTTTAATCGCTTCTTACGTCGCCGGAACCGCGTTCGTACGAGACAAAAGATTGGTACTCGATTTACCATCGTTCGACAAAGGAGTTAAACTGTGTTCCGTCGAATTACAAGGTATGTCCGCTCGATACATTTGTTGCTCAGCTATGAAGGACAGAACGCTTTGAAGGGCTTGCTCCCTGTCGGGGGGAGGTTTTCCACTTCTGGACGAAGTACTGGCGAGGCTCTTGGTGCTTTCGAACTTGACCAATCTGTAGAAATCTCTCGTAAAATCTGTCCCGATCGACGGCGAATCTGGGTCGTCGCTGCATCCGGAAAGAGCAGCGGACGACCTTTTGCTAGAACTTTCCAACATGCCATCCTCACTGCTCCATGACGCATTGGGGCTAGATGCGTATGGCCAAGGGCCAGTTGCTTTCGCGTCCATCAGCAGAGCAACCTGCAATTAATCGTCCGCGTTTAATCTATCTCCTTTCAATTCCTTCTCCTCTTCTCCTACTTCGAAAAGTTGAACATTTTCAAAGATCAGCTTACCAGTTCTCCACCTGCTCTATCGGCCAGATAACTGGCACCGTTCCACAGGCACTCGTTTGCGTCTTCTTCCAATTCGAGAGGATTGTGTTCCTTGATTGCGGGGAGCGCGGGTGTGGTAGTAACGACAGGCTCTTTCCACATAGTGTTTTCACTTTGCACCAGATCCTCCGTAGACAACGAGAAACTCCAGTCCTCTAGCTCGGATTTGTCGTACTCCAGTTCCAGAAGGTCTCGATGCTGCTGAGCACTCCTACTGTCGTCCAGTCTATAAAATAAATTTGACAACGGAGCTTCTCTTACTTCCCGATCATCGTGATCATTTTTCGATGTCCATTGGCGACAGATACGTTACCTCAGCCACTGCTGTACATATTCGGCATCCCAGCCCTCTTCCTCCACCAGCAATAAGGATGAGGATCCAACGGGGCTCGGAAGCTTGTATGGTGCAAAATTGGTGGTTGCGGATGCGGTGAGTTTGAGACAAAGGTGACTATCCGAGAAGCTTCGCATCACGTGCTGATAGGGTAGTAGATCTTTGGTCGGCGGATAGCTGTGTCTCGGGTTGATGCCAAGGGTGAGATTCAACGGCAAGAAGAGAACGTCAGGGTCTCCGGCATCAAGAGCCACGAGTCGAGCATCCGGTGACACGTCCGCCTCAGTTTCGTCCGTTGCCTCTTTGAGGTCCTCCAAGCCTCGGGCGGGTTCTTGCCGTGCTCCCTCACCCTGAACATCACTGGACATCGTCGAGTAGCCCTCGTCGCGATTTCCACTCTCGGGACTCTCGCTACCCTCCTCCTCCGATGGTTTTTGACCTGCGAGAATCAATCTTAATTGGACTGGTTGGCTTGCGAAGCTCCAAAAGAGAATGACAAAAACACCGTGCAGCAAAAGAAGTCACGTCGCGCGTATCTAATTACCTAGTGGTCTGTTTCGACGACACTTGGTTGCAGCCATCACTGGAATTTGTAAGTTTAGCGAGCGAGGCCTGGATAATGGCATCCAAGCAGGATCTAATCCAAGCGCCGCTACCAAAGCAGCGGGACCAGCTTCTAGAATACCTTGAATCAACTCGGTTGGACTTCCCGTAGTAGGACTTGCCGCTTGCGCTAATAATCCCGACAAAGCTCGGTTTTGACCCTCCAGCTCACGGATGCGCCTTTGCAGAGCTCCAATTTCCTCTCTGAGACTCTGTTTGTACATAATTCTTGCTTTAAGTATAGGACCAGGGTTAATCTTGAAAAAAGTGCAACTTAAAAAGCTTGCTGTTAGTTAGCGGGAATTAGCGGGAAGAAAAGAGTCGGATGTAATATGACAAGATATAGCGGGAAGCCAGCAAAAACCAAGTACCAGGGAGCAATTTTTAGGGGTAGAAAGTTCTTCCACCGACTTTTCGGTCCAATTCGGTCGGTCGGTCGATGTTGATGAAAAGACGAAAGGTACATCGAGGGTTGAAGGGAAAGAAAGAAAAGAGAGAGAGAGAGAAGGTGAGGGGAGACTGTAGGGGTAATGACAATGGTAAAGGTAATGAGAGAGAAAATGAGAGAGCATAGCAATGAACCTTTTGGGAAAGGAGTGCGCGGACCACCTGGTTGGCGACGTCGTCCAGGCACCGCTCGTACTGCCGACGTTGAGCATCGGCGTCGCGCGCCAGGGCAGCGTGTTCCGTTTCCAAGGTCGCCAATCGCGCGACCAAAGCTGCGTGCACTTCGCCCGCACATGCAGCCTCCAAGCCCCGCAACTGCCCGCGCATCGACTCGTTCTCCAACTGCAGCTTCGAGATTTGTGTTTGGTATTGGTGCACGCGAGCCTGCAATGCATCATCGTTCCTCCTTACGATCAAACTTCTCAATGTCTCTCCCTCGTCAAATCTCGTACAATTTATGCGCAAAGCCTCTCGCACACTCGTTTTACAACGGACTGGTCTAAAGCGTTTGGACGTCCGGTCGACGGGCAAAATGTTCATAGGCGCACACGGCAAGAGTGGCGAGGTATCAAAAGCTCCCCCCCCCCCCCCCCCCGCGAGTGGTCTCAGCTGGAGGTGTTTTACTCGAGAGTCACTCGAGCCTCGCGGCTCGAAAAGAACCTGAACCTGGACGCGCTTCGGCAATTCCAAGACAACCACCACACACCCCCGAGGAGAGAGACACAGCTGCACTTGTCAGCGGTGATATGCACTTTGGGGAAAATCGCATTGATATACGCGGTAAGAGTTAATATCGCGCGAGCTCCAGCGTGATATTAGCAGAAAGGCGTTTAACGTTAAATTAGGGTTGCAGACCTGTCGGAGACAGGGGTGCTAATAGAGGGTGCGTGTGTCTGATTTATAACAGTCGTGCTAGTCCGCCAGCCCTTGCTAATGTCCCCCCCCCGCCTCCCCCTACCAACCTTTTCTCCCTTTCCTCTATATCTGGCTCTGCCAAAAGGTGAAGGGAGTCAACGATTTTCTGTCATCCTCGCGAGTGAAAAAACTCCCGCCATTTTCTCCTTACAAATTTTCTCGCCACTCGATGACACCACCCCATCCCGCGCGTTTTGCACTCAACTTTATTGCTCGCGCGTACACCGCTAAGTGTGGCCATTAATTTTTTTCGAGGAACTCGCGGTCCTCCGGCGAAAAACAGGAAAAACCTTTAACGCGCGCAAACACCGAGGGACCGTGCGAAGCGACAGAGAGAACGAGAGAGAGAGAGAGAGAGAGAGAGAGAACGAACGTACAAACGATTCTCTCCTCGTTGAATAATGGGCGATTACTCGAAGAAAGCAAATGACTTAGTTTCGTATTTCGCCCGGGGTAATTTGTAGGGAGATAAAGCTCGGCTGGGAATCGCTTTTATATTCGTCAGATAGGGATTTTAGCTTCGGCGGATCGTCTCGTCATTTCGGATGTTTCGGCTTGCAATTTCCGGTCGGAGCATTAGCGCGCATGCGTAATACAGCAATAAAGAGAGGAGCGGTTGAACGGCAACGTTTACTGCCAGGCTTTATAGTGCGCTCGCTATCTCGTTCACGGACGGTTTGCTTCCAAAAGAGTCGTAGATTTCGCCGAGGGGTGCTGTTGCATCACTGGCCCCACGAAACACGCTTTATTATCGAGCAACGCTCGATCCCCCCCGTTGCTCGACTCCTCTCCGCAATACGCGCTTCCCGGGTGACACCCTCCTCTCTCTCTCTCTCTCTCTCTCTCTCTCCAAATCCACTATTCTACGAGCTTTTCTCTCCCTGACAGTTTTTAGCTCGACAGCGAACATCTTGTGGCTGCGCACGCAAAACTGTTATTTCGCATCGTCTGCGGGACCGCGCGAGATAAACATTTCATTTCCTCCGTATCGCACCCTCCGCACCCCCCCCCCCCCCCGGAGCACGGACGCGAGCACGAATGAGCCCACGCAATCTCACCCCTGTTCTCCGCGGCGATAATTAAAATTGGGGAAACCGCGAGCGGCCTCCACCCATCGACAAAATTATTTTGCCGCGGCTGATTGATTTGGGACACTACTACTCGCTGCGGGCTATAACGAACGAACGGGGGTGGGAGCGACGTCTTCTGGACCGTCGAGTAGCCGAGGTCGCGAAATCGTTCGATGGAGAAGTAATTCGCTTGATTTGCCGGTACGCGAGATTTATACGGCAAACGAATGAACGAATGGGTGCGCAGGGAGGAGGGTGCATTTCCTTCCTTCCAGCCCACGTGGACCAACTGCTGGAACGACCTCCACTCGAGTTTAGTCGCACATAAATCCTTTGCCGATATAGTTTAGGGTAGAGAGGCCAGTCGGTTGGAAGGAGTCGAGATATGATAAAGCCGCGTCGATCAGCTAAACGCGAACAGTATTATTGGATAAAGGGAGAGCCTCTTGCACGTGTGTGTGTGTGTCATCGCTCGGTGGTCGCCATAAAAAGTCCCGCCAATAAATATCTCTGGAGAGATCCGAGCGACTTCTCATCCGTCTGATTTGCCAGGAGAAGAGAAGAGAAGAGAAGAGAAGAGAAGAGAAGAGAAGAGAGTGTGCCGCTTCGCTATCGGATCTCGCTTATCGCCACTCTGCCGAGGGTGCAGTTACATTTTACGCCCCGATCCTCTTTCATTTTCCTCCTCCGACTCCCACGAATCATTGAATATGACACGCTTGACACGTGAACACGATCGGGGGATAAAAGTCTTTCTCTGCTACTTTCTCTCCAACCCCTTCCTCCCTCCCGCCCCAAACCCTTTCTCTCCTTCTCCTCGAGCATCGCGGAACTTCCGGTTTCGGAGTGTAAAAACCTCGAAGAGGACGCGCGCGGAAGTGATTGACCTACCTCGTAGGAGAGCGTCAGGGCTGTCTTCTCTTGCTTCAGCTGTTCGGCCTTTTGTTTTTGCTGCAACAGGCTTCGAGATGACTCCTCCATTCTGAAAGAGAAGCAATCGCTGTTGAATCAGTGAGTTTTCGCATTGCGGAATCGAAGCTCCCTCCCTCCCTCCCCCACTCCATCAGCGCGACAGGTGCCGCGTGCTGAATTAATAAGACAAATAATAAAGTATCCAACGCGCGGAGCTCTCTGGTACGGACCTCTTTGGTCGCACCGAGTGGTTTGACCTTGTATACTCAGCGACCCCTTGTTCGCAGACGGGATGGTTAATATTTGCGTTATCAGCGCGGCAGGATCTCTCAAGGAGTTTAAGAACTATACATCGTTGGAATTATTTATTCAGGAGGGCTGCAAAGTTTCGCCGAATCATTCGAATAGATCTCGTGGGAAGCGAAGGGTTCGAGGAGAAGCGGTACACCCTCTCCCCCGCATTCTTCGCGGCTTTCTCGGTAATGCGCCCGAAAAGAGGAGGAGAGGAGAGGAGAGGAGAGGAGCCGGGCAAGGCGCGAACAAGTTAACGAGCTTCGGAAAAATTCAAGCGTGTCGCATTGTAGGCTGAAAATTGCGTTTGCACCCCCCCCCCCCCCCGCCACTCCTGCCAACTAACGTGATTTTCCGTCGGTTGATTCGCGCACGTAACGCACACGACGGCGGCTGCCGCTGTGTCCTCTCCTTCTTCTTTTCCCGACAAATTTCTTCATGCGCAAGCTCCGCCGAGCTTAATGATCTGATTAGAGATGCGAGAGGGTCTCCGGCTTGAGATATGAAGCCGATTTAAGCTTTTCGAGGGAGAAGCCTCACCCTTCCAAGTGCCTGGCAACACCACCCTCCGGCCAACCTCACCCCGCGCGAGATATCCCTTGCCCCCGCTTATAACCCGCGCAAACTAACTTCCCGACAGTCACGAGCGACTAACTGGGACCAGCGGTCCGATTGTTGGCTACTTCTCTATTCTCTCTCTCTCTCTCTCTCTCTCTGGTTTTGAGATAACAAACTTCTCCGTGCAGTGGTCAAGCTCGCCGCATCGGAATACTGAACAGCGCATTGTCCAATCAACTCGAACTTTTCGCTGATCCGATAAAAAGAAACGCTAAAAAGAACCCGGTAGATTCCAACAACTATCCCTCTAATATTTCATCAGGATTTTCAAGGAGCCTCCCTTCGAACCTGGATACTCGCTCGCGGTTCATTAATTTCACTTTCACCTTGTGGATTCGCTCGCTCGGTTCTCGGGTTCTAATTGATTGCGCGCTCCCGCTTGATTCGATTGATAAGAGAGCAATCTGGAAAGTGGAAAGGATGAAAAGTTGAATGGGCGGAGGTAGGGGTGAAGGTGAAGGACCGACCGGGCTGGCGGGACGAATCGTCGGGGGGAGGAGGAAAGCGTCCCGACGGCAATTACTATTCCTCCGCAGGAATATCCTCCTCGCCCTTTCTCCTATGACTATCGCCATCCGGAACACGTGGCAGTTCCACGTGATTTACAACTATTGCCGCGCAAACTCGATTATAATGATTCAGGAGCATATTGCGCCGAATTACACGCGGGAGCGGCCTTTCATTAAACGATAATGATCTTTCGAGCACTCCGCCAGAACTTTTGGGAGAGCCGAAAGCGTTTTCTTAAGCTCGCCGCCGTCGGCCCCGCGGAATAATCACCAGCCCCCCGACGCTGCTAATCCGTTTTACGGCTAGCCGACGACAAACAGCTGCGGTTACCCGGGGTGCCTCGCTCCGAAATAAATTTTCACCGATTTATTTGGGCCCGTGCATCCACCGTTGATAACTCTCCACCACGCTGAAATTTAATGAAAAGCACCTCGCGTGAGCGAGCGAGCGAGCGAGCGAGCGGAAATCTCGCGCGTCGTTCCGCTGGAAAATCGCTGAAAAATCGACAAAATCCGAGCATCGCCCATTACCTCGCGCGATTTATCCGGCTTTTTTCCCATCGATATCCGCACGAGCGCGAGAAACGGCCTGATCGAAAACACCGCGATTGTCCTGGTTTCCCCTCGTTTCATCCCCCGAGGAAAATTGCGCGCGTGTACGAGGCGTTCGCGAGCTTAATCGCTTTATTCTTGGAGCGCGCGCGCGCGGAGAGGAAAAGTCTCTCCCCCTCGGTCGACTGTACTCGGAAATTCCAACTATTCCGGAAGTGGTACGTTCATCGCGAGATTCGAAGCGTCCGTTCGCGCGCGCGCGATCACCACCCTGTTTACATTTGTAATTTCTGTTTGCACACAGCGAAAGAAATAAAAGGTTGCGGAGCGTGGGCGCGGTGGTGAAATAGGCCGACGGTGGTGGTGGAGGGCTCAAGGAGAGCAACCGAGGGCTATTCGCGAGCAAATCCCGGCGCGAGGCAGGTCGGCCCCGCTGGCAAGTAATTGCTGTTTACACGTTAGATCGTAGGTAAACGATAGAGGAGCGCGGTTCACGCAGGCGTGTGCACCGAGTAAACCGAGAACAGCGCGAAGCGCGTATCCCCGAATATATTATCGAATCGCGTGGGGCGTTAGGGTGTTAAGCCGGCAGTGCCGTGCCTTTGTGTACCGGTGCCATTATCATATGGAAATTGTTACGAGCGGGAGAGACCCATGGCCTCTCCACGTGCTGCCACGCCACGCGAGACTCTTTAATGCCACGTCGTCACGACACTTTGAAATTTTTCGCCCTGCCTCTCGTCCGACCCGCCGCCTCCCTCCTCGAGCCCTTAACGCAAAGCCACTTTTATCCGTGCAAATAACTCAAGGCTGACGGCCGTAATTAAGCATTCTGTCGGTACGGAGGAAATACATGTTAATAGTGGCCAAGAATAATGGCCTACTAATGTCGTTTCAGCGTAGATTGCTTTAATGAAAACGCCACTTCCTCCGGTTGATTCCTTTATCTGCTCTACTTAACCCCCACCCCCTCCACTTTCCACTCGCCTACGACACATGTCCCTTCGTACCTTGAGATTCCCTCTCAACGGACAATAACGCCGCGCACCACCAGTCGAATCGCTGGAAATTTCCTGAGGAGAGAAAGGGAGGAATTTCCTTTCTCTCTCGGTGATTTCGGTAGAAGGGTGGTGGAGGAGGAGGAGGAGGAGGGGCTGCAAGGAAGGAAGGAATCGCGTTATTTGTTCTCGACTAGTTTCGCCAGTAGGTAAAAAGAGGGTATCGCGTTTTACCGGCTGGAATGGACGGCGTGCACGAGTCGAGTCGATTTTCTACTGGAAATTGAGGCGAACGTATGGCGTTGTGCCGCTGCTGCTGCTGCTGCTGCTGCGTTGTTGTGTGCGCCGGGTACACACACACGGCACCTTTTTCGTAGAAGCCAACAGTTAAGTTCGGCTGCATGCGATTCGACTGCGACACGATAATCGATGATTTAGTGGAGGCGGTCCCGCTGCCGTGCCGGTCACGCATGCACCTGGCAAAAAACGATCTCCTCCTCGAGCGCCAGGAAGTGGCCGTAATATTTCTTAAACGCGCGGCATACCGCCGCGGTTTCTTGAACCGCGACGATCGAACCGGGACGAGTCGAACGAACGACGGAGGAGCAAATGACACGGGATATCGTTTCCATCCTGGTGGTGGTGGTGATGGTGGTTGTGGTCGATGCTATCACAACGGTGGATAACGATCGTCGCGACGGGACAACGCGCGGGGGAGCGTGTTGCTGGCTCTCGTTGAGACTCCGTTTATCGCGCGAAAGCACTTTTTTTTTTTTTTTTTCATTGGAATGCTTATCACATTCGTTCCGGTCTGTACGTCGTTTCCCGATGCCTCGTTTCGCTCTTTTGCCAAAAGGGGGGAGAAATTGGTCCGCGGCGAGTCCGAATCCGAGTGGAGTCGAGAGGGGAAGGAGATTGGAAACGACAGCGGTCGCTGGAGAACCGATCGGCTGGGGCAACTCTTGACTCGCGCTACTCGACTCAATTCATTTGGCTCCGTTGGTTTTACGAGTGCTGGCAGGAGCCCCGGCTCCTGCAATTTCTTGCATTAGCCAGATACGGGGCACCGTTAATTACGCGTTTTATGGGGAGCAAGGCCACTCTCCATCTGTCTCGCTTTACAGCCCGTTTCGCGTAAACATGTCGCTTCCAGGCTGCCTCTTACCGTTCCCCAATGATTTATCCCCGAGCGAGCCTCCCGAGGACCAATCGAGATCAGAGGAGACGCGGCTCTCGTAAATTTTCCTCGGAGTGGATCTCGAGTGCGCTCTCCATTCGAGTGAAACAACCCACTAAAAAGGCGAACCGATAAACAGTTTCTCAAAGAGAAAAGAAGAAGCAGCAGCCGTTTCTAGTCGCGATCCCTTTGAAGATCCATGCGCGTGCGGGTTTCTCTCTCTCTCTCTCTCTCTCTCTCTCTCTCTCTCTCTCTCTCTCTTACATTACCAAAATCATCGCTGAAGTAATCCTGTCAGTGACGGATTAGCAAAATGTCGTGCACGCGTAAACTTCCTACCTATACGGCTCTCGTCGTCATCCTCTCCTAATTGGACGACGGCGCTCGTCAAGATCGACCAGGCGAAAAAATAGCAAGAACGTTTTGTCGAGGTCCTCGGAGAGGAACCACCGTGTAATTAGAGACCTTTACCCCTATCGCATGCGAGAGAGAGAGAGAGAGAGAGAGAGAGAGAATATGGCGCGAGTGGCTTCTAATTTCGACTGAACTTTATCCCGGTGTTATCGAGGATATCGTGGAACTCTAATTTACGATTGAAGCCCCCTGAAATTTGCCGATCGCGAGAGATAACCTTTGGACGGTTTCAGCGAGAATGATCACGACCCTGTAACGAGAGCTTTCGCCAAAAGGAAAATGCGGGAGGAAGTCGGGGGAGAGGGGTCTCGGCCCTTTGATGAATTGATAGCGGAGTTTCCGGTGAAATCCCAGAAATGCCGCTGCGATAAGGCTCATTTCCACTTATTTCCTTTGGTACATATTATCCACCTAATTACTATTCCCTTTACCACTCTGTAATAAGCACGTCGTGAAAATGAATCTCTTAAATTCCCCGCAACTTTTAATTTGATCCAAGTGCTTACTTTGTTTCGCGATTTTAATAAAAACCTCGGGAATTATATTACAATTCACCGTGGAGCTAACGAGGGTAGAAAAGGCCAGAAAAAACTAGAGATCACACTACACTCTTTAGCCTTGTGTGCAGAGAATTTCGTGAGAATTATAATAAATGTCTACGCGGGAGAGGAGAGAGGAGAGGAGAAACGACCGGGGAAAATACAAACCAAAACTTTTTCTTTTCTCCCGTGGATAACCGGGGAGGAGGGGAGATGGAAAATACTCGTATACAGCGTTACGTTGCTATTTCAATGCTATTTACAATAGAGTTTTGCCAATTCACCGTAGAGTCAATAATGGCGAAAATTCCAAGAGTCCTCCGCGCTATGTTTGCTATTTGACGAAACAACTAGTTCGGGTAGGTAGGTTTTCCCTGTTTCCTCTATCGTTTTTTAACTTTTTCGAGAAGGACTCGTGTTTTCGGCTGTGACAGACGGACGGAGTTTTTTTTTAACGCACAGGGAACAACACAAACAGTTGCTGCGGCAGGAGGAAAAAATCGTACGGAGGCGCGGGAGAAGCGTATCGAACTCGGCGCGCGAAACACTCAATTAAAGAAGGCCTTTGTGCGTTTCGGCGATTTAATCCCGCTGTACGCGAAAGGAATTAAAAATGCCTCGCTCGCGCGTAGGAGGTGCGGCGGTTTTTTACGAGTAGCCCGGAACGAGCGTTATTTTTACGCGAGCGGACGCGAAATTGAATTTCCCCCTTTTTGCGCGCGGGCCCCATTAAGCACACGTAGGAACAATGGCTGCTAAATAGCGGAGGAGAGGAGAAATAAAGTGAAGGAGAAAAGAGGAGGAGGAGGAGGAGGCGGAGGGAGTTCGGGGCTTGGGGACGCTTAGCGGTATATTAAGCGGCTCCTGCAGCTGTTGCAGCCAGGACTGCACGTTATTTCGCCGATATGGCCGGGCATTTTCGTCGGACCATCAAAAATTACTCAGGCCAGCCGACAAATTCCACATGAATGAGCTACGCGCTAAAAATTCCTTCTTCCAAGAGAATCGCGAAGCGGAGGGGCGGCCCACCCGCCCTTTTTCTTTTCGCCCAGGCGAATTTCACGGACCGAGAGACAATTGTACCCCCTCCGGCAATTAGCGAGCTGCCCCCCTCCCCCCGATGATATTTCCGGAGAATCTCGCGAGCAATTCGAAGCGTCGCCATTCCGCGTCTGCCGATCTTCCCTCGGGGATGATGACACTGCCGGGGGTTGAGAAGAGACATCGGAGGCAAACGTCGGATCTCCGAGGGCCGGGCACGAAGCTTGTTCAAATAGCGAAAGACAATTCCTGATTGGCTGTTTGACAGGTTTGGCTTGAATCGAGGTGCAGCATTGCGGAGAGACAGGCAATCGAGTAAGGTTGATGGTGGACATTGAACGCAAGCCGGGAGAATGTTGGGACAAGGGGCAGGGGGCTGTCAGGTGAGCAGCGGCAGTTTGCGGAGGGGCGGGAGAGCGGGGACAGGGAGATGGCCAGGGAGGAAGGAAGAGGAGGGTGAGGGTGAGGTTGAGGGTTCGGTGAGGGATGGACGAACGTGCCACGGCGACCGGCATGATTATTCATTCACGGTGGAAACAGTCACGTCAGCGTTTCCGGTCTCTTGTAATGCGTCATGTCGCGTTATGCGCCTGTAAAACAAGGATATCGGTTTGCTGTTGTACGCGATCATCCTGAGCATCCTACTCCGCGGCTTGTCGGACATTGCTCTCCCAGCGGTTTACGCGCGAGACCGGAGATACCTGGGGCTATTGCTCGCCATCAGCGAGATCCTCCGCCACCCGTGGTATCGATCCACGGAATCTCTTGTCCGGAGGAACAATGTCTCTCCTCCCTTGCGCGACAATCGCAATTGCGCGAATCTAGTTTGTCCGAGCAGAAGCGAACGGCTCCTCAGCCCCGTCCTTGCCACTACCACCCCACCGTCGGCGACTCGCCTCATGACGGAAGCGTTAACTATGCCAGAGGGATGACAATCGCGGGAGATGCTCGTGCCGGCAGTTAAGGCGCACCTGCATCCCAAGTCGATTCCCCGAGACGTTTCTCGGATCGTCCAAATTCGTACTTGATAAATACTCGGTTGTTCGTCGAAGGGGGAGGGAGGAGTACGGGCGACATCCACCGAAGACGTATAACCACCAGCCCGGGAGCCACCGCCTAATTTTGTCCCACGGCATCTAGCATATTAATTTAGTCGAGGCTAATACGTCGGACATTGCTGTCTAACGAGTTTCAGCCGCAACAGATGGTCCGTCTCTCTAATCCCGATAAGCCGACCGTGGAAAAGTTGATCCTACGTCAAGGGGATATCGCTCTCTGGTGGTTACACCTCGTCTGTTACCAAGGGTGTCCATTCTCTCCGTCTCTCGTTTTCCGCTTGCGGAACTTCGGTCTTCTCCAGTTTCCGCGAAAATCGAATTATCCCCATCGCGAGAGGCGAAACGAGCGAAACCAACGGAATTCCGTAAGAATCTCTCTGATCTTTCTTCGTCTTGGAGAGTGGCTGCAACGCGCGTATTCCTCCCTCCCCTCCCGTCCCAACCCTGTCCGTGTAGTTCGTAGGTTCGAGGGTCTTTTACGGCATCTCACTTAAATCCGTTTACGCGTAATAAATAAAGCGTAAACGCGTATCCATGAAATTTTACTTTTACTGGATGTTCGAACGTTATCAAGGCCATAGCTCAATCGTGTGGAGCTTTCGCCGATCGACGAGAGGCCATTCCGGTGCGTTGTTTCCTGCTGCTGCTGCTGCTGCTGCTACGCTCGACCTTTTGTGCGTGGCTGAACGGATCAACGGAGAGATTGCCAAGGTATCGATCGGACGACCGGGCGATCGATAACGATCGCTCTCCGCCAGTTTCCGCTACGAGTCGATAACGTCACGCGGCGACTGTTATTACATCTGGTGGCGGCACAGCTACCAGCGGAAATCGCACTCGCATACAGAACTGCAATAATGGCAACGTTCTCGTCGAATCTTCCCTCCCCGACATTCGCCTTCCTCCCCCGCCGCTCCTCCGAAACATCCTGTTTATTACTGGGATTTTGGCGAGCGAACGGCTATTTTATAGCAACTTCGATAGAATCCTCCTCCCTTTCGCAGAGTCGCGACGGCTTTCGAAAAAATAGTAAAATATAGCAAAGATAGGGGTTAGAGTAGAAAAAGAGAAATAGAGAGAAGGAACAGGAGTGGAAGAGTGGAATCGGGCAAACTTTATGGGATTTCGGGCAAAAATGTGAAAGAAGCACTCTCTTCGGTGCGTTGTTTTTCGTGTTCGCTTAGGAAGATCCGGGGAGAGTGGGGACGGCCGATCAATCTGTTCGTATTTACTGGAAAGTCGATAACCTGGCATGACGGTCGCGTCTGGCTATATAGCAGTGGAAATCACACTCTGTGCAGAAAGGAAGGAAGGAAGGTGGGTAGGCGGGCAGCGGGAAGGCAGGCAGGCAGGCAGAGTGGCAATAACGGGCAGGGTCCCTCGGATCTCGCGCGTTCCCCGTTCGCCATCCCTAAAATCCTGTCGCTACGCATCATACAGATACACCTATGTCACTTTATTGGCCGCTTAAACAGATTTATACGACGCGGATACGAAGAAATACAGCCACTAGCACTGAACTTATTGCCAGCAGCCAGTTTTACAGCTGGGCTATACGCGGATAAAGTATTGTCGACGTCGACCTCGACGTCGACGCGAACCGACGTAGAGTAGCCGCTTTCTTTATTTGCTGTCCCCCCGCGCACCAGAGACAGCGAAAACATTCCACGAGAGACTATTTTCCATAAACTGGATAAGAGTCGTCGTCCCGTGTTTCTCGCGAGAGGGAGGAGAGACCTCGACTTTGAGACTGTCGCCGCGTTGTCGTCGCGCGCGCGCGCGCGACTCCTCCCGCGAAATTCGCTCGTCCATTCGCAGGAATCCGTGCGTTTACGGGGAATTAACGGTGATCTCGACGTGGCGTTTCTTCGTTATCGTCAATAACGAGCGAAACGACACTTTTCGAGCGGACTCTTTCGGATAAGCTCGATCTCCTTTAGATTAACGTCGGACGGCGGCGAGTTGGCCCGCAGTGGAGTCCCGACGCGGCGCGGCGCGTTCGCTCCGCGAGATAAAAATTTTTATCCCGCTAGGAAGACCCGGCCGGAGGAGAATGTAATTGAGATCGGCCGCTCGGATTGTGGCTAATGGAATTGCTAGGCCGGAAGCCGAGGCTTCGTTCCGCTCTCATCGGATAAAGCATCGCGCGCGCGCGCGCGGGCGGCCAATGCAGCTCTGCCTCTTTAAAGATCATAATGGAAGAACGTGGATTAGTCGCTCGGTTAAATTGAACAAATTCCACCGCTACTCGCGCGAGTACACGCGATGGTCATCGCCAGACTCGGAAGGTCGAGGCGCTTTTTCTCGAAAACTCGCCGAGGACTCTTCGAACCCTTGATTAACCGGGGACTAGGGAAAATTTGTGGTGGATGGTGGAATATCATCTCTCACTATTTCTCTCTCTCTCTCTCTCTCTCTCTCTCTCCAGAAGATGATTGAATCGTAGTAAGCGCAACCGTGCAACACCGCTATTATCATGCTAATCGCGCATGCACGGTAGCTTCGACTCGACGAAACTCACCGACAGAAATAATTCCACAGGCAGGCAGGCAGGCAGGCAGGCGAGAGACTCTCGTTTGCCGAAAAGAAAAGAATTTTCAAGAGGCCCCCACGCATTTTAATGGCAGCGCGACGCCTGTAAATTCTTCTTCGCGCCTCATAATCCGGAACCCCTGAAATTCTTCCACGTACGTGCGCACGTACACACGCGCTCGTGCGTAATTCGAATGTTGCTGGAAGACGAGTGTTTCCACGTTGCGAGGCGCGAGAGGGAGAAGGGGAGAAGGGATCGATTTCTCATCGATTTTTATTTTTGGAGAGGAAAAGCGTCGGGAGACGCGTGGCGGTCGTTCGCGCGCACGTGTCCTCGTGCCCTCGTGAGAACGCGGGATGCTCTTGGGTCACCCCCTCACCGACAGGATCGTGACAGATATCGCGCGGTGCGGAGGGAGAGGAAGCGGTCGGAAGTCACGGAGGGACGCAGCTAGACGCACAAAGTCGTAAAGTGCCTGGACTCCCGGTGAAGCAGCGGCGTCTTCGCCGGTCGCACCGATGCTAATAAATCGAATCTAGCTGGAAAGTCACTCGGCGCGCGTATAACGTCGACGATATACGGCCGAGCACTCGCGCAAATTCTGATTTACGCGACGACAAGTGCGCCGAATTCGATGAAGTCGAATTGGGTCGTGCGGAGTTCCAACGTGGGAGGAGTTGTGTTTTCCATCGCGAGCGAGCAACTCTACGCGCCAACTTCCTGGCTGGACGCCAGAGAGGAGAAAAAAAAAGGACTAAACTAAATGGGGTGGATCTCGTTCGTTGTCATCGACGTGCGCGCGCGCGCGCGCGTTTCCCGCCGTTTTTATTATTACACGCCCGGAAAGCTTTCCACTCGGCGCCGATTCGCTATCGACGGATGGCAAGATAGCTATTTAGGGCAATTCAATATTTTCACGACTGATAAAGCTCTCCGCGGGCTTTATGCGGATAAGCATCGTATTTTTCTTATCGCTTCCCTCCGCTTGATGGCCGAAGGCCGCGGACCGGCAAATTCCTTGCTGTGCGGGTATTATCGCCCAGCGATATCGACGTCGCGCATCGGTATTGATGATTCAACGTGGAACCGGCAGCTTTTATTGCGTGGGAATGCGCCACGTCGAGAGCTTTCTAACACGTGGAGTGGGGTGGCAAAGGCCCCAGCACTTCCCTCCCGCACCCCCAAAAACTTTGCGCGAATCCATTGGAAGGATCGTCGACTGACCGCGACTTCGGTTCCTTCGAGTGTCGCCCGTGTCGTGACTTTGCTCGATGACTCTGCTCACCTGGCCAACTCTCGCTGTAGATGGTGCACCCTGGAGCGAGATCTCTCGGCTTCTGCTGTGGCCTCCCGGACCCGAACTTCCGCTTCCATTCGTTGTCGACGTTCGCGCTCCACATCTCGCTGCGTGGCTTCCCTCTGTAACAATCGATAAACACTTGTCTGAGATGTCGTTGATTTTTCTCCTGCGGAAGAATTCGCCAGGGATTGCGATCCGAATCTCTCTTCGGAGAGGTGCTGTTTTTATCGCGATCGGGTCAGAGCTTCGCGCTCTTCACCCTTTGACGAACGTAATTTTTTATTTTTCATCCGTCACACCGGATCCATCGGGACTCTCTCCTTCCGTCGGAGATTCTCGTCATCGATTACGCGAGAGCTCGTTCCGCGCGCGCGTTGCTGCTGCCGCTACCGCGTCGCTCGTCACTCTCGTCGCTCTTTAATTCACTTCGGTTTTTTAGCTTATCGCCAGTCACCGCTCGAAGGATGGGGAGGGGTGCGAAACTCTCATAAAAGAGATCCTCGCGACACGCGTCGTTCCTCATCCAGTTAATTTAATAAGGTGCTTTATAATTAACGCGCGTGCTGTTTTCGCGAGAAATTTCCATAGAGAGCCACAGAGCCGCGTGTCTCGCTGTAGTAACTCGCGTTTTTGACAGGCTGCAACTGCGCCATTTAATAAGAGCCCCGCAGCTCCCTAATGAAAACTGGCTCCGCTCGCAACTCCAACCGAAGGCAAGTACTGTCGAAACTTTAGCCTGGCAGATCAGCGTTCTTCCCCTAACGGGAATCCGATCGTAAATAGGAAACATTTCCTTAACGGTTAGGCATCCTCCGAGCTTTATTTAGTCGTTAAACTCCTTTACGATTCATCTCGCGTCTCGCCAAGATTTTCGGCTCCAATAAACTTGGCCGTTCCCGCATTGGAGAGTTCAATCGATTCAGGGAAATGCGACAAGGATGACGTAAGTGCTCTGGAACTGTGAAACACCGGCATTCGCGCAGTGGCCTTGTGGTACTGTCGTGGCCGGTGGGAACGGAACGATCGATAGATTTTTTTTCCTCCCGAGTGTCGCGAGTGAAAACGCACAGTGGCTACCGCCGAGAGACAAGATGGACCGACGACCGCGGGGAGCCCTCGGGAGCGAGCGGACGGGAGTTTATCCATCCTTGGCCAGATTTTTAATTAAGATCGGCAAGCTTTCGGTGAGATTGCAAGCTCGACTCTCCGCGAGCTCTGCCGATTTATAGCCGGTAGCAGCGATAGGCAACGGTCGCAGGGTTAAATCGTGTGAAATACGGCTTTCGCCACATTGGAGCAACGCAATTATTGATGGCGGCGACACGGAGGAAGGGAGAGGGGACGAGAGGCGGGGGAACGGAGGTTAGCAGCGAGTCGAGTTCGAATCGAAAGGGTGCAATCAATGTAGCGTGCAACGCTTCGATTTAAATTCATGAATAATTCCCCCCCCCCTCCCCCTCGCCCTACAAAGTCGATGAACAGAGTGGCACGATCTTCCTTTTTCACAAACTTTAATCAACAAACTCTCCTCCGGCATCGCGATATTTCTATCTCCGCTTTTTATGATCCTTCGTTTCGCACGCGAAACGTCAGCTTATTCATCCAAGCCAGCCAATTTCATATCGAACTCCACTCTGCAGGAGAGAGAGAGAGAGAGAGAGAGAGTAAAAGTAACAAACGTCTTTTCAACGCGAAACTGGAGCGAAGTAAATTTTTCTTCCCTTCCCTCCCCCCTGCCCCTTACTCCAATCTTTCCAGCCCTTCTTTCTGCTTTCATCGCGTTTCCGTAGCATTGCTTTTGTGCAAAGATCCCGTTAGTAGATTTCTCGATTTCTAATAGCATTAGCCTTATTCGCAGATTTGCACCGGCGATCCCATATATTCTGTGGACAGGGGTCCGGTGGATTTCGTCGAAGGTTCGATCGGTCGGAAAAATCGGATTTATACCCGAGGAGCTGCCGCTGTCGCTGCCGCCTCTGCTAGCGGCGATGGCGATACGGGGGTGGAGAACCACTGTGTCCGGATTCGAAGAGAATTAACGTAGAAGGACGTTAGGAGTCGATGCATGTAGGATGGAACCAGGTGAAAGGGGATATCGAGGAATACAATCTAGTAAAAGCCGACTGACCACTGCTGGGGTAGCTAGGGGGTGGGAGAGAGGTTTAAGGATGGCCAGTGTGGATTTATGGCTACCTTAAATCCTAACGAAAGTGTCTCGTATCCCCCTCTCCCCTGGACTCTCCATACTCTCTTTAGTTGCTGGCTGCACCCCCTTTCCAACCCTCTCCATATTCTCCTATAGCCCACACAGTTGCTCTTTGTTACGGGCCAGCCCTCTGTCTGCTTGTCTGCTCGTCCGTCCGTCTGTCCTTTACTCTCACTTTCCAGCGAGTCTCATCCCTCGGTTCTACCCTCCATCCACTTTTCTCCCTAGGACTTTTGCAACGCCATCTACGAGAATTCCACCCCTGCAAAAGCAACGTATTCAGCAACGTTATTCTGTCCGCCAGTAATGCGATATCTATTCCATCTCTTTTTATACTCGCTTCGGCTCTCTCTCTCTCTCTCTCTCTCTCTCTCTCTCTCCGTCCTTCTTTTCAAGTCTTACGAGTGGACTAGCTGCACTCGCGCAATTTTCAGACGTGCGCGAGAAAGTGGGATTTTTATAGCTAGTCCTCAAGACGCACTGCGGACTTTTGCCGTTTCGCCAAGAGGAGGACGCGATCGCATTAATCTCTAAGCTCCGAATCTCTGACGGGGGCTGTCTCTCCCCTCTCTCTCACTCTCTCTCTCTCTCTTGACGAACTTGTCACGGCCCTCCACGGGCGTCTCCGAAATTCGACGCCGTCGCTGGACGATTAACGGCGACGGTGGCAGCGACGGCGATGCTATTAATTCGCCAACGACTCGCGCGCATCGATCCAGCAAAGTAATTTACTCGAGCAACATAAAAGTGTCAGGGGAAACCCAACGGGGATTTTTGCAAATGTAAATTTCGCGAGGTTTCGGAGAGATCGCGCTGCTTTATTTCCTTTTTCGCGCACACCAATTGCATTGGAAAGCAGCCAAATGTTATCGAGAATCGTTCCGGCTAGTTCGTTAAGCACCATCGGTAAATAATGGCCGCCGTTTCTATTCCACGTACGTAGCAGAGAGCGGGCAACGCTATGCAACGCAACGCAACGCAACGCAACGACGTTCTATCTCTCTCTTTCTGGCGCGCGCGCGCAAAAAAAAAAAAAAAATCCAAAAAAAAAAAAAAAAAGCTCGGAAAAATTCCACAGCCCGGGGATATACAAACAACGAGGTTGGACAGTTTTATCGTTTCAGATACAACGATGCGGTGGCTTTGTTGTCCGGAATTCAACGCCGGAACTTCCGGCGCCTGCGCCAAGTTGCCGGATTCCTTAATCGATTCATTTTTTAAACGAGCAAACTTTCTTTCCAGCCACGAACTGTAAAACTCCCCGCCGGGGTTGAAACGACAGCGAGTGGGGCAGGGTGGGCACTCGATAAAGGATCGGGGATACCTCGACGCGTCGTCCCTCGCCATTTGCAATTCAGCCCGAAGTTTGCGAGCGTCGCGAATTCTCACGGATCGAGCGTTATCTCGCTCTTATCATCAAACGTGACCAACTTCCCACCGGATGTCGGCGCCGTCCAGTAGTGAAATCCGCCGACGAGCCGACGACATTCTCCAGTGTCGCATCTTGATTTTTTCCTTCTTCTGCCGGTTGGATCGTTTCCGCGAAATCTCTCTCCCCCGCTCTCCGTGGCGTTTGCGAGCAAACCCCACGAGATCCGTCCTAACGGCGCTATCCCCGGTACTAGGTTCAACCCCTAAGCCCGCCGACCGCGTGCCGCGCGCGACGAGAGGGTGAGTTTCGCCGGGAACCGTGAAAATCTCGATCGACGGCGAATAATTTTCATCGAGTCTCGTCCATCGTGGTTCGGTGGAGCATCTCTCGCTAATCGCTTCGTCGGCGAAGGCCTCGAACGGTCCCAGGGGTCCCCTCGCGGATATCCGTATGGTGTTCCGAGTCCATCTGTGGCTCGCCGAGTGCGCGCACCCCCGCCCCGAGTTCCGTCTCGCGTGCGATTCAGGACACGTGCAGCCGGGCAAGAAGCTCGGCGGAGCTTTTGCTCGAGCAATCATGGTCCGCCGAGAACGGCAAATAATGAACGAACCTCGAAATCCGAGAATAATCTCGCCTAACCTGCGCCCCCCCCCCACCTCGACCCTCCACCCCGGAATGCTGCGCTCTCGAATAATTTGGCCAAATATTCGACGGAGACTCGCGCGTCCACGCGGTGACTTTTCCATCCGGTATCGATCTCGCGCCGACCTTTGACCTCGTCTCGAGAGAAATCGAGCGAGGGGTAGTTTTTCGGGAGGCGAAATGAGCTCGGGGTTAAAACGAGTGTGTGTGTTTTTTTTTGCAGTCGCGGTATAATCGTCTCGTAAATAATTTCAAACGCGAATAATTGTAGCGCGGGCCAAAAACGAGGCTCGTGCACGCGAGCTGCCAAAGCGGAATAAATTACAGGTCTGCGCGTCGGACATCCATCATCGGACCTGATGAATTAGAAAACAGACTGATCCGCGCGCGGTTTCGGCTGCGCGGGGCGATATATGGCGCTAATAAAAAGCAGGAAAGGCTTCGCTGCGGATTTTTACGGCGCGGGCTGCAAGATTTATCGCGAGTCTGTAGTTGCGAATGGTGTCGAGAGGATCGGAGGCACGTGACCCAGCTATCAATCCGCCGTCCGAAGCTGAGGAACATTTACACGCCCACGCAGACCCAGTCGGGAGAAGAAGAAACGGAAAACCCTTACTCTCCTTCCGAGTGGCAAGAAAAATTACCTGTTACCACCACCGACGGCACCCCGCCGACACCCCTCGTTCTCTCCCAACTTTGCATTCTTACCCTCCGCTACGTTAAAAAACCACAACTCCGTGGTGGTAGCGCTACGCGAATCCCACCATAAATCCATAACCAACTATCAAATTCACCTCCGATCGTTTTATTCGAGGAGAGGATCTCTCTCTCTCCCTCGAGAGAGAGAGAGAGAGAGAGAGAGAGAGAGTTTGCGTATACTCACGTACACGGTGTTAATGGAGAGGACGTATTTACGATAAGATCGCATTGCTCTCCGAGAAGAAATTCACTCGCGCATCTTGTCCTGAGAAAATGAGAGGGATGAGAATGAGAAGGGTGAGAAGAGGAAACGTCGAAATTCCTAGGTCTAGTTAGCTGGGGTAGAGAACTCGAACCCCGGCACACATATCAGCGGCGCGCGATAAGAAGATATTGTCGGAGAGAGTTAGATGGAGGGAGCTGCTGCTATGCGCTTGAATACGCCAGACTTATGGCGTCTACACGCGGAGCGGTCAAAGGGTTTGCGTGACTTGGCCGTAAATTCCTTTCCTCGTTCGAGAAGAGCAAATTCGCGATACGTCCTATCGCCAGTGACGTTATTGTTAGACTAAGTGCAAAGTATCTCAGCTTGCATATATTACTTTGTTTTATAGTCTCTCGCATGACGATGGACGACGACCACCAGAAACCTCGCTTTACTCCCAAAGATTAGCTTTTATTAATTAACGTTTTCTTCCACCATTCGAGAAACTCGCGCTTACGCGAGTATTATTTTCTCTCGCATATCGCAACGTTTTCATCTCTCTCCGCTGCTTCGCGTTCTTCACTATTTGTCCCCAATTGCTCTTTCGCCGCTCAAAGAGATGGAATTGAGAAAAAAGCGACTATGATCGTGAAATGTATTGACGTATCGGTGGTTAAGCTCCGCTTTGATATCCCAATCGGATTGCGATGCCAGTGTCCAATCCTCCCTGCCCCCTCTTCGCCCCGCAAAGGAACTTTGATGTTTTATTAAAAAGCAAACCTGTTGAAGGAGCTTATTTATCCAAGCTTCCTTAAAAGTTTCTTACGTATTCAAGGAGCTAATATAAGAAAAAAGTCCCTCCTCTCTCTCTCTCTCTCTCTCTCTCTCTCTCGCTCTTTCTTTGAAGTGCTCCAAACATCGGCTTAATATTCAGGGAAAGCTCGGAATTACGCGCTACTGGAATCTTTTCTCTTTCCTACTTTTTCCTGGCCTTTTCTCTCTCTCTCTCTCTCTCTCTCTCTCTCTCTCTCTCTCTTGTCTCTCCTGCATTCTCATCCGTCGTTTTCATTTTATTTAATGATACGCTAGCGGATGTTTTATTATCCGAGCGCGTGCGCACTTCGAGCGGAGACGAGAGAGTAATATTTATCGAATACCGGGAATTACATTCTCGTTGGAGGATTTACGTGGTTGCGTAGGGCGGAGGATGCAGCTGCATCAACAACACACAAGCGCGACGGGAGTTGAGAGAGAGAGAGGAATAAAATAATTCGTCTGGTGCATTTCTCGTAATGCGAGAGAGGCAAAAGGGCAGTGGAGTTTCATAAGGTAGGAAGGATGGAAATCCGCCGAGTGTTTACACGCGTCCACTCGGCCGAGGTACACCCGTGTGAAAATTCTCGTTGCAGCTGCAATAACAGGCCCATAATGCGATGGCAGCATTATCGAGTGACCCCTCACACGTGCGTGGTGGCCGTGCGCTGCAGGACGGGTATGTAGATTCGCATAAACTTAAATGACTCATTATGCTAGTGTAAACTAAACGCATGCACCGTTGCATGCATTAAAATCTCCTATCTTTCCTCCCCTTTGCTTTCCTCCCTCCGGCCTCTCCAACCTTCGCGCCACCCTCGGCTCCCCCGCCTCTTGCTTGCACTATAAACAATTCAGCGCGAAATGCTCCGAGTCAAAATTCCGGATGAAAACACCCTGACTTACGATAATATCAATTTTTATCGCGATATTATTCATAGCCCCGTCGATATAAATAAAGTTTAGCCGGAAACGCCGTTTGGCTCTCGAATACGGAGAAAAAGGATAAAGTAGGAGAAAACCCGCGATGATTTACGAAGATAATAAAATCCACGGGAGAAACGGAGAGGGGATGGGACACTCCCGCATAAATGCTGGAAATTAATTGTTTACCAGCGGAGAATCGTGCGCGCGCGCGCGCGCGTGTGTTCGGTTCCATTATATTCGGTCGGTTCAGGTGTCGGCGAATCCTGGACTCGTAAGAATTTCATCGAGACCTGCATCTTTCATGGATACGGGAGAGAGAGAGAGAGAGCAGCGATGTGGCAAGTGGAAAAGGAAGAGGAGAAGGAGCAGGGTGGTGAGTCCCGGAGCAGAGGGTGTTCCGGGAGTTGCCGAATCCCAGCTGCGCGCGGACTCGCTCGTGGAGTCCTGACAGTTCCGTTTACGCGTGCATCTTTCGTGCCGCTCGGCATTAGCGTCGCCATTACGTTATTTAGAGGTGCTTGCTCGGCGATTTACGATCGGCGAGATCGCCGATAGCGACTGCGTTTCGGGGACGAGGCGGCTCGTTACGCGGAAGTGCGTATATTATAAGCGCCGAGCGCTTTATGCACCGCTGAATTATATCGGGCGTTAAACCTCGCCGGTTCTGTTATCGCGCCGTCACCGCCGCTGCAACGCCGCGACGATTGTTAGTCTTTGAAAAGCTCGATAACCGCACTCGAAAGCTCGCCGTACGCTGCTAAAGCTGGCTGCTTGATTGACGGCAGATCGTCCAGATAAATTCGATACTGAAAATTAACGGCGGCCACACATATACACACACACACACACACATGATGCCCATTCTCTCGATTTTCCCTAAAACAGTTTTAGCGATCTGCCAGCGGATAGCAGACGCCGATACGAAGCCAATTATTACGAGCAGGATTATTATTTATAGCGGGGACCCTCCTCCTCCTCCTCCTCCTCCTCCACCCTTCAGCGCGAGATTATTTCGTTTAGATCGCGCGTCGCCGATAATACGCGCGGCAAAGCGCGAGAGCTCCCGGTGGGCGCGAGCTACTCGCATTAATCGCGCGACAGCTGCGCGGCGACGATTCGATCGACGGATTCTCTCGACGCATCGTGGGAGCCAAGTAAATTGCTGACGAGTACACGCACACGGCAGAAGAGCAGCGGTAGCCGCTCTACTCTTTGGATCTGCTGAATTTTTCGATCGGCACCGCGGGATCAAATTCGAGTGCGTCTCCCTCCCATCCCGTCGCTTTCTCCCAGTTTCAATGGGCCGCTGCCGCGCACATTTTCGATGGGTCCACTCGAGACTGCAACGACGCTCCCCCCGCCTCTCCCCCCATTTTTCGCTGGAGGAGGATCGGATATTTGTACGACGGGGGTCGTCCTCGGGAACTCGGAGGACTCTGCCGAGGAATTCCAGTGGATTTTTCAAAGTCGGGGGACCGCGCGCGTGGCGCGATAAACGAGATATGGCGTTCCTTTCCGTCTCCCTCGAATCGTCATCCGCTTTCGCGAACTTGTATTGCATTTGCGATCCAACGAGACTGTCGACCGCCGTAAAATATCACCGTTGTTTTGGGCCCAGTAGGAAAAATGAGCCTATTTTCCCCGCCAGGCCGCGTCAAACGAGGCAAATCTCCATGAGGAATGGCCGAGGTTCCGCGGGGTCACGTGGGATTTGTCGATTTCCCGGAGAAAAATCGGAGAGAGTCTGGAAAGAGAGAGAGAGAGAGAGAGAGAGAGAGAGAGGCTGGCGCGGGCAACAGGCGTTAATCGAGCACTAAAAACTTTTCCTCGCGAATCTCTCCTCCAAGTACAAGAATTGGCGAGCCCCCGAACGACAATTTGCCTCTCGCATGCACAACAACCGTGTCGAATCCCCTCGGAAACTTTACTCGGATATGTTTCTTTCGAATCGTTTTTTATCGCTCCTCCGACGACTACTCGCGAGGGATGGGGAACGTTCCATCGACGACGACGACGACGACGACGACGAGAGCGGCACCTTCTTGGCCTCTCGCCGAATTCGGGAGGGGGTTGTTGTGCGGGGAAAACGAATGGCGGGGACAGTGGTGCTAATTGTATCTCGATAGTCTCGTTTTTTCGCCGAGGTGAGAAAAACTTTTCAAATAAGGGCTCGTACTCGTACTCCCGACGACAGCCGGGGTGGTGTAATCGGGCGGTAAAAAATTTTTGCCGAGCTACGAGAATTGTGAAAGTACGACAGTTCCCAAAGTCCTCGAGGACGATTTGCGTCCGGCGTGTCACTACCACCACTACTAGTGCTGCTGCTGCTGCTGCTGCTGCTACTGCCACTACCACCGAGTCCTCGCTCAAACTTTCTTCTCGATTAACGCTAACGGCCTCGAATTAATATAGGTCTATGGAGGAAGTTCTCGAAATGAGTCGTCTGGCAAGTTCCGGCGACGCTTCGAAACCACTTACAACTATATATATTATTTTAAGTTTTGCCCTATTCGCAGCTAGCCACGGGGAATTAAAGTCCATTACTTCCGCCTTTTTCCGTCTTCCTCTTCCTCTCTGGTGTACAGCGCGCCGCAGCAGCAGCCTCCCTTTAAATCAGCCCTTGAAAGTTTTTCGTGCGAAATGAGACGCCCGCCATCCCTCTCTCTGGGATAAGAATAATCTCCCGCCCGCCCTCCCTCTCTCGCAATAATTTGTGCGGAACTTTGAGATTGCAACAACACATAGTATCATAAACTCACCCTGCTCCTCCACCTCCTCTTAGTACAATTGGCGCCCATTTTAATACTCTGCCACGGAAATAAGTGGAGAGTCACTCGGGGACAAAGACTTCCGGTTGGTCTTCGAACGGGGGAGGAGGCATGCGCGCGAAAGACGACGATGGAAATGCCACTGTTTATCTCGAGGATAACGCACGGCGATTCTCTGATTGCGATCAGGAGTAATGGAAACTCGGGAGTGGCGAGGAGAGGGAGTAGAGGCGATTGCACGGAGAATCTCCTCCATTCGTTCCAATAAGGGAAGTAGCGAAGCGGCTGAGAAGCCTCGAGGAACAAAGGAGCGCCATGCAAAAGTACAACGATTATAATAAGAGCAGCACTTCGTATTATTTCCAGGAGTAATAATAAACACTGTTTCCCAGCGCACGGGTGTGGAAGGGAAGTGAAAGTTCCAGGAATCGCGCGCGAGTACTTGGTCGCGAGAAAATTGTTAAAGAATCACTTGCGTGCATGGGTTTGGGAGCAGAGATAGGGGTGGAAGAGTAGGAAGGAAACGTTTTTCCGATCTAACCCGTTTTCGGCTTTGTCAGGCTAAAAATTTGCGACTCGCGGAGGAGCGCCATGCAAACATGGCGAAGGAAATCGCGCTCGATCGCAGGTGGAAGGGAAAAAAGAACGTACTGTTGTTGGCAGGGAAGGCAGAATAACGCGGAATAAGAGAAGGGGGTGCGAGTCGAGCGTGGTGGTGGTGGTGGTGGTGGTGGTAGTGGTGGTGGGTCGTCGTCGTCGTCGGCGTCATCGAGTGACGCATCGAAAGAACGCACAGGCTTAGGCTTTGGCATGGGCAGAGCCGTGGCTGAAGGGGGTTGAAAAAAATGTCGAGTCCCCCTGGGCTGAGAACTCACCCTGGTGAACTTAGCGAAGTTGGCGCCCATGAGCCGGTGTCTCGTCCTGGCCGTGTCGGGCTCTGACAAGGTTGGCTGTCGCTGGGGGAGGCCGGTCCCCGCGTCGGGACATTTTCTGGCGGTGGAGGGGGTGTTAACCCCCCCGGTGCCCCAACGTTGCACTCGCGCGGCCACCCTGCCGATGGGGCCCTCGACCAGCCCCTTTATGAGCCGTAGCGTCGTACCACCCCTACCGCACACCCGGCTGCTACTACTGTTCTTCTCCTCTCCCCCGCATCCGGCACCATCCCCCTTTGCACCCTTCGAACCCACGCACTCGTCCCCCGAGGGGCCCCCACCAGCTGCCGCTGCTACCGAGTCTCCTCCGCTTGCCTCGTCCAGCACGACTTTCCCTCCTGAACTTTCGTCCAACGCGTTATTACTGCTGCTGCTGCTGCTGCTGCAACTGCAACTTTCTTCCTTCCAGTCTCCGTCCACTTCCTCCACTCTCTGATCCTGCTCCTGCTCCTGCTCCAGATTTACGAAGAGGACAGAACTACGCTACTGACTCGGAACCCGATCGCGGCGGCTGACTCGCACAGGCGTCACAGGCGCTTCGAAGCGAAAGCTCCGAGAAGCTCGAGTGTGCTTCCTTCGGTTCGATGACCCAGAGAGAAAAAATGAGAAAGAAAGGAAAACAGAGAGAGAGAGAGAGAGAGGGAGAGCCTAACTGGCAAGATCGAAGAAATCGAGATATCGATCGGAGCGCGTGCAAAGACGCACTGTTGTGCTCCACTACTCCCTTATCTTTCTGTGATCGATAGGCTTCGTGCACTCTTCTGTTGTGTGTACGGTGTTCTGGGCTCGATGGAAACTTAACGAGAACCGCACTATCGTAAAACTATCGTAAGAAACTAGTTGAAAATCCACTTGGTCCGTTAGGGAGATCCCCTTACAAGGTTTACCGTAAACCTTTATTTACGTCTCTCCTGATCCTTCTCGAGATCGCATCTCGATCGAAACTCGAGAGAGAGAGAGAGAGATAGAGAGAGAGTGTGCGAGCTTCCGTGTGCTTTGTCCTTGAAAAAGCTCTCGCTAAAAAAACCGGCGACAGCCGCTCCCACGGCAGGTTCTCGAGTCGAAAATAGAAGCAAATCTGGGTAAGTACTAGGTAAGTAGAGTAAGTAAGCCCTGTTGCGTATTTTCATGAATCAGTCTTGAAGTTGCGGGTGTCCGAACGACCTCCACCACAGTCCGCACGGCAAAATTGCACCCGATTGTATCCACGTTTCGCTTGCACTCGAAGAACGGAGGATGAGGAGGGAGAACGTGGAGAAGGGAAAGTAGTAGAAGAAGAAGAAGAAGAAGAAGATGAAGCAGAAGATGACGAAGAAGAAGAAGCACGTGCCATTCGTCGGTGGTATCCTCCTCCTCCTCCTCTCTCACACGTGGTCGAGTGACTTCCGCGGCTCGTTGTTGCAGGGCGGAGAGACTGGTAGAAAAAAGGGGGGTAGAAAAAATATATGGCGATCTCGAGGTAGAGGGTTTCCGAGATGCCGAGGATCTTTCAATGTTTCGATGCTGGCTCCCGCCGGCACTCTCGGTATAAGGCAACGGTCTTTGTAATAAAATGGCTGCTTTGCTTTTTTGGGTCTTTGTGCGCTCGTTGAACTTTCGAGTTTTCTCCCTCCCGGATGAGCGGCGGTCTATCCTCGATGATGATGGGATCAGCTGAGCTTGTCCTCGTGCATATCGACTCGCAGTCGGGGCCCTCGAGCCTCTAACATCGCACGCGCTCTTTTCCGCCTCGAGTTGGCACGCGAAAAATCTAACGCGCCCCGTCGTCCGCACCGTCACGCACCTTTCACGTCACGTGCCTTTCGAGCGACTGTTAGCCCTTCCACTGCTGCTGCCCGGCTCGCTCCTGCCTTCCTTCCCCTTCCACTCTCCGCTAACCCTCCTTCACCCCCTGGCAGTCTGCAACCCCCTCGCAGGCGCGTCTGCGCAACTCCCTTTCCTCCACCGCCGAAGAAAACTCTCACTGCGAACAAAGATCTTTAACCCCTTCCTGAACTTTCCTCTGCCTCTTTTGCTTAAACACCAACCCCTCGATTCCTCGGCGAAAGCCGATGGCCAGATTTCGATGATTAAAACCGCTGTCGTTGCACCTTTCGTAACTCGACCACCCTCCCTTCTTCCCTCCTCTGCCCGACTCTTCGCTGAACCTTCGGCCTCCGGTGCGCTTGTTTTTTATTGCAATTTTTCTCCCGTCGCGGAAAATAGCCGGGAACTTGGGGAGGGGGGGGGGGTGCATTTGGGTACGACGATGACGATTCGGTAGGTAGAGCGGTGAATGGGGGATGCGAGGTGACGAGGGTTTTTCGCCAGTGCTCGGCGCTCGATTATTTTTCGGCGGTGCTTATTAAACCGAGAGGGTAGTCCGTAAATTTGCTTTAAAGTCCTCGAAACGAAAGGGACAGTGACGGGGTGGTGGTGGTGGTGGTGGTGGTGGTGGTAGTGGTGTAAGTAGAGTGGGGGTGGAATCGGGGTTGAGCAACATCTCGCATGAAATCGGATTAAGGGAATTTGCGAGGCCGAATTTCCGGATCGGAGGAATCCCGAGGGCCAGAGAATTCGCGTTAACGCGACCCCTAATTAGTCTTAAAAAGCCATTGCACGGTATTAGCCGTAAAGGATATCGCGGCCCAATCGAACTTATGAATTTATTAGACGAGCACGAGGGTGTTTTGGGGCCGAAAGGGATTATTACGTTAGCGAAAGTACAGTTTCAGTTAATCGTGTCCACTTTTGCAGGTTGTTCTCACTTTTCCACGTATTTTCTCCTCTCTTCTCTTCTCTTCTCTTCTTTTCTCCCGCGAGGCTAACGACCTTGCTGCTGCGGCTTCCCGTTACAAGAGAGAGATAGAGAGAGAGAGAGAGAGAGAGAGAGAGAGAATCGAATTTCCCTCGCATTTCCGATAATCGAAAAAAACAGGGGAGAAGGCTCCTTTCTGCGAGTAAATTTTTTAATTATCGACGTTTCTAATAATCCAGGTCGCGGTACACCGTCGGCGGCTCGACCTTAGCCGTCCGTTAACTCCTCGCGATTTAATTAATTAGCAGGGAAACTCCGGGGCGGCGGTGCCGAGACGCCAGAGGGTTTGGTCGCTCGCGCCAGAACAGCATATGTCACTATCGATTTTTTTCCACGCGCCGCAGAACCGCCGCTACGTGTCGGCTAGATTTACGCGCGAGCCCTCGCCAATTTCCAATTTTAATCTATTCCAGCGCGAGAGCGCAATCAGAGAAAGAATTAATTGCGCCCGCCAAAATATTTCACATCGGGAGCTCGATATTATTCTGTTTTCTCGCATAAAAACAAGTGGTCGGGCCGAGCGAGCAAATCAATTAAATTCCCCAGGATCGGCCTCGTACCGATAGTAGTTTCCAGCCGGGAAGTGTCTTCCTTTTGAATTTTTATTATAGGCCAGAGTCTTCCTCCCCCCTTCTTCGCCGGACGGACGGCATGTGTGCTCGGTTAAAAATTGTTATTCAAGCGTGTGTCCAAGCCGCGCTCGGTCGCTCTCGTGTCGCGCATTACGAGTTCCTTTCTCTTTTTCCCGGTCTTCGGTGCTTCAACCCCATAAAACGAATAACAGGAAGATATAAAATTACACGCCAGGGACGCGTATAGTTTGCTTTTAATTAGATGTAAGATGAGTTGATGGAGGGTGATTAAATTGGTGTGATTTTAATGGCGCGGGCGCGACCGGGGGAGAGGAGAGGAGAGGAGAGAGCCGACAGTGGAAGTCGAAGGTGGGAAATTTCCTTTTCACGAGTCGCTCGATAAAGTGTATTAACAAGTTGGCAATATCGCGCTTGGGAGTAGAAAGTTCTGGGCCTCCAGGGGGAATTTCGGCAGGTTGGCATTGCGGGCCAAACAATTTAATATGCGCACCCGGAGTCTTCCGGAGTAGGCGGGGAGGGGAGGGGAACCCTCTTCGGCATACCTTATCTGTTTTCCAGCAGTCACAAAGACCAGAGATCTCTCTCCGTTTATTGGGAAGCTTTGTTGCCGGGCCGACGTCGACGACGACAACGACGACGACGACGACGACGACGTTCCTTTCGCCGTTACTCTCGCATTATCGATACAGGCCAGGAATGCTCTTGCGGGGGATACGTCGATACTCTCAGGAAGGACCAATTTACCGGCAGAACTCCAGAATCTGCATTCCATCTCTAGAGAATCTTCCCTCGGTACAACCACAACGCTAATTGAACAACCGCTTATCTGGAATCGATTCTTCGACCTGACCCCTGACCAATCCGGTCTCGCGGTCTCGATTCTGCTCTCGGAGTTTGCTCGAACTCGTCTCGTCGACGTTGCCTCCCCCAGCAGCCAAGGGGTAATAATAATAATAATAATAATAATAATAATAACAACGACGATATCGCTATCGCGTCATTTTTCAAAACGCTAAATCATCGACGTCCAGGCACGAGACGATTCGAGTTGGCGAGAGACTCGAGCGAAAGACCGGAAGTAGCGACGGCGGAGCTCATGAAGCGTTTTGAATTTCATGCCGAATCCTGGGAAATCGATTTCGCGCGATACGAGTGGTATCGTTCACGGTGTATTGGTATTGGTATTGGTGCGCAGCACCGGGCAACGCCGGGCAAACCCATATCCGAAAAGTCATCCTTGTACGATAGGAGGGTGATATACGGGGGGTGCGCGGTCCGTGCCAGCCAAGTACGTGACGAAGGTCCGATGCGTCGCGGGAATCAGATTCGAAATATCCTTTTCCTTTTCAGGAAATTTCCAGACTCGATTTTGCATTCCAAACAACAGTGCGCGATCGACGACGACCTATCTCGTTCGCTTTTACGCGACGCTCCCCCCCCCCTCTCTCTATCTGTTTTTCACTTCCGTTATCGGGAATCGAGAGAGAGAGAGAGAGAGAGAGAGAGAGGGGGGGAGAAAATACGAGCAAACCATGATTTTTGATCCCCGGCACGTTCGGGCGAAGTAACGCTCTTTTCATAGACTTCTTTTGGCCATGGGGTGTCCGGGGGTTGATGGCGGATTGGGGTATTTTTGCTTTTGTGTTTGTGCAGGATGCGTGGGTGCTTCGACAATTAGCATGCATCCAGCGGGGGCTTGGGGCCAGCGGGATCGGGGTGTCCTGCGTAATCCTGCGTGATCTACGCGCGTTTCCGATACCCATATGCAGCTTTGTGCTTATGTGCTGCCACCGTAGAACCCCCCCCCCCCCCCGTGTACGCGCATTTGAATAATTCTCCCAACCACGCACCATGGACACAGACTGGATTTATTCGCTTCCGACAAAAACCGACGCCTCACTCTCCGGGCGACGATTCTATTCGCGCGATCGCGCCAACTTCCGCGACTGACCTTCGCTAATCACTTCTTCGGGGTGACGTCGAACTCCCCCGCGAAAGGATCGACGCGAGAGAATTTCAAGGTTGAGCGCGCGGGACCTCTCGCGAAAGTGGCGGATTCAAAGTTGGCCGCGAGACGGCGGCGGCAGGCATTTTCGCTCATTCTTCGGCGGGGGTGAGACGAATCCGTAGGAGAAGCTTTTGTGGCTTGTCTGAAGCGTCGCCGGAAGTGGCAGCCCCGAGAGTCACAGGAGACGATATCGCCGTCTTCATGGGTTTTCCGTCGCGTGTGCCATATTGTATTTACTGCAACTTTGAGAAACGTCGGGTGAGAGGGGGAGGGGACGACGAATGGGGAGTGGGGGGTGGAAGAGGGAGTCGAGCAGATGCACGCAGAGAGATAATTACCAAAGTTGTAATAAACTCGAGTAGCTCGAGTGAGTGCGGGATCAAATATTTGCACGTGTCTTCCTTTCGTCCAAGAGAATCCAAGAGTTGCAGCGGCAGCACCACCACCACTACCACCACCACCTTCTTCTCATCCGTTATTGTCTAGAACTGCGCCCGGTTATGTTAATTAAACGTCGTCGTCGCCGCCGCCCCCGAGTCGATTTTCCTCAGGAACTTTCACGGGTCTTCGCCCCTTCGAGTACGAGGACACCCGTCGAATAAGACGCGCGCGCGCGCGCGAGTCCTCCGTGACGACGAGGATCGTCGATCGCTATCGGAATATTTCAGCTGCGCTTTATAAATAATTTGGGGGTAAAGGGCTGAACGTCCTTGGTTATACGTAGAGGAAATTCGGAGCAGGAGTCGAGATCCTCGTAGGTATTCCGGAACGAGGGCGAGTTATCTGCTTTTACCCCGGGACACGATCCACCCCTGGTGCTAGGGTTTTTATCGGAGGGTGCACTCGAGCCCTTTAATTAATGGCTAGGAACACGCGGTCCAGGGCGGATATATATGCCGGACCGGAAAAGCTTCGCGTTGTTTCGGCCCCACGAATTATTCGTGGCAACATTGCGCGGGGAACGAAACAAAGGATAAAGGATAAAGGATAAAGGGGCTAACATCACTGACCCACCGAAAGACACGCCCCCATTTCCAGGATCCTCCGCGCAGCTCCACTTCAATAATCACCGGAAATGTGACTGCGCGACAGGTGCGACGTACTACTATCCCTTTTAATGGATGAGCACGAATTTTTACGACTGCCCCATTCGTGGCTGACTTTGATGGGATCCCACAGTTATTACGCGGATAACCATCGATATCCTGGCATTTTCCCAGCGTCCCGCCGCCGCCGTCGCCGCGCGTCCTTGTTTTCGCGAGCTGCGCGCGATAAATCCACGTGATTTTTCTCGACGTCGAGAGAGAGCTTTTCCTCCTCGACAACGTTTTTCAGGGATAAAAATTATTCCGCGCGTGCACCCTGGACATAAATGTTCGCCCTTCGTATCCCTCCCCCCCTCCCTCCGGCGCGTTATGTTTAATGGGAATTTTAACTGTTGCGTTTTAAAAGTGTAATGAGACGACGGTGGTGCGCCGCTAGCTGATAATGTTTACCAGGATCTTACGAATACAAGGTAACAGGATACGCGAGGCGTGGCGACCCCTCCCCCACCCCGCTCTTTAATGTTTAATTCATGTTTGCGAGCATTAATGTATCGTGCTGTACAGCACGACGAGCCAGGACCTCCGAGAAGGGTTGTTTTTCTCGCAGAGGGAGACCCCTGCCCCATACCCTAGACCACGCACGCTCGATAATTTATTGAAAAGTTCGTTTCAGCCGCGGTACAGATTTTCACTCGTTCGCTCGCTCGGCTTATACGTGTCCACCGACGGAGCACAGTCCACGCGAATCGATAAGAAATTTATCGGCAAACGTCTCACCTCCAACAAACCCCATCATTTTTCACCATATACCTTCGAAACACGTTCGATGTTCCGCATAAACAGATTCCTCGCCGGTTTCCCACTCTCGAGGAATAGGGGCCGTTAAAATGCGAATCTTCGGAAGAGGCGGAGAGAAAGAAAGAAAAAGAAGAAGAAGAACTTGGTAGAGAGTCGAAGATTGGAATAGATCGAAGAGGAAGGGGGTGATGATGGTGGTGATGGTGGTGGTGCGTGGGACAAACGCTGGATATTCCCCGACCAATTTTCTTCGGGGATTCCCTTCTTTTGTGCGTTACGATCAATTCTTCATTAATCACACTCGAGTACGGTCGGGCCGCTGTTTCACCGTTGGAATTCCGATCAAAGGGCGACTCCGTCGATTCGAGTTTGGCGGATTTGCATAGTCTTCACGCTCGGACGGAGCCTGGAAGCAGCGATTAGCTTTTAATCTCGTCGCTGACCAGCCTGCAAATGGCCGCTAATCGATCAAAGGAGGAGAAGGGGGCCGGGGCCGGGGCCGGAGGGGTAAGATGAAATTTTAAGCTCGAGTCCTCCGCCGGGATGCGGTTGAAACGTGATCGGCGCGAGGGTAGGACGGAAGGACGAGAGGACGAAAGGACGAAAGTAATCGCGAATTGGCCTCGAAAGGTATCGAGAGGAGAGATCGTCAAGGTCCGAGTTTATCGCGCGAGCACGTTTGCCGAAGCATTAACTCTCACCCCCCTGCTGGTTCAGGGGTTGACAGCGGCAACCAATCTGCAAATAGCCGGCGAGTGATCAAAGGCCGAGTGTAAAGTCGACGAGCGGCGCGTAGTTTAGCCCTCGCGCACGTGAGATGAAATTTTAAGACGCCCCGCCAGCAGTTTACTTAATTGACGAAGTTACCCCGTGAGTCAGGCGGTGGCGGCGGCGGTGGCGGCGGCCATTCCACTTTAAACGCTGGCAAAAATCTCTGACGCTCTTCGCTAAACGCAGAATTACGCGTACCGGAGTCGTTGATACAGTTATGCTAATTTGCTCCGGCTAAACGGAATATTCTAGAACGGAACGGAGCGGAGCGGAAGAGAACGCACCCATCTCCTCGCACGCGCAAAGTACCCGCTCTCTCTCCCCTCCCCCCTCTCTAGAAACCGAGGGATTTCGCTTTGATAAATACCCGCGCCAATTAGGGTTGCCCGTGAATCACCGTAGGATTTCAACATTTTTCATAACAATTACCCACGTATCAATGTCGGCGGCCGTGACTGCAGCAACCCACCGCCCTCCCCTCTTTCGCCCCTCTCTCATGCGTGTTCCCCCGTCATTTGATTCGCGTACTCGGAGAGAAACGGCTGGGAGGGTGAGATTAGGATTAGGATCGAGAGCCTAATCGTGACACATGCGACTCTCGTAGCTCATCATTTTTTTCCAAAGCTCCGACAGGGAGTAGTATGCAAGTGCCGTGTGCGGTGCGGTGCGAGATAATCTTAACGAGAAGGCAAAACTCCCGGGGGAGGATGAATCGCGTACCCCAGTAACCCATTCTAATCACTCCGGGAGGTAGAGGAGCCGAGTAATGACTAATGACCGGGCCACATTAGGGCGTGGTGGACACGATGCGTCGCGGTTTAAGCAGGGGCCGGCTGATCGGTACATAACTTTGCACTCTGACCCACGTCATTGCCGCGTGTCACCCCCCGCACAGGCTAACATTTTGCATCCTCCTCTCTGGCACCACCACCCACCACTACCGCACTGCTCGTACCTCCATTATTTTGAATATGTTCCAAAGAGCGTAGTAGCACCGTTCACGCAATTACGCGACAATTTGTACTCGCAGCTATTGAATAAGTTGCGATAGACCGCGCGTGTACCAGCCGATCGCTACTCTCTGCTAGTCCATGCGGCTGCCAGCAAAGCCCAACGTTTCCGCCTCGACTCTTTCCACAGCCGATGACCCCTGCTCGATTAATCCAATTAAATGGAATTCACGGAATCGAGTCGATTAATTTCACTCGAGCGATCTAATTAATTCCGTAGCGAGGGTCCACGAGGGAACGCGATGGATGTTGTTTCTGGATAGTTGAGACTCGACGCGGGGAGGAGGGATGGGGGTGGTAGTGGTAATTGGAAAAAATCTAACCAGCTATGCACGTAAGTGAGTGCACCGGTAGAACTCGAGTTTTTCCTTTATCGTTTTCTTCCTCTTTTCTTTCCTCCTGTTCTCGCAGGTGGTGGTGGTGGTGGTAGTTTTAGGTCGCGGCTTGATTAAGGTTTTCCTCCTTAAGGCGAATCTCCGTAAATTTGAGCAACGTATTTTCCCCGGTGGTGCTCGATATGGGCGAATGAAATCTACAACCCTCTCCCACCTACCTACCTACCTACCTACCTACCCTTTCCCCGGCCTTGGCCGTTTGCAGGGTATTGTGCAGTCCTGGAAAGCGACACTACAACAATTCCTCGTTACGGAGGAGCGCCGCTCGAGCTCGTAATTGCCGTTACTCTCTCTCTCTCTCTCTCTCTCTCTCTCTGGCAAGCGTTGGTTGGTCCTTCGGTTTGGTTCGGTTCGGTTCGGTTCGGTTCCATCGCTAACGCGAATTTCTCGCTCTAGATATCCCGATTGGACCCCTATTAATTACACCCGGACTACTATTAAACTACGACCTCTGCTCGGTAAGCGCATTCTGATCAAAGGGTTCGCGCAGCTACCGCTAATTATTCCATCCATACTCCCATCGTATATGCGAACTGACTAGCGATACTTGACATTGTTTCTCCTTGTCCAGCGGACCAACCCGACGCAACTTTCCCCAATTGGAATTCGAAAGCAATAGCTGCCGTTAACCCGCGGCCCGTACGATTCGTTAAAGTGCAAAGAAAAAAAAAAAAAATAAAAGAGAAAGAGAAAAAAAGAGAAAAAAAAGAGGACAAGCGGAGGAAATAAAATTTTCATGCTCCATCACGTATTAAGTGGCTGTTAATTAAATTCCCCTCGCTGTACCGACCACACCCCCCGGAGCATCTACCCTATTTGCTTCCAACCCTTCGAAAAGTACAACCGGAAGGCCGTTTTCCCAATTTCCCCTTCCCCTACCCCCGGCCTGTGTACACTTTCTTCCCGGCAAATACGAAATTTCTGTTTTCCTTGCGAACGGCAAAAACCAAGTGGTCGGGACATAACAATTCCGTTAAATGCATCGGGTTTTTTCGCTCTTTCGCTCGCCGCCGATAGGGCGACCTTCGCTTTCTGCGGTTTTGTTCCGCCGAGGGTTGGAGTACGTATATTTCTCGAGGATCGCTGAGGGGGTGGAGGTGGATTGTATCGGGCACAATGGGAATAAAGTCCGCGCAGCGATAACCGCCGTTCTTAAGTTGAGCTTGCGCGGGTTTTCTTGGCTGCCGGTAATCCTGCCAAGTACTTTTACGATGTTTTTACTGCCGCGAGCTTTTTCCGCCACGGTATCCCCCCGCCCCCCTCCACTCCGGCCAGCTTATCCGGAGGGAGGACCGTGCGTGGGAATGGACTTTAAACTCGAGCGACACACTACCTCTCTATACGTGCTCGCTCGCTTCTCTATTTCTTTATCGCGTTTGTCTCTTCTCCAGGCAGATTCGTCCTTGAACCGAATCGAGCGCAAGCTCTCACGCCCGGGGAGAGATATCTCCGCTTCTTCCACTTCTTCCCCATTTCTTCCACTCGGAGTCCCGTATAAAATTCAACCTGTCAATCGGGAGCTCCCGTTTCGTTTCGTTTCGTTTCGTTTCTTTGCCACTGGAACTGGCTAGCGCGCGCGTTATTCCTCGCTATATTAATGGTCGATACACACGCAGGGAGACACGTTCGATTTTATACCTTCAGACGTTGCGACAACTTGGCGCCGAAGGTTCCGCCGTGGCAAGGAGGGTGGCTGCTCCGCAACTTTCACTCACCCTCTCCACCAATTTTCTCCCCGTCTCCTCTTCATCCGTTCTATCGTTCATCCCCGACGCCTTTGAATTTACTTCGAAGGCCCTCGTCGCCCCTGCCACCCCCGCGCTTGCCCTTATATATAGTCCATCCACCAGATTCCTATTACATTTAGATTGATCGCCGAAGCAGCGTCGAGCGAGTAAGAGCGCAAACAACAACGATGAGCTATGCGCTCGCGAGATTTCCCGCGCAAACTAATGTGGTTCGGCTCGCTCCGGCGATGATCTTTTAAAATGAGGGAAGGAGCGGACGATAAAGGGGGTGGAGAATAAACAGAGGGCAATAGGAGCAGCGATATCCGTTCCGTATCCGTTCGGCAGTTTCCACGATAAGCCGCGATAAGCCGTGCAGCGATTCTGGAAATTCATTTATAGGGTAATACCCCGATGAAATTCCGGGGAATAGGGGGGAGGAGGAGGAGGAGGAGGAGGATGGATGCCCCTTATTTGTATGCAATTAATTATGGATACCTCTTTGGCAGGAGGAGATACTCCGGTATACGCGACGGTGTTCGCGATCACACGCGACGGTGGAAATAATCGTTTGTTTGGCTACCGCATCTGCAAACGCAAAATTTTACCGGCGGACCGTTCGGTGTGCGTGGTCCGCATCAGCTGCGCGATGTTTTCAAAGGATTACATACAAGCGACAAAGGGCCTGAAAAGCAGGGGTGCTCGGGCCTCCCTTGTTGTTGTTTCAGCTTCGGAGCGAGGGTGCCCTTCCTCCGGGCCCCCCGCCTCCACCGCAAGTACCGGCGCTACTGCCAAATCCACCACCACCACACCACCACCTATGCCTCCTACTCGCCGGGATATTTTTAAACAATTCGTAGGGTTGTGCAATAATCTCGCGGAAAGGTCGGGGATTCTTGCCTTGCTCCCAGGAGATGATGCTGGGGTGGCACCGGTAGAGGTTTCGCGAAGGCGGCAGACACGCGTGGTGGTATCGATCAAAGGAGGTAAGGAAGGAGCGAGCGAAGGTGGAGGCGAAGGCGAAGGCGAAGGCGAAGGTGAAGGTGAAGGGAGCAGCGCGTTGGTATCGCGGAAATCTTGTAGCTTGACAAGGCGGGGCTCCGCCCTAGATAAAAACAGGGCCAATTTGGCAAAACGTCGACTCGATGGGTGAGTGGCATCGCGAGAGAGAAGTTGCGTCGAGGGTGCCGCCATCCTCGAGAGGGGAGGGAGGTAGGGAAGCTTTATGGCTGCGGAGTCAGGGATATGAGTCGACGAGGTGCCGCTCGCTTGCCGGAACGAGAGGGTCTCTCTACGAGGAGGAGGAGGAGGAGGAGGAGGAGGAGAAGAAGGAAGAGGACGAGGACGAGGCCCAAAGAGGAGGGAGGGAGGGTTGTAGCTTCCTACGAGTGCTGCTGGAATATCTCCTCGGCAAGTGGGATGTAAATTGCTCGCACGTACATTAGTCATCATCACTCGCAGCCCTCGGCTCAACTTTCCTCGAAGAAGTGGCTGCCGCTGCCGCTGGTCTATTTCATCCTTTAGTTCGCGCCGACCTTGAGGAGGGCTTCGGCTCCTCCTTAAAGGGACTGCGCGCCTGCCTCTATTCTCCCAAGTTCGCTCACCACCACTCAACTCAGTGACGCCAACTCTGCCAACTTCCTCATCCCTGGCATCCTAGGGCTCCGATCCTCTCTTCTATCCGTCATTTTCATTAGGCGTCTAATCCTCCTTCTCCCCCACTCTCTCTCTCTCTCTCTCTCTCTCTCTCTCTCTCTCTCTCTCTCTCTCTCATCAGTGGAAACGCTTAAAGTACCGCGCCGCCACCAGCAGCGAAATGGCCAGACACTCTCAACCTATCGCCACTTTGCCGTCTACCTCGACTCTCTCGAATCGATAAACTCTCTCCGTCTCTCTCGCCAGGTAAAAACTCAACTCGGATGGAACGTCACCCTGTGACGGCCACGACCCCCAGGTCTGCTCTGGTTCACTTCCGGGGAAAATTCTGGATCGACGGCGATCTCCAGTTGCTTCGGGGCTTTGACTGTTTTTCTTTCTCTCTCTCTCTCTCTCTCTCTCTTTATCTGCGTTTCATCCCTCTCTCGTTGTACACTCGCTCTCTTCCCTCGAGCAGCGGTGACGTAGTGGCTCGCCTCGTCTCGTCTCGCCTTGCTGGGAAATAAATCCAGGCCGGAGGGAATTGCCACACGCGAGGCTTCTGCCGAAATTCCAACGAGAGCCGATCGTCGCCCGAAGCAGCACGCGCGACGTTGATTTATGGCACGCCTGGATGCTTGGAATTAATTCAAGAATGAGTTTACCCGCGCTACGCGATCGACGCTCTTCTCGCCAGGGCTTTCCCCATTCACACGTTTCCTCGCTTCTCTCCTCTTCTCCTCCCTCTCCGCGTGCCCCGGGGAAACGTAAAAAACCCTCGGGATGCGGAAGCCGACAGCGCGCGAACAAAGAGCCGCCTCGCAAACTTGGCGGACGAGCCACGAATTAATTTTTGCCAAGTTTCTGCAACGGGCAGCAGCGGCAGCCACTCGCGCGTTCCAACGTTTCCCCCGGCGACTAGTCGGGCCCGATATTAATAATTATCCGCTAGGAAACGCGGGCCGTGAACTTTGCGCCGCGCCAGAGAAAATCTTAATTAACCGCAAAGCGTCGGATGAAAAATCGCTTCGTTGCAAGTTTAGCGCAGCTTTTTCCCGAGTGGGGAGATGGGGGTGGAGGTGATCTTGTCGCGCGACACTTAAGAATTTCCAGCAATAAGGGAGAGGCGATAGCCAGGCAGTAGGAGCATTGGTAGCAGCAGCAACGGCAATAGCAACAGCAACATCAACAGCAACAGCAACGGCGTAACGGGGCACAAGAGCCAGCCGGTGCTGGAAATCCGGGAGGTTTATAGCAGCTGTGAAACGTGTTCCTCGTGTACCGGGTACAACGGGTATCACCGGATACACGTGGTCGCGCATAATTGTGCTCGGAGTTCGCGGTAGGAGCGTGGGTGGGTTCGTAAATCTTCGTTTCGCACGTCGAGTTTGATACCCGTGGAAACGGGATGCAGCCGGCGCACAATCGAGTCACTCTTCCAGCCGATCGTGTTCGGCCGATAGCGCGCTGATTTATCGTCGCAGCGACTCGATGAAGAAAATACAAATTCCAACGATCAGCGCAATCGCGATCTACGGAGCGAGCGATCAACCCCCCCCCCCCCGGTCTTTTTCCTGCCGAGTGTCAAACGTCCAATTGGCTAACAAGGCGGTGAGACACGCCGCTCGATTGAGTTTGCAATAAATTCAGGAAGACTCGACGTTCTCCTCGAGCCACGAGCGTGGATCGAATAACTCCCGGAAAACGTCGAGTTGCTTAACGAGACGGAGAGAATTCGCAAAGGACCCCCTTCTCTTCTCTCTCCGTTGAATCGTTGTCTCCGTTCCAGCTCGCGACCCGCGACTCGGACCGGAAAATCTTTTGGAAAATTTCCGTGGAACCTCTTCGTCTTTGCCACTCGAAGCGAACTCGGAAAACCCCTCGCCACCGAGAGCTTTTCTTTTTTACCAAACTTCCAATTCGGAGCGCTTCCGAAGGGTGGAACTTTCCAGGAGGAGGAGGAGGGTATCTTTTAAGATTTTCATCCCGAGGGTATTCCGCGTTCCTCCCGACGACGAGGCCGGCCCTTAAGGTCGACCCTCCTCTCTCGAGAAGGATAAGAAGTTGCGAAACGGCAAACAAAGAATATTAGCGCGATTACCGAACCCGCCGCGGTTTTCATGGGGTTGTTATTTCACCGTGGCTCCCTTTCGGGAGGAGCGGAAGCTGGGGACGGGAGAGGAGGGGCGACCAACGCGGTTAACGACCACAGGGCGAAATGTCCATCACGAGGACTCGTGTGTCCTTCCCCGATAAGAAGCCGAGCCTCGCGCGGCAAAAACCATGATTTTTCCAAGAAAAGCTAACGAGCTGGAAACTACCGAGAGGCCGAGGGCATCGAATTGGAGGAACTGCGCGCGCGCGCCCCCATCGAGCAAATCAAGTTCGACGGACTGTACGTTGTTTAATGGCGCGCGGTCGTTTTTACTCGGGGAGAGAGAGGAAGAAAACTGTTCGTCGCGACCCCTCTCGCGTCCAAAGAAATAAGAAAAATTCAGCAGGGGTTAGAGAGCGGAGAGACTCTTTTTTCCGTAGGAAAATCTCCTCACGGCTTACTTCATTTGAGATTGTTTCGCGGTGATAATGTCTCCCGGAGTGATTAATCGACAGCCCTTAATGACGAATCTCTAATCAGGCTGCCAATAACTTTTGCAGACTGCAACCCCCGGGAAGAAGTTTCGTAATACGTCCTCTGGTCGAGACGAACAATGTCCCTAGGTGATTAATCGATAATCGTTAAAACCTTGAGAACGGAGGAGGGCTCTCCCCCAGCCAAGTCCTGGAAGCCGATTCGAGCGAACGGGAACTTCTGCTCCGCTAGTTGAGTTTTCGGTGCTCGAATGACTGATGATGTACGTCCGTCCGGTGTGCCAGGTGGAGTGACCTTGGTTATATCCGAGGACTCGGGGCAAATCTACTGGGCCGCAATAAAGGTATCAGGCGAATCATCAATTTTCTCAGAGCCCGCCAGAGAACCTCCCCTCCTCCTCCTCCTCGTCCTTCTACCGAAGGGAGAAACGCCCGGAGTTTTCAAAAAAAAAAAAAAAACAAAAAAATAATTTACAAGAATAATCCATGGAGGTAAGTCGGTTCGGTCCAAGGGTGCTGCTTCGAGAGGACCGAATGTAAATTCGTCGGGGACGATAATTTTAATCGAGTTAGAATACGCTTCTCGATCCAATTTGTTTCGTAGCGACTCTCGCTCGAAGACTCGCGGGGGGTCCAGACACGGCGGAGGGGAGGAGCATTATTAATTCATCGCTCGCGAAACATCCGGCAGATTCCAACAATTTTCCCGATAACATCCTGCTGCGGTTTCCACAGCAAGAATCTAATCGGTAATCGATGAGGGATGCTTTTGCCCGTGAGTTTTCCCGGAATCCTCTCCAGGTGGGTAGAGGAGGAGGAGGAGGAGGAGGAGGTGGTGGTGGTGGTGGTGGCTTAATCCCACGGGAGCGGATGACTGATGAGACTCCGCCCCGCCGCGGGATGCAGAATAATTCCAAGATTCACTTGAGCAAGATGCCTGAGATAAATCGTGGCTCCATGCAAATATGGACGATACGTCAGCAAAGAGAATTGCGTGGTTATTATCGTTCTAGCGTCTCGCCGGTGTTACCGTTGGCAGGACCGGGCTAATTGACGGCTACCAAGGCAACGGGGTTCTTTTCCGAACGAAGGTAGCGCGTCAGTGGTCCTCGTCGAAGGACCTCTCTTCTCTCCTTCGCCTTCCTCGTCCCCTTCTCCCCCGCCGGCTCCCCATCCAAATTCCTTTCCGTCCATTTCCCACTCGCGTTTCCATGAAAATATCGATTCTACGCACGGCTCGGCGGCCCGCGATAATTGGGTAGAGATCCAGGAGGATAATGCGTCGCGCCGTACAGGACTCTGTCCCCAACTTTAGAGGGACCGTCTGGTAAAACGGAGGAGAGCCGCGACCAGCAATTACGAAAGAAAATTTCTCCCCCTTTCGCGAGGTCCAGAGGCACGCAAAACTGTACGAAGTAGACGCGCCACACCGGCAGGTAGAGAGCGGCGGCGGCGGCGGGTTCATAGGAGAAAGACGAGGCTGATATTAAAAGCGTCTAATATCTTTTTTATACGAAATCACGCGGGCTTATTGGCTCGTTACACCGCATAAAAACTCGACCTTCGGGCGTCCCCGCGGCAATTCCTTTGTCCTCCGCGAATGCAAATGGCTCGTGCGAGTAATATATCATCCCTCTCGTAGCGGTACGCGAAGTTTAACGTCGTCGCGGGGTAGTTCCACGGAAGCTCGGGGTTGACATCCGGGTTTACGCCCCCGGAGACCGCGGGCCAGGCCGTGGCGAGCTATAATAATGATTACCCTTCGTCCTGCGCATTAAACTTACGAGCTCTCTCTTTTGCCAAAAGCTGCTTCGGCTTCGCCATAATCGTTATACCCCCCGCCAGGAATCCGAGTATCTTTTTTTATGGCCCCCTCCATACCCCTTTGAGAGACGTCTCGCGGGGAATTGATTTGATTCGTTAAACTCCAGAGACGCGCGAGGATCCTCCTCGCGTGCGTGTAACGAGGGAGGAAAAGGATCGTTCGTTATTTAGGAGCGGACGTAACGCGCGCTGCTTGGTCCTGGAGAGAATTTCCAGGAGATTCTTTTAGCCGCTGATGTTGACATGCCTATACCCCATCGTGTACGGCCGGAGGCCAGAGAATTCCTAATGATTCTCAGACATTCGATACACGAAATATTGGATAGGAGAGGTAGTGGTAGTAGCGTGGTGGTGGTGGTGGTGGAGCGATGGAAGAAGAGAAAGAAGAGAAGAGAAGAGGATGAAAAGGGGATGAGGGTTAAGTGAAATCTCCGAAGCTGGATGGTTATTTGTAGTCGAATAGAGGCTCGTCTACCGCCGGGAGCTAATATCGATGCGTTGTCGCCCTGATGTCGTCGTGCCTTGCCGGCTTCCGAGATCCTCCGAGTGGAAAACCCCTGGATCCCGGCGAGACGGCGCCTCTCTCTCCCTCTCCCTCTCTCCTTTTCACTCTCGCAATTTTCGATTAAGACACGCCTCCGTTGATGAATTTTATTCTTCCTGATCATTCCTTCGCCGGATACTTATTCCATTTTCCGATAATCTCCTCTCTCCAACCCCCTTTCCCCTTCTGCCCACGCTTAATGTCAGATTCCGATGTTTCCCTCGCGAGTTTCGTCAAACCAACTCATTTCCCAGATTCCGAATGGACAGGCGCTGTCAGAAAATGCCAGTTCACGAGTTGGCACGACTTCGGCACGGAAGGTCAGATTCCGCGACGGGGGCTGGAATAAAAAGTCAGTGGAACGTCGTGTTCTCGACTCGACTCGGCGAGGATATAACAAACTCCAAACGTGTCTCGCACAGCCACTTCGCATCGCTTGCTATCGATGTGTGTCGTTTTTCCCCCATTTCGTCCTTCCACCGAATGAAAACTGTTTCCTGTTCCAAGGAGCTCCTTCGCACGGATGATTTTCTTCGAAAAGTCGCCTTCATAAAATCAACCTAAGAAATGGAGAGAGAGAGAGAGAGAGAGAGAGAGAGAGAGAGAGAGAGAGAGTCGAAGGTATCACCACCCATCGTAATTGCTGTAAATTTCTATGGTTCTTTCGTGGGAGGAACTTGAGAAATCGAGTTGCGATCCTCCTCCACGGGAGGAGTTGATCGAGTTTACCCGGGGTATTCGCGCAGAGGCGAGATGCGTGAATACGAGGAGTGTTTTGGGGTGGCGAAGCTTAGCAGGTAAACACGGTATCTGCATTACCGTGGAGCGACGTGTCGCATACCCTTTATGGCTTTGTAACGAGAGCGATCTCGAGCGTTTAGTGTCGAACTCGATCGCGTCGATATTCCAGAGGACGATGTACGTCACGAAGGTCCATTTCCATCGCGCGGCGCAGCGGAGACGATGAAACCGGACGACAAAACGCCACTTTCTCGTTGGGGACCGTGCTATTCAATTAAGTTTATCTCCACGCTTTCGGAGGGGTGATACACGTTTCTCCACCATCGCACACACACGCGCGCACACACAAACCTTGCCTTTGTTTGCGTGGTTCGCTTGCTCCTGCTGGTGAGCACCACGTGACCATTGCGCGCGTGCGATCGTGAACGGACCAAAACTGAAACGTCCAGCACACCGACTAAGTAGACATAAACCTGCATTATAGCGGCAGCCTCGTAAACATTAATTGCATCATCCTCGAAGTCACGCTCGCTCTCGACACTTTCCCAATAGCAACGTCAATGTGCGAGGCGATACCACGCACCAACCCCCGAGTCGCGCGTATACCTTGATAATATATTTTAGCGATATAGCGTCGATATTCTTAGCGCGTGGGTAGTTAAAGTCGGCCTAAAAGGCTTTCGGCAACGAAGAGCTTACGGGGAGTTAAACCACGAAATACGGCAATGTGGCCAGGAGGCATTATCAACTTTAATAGGCGATGGATCTTATAAAATTTCCTAGCTCCAAATATTACCGCTTATATCGCGCGGAAGGGCTTTTACGGTAAAACCACCAATTTCGGGGGAGGGAACTCTCTATGAGATTCTTGAAAATCCAGTTGAAGGTTTTTTTTCCGGGGGATGATGCATTTGGATGTTTGCGAGTTTCAGTCGTAGCGGCGGTGGTGGTGGTGCTGGATCTTGCTCTATCTACACATCTCTCGCGTCGAATCCTCGTTCCTTATTCACTCCGAGTCCATCTGACTGCGATATCGCGCCGGGCCACTGTGGCACGTAAAGGCTTATCGGAATGTCTTCGAATTTCGGCCCTGGCCATAAAGATGCTTTAAAACTGCGAATGCGAATACCTCGGAGGATCCCGGAAACGACAGAGCCTCCGGGCTAACGCGATTTCCTTGCCAGAAACGACCTACTTAATTTAACGTTTACGTATCTGGGGAATTCCCTCATTTTCTAAAAGGACAATATCGTTCGAGAGAGAGACGAACACACCTCTACACTGTGCGCGCTACAACGCTGCGTACACAGCGTGCCGTGCATTCGAAACGAGTTCACTCTTTCAATCTCTCCTGACCGCGCGCTATTAATCGAATTGGACGAGGAGAGAAATGAAATGAAATGAAATGAAAGCAGCGAGGTTTCAACGGGGTTTTGGGAACACTTTGCTTCGGCGAAATAAAATAATGTAATATAAGAAGTTCACGCGAGAGACCAAGAGAGAGAGAGAGAGAGAGAGAGAGAGAGAGAGAGAGAGAGCAGGAGTGGGGAGGGCATTCAGCCAATAAATCAGTGTAAAAAGAATATCCCTCTCCCCGCCAAAGTCGAAGAAAAATTTAATTTTGGGAGTCTAGCGCGGTAATTCGTTTCGAGGTAGAATTCCCGTTGGCATTGGACGGAAGAGTTCGCAAAAAGCGGGAAGGGTGTCGGGCTAAAGTTTGTGCCTCCCCCGCTGTTTCCTTTCCGACGGAAGGGTGAGAGGGAGGAACAGGAAGGAGCGGGCCAGACAAGAGAAGTCAGTCTGCCGTGAAGGCGATTCCTGGCTCTTCTTAAAACTTGGAAGGACCCTCTGTTCGCAGTTAGGTTAATGGAACGCGCTACCACCACAAACGCCAAGAAGTTCCGTCGTTTTCGATTTTAAATGGACCGAGCGCGAATCCCAGCCGACGTGCCTTCCTGGCTCGCTTCCCGATTCTTCTTTTTAATCGGACCCAATTTCATATTTAAAAACCTAGCGCGGAATGTGACGTCGTAAACTGCAAAACGGAGGATAGAGGGGGGGCTGAGAAACTTGGATCGATTTAAACTTTTATCGGGAATTGCTCCCACGGCTCTCGAGGATTTTTCGACGCATTGGAATATAATCAAGCGGTAATTGTTTTTTGAACGTTTCGTCTCATCTCCAGGGACGATCGATACAAACCTGGATTCCGGGATAAGCCGGGGCGGCGGCGGCGGGAGAAAGTCGGGGCGCGGATGAAGGAAACCCGGGGAAAGGGGACTCTCGTTCGTCTGTCTTGTCAAGAAAATGAAACGTTTCTACTTTATATGCCGCACTGCCGAAAAATTGCATTTCTAACGTGAAACGCACTTCACATTTTTTCCCTAAGTCGCGAGATGGAGACGTTTAACGATATTCCTCTTGTTATCTTTCTGTCACTCGGAGAAATTCCCTCGCAAATTCCTCTCTTTGGATTATTCCGGGAAATTGCTGAAAGTTCCCTTTAAAATTGGGGACCTAGGCTGTCGTGGAACTTTTCTTCTCCTCTCTCTCTCTCTCTCTCTCTCTCTCTCTTTCCTTTTTCCTTTTTCCCTTCCCTTTCCTTCTCTTTTTCTTTTTTCCGATTTTCGCTCAAAAGAGATCCTCACCGCCTACTGCATTATTTACGAAAACTAAAACGACCCATCAAAGAAGAAGCGAAAGAAGAAGAAGAAGAGGAGGAGGAGGAGGAGGAAGCAAGAAAACAAGCTAAATCAATATAGGACCGAGGAAGCATTAATCCAACTGATATCCGATCTCGTTTGGTTTAATCGAAGCAAATTACAAATTAAATTACACGTGTCCCTCTCCATAAAATCTCAAACTAACAGATACACCCGTGTATATCATTAGAGTGAATTAACGAGAGAAAAAGGAAAGTAAATCGTCTCGTTAATTCCCCGGCGATAAAATTAGCAATTCCTCGTTTACCGGATAAACTGACCGAATTACAAGGCTCGTACATACATGTGCGCACACAGACACACACACGCACGCGCATGCTTTGGATAAAAATAGTTTTATTAGAAAAAGAAAGGAAAAAAAATCCCAGGAATGCAAATATGCGTAATTGCTACACGAACGGATGTATAAAGTAAAGTATCGGCTCGCTGTTTCGATAATGTGGAACGATCATAGCGGTCGCTAAGTAGACCATTAATTCGCCTAATAGCCGTACTAACTAAGCCTAATTAAACTTAGCTCATCTCTTAGTGGTTTATGACCGTGATCTCGTTATTGATGCAGCAATCAGCGATATATCGCGACGACTCGCCGTTTCGAAGCTCTCTGCCGGAGCCACGAGTAAACAGGAGAATTCCTCCCGAGCTGTCCCCCTCCCCCCTCTGACCTGACCTTAAGGGATTTATCTCGGTAAGAATCCGCACGAGTTTCGGGCTGCCAAACGACAAGTTCGTCTCGAAGAGTTTTGAGCGATAACGCGGCGGCGACGCTACCACTGGACAAAACGGATATTGCGAATAGAGCGAATGTCCCGTTACGAATGGGTCCCTAAGGCCCCTCCCTCCCCGTTGAATTAGCATTTTACTACGATAGCACATTTACAAGTGCCGCTTGTGTCCTGGCCGATTCGGGCGGCGCTTTGTATCTTTGCCAAATTGCATCGAGCTTTTAAGGGAATTCTTAACATAGCCCGAAACTCCGCGAGATGCGTTATGCGAACTCGCTTTAATCAGCGTGCTCCCCGGTAGTAATGTCCTCCGCATTCCGAATATGCCGCTCCCGGTTTGCATTATCTCGGACGCTATTTCGCTATTTCGCCATTTCGCCGTTTCACCGCGAAACGAACTCGATCTTCCCTCCAGCCGTTGTTTTTCTCCCTTGGCGCGCGCGCGTCTTTCGCTTTTGGCATTGATTAATCGGAGGCGTGCCCGTTTTCCGGAGAGACTCCTTTTTTTTAACGTCGACGAGCAACATTGTCCCTGCTTCCCTTTGTCGCCTCTTTCACCCGCCGAGTATATTTCTATGCACCCTTACGCACCGTTAATCGGCAAAGAATCCTCTTTGTCTTTAGAGCCGCGCGACACAATAAAGCTCGAGCTTTCAGGCTGCTTGAAAACTTGAATTGGACTTGCTAGCTGCCATCTAGAAGGACGACGGCCTTTATTATATCTCGAATAATGGCCGTCTTCCGTGCGTTCCTCTCTCCCTCTCTCTCTCTCCGCTGGGAATACTCGGGATGGGACCACCGATTGCCATTTATTTGTTTTCAAGAGTTGTAGGAACGAGCGCGATTAAACGAAAGTACAGGGAGAGGGGGTGAATGATTTTTGCAAAAAACTACCGTTCGGAGAGTCCCTTCTCCCCTCCGCTGCCCGCTCCTCCTCCTTCACGGGGGATGAATAAAGTGGAATTTTCCTTGGCCGACTAGGACGATAATTTCCGCTTAATTCTCTCGTACTACTTTATTGGTCCGTGGGAAAGCGCGCGCGCGGATGTTCTCCAACTTTTTGTTTCCGCAACTGTGGTGCCTAACGCAAAATTTGAAGTAATAGTCTCTCTGGCATGGCTCGCAGGAAAACAACTCCTAATGCCAGAGTCGGCCGCGATTGGAGTATTGCGGAGGATGGAATGAAAAGTCGGGAAAGTTAAAACTTGCTGCCTGAGTCTCGACTAATTTCCATTCCTTTGTTTGGGGGAGCGGGCGCGGAATACCACGCGACTCTTGCCACTTTGCGGCAATAACCCTCACACCCCCGTTTTCTCCTCCCATCAACTTTTTCTCCGAATTCATTTTACTTTCCAAGTCCCATCAACGCCGGGCGTTTCAATTTTAGCGTCGATTATTAACATGTAAAGTTCCTCTCCCTTTTCCAAGGAAAAGTACACACACAAAAAGAAGAAAAAAAAAAAAAGAAAGAAATTAGAACGGCAGGAAAAAGCAAAACTTGTTGCACCCCTGGCCAAAAGCTAATTCGACCGCATGCTACCGTCAAAAACGTACATTGACGTTTAATCTTTCCACTAGTTTTGAGAAACAGAGCGCTGGAGGGAAGACGATCTTTTGTCAAACAAATAGCAAACAAGAGCGGTGATCAAGAGAGAGAGAGAGAGAGAGAGGGAGGGAGGGAGGGGAAGAGAGATCTTGAATTTTCCAGTCAAGGAGTCTCATTGGAGAATGTGCTGTTGTAATATTTATAGGAAGGGCTAGGATGAAATGCGTCGGGGTGAGCATTAAGCATCCCGGATTATTCCGCGCGCAGAATCCGTTAAAAGGCAGGTAGGTAGGACAACCCTTGCCAAGGATGGCAACCCCCCTCGGAGCGACAACATTTCGCAAGACTGGTATTCATTACAAATAATGGCCTATTTTCTGAACAAGCACTCGGACTATAGAGCCAACAGGGTTGGCTCGTGGTCTCGGCGTGTTAAACTAAATTAATGCGAGCTTGCATTATCGCTTGGCCCTACACCACCACCACCACCACCAACCACTACCATCATCCCTCTTTGAAGAATTAATCCTTCCATCTCATGTCTTATGCTGATCCGCTGGGAATAAATCGCATTAACGTTTTACTCGTGCTCTTACAGGCGCGTGAATTTTTTTAATTCCGCCTTCGCCACGGGGACTCTCGTTGATCTCGGGGACTTAATTTCGAGCGAACTCCAAGCCTGGCCCCGAGACTCGTACAGATTTACGTTAAGATTTAACCGTGATTCTCACGAGTTTCCCGCGTTTCTCGCGATTCTTCCGTCTATCCGTCCGGTGAACTTTTCCCGAAAGATTCGACGACGACGACGACGACGACGGCGATGAAATCAAATCAAGCTGAAAATGGAGTAATTTTGATCACACGCAGCCCGTTCTCGAAACTTATAGAAAACTCGAGGAAACCCTGGTGGTCGGGCTGAGTTTCGGGGTAGTCGGGGCAGTCGGGTCTAAAGTTTTCTACCCTCGCGAGAGCAGAGATATGGGCAAGTTTTGCGAGGTCGATGATGCCGCGCGCCTCCTCGAAGTAAGGATAATCCGATACGGCTTGCCGGGAATGTAATTTACTCGAAGGGCGAGCCCGGCACCGGGATCCCCGGTTCCTTCAGCCCGCAACTTGCCATCCCAACGACCGATCTAATGTCACCGGAGTACTCCCATAATATTCCCAAGGTCTTCCCCATCGAGATTCCACTGCCAACAACGAAAACGACGACGACGACGACGACGACGACGACGACGACGACGACGACGACGACGACGACGACGACGACGATGATGATGATTCCGCCGTCATCCAAAACTTAACCCCGACGTTATTGCACGAGGCGAGGCGGATGCACTTGCTCGGAGCGTTCGGGGCCTCGCTCGAGGAGAGAGGGAGAGGGAGAGGGAGAGACACGCGATAAATAAGTGGCAGAGTGGCAACGTGGACGAATCGGCCAGTAATGGCGGGGCCGATCGCTTCGCGCAAAGTGCGTAAATCACGTGGGATTATACGCCGGGAGGGTATTTCCCTCGTTGGCCGGGCGTGCTTGTTTTTCTCCCGATACTTTGCAGCCTTGCAAATGGCGGCTTGTCGTAACGAGCCCCGGGATTCCTCGGAGGAGGGGGTGGAAGAAGAGGGTGCGTGTCAGAAACAGAGCCATATCCCTAACGTACATCATTTCCCTGCCCTCTCCCTCCCTCTCCGAATCCTCGCAAGATTCGCAATTTCAAAGGAGAGGAGAGGAGAGGAGAGGAGAGGAGAGGAGAGGAGAGGCGAGGCGAGGCGAGGAGGGGCGGGGCGAAGCGAGTCTCGAAAACGGATTAAGAGGCAAGAAATATGGCGGATTTCGCTGGACCGCTAACCAAACTGGCTCCTTGACGACCTTTTAATGTCAACCCGCTGGAGGCTACTACCCCGCGCGATATACACCGTTATCTACGTCGACCGGCTACTCTTTTTTTCTGGCCCGCTTCTTCGATTCTGCTCGGATAGTTTCGGCTCGTTTCGAAATATTTCCAAAGATATTTTCGCGCGAGAATCTTGAAATTCCCAAGCTGACGCGCAACCCGAAGGCATAAGCGACTTACGAAGAGCGGAGCGCATTAAGGCCGAAGAATAATTAAATCGGCGGGCTCATCCGCTGCTCCGGCAACTATGTTACCGTGAAATGAGATGGGATTAAGCAAGAATAATTAATTTCCAGGGGGAATATTTATATTGCGACTGGCTGCCGCGATTCCTGCCTTTTTTCCACTCCCGTACGCTCTCGCGCGAGTGTGCGTGTGCGTGCACAGATTTACGCAGACTGCATCGCGCGATGCACTAATAAGCCATAATTCACGATGTAAGTGCACGCGCGTGCCAGTATCTCGCGAATCTCCGACATATTTCTGCGGAAAATACCGTTCGCGCGCTGTTTAGCCGAGGTCGCTCGCGCCTACCGACGCTCCCGCCCGGTTGGAACGAATCGATGCGGTCCGGGTCGCGATAATAAAACTATTTCACTTTGGCTAAGGTCGACGCGGCCTGGAACCACCCTAATGAGGGGAGAGAAGAGAAGAAACATTCGCGCGATCGCGATACCGATTCATTCTTTCGCTATTCGGTCGACGACGGTTCATCCACCCTCCCCCCACCATCGTCTCATTTCCCAGGGTATTTCTCCAGGAAACGAAGACCCGGTTAGGTCAAAGTTCCCTTCTCAATGCGTTGCGTTGCGTCGCGTCGCGTCGCCTCGCCTCGCATCTCGAGATAATCTGGCGGATTCCGAGGCAACGAATAAATCAGCTTGGCCTTAGCGGGTAAAACCGGAAGTGACGCTTAGTAAATAATAGCGGTGAGTGGTGCGGGGTTGCCGGGTTTCAACTGGAAGTAGTCGAGGCTGTAACACGAGCACCGGATAGTTTCCGCGGATAATAAGAAAAGCTGCGGGAGCCGCGCGCTCTTTCCCTCGGTGGGTTACAACGCGTACGCGTATAATCGCCTTGAAATTAGCGCGTAATTGCATTTCATTAATCCAGCTGGGAGCTACTCAAGTTCCATTAGGGTCGCTCGCTCGCGCGAGCGCACTCCGGCGATTTTTTGCCGGTTTGCCGGTTAATGCGCGCTAATACCGCGCTAATGCCGCGCATTAATTGCCCGATGAAATATAATCTCTGATCATTTCCGACTTACCTTGTTAATCTGCCGTTGTAGCTTCGTGATGGTGGCGCGATCTCGCTGGGCTGCCAGACGTTCCGCCTGCAGAGCCTGCTCCAATTCCTGGACCCGCTCCTCCAGACTCTCCTGTAAAATGTCAAAGGACGAGGGGTAAGTAAGTATCTTGCGAAGCACTCACGCGCGATTTGCGATCGAAGCGGCGCGCGTCTGGCGTCCATCGCGAAACGCCCGTAATTCTCGACAGGATATCGCCGCAGCCGCAGCCGCAGCCGCAATTCCCGTTACTCGAGTTTTAAGCTGCGCCTTAACGGGAGCTTAAAGTTTCTACTGAGATCGCGCCCGGAGATTAGGGATGCTCGCCAGACGCTTCGCTTGTTTTTGGAAATCCACCCCTAGAGCGTCGCCATCTCCACCCCCTCCCCCTGCCGCCGCTTCAATTTCCTCCGCGCGATAAAATCGTGTCCGGTCGTCCGACGTCCGGACGGGCAAACGTCAGCGATTCAAGGTTCTCTCGTATTTCACCGTGTCGATACGCAAGGAGCAACCGCGACGGTGGTCGCCTTTTTAATGGCGCCCTCCTCCCCCCAATCCCCTCTTCCCGGAGGCTCTCACGGTCGATTTAACAGCGCGCGACATGATTAGTTGGCACTCCGCTCGACACACGATTGCTCCTTTATCCCTGGCAAAGTTTCGTATGAAAACTCCCAAGTCCCGAACAACCGACTCCGCGCTCGAGTAATACACCGATGACACTGATAAATACGGCAACGTCGAGGACTTTCATTCACCTACGGGGTTCCAGCCACCCTCCGCCGACGTTTGCCAGAAATCATTCCTAAAAACCATTCCCACCTCTAGCTCCGGCCATTCTCCCTCCCACCGTGCCAATTCTCTCCTCGACACTTTGACCCCACGGTGTGGGAGGAACTAGGAAGTTTGGCAGGTGGTGGTGGTGGTGGTGGTCTCTCCCCCTCCGTCCCTCTTTCCCTTTTGATAAGATTGCCTGCCTCGTCGTCGTCTCGTTCTCGGGGCCAGTTGGAAAAACCCTTTGTCCGGCCGGTTGGCTCGTAAATTTATTTATCCAGCATGGTCGCTCGAATCAGTGTACTTTATGGGAATGGGCCTTCGCCGCTAAGCCGTTTCATTGAAATATTAAGCGGTTCAACCGGCGGATGGTCCCGGGGCTCGGAAGAGGATCGGAGAGGGTTGATTTACGCGTTCGCACGGTATTTCTGATTATCAGCAATGCTTGGAGTGGCCGTTCGGTCGGAATAGTAATCAGAGGGCGGCGGGTCCGATCTGACCATAAGTATCTCGGCTGTGCCGCGCGAGTCCTCGTGGGGCTCTTACCCCTTGGAGGTTGTTGCACGCTTTGCGGGGGTGGATTCGTATGCGAGAGCACGTAGTTGCGATTCACCCCTTCCGCACGCACTGCCACAACCTTCCTGTTCGCTCGCTCGCTCGCCTGCCTGGATATCCATTGTTTGTCGCGAGAGCCACCCCCGTAAACCTAACCTCCGGCCTTGTATCCTCTACTTTTTCCTAATGGTTTTCTCTCTCTCTCTCTCTGACCTCTCCTACCTCCCTCACGGATTAACACGGACTAATGCTTCGGGAAGCAGTTACCGCTCTACTTTTCATTACGAATTTCCTGAATCGCGCGATGTTGCGGTAATAATGCAAAGGGGTGGTTGGGTTGCACTCCCTTATTGAATAAAAGGGTTCTGGATTGTTCCGTCTCTCCCCTTCCCCCCTTCTCTCTCGAGCGAAAGGAAAGGATGAAAATCTAGCCTCCTTCCACCGGAACGGAGGAGAGCGGAGCAGATATTTCATCTGGGAGAAACTATTTAGTTTTCCATCTGATTTCCATGGAAAGGAGCTTCTTCGGGAGGCTCTCGCTTGTATATGCAAGAAATGGCATAATTTCAGCATTTCTCGTCGTAGACGCGACGAACGTTCGTTCGATTTTCTCGAGGCAGTCGAAAAGCAGCAACAGCAGTAGCGACGGCGGCTGCGGCAGAGGCAGTTTTCGCGTTTCAAGCAAATTGAAAACAGACGGAGAGAGTCTGTCGAAGGCGGAGGGGAAGCGAAAGGGGAGGAGAGAGAACGGACAGTCGGAATCCTCCGAACGAAATTTCCCATGGTATGTCGCGCGCGCTAGGCCAAGCCCAGTTAACTCTCGCTTTTAACGAGGATTCCTCTGTAAACGAAGCGCTGCCAATTTGTCCCAATAGCTCGTTACGTCTAAACGTCAATTGCACAGTTCCACTACTACCCTCTCAAACCCTCCTCGCCCCTGTCCCTGTTTATTTCACTTTTCCACATTTCTGCCTGTTTTCCTTTATCGTCAGTATCAAATTTTATCTGCGTCGAAACAACGCTGCTGCAGCAGCAGCAGCAGCAGCAGTCGAAAAAACAGGCAAAGGCAAACTTTGCCCCTTGTAACGAACGTCGAAATTCTGAAAATTAGCGAGGGATGCACCCGTTCGCGGGGAGAAATCGCGCGGGCGATTCTCATCCTTGAAAAATTAGCCCTCGTCGTTACGGGGACCCGATGTCTCGCGCGAAGCTTATTGGAAATTCTCCCGGGGGAGACGGAAAATCGTTCGAGCTGCATGTAAGTGTATCTCGGATGAAATTAACCAACTGATTACCGGGGGTCTACAGGAGTGTCACTCCCTTCCACCCTGTCGGACCCTCCGGAAAGTAACTTGCAATTTCGCAGAATCTCTGCATATAGAGTGGGCTCATCGTAGGCAGGTCCGTGACTAAATGACGTCCCGGAAGTCCCGGTTCTAATTCTATGGGTCTTCGACTGAATATACGGGTGATGGTGGCTCGGATAGAATAGGGTAACCCTAGTCGGAGGATAGCGGCTCAAATAATTAATCTCGGCCTTTTCCGCGATGATAAAAGCCACGAGCTTGAATTAACAAGCTCTCGACAACACTTTGCCATTTTCTTCCATGGGAAGAAATCCCCCTCGTTTCCCTCGCGAGAGTAACATCACTCTCCTCCTCCCGGTTTTCCAACGGGGTTGGATTCAATTTGATCGATCGAATCATCCAGACTGCGCCACGAGGTTTACGTTGGACTTAATGATGCGCGTCACACAGTTTTCCACGTGGATTTTCAGTGCTGTCACGAGCGAGTGTCGCACGCCCGATAACGCTACCTCCCCCTTCCTCCTCGTTCGACCACTTTTCGGTGTTATCGCGATAATTCCGCTTGGGAGATTTCACGACTCTCCGGGAAATGCCAGTGGCCACCGCAGGATTTTTGATTGCGCTATAAAAAATTAGTTTGCTACCCCCGGACCATTTGCGAGGGTCTTCTCTCTCTCTCTCTCTCTCTCTTTCTCTCGCGATTTCTCATCGTCGGTGGCGAGCATCTTTTCAACGTATTCAACGAGTGCTCGGTCAATGATAAAGCCATTTTCCTTCAATCGATCGGGTATCCTTGACGAGTCGGCCTTGTCGCGTGATTCGACGTCTCGGATTTATGTTTCTGCGAAAATTCCTCAGCGGAGTGAGGAGCGAGAGGTGGTATCGCGCCCCGGCAATTATCGCGATTGCAATATCAAACCGAGAGATCCGATACCGAGTCGAAATGCCGATCTCGATACTGGCCACTTAGGCTTCTTAACGCGGTTCGCGGCTCGATTTATTATCGCGGGTTGACACGTCAGCGTAATTTACCGCTACGTTCATGGAATAATTTTCGCGCGCGTGAAAAAATGCATAACCGGTATTAAAAGGTCCGTTAACCTTGCGGGCTACCAGGACCGGTGCATTGCGGCGACTCGAATCTCAAACTATCGGAGGGGGGAGGAGGGTGCCAATCGATTTGTCGCGTGGCTGTGAAATTGTCCACGGTCGCCACCGAGGCTGATTAATTTCGCGAAATCCACACCTGCCTCGGGACAGCAGCGGGTGTTTCGTGAAAATCGAGGGGAAATCGAGGGAAATCAAGAGAGAGAGAGAGAGAGAGATCGTAACGCTCGTGTTAAAGTCCTTAATCGAGTGCGAGCGACGATATTGTTCAGGTGAGACGGGGATGGGGACGGGAAGTCTCGCCGATGGTACCGTCGAGCGAAACATCGGGGCCCCGCGTAATTCAGAGGTTAGCGAGAAAATAATGAGTCCAGCTATGAATTCAAGCGGTTCGAGTAAATCGTGGCGGTTTAACGTGGTAGACTCTCGGTAAACATTTGCGTGGTTATCGTTGCCGGAGTGGCTCGTACGGAAAATTTATCGGGCGACGGGTCTGAATGCGGGAACAAGTGCGTCGGGCCCGGAGAATATTAATCGCGAGAGCAGAAACGCTCCTCGGCAATTACGGCGATTATGCCAGGAAAATATTCCAAATGTTCGGAATGTTCGCGTCTTCGGTGAACAATTCTGACACTCGCGACGGAACTCAATTGCTAATAATTAATCGCGAGTCGAATACTTCAGGAGCTTTTTCGCAACGAGTAAGTTTCCCGGCAGTTTTCCGGGAACGATCGCAGGCTAGTCGATGGTAGAGTGGTACAATAGGGGATGAACGTGGTAGCAGCGGGTAACGAGCGTTTGCCGAAAGTCCAGCGACAGAGCGGAAAACGCGCGCAAACGCATACGCGGAAACAGAAACAGCTAGAGAATGTCTCTCCCTCTAAAGACCCCCTCGTATTTCTGACCCTTCCTACGGCAAAGTGCATAGAGTACCGCAATTATATATTAGTCTGCCTACCACTCGCACGCCCCGCTACTACCCTTGGCCCGGAATATACGATTTTTGTTACTCCAACTAACCCTGCGTAGCCACTCGGACTCGTGCGTGGGCCTGTGGCCTGCTCCGAACTTTCCTCATTAAGACTAGTAGTACTCGCATTACGACACGCATTTTGGATACAGTCATTGGCCGGAAACCCTTCTTTACCTTCCTTCCTTCTTTACACCGCCAATTCGCCAACTGTCCCGTACCGCGAGAAACTCTGATTCCGATGTGCCCGAGAACCTACCGGGGGAACGTTTTTGCCCTTGAAATCTCGAAATTCAGAGATCTCTCGCAGGTTCGAGCCGATTTCACGCGTTCGCGATTTCAAACGAATATTCTGGTCCCCCGCACTTGCGGGAGCAAGGGAGGAGGGAAAGAGGAAGGGCGGAAAGGAGGGTGAGGGGTTCGACGACAGAATGGGTAAACTCAAAGTCGGAGTTAAGCTTCTTGGATATCTCGAGGGTTTCCGCAAGCTGCGCCCCGGGTCTCCTCTCCCAGCGAGAAAATCGAGAGGGAGAGACACACCTGTCGGGAGACACCTGGCAGTCGAGAATCCTTGAAATTTCGCGACAGCCTCATCGAAGCGGGGGGGCTGGTGGAAGGAGAACTTGTCGACATTTGGGACGACAGCACCGCGTGACCATTAGCGACTTTGGATCGTTCAAGCTCTCAGGGCTCTCCTTCGTCCGGCATAAATCTCCATTCGCTTAAAAGCTCGCGTGAAACATGTGTGCGTGCGCGTGTGTGTGCATGCAAAGCCGGAAGTCGAATGAATTTGTCAGCGAGATACCGCTGCTTTGTCGCTTTGCGGACGTCCTCGTTTGTCAGGAATCTATTCATCCCCCAGGACTCATCCTCCCCCTTTCGTCCCTTTCAGTTCCCTCGGGACCGAAAACGAATCTTGGCTTTTTGCATGAATCATCTCCGTCATGGCGCGGATGCCACCAATTTTCTCCAAACTCTTTCTCGGGCTTACGTTTATTTTGCATTGGCCTAAATTTCAAATATTCGTCATCAGTCCCCTCCCCCCTCTCTTTAATCCCGATGCTCTTGCAAAAGAAAACGAAAAACGGCGAGAGCGACAATTTTTCAGGATATTTTTGAGGAAATTTTCAAGAGCGTTTTATAAAGATATTTATGCCGGTAAATATCTCGCGTTTACATAGCGAGACTCCTCTTTTGTCAGGGATCTATTTATGCGATAGAATTCCTTGTCTGCTCTCCCACGGAGAATAGGCGACGGAATTCCAGGCGACTTTCCTTTCTCGCATGAATCATCTAGGTATTGTCGCGGATATCATCAGTCACCAGAATCGCCATGATTTTCTGGCAGCCTCTTCTTGCATATGGATGAGTTTGGAGAGTCTTGAATCGTGACGCTGCAAGCTGGAATTTGCATAGACAATGCGTAGTGAATTTACTCGTTGAATTACTCGTGAGTCCCCGCGCACCCTCTCCGTCCTCCCCCTCCCGCGCGTTTTATCAGGATCGCCGGCGCATTCTCGAATGCATTCGTTGGTGAGTTTTATTGGTCATAAGCGGATTAGCGGCAGCTTTATTAACTTGCCAATTTAGCGGGCGGTCGTGTAACGAACTCTCTCTCTCTCTCTCTCTCTCTCTCTCTCTCTCTGTCTCCCTCTCCCTCTCTCATCCAGGACTTCTTCCTACCCAGGTGAGTTTAAACGGGCATGCGCGATGAAGTAATAACGCGGGAAATTGAAAGCTTGAAATTTATAAAGATAACGATGTGCCGATAAAGGTTACCGCTCGGCAGATAAGTGTGTCTGTAACTTACGAGACTTTCGCCTATAAATTCCGCGCTATTGCCTCGACCACCTATGGTGCGTGATAATAAAATGCAATATTAAAGGCCCTCGGATGTCTAGGAAGGTACTTTTATACCGCGCGGTTATGGCCGTAACACACAATACGGGCTGCGACAGAAACCGAGGAAGAGAGCAACAGTGATCCCTGAGCGTAAAAAAAAAAAAAAAAAAAAAAAAAAGAGAGAGAGAAGGAGAGAAAAATTCTCAATGGTGCGAAAGCTTTCTCTTAGGAAAATCCACTGTTATTCTACCTTTGGAAAATCGACGTCTCCCCTGCCTCCTCGACTCTCCTTTCCCTTTTCTCGAGTTACGTAGAGCAGCGCTATCACAAATCTCTTATCCGAATGTTTTGCGGGGACTTCCTCGATCCGACATAACCAGGTCTGATTAGAGTTGCATGGATGGATCCGCGAGTGTGCCAGTTAGCCTCGAGAGAGAGAGAGAGAGAGAGGAAGAGTGGCTCTCTCGCGAGAGTACCGAGCCAGGAAAACAGGTTTACGAAAGGGGGAGGGAGTGTTTTCGTTGGAGAACGTGTTAATGGTAATGGTGGAAGCATAAATTTTCATTATGCCGGAGCGATGTTAAATATTTTCCAGCGAGCCGCCAGCCACAATAATACACAGGAGAGACAGCCTATACTTTTCTAGATCGGCATCTCCTCGGCAGGAATGATTTACATGGCAATAAACTAGCGCCTTGCTGCCTTCCGAAAAACGTTTTTGATTTATCCGCGCACTTTCGCCAAGTACTGGACTCCTGCCAGCCCGGAAGGTCCATCTCACCGGAAATCACGGCTATAACTCAGGACTCACGGAGTCCTTTGCGGGGGGTAGGGGGATTCCCGCAGGACACTCTCCACACCCCCACGATATTTGCATAAGGCGCTCCGCACTTTTGGAAATTCCGCCAATACCATTTCGCGGTTTGACCCGAACCTCCCAATTGATCTTTCGAAGTGCGCGCAATCGGAACCACTCGATTTCCCGCAAAAGCCATCGATTTCCAGGAGAAACGCGTATGAACGCTCGCCTGGGGTGGAGGAAAGGGCCCGGGGGTGTTTGGCAACTATTTGCCAATTGAGAAAAGTGTTCCTCCTTTCGGTATCCCTTCCGCTCTGGCAGAAAGAGAGAGAGAGAGAGAGAGAGGGAGAGAGACTTTAATTATTGTACTGGTTTTTGCCGATGGTGGGCCAGGAACACGAAGATAGGCGGAGAGATACATCGAACCCGACGGAGCACGAACCTGAGGAAATGCGCAAATATTTGCTTCTCAATCGACGTAATAGGCTCGAGGAAGTTGCCGTGGTAGGAAGTTGCCGTTGATTATCGTTTCCACGTATTATTTATGCATCGACGGACCGCGTCGAGCCACGCGAGGCAAATTCTCAAGTATTTCAACCCCTTTTGGCAGGCTTCCGCCGCTCCGTAAAGAACTCGCGAGAGTGCCTCCAAAGCGCTCCCGAGGGAATTGATTCCTTTGGAGGAGTAACTCCGCGCTCTGATACACCGAGGGGTACCGGGCGGGAAGGAGCTCACCCAGGTCGCCAAGGTCACCCCACGGAAAATTCCACCCTCCCGATTCCTCGGAGGAGAGCAAACATCTCGTCGGTGCTTTTGTCGATCTTTTCGAGATCGGGCGTTTCAACGATGACTCTCTCGTCGTTGGATCATTATCGCGCGCTCAAAGTTGACGTAGTCTCGGGCGTAGAGAAATTTTCGGAATCACGAGAGAGGCGGATCGAACAAAGATACGAGCCGCGTCCCTTTCCGCGGCAGCTTGCGGAAACGTTACCAAAGCGAACTCTCTCCGAGGAATTGATTCCCTTGTTACGAAGTACGACTGAAGAGGGGAGGAGAGAAGAGGGAAGCTGCCGCCGTCGCCGGAGGAAGAAGCAAAGATTAGGAGGTAGTCTCCTACCTTCCTCCCTTCCTCCCCCTGATACGAGGCTGGGACGGAGACATTTTAATTTACGTCCCCTCGATGGCTGTGCGATGCCATCGAATTCCATTTCCACGTGGCTTCCTCGTCCCTTCACCTTTCACGCTTTCATATTGTCATATCGTGAGATCGCCCCGGTGAATGGAATCCACCCCCCTACCTGTTCGTCGATTGCATAACAATGCTGAATTTCATAGTTGTGGAATTATCGCTTCCTTTTCTTCCGGAGAGCTTTAAGGATCCCCGAGGTGCGAGGGGGAGGGATTTTAGGACCCGGATGGAAATTTCGATATGGCCGCTACTAAAAGCAGCTTTTGACGAAAACTCCGCTGATTCAGGATTTTCAGTTATCGCGCAAACACCTTGGAGCACCACTACTGTTCGAAGGGAGAGATTTTTTCTTCTTTTTGCGCCATCTCCCTTCCTCCGTCCCTCTCTCTCTCTCTCTCTCTCTTTTTACAGCCACTGGCAAAAGCCCGTCGTAATTGGGGATTTTCATGTATCGCTTTCGGCTCCGTAACGACGCACGGCGATTCGATAAGTAAAAGTCCATTATCTTGAGACACGGTACATTCGGTTTCTATCCACGGGGAAATATCTGTAAGCTCCGGAACGCTAAACGAGAACCAGTTCAGCCGAGACCGCTCCATTAGCTAAATCAATATTTACTTATTCCCAGGCTATTATTTCTGTCGTACAAAGTGGTGATTGTGGTGGTGGTGGTGGTAGCGGTGATGGTCTTGTAACCCGAAAAGTACCATGCGACTCCTGATCAGCCGGACTCACCCCCACTCTCCGTTAATTAAAATTCTTCCAGGGTTCTTCCGGCGAAGCTTTTCCATCGTCTCGAATAATCCATCCATTTCCAGACACCTCGTTCAACCAAGCGTATCCTGGTCTCGCGATTAATGCAAATCGACTCCGGGTATAATGCAATAAGCTAATTGAAATTGACAAAGACGCAACCCTTCATCGACATTAATCGATGGAATATCTTATTCGCGTTTCGAGCTTACCGATCTCGAAGCTGGCACCTGTATGGGTTTCAGCTTTGTGAGCGACGACAGGCTCTTCATTTCTATTAGTCCCCTTCTCCGTTCAACCCCCTCCCACGCGGCGTTTCACCCCTAACAGGGAAGCCCGGGAGTCCACGACGAAGCTCCAATCCTCTGCGTTGCCCCACAGCCCCGTCAGCCATCCCTCATTGTTCCTCCCGTAAGCTCGAAAAGCCAGGGTGGGAGGATTTCACCCCCTTCCCTCCCCTCCTCCCATCCTGGCTTCCCTTAAAGCCGCACCCTCCGGAACTTTGGCGAGAGAAGCAACTTTCAGCAGAACAGGAAGTGCTTCCTTGATGTACTGCGACCTCCAAGTTTATCCTTGGCACCTGCCGCTCCCGAAACTTGTTTTTCTTACTCTCTTATTCCCGGCAAGCTCAGCCCTGACGTTCCAGGAGATTATCGGATAACCTTCGCGGAAAGGAGACGCCTGATTTTTGCAAAGCTCGCCAATTCCAGAGGGCAAAGCAAGTTTTTCCTATTATTGGAAAATGAGAGTACGAGAAGAGAGGGAGAGAGAGAGAGGGAGAGAGAAACAATCTAGGAAGGGACTAAAGACTCTCGCGAATCGTAGTTGGCTCGGAAATGCAAACTGGAAGATTTCTCAGGGGTGGCGGAGCGTGGGAAAGTGTCGATAAACGAAGGAGGTCCTTCAGGAAAACGCCTGGCATTCGAAATGGGATCGTCGAGAGCTCGCGCCTCCTGGCCCGGCCCGGCCCGGCCCGGGTCGAGTCGGGAAGCGAAGGAAACACGATTGAAAGGAATAAGGAATGAGTTTGTACACGACGACAAAGGATACCTGTTGTTGATTCGTCGTCGTCGTCGTCGTCGTCGTCGTCGTCGTCGTCGTCGTCGTTGTTGTCGTCCTATTCTTAAACTACGCTACTGCGTTCTCTACTAGCGTAGGCTGTCTTTGCGTCCACGACGAGAGTGTGTACGATGGACAAATACAATTTCCAAGGTTCAATGGTAAAAATGCCAAAAGAAATCCACCCCTCTGAATTTTATATATTGCTTTACGGTGGAATGGGGGTGGGGTAGTTGGAACAGTCGAAACACCCGGGGGAGAGGAAAGGAGAGACTAGAGACTAACCCACCCACTAACCAGCCAGCCAACCAACCAACCAACCAACCACTTTGAGAATCAAGAGAGATTGAACTTTGAGCGCTCTCTGTTTCCTGAAAGCCGAGGATTTATGGCGAGGAGTTTCAGGGATGAATCGTTAACGAACCTCCGGATCTTTCTTGCTAGTTCATCTTATTAAAGAGTGCCGCCGCTGCTCTGGCAATATCCATTGCTCTTAATTGATAGACAGGCAGGCAGGCAGGCAGGCAGTTTCGAGTGGTTGGACTACGCGTCGTTAATTTCAACGCTCCTGGGATATGCCGTTTGTTTCCATTTAACGTATTCGCTTCAACGTCCATATTCGCTACAACCACTTTCGCGTTATATCGTTATGCTTCTCCCGCTTGTTTATCGCTCGTGGCTAGCGAGCCATCGGTTTCCTCCTCCTCCTCCTCCTCCTCCTGCGCGTTCGTTCCAATCATAATGCAATAATGGCAAACTCTAGACGCGCGCGGCTCCACCACTTTTACGATTTATATGGAGCACAATGTCGCGCTCTCCCCCTCTGTGATATTTATTCGATCGTCGTCTTACCTCGCTGTGACACCGACCTCGGTTTCGTTTAGCGTACAACGTCACCGTTGAAATTTTCCACTGAAATTTGATTTAAAGCCACTGCGCCATGATGGAATATTCGGAATATTTTATCGCGGAGGTATACCGAATGTGGTTGGTTGGATTCTCGCTTTATTCTTGCACTTTGAGTGGGCTTAGTCAGGATTTGGGGGATTTATACCTTTGCGCCACACAACATTTGCAAACCTCTTTGCTCGCCCTAGGAAAACCTTTAAAAGCCGCTTCCCATTGATAACTTTATGCGAGGGTCGATGAAAATTATACAGAGTTCTCCTTCTCTTTTTACTCTCTTCTGAAAACCGTCCCGCCGCGTGGCGAGTTTTCTTGTGAAATATCGAAGAGGTATCGGTGTTCGAGAAAGAGAGAGAGAGAGAAGGTTAAGAATACGACACCGGTACAATTTTCGCGCTGAAAATATCGTTTTCTTTTATCTCCCGAAATTTCCAGCAACCTTATTCGCGGTTTGAGTTATGCAGATTTCCAGGATCACTCCTGGACTTCTCGTCGAAATTGAAACTTCATCCTCTTCCTACCCGGCGAGGATCTTTTGGGATTCTACCACGCACCTGCGGAAGACAATCGCGCGCGCTCGCTTGTTTTGCGCTGTCGAGATAAAAAAGAAATTTGGCAGAGAAATATGGAATGTGACTTACGGATGAGCGACGTGTGTTGGAAGATGAAAAACTGGCACTTTTCTTCGTACGTACCTGTAACAAAAAAAAAAGGAAAAATTTGTCTCGATGTATAAATGATTTCACTTTGGACAGATACGCGCGGGGTTACAAGCGAGTTACACGAGACAAGATTCCCGATGATTCCCTCTCCCACATTCGGCAAAATATACACTCGGGGGAATGAAAGAGCTTTCGGAGATTCTTATGGAGATTGAGTCTGGTAAATTAAGATGGAGCACGATCGACACATCGATAGGGTCCATTTTCTTGGAGGTGGAATCAATAGGCGGTTCACCGATACAGTCCCTCGCGATTAGGCCAAGTCCCTGTTAAGGGGTCGATTCATCATTTGGCGCGAGTCTTCAAGGGTGATTAGGCCAAAGACGCAGGGAAAGGGTCAACGAGGTCGTACGCCCCGACGAAGCGGATCGGGAACCCTTTTAGGGCTGTAAGACAGATTGGATCGCGTGCTTTTTACCAAACCAAAGGGTAAGGAGGATCCGCTTCGGCTGGTAATCAATTCCATTAAAATGAGCAACTCTCAACTTGCGAGATTTACAATATTCTTAAAAATTAATTCAAGTGTACTAACCAAGGGACACCGAGAAGATGGGAGGAGAAGAGAAAATCAAAGGCCGATTCATCGGTAGCGCGACGTCATCGTCGCGCAGAGGGTCGATTTGTCATTCAGGGCAGGGTCTTTAAGGGCGATTAGGGCAAAGCGACTGAAGCAAAGGGTCAATGAGGTCGTCCAATCTTAGTTTGGATGGATGGATGGATGGATGGATGGACGGGAACCCTTTGAAAGGCTCTTAGGTGAAGGCGCTGGTATTTTTTGTACAAGGGTAAAGGGACACGCGCCCTTCTCCGCTCGTTTCAACGTGGACTTATCTCGAGGCTCCATTAAAGTCTGGCGTCCTAGGGACCGCGTGCCAGAGTCATGCTCTATCTCGCGACGTAGGCGTTCTAGCTACTCCGAAGAATTAAAGACCACTCCCTCTCCCCTAGGTTTGCATCAAGCCTGCTCTTTACGATCTACTCACCCTACCTTGATTACCCGACAAATATTCCTGCTGATAAAGCACTCCCCCCCCCCCCCTCTCTCTTTGAGGGAATTATCATGACAAAAACCCAGTCAATACTCTCTGTCTCTCTCTCTCTCTCTCTTCTTCTTTACCAAACAGGAGAATCACGTAGGACGCGTGCCACATAACTCATGCAGAAATAGAACGGAAAGTGGAAATTTGACCGATGCACCTTTAATATCCTGCAAAGTTCATAAACTTGATAGAATTATGGATCCCGATATTATAATATATTCAACGCTACGATAGTATCAAAGTGGAATGGAGCGAACGTACAGGTGCCTTATTATACGAGTTCGGGCTCCAAGGGTCTCATTGTTCGAGGAACCCAGATGTTGAATGTAAATGTGCCGCGCATCCGCGTGAAATACGAGGCTGCTCGTAATATGTCTAGACTGGTTGTACGGGCCAAGATCTTCGCTAAGGCAACACGCAAAATCGGCCTGACAAGCGTTAAGAAGATATGCAACGGAAGCAGCAACGTTTGCTTTCCGTCATTGTCCTTACCTCCCTTCCTTCCTTCCTTCCTCTCTTCAAAGTTTCGCAACAACGAAAGAAAAGTTTCGCTCTGACGATTAATCCTGGCCAGCGCGAACTTCCGAGGTTTCCGGCGAGTTACGACGATCATCGGTGACCTCCGGTTCTCGCAAGCATGAATGACCCTCGGGTTCCGGTTTATGAATTTTGACTCGGGAGAGTTCGGGCTGATCGGTTCGAGATATCCGGCGAGGAATAAACAACTCTCGACTCTCTACCGGAAGTGGCGGGTGGTCTCTTTTTCACGGCTGAGGAGATTCCCTGGCGTTCCGAAGGACGATTATGAATCACCGATTCGTGTAACGAGTGGCTCCCGTGGGATTCATCGGGGAACGTCTCGAGCACAAAGCCGGTGATCGTCATCCTCGGCTGATCACCGTGGGAGGACATGCTGCAAGAATATTGTCGTCCGAACGAACCGACTATGCGAAAGGAAGCACTTTGCCTTCCTCCCTCCCTCCCTCCCTCCGTTCCTTTCGCCCGCTACCTTTCGCTGACTGCGCTCTTCTTGCGTCGTCCCTTCGAGCGAAAACTCGGAAGGAAACCCCCTCGAAGAAACTCTCGTGGAACGCCGAATTCTTTTTGAAAATTCCGCAGATTCCCCTCGTTTCCCTTTGAGAGAGTTCGCCCCCTCGCCCACCCAGCTCCATTCGATTCTATCGACTTTCGCCAGTTTTATTTCGCTCGCTATTTGTCATTACGCTAAGATGGCATTGGAATGCCGTAATATCGCGATTCGGGAAAAACGGACGATTCCGATTCCGATTCCGATTCCGATTCCACTATCGGCGAGGTTGAAAAGAGGATCTCTGTATTTTATGCGGCGAACTCCAAGCTTATTTGCTGACTCGTCGCTTTCCTATCCTCTCTCTTTCTCTCTCTTCTCGGACCGGCACGCTGAAAATCTACTGCAGTCATTCACTTTACGAGATCTTTTACTGATAAAAAACGGAGAAAGAGGGGTGGTAAATTCCGTAAAATGAATTCGCGAGGAGAAGGAGGAGTACGAAGGGCAGAGCGTAATAATACGGTGCTCGCTGAGAGGACGATGAAAGGTTATGGCAAATGTTGACTCGTGCAATCGCATCGAGTAACCTGGCAATTAGGGCGATTAGTCATTAGGACGTCTGGAGTGTGTTTGGACACGAAGAATACAGGCTGATCCAGCAAGAAAGGCAAGAAAAGCCAGGAAGAAAGTGGTCGGTTGGTAAGGGAGGCGAGGGGGACGGGGAGGAACCCTGATTTGGTAGCTGGCATCATACATAGGGATATTCCAATTTCGTTATAGGCACTAGGGACGTCATAACCACATTAGTCCGTCCACCCTAGGCTACCCTGGGCCACCCTGAACTTCCCCCCCATCGGAGATCAGCCGGACGACTGGCCGTTCCTCCTTCTCCTGCTCCTACTTCCACTCCCTCCTACCTCCTTTGACAAGTCTTGCAGGGATGCAATAATTTCATATCGCCGAAAGTGGAGGGTGATCCATCAAGCGCGCCTTCCGCCTTCTTCGTCTTCCTCGTCGGCAGCAGCCAAATATTTCCATAAAACCTCCTAGTAACGATGTCTCGTTACCGCGTGAAAGCCTTCGTCACGCTGAATCTCTACATCATTCTTATTCCGGGAAGCTCTTAAATAATTTACGAGCCCTCATAAAAGCCATGTATGGACATCGCTCTCCGGCGCACTATATAATAAATAAATATTTCCCGACTTCACACACACACGCGCGCGCGCACACACAGAGACGCGCACAAGTTGCTTTATAGAAAAGGCGATATCGCGACTTTCTCCGCTGTCTCTCGTAAAACAATAATCCTGCCAACGATAAAGCCAAGAAAATGATTTTCGACGCGGACTCGCTTCCTCCCGAGACTCTCCTCCCCCCCGTCCCCGAGCGAGCCCGCTCTGATTGATCGGTTACCGCTGTAAAGAGGAAGCCGCCGATATTCGGCTACATTTGCTTTTATCGTAAAACCGGATTGTTCGCAATTTACGTTGATCCGTAGGAAAAATATTTCCACAGGGTCATCGGACGTTGATGGATGGGGATGCTCGAGTAAAATGAAAATTCGACTGACAGCCGATGTGTCAAAGGTCACAGTCGCTACCGCACAGTTGACACCGGTGTGCGCGCGGCCGTGATGCTGCATTTTTCGAAAGTGCGATCAGCAGCGTGACGTCGCGAGAGAGGGGTGGTGAAAATTGTCGAGACTCGTCAGTACCGACGAATTCGTCCAGGGTCGGGTCTGGTCAGCCTTTGTGCGGGCATCAGCCAACTGACAGACTTCCAGAGGGGAAGGGCAGCGCAAAAAGAAAGCATGCTGATTGGATCAACGATACCACCACGGGTTCTCGTCGCTCCGCGCTAAAATCCACCATTACCACCACAAATTCAACGAGCAGCCGAATGCTCCGCGCAACAAAATTCCCATTCGACGCGATAAATTTTATATCGAGTCATCATTTCCATTTTATTTGCGCGTTTAGTGCGCTCTAAATTACCTCGATAATTGAAATATCCATAAAGAGAGAGAGAGAGCGAGAGAGAGAGAGAGAGGGAGGGAGGGAGGGAGGGAGAGACGACGACGATGATTTCACGATAATTATAGCCAGAAGGGATCACGGGGGGTGAAGGAGGGTCCTGAATAATTTCGCGAATAAATGGTTCGTCGAAGAAAAATGAGGCGAAGCGATGATTCCTCGGGAATAAAACATGGGGTTAGCGTAAAATCTCCGCTGTTACCGGAGATCCCCCGGGCGCGAGTCCTTCACTCGGCGGAGGGCCCGCGACTTCCGGTCGACAAGCCACAGGGTGGCGCGAGTGACAATGGCGGCGCGGCAACAATGGCGTCCCATCCTAATGCCTTGATCCCCACAAAGGGCACCCCGAGAGCACAGCATCGTCGTCGCTTTCCCTCCCAATTAAACGTCCCTATTCCGCTAGCGAGTCGAGCTGGTCTCGCTCGACGCTGCCGAATATGAGTTTCATCCGGAGGAGACGGAGACGCGTGTAAGCCACCGAAACGCTTCCACGTCTGCTCCTGGAAATACCAGATGCATTATATGGCCCGACCGGCGACTTCTCGCAAGGATATTACGAAAGTCTCCCAAGACGTCGCAACGTCATTAACGCGCGAGCAGGAAGATGAGCGCGAATTCGCAGCGAATTTCTCGGGAGTAATCTTGGTGATCGCGCAACGTGGATCGCCTCGAGAATTGATCGATCGAACAAATTTTCAGAGACAAAAAATAGAAGAGAGAAGAGAGAGAGAAAAGAAAAAAGAAGAGGGAGAATTATCAATCGTGGTATTAGTACCCGTGGCAGTAGCGAGGGATACCGGCGGAACATCCCTGTTTGATGGGTTGGCATTTGTTGGCAAACTTGGACATAAGGTGGTAGCGACGGGGCCCGAGGAAGAATGGCGCGGATCAGAGGAGAGCGAAGCCCGGGGAATCCCGCGCTTCCTTTCGCTTTATCTTCCGACAGCGACAGATGGCTGAACAACCGTGGTTGCTGAGTGATTCCGCAGGGAGCAGCAGCAACGGCGACGGCGGATACCTGCTTGTCGTCTTTTCTGCCCTCTCCCTCGGGACTCTACCCGGGGAATCATCGCCGCCACGGCCAAACCGGAGAATTAATAAAAGCACCGGGGACCCACACGACGGTCCGGTGGTGGTGGTGGTGGTCCATTCCCCGTGACGGCTGGAAATTTTCCGACGAGAGCCACTTGTGGAAAATAACGGGGAGAGACGAATGGGAGCGACGAGTGGAAGGGGAGGAGGAGGAGGAGCGGGAGAATTCTGAGATTAAAAAAAAGTGACCTCGTAGTCGAGGAGGAGAAACGGCAAGAGTCGTTCGATTGGCCTCGAAGAAGCACGAGGAACACGAGGAACACGAGAAAAGAGAGGAGGAATAATCGAGGAAGAGGCGAAATTTGATCCAGCGGGTTTCAACCCCCCGGCAGCGTTCCTAATTCAATGTCGAAGAAGTCCGGGGTGGGTAGGGTGTTGTTATACATAGTGGGATGACTGAGTGTCCCGGTGGATCGACATGGACTTGTATTTGTTCCTGTCAATCAAAACAATCCAGCATAGGACACGGAAACGTAGGGGTGGCTGGCTAGGCGAGCCCAGGGTGCACGTGACGTTTAGCCCAATATCCGCCAGCCGTCTGAGCCACGCTCGCTCTAATCTACTTCAAAGCGAACCCCTGCGTTGCCTCCTCCTCCTCCTCCTCTCCTTTCTCCACTTTCTCCGCTTCTTTATTCCGCGGACGATCGAAAGTTCCCGCTGCTAAATCTTTCCGTACCTTCGACGTTCCGTCGATGTCCAAGATCGTCCGAATTGCACGCGCTTAATATAGGAGGGGGGAAAATAAAAAAAAACAAAAAAAAAACAAATGAAACTTCGACTATTCTCGTCCGCACCCAATCGTAACGCGTAGCGCAAAAGGTACGAGATCTCGATCTCGATCTGGATCTCGATCGTAAGCGAGGACTCGCTCCACGCACAGCAGATTGAATTCGCAAATTGCATCCAGCGGAAATTGGCGGAGCGCGTCTTTAATTTCTCTGTCGGGCATTTCCGACGTAGAGGGTCGTGGCGCGGACATCCATCTGCGAGCAGTTCGCTCAGGAATCTGTTACACCGCATTAACTTTAAACGCGCTGCTGCCAAGCCCCGGGTACAACACACGCATACACGCGCGCGCGCGTACGTGCGTACGCGCGCGAATTCTCATTGTCGGTAACCATCGCAAATCGCCGATCGTAAACGCTGCCCTCCGAGGAGCAGCAAAGTGTTTCTCCGGTCCGCCCGCTCTCCCTCCCCCCACTCGCCAGGAATCTCGCATTAACGAATATCATTGATTGCGACGAAGACTCCCCGGCGAATTCTGCGAGCGAACTTTCGAGCTTTCGAGCTTTCGAGCTTTCGAGGTCGGCTCGCATAATTGGGGGCGTAGTTCAATGGTATCTCGGCAACGCTCAACAGTTTTCGAGGAAACGGCCCGTTATCTTTGTTGTCACCGGTTCTTTGTACCGCGAAGGAAGACGGTGGAGGGTGGAAGGGTAGTTTCAGCCGTTTTAATACGCTTTTCAGTCGCGGTATTGTGCCCGCCCGCTCCAGACCTTTGGATACATCGGTGCATCTGGCGCATCATCTCGCTCTCTTTTAATGACTCTAATAAGTAATAAGAAAATACTCCCTTCCGCGCGCATATTCTTTACGGAAATATAACTGAGAGCGCGTTTGTTAAAATACGCTAGGCAACACTGCCATTACGGTTGAATGTATTTAACGACGTGTAGCATTGTGCGAGGAAATATAACGAGGAGATGTGGTAGGTAGTTACGATTCCCGATGAAAACTCGAAGCTGAAATTCTCCACCTCGATGATGTTACGTAGAGAGGGACGGAGAGAGAGAGAGAGAGAATGGACCGGACGAGCTTGTCCAAGTTAACTCGCGACCTAACTTAACTTAACGTAACCTAACGTAACCTAACCTAACCAACTGGCCAACCACGTGCGCGCGCGTTAATGCTAATGCGGCGCGGCGCATTGGTAATAGTTTTAATTAAAGTAAACTCAAGTTGGCCCTCGGCTTCGGTTCTCTTTGTCCCGTTGGGAATACGAGATTCCTCTTGGCCGGTTTCATTCATTTCGATGCTAAAGCTTCGAAATGGGAATCTTTTGCCAATCTACGACGACGAGTCCCTTGAAATTCTTCAAGCGCGCTATGGCTTCTTCCTTCCTAACCTTCTCCTTCAATTTTCCTTATTAATTATTCCTGATACTTTGTATAAAAGCTCCCCCTCATCCCACTCACGCTCCTTTAACTCTCGAATGCCTCGTACTTAACGGGGGGAGGAGGGTCTCTCTCTCTCTCTCTTAATATTAGCGGCGGCCTAGATCGAGCTAAAGCGATTTAATGCCAATTTTAATCAGCGAAATTGCCGCTGCTTCTCCAGAATTTCGAAGGCTGTTTTACCTTCGGGGGAATCCCTGTGTACGGATACCCGGGAGAAAGCTCCCCCCAAAGACGCTTCGCGGCCAATGAAATTATTTTTCGTAGGAGAGCCTTCCGCGCCGTTCCATTCCACCTTTATTGCATTTGCCTTGCGTTAAATCGCGTTACGCTATTAACCGAGGGAGGGTGGACCCCCCCCCCCTATCCACCGACCATCTTTTTATATTAGAAATCATTTCTCGCACCGCCAACTCTTTTTCTCCTTTTCGACATTTAGCGATCGTTTTGATTTATTGGCGCGAACGACCAGCAAGTTTCTCTCGAGTAAAATGAATATTTCTCGGAGGACTAAGGCTTGACAGAAAAGTTATCGATGAGCCTCCTTTGTTCTGTCGGGGACAAAGAAACGGGTCGCCGTAACGAGTGGCTGGGCGGAAGCTTACTTTGATTAAAATTGTTTTAATAACCACGGAGACGCGCACGGCACCGGATACGGTTACGAGGATACCCGCCAGCCGCGAAACAATAGGAGAATATCTTTCATCCGCCGCGAAAATATTTCGTTTCTTGGGGGATGGCCCTCTTCTTCCCCTACTTTTGAGAAAAGGTAAAAAAAGAAAAAGAAAAAAATACAGTTCCCCGCGGATTAATAAGATTCCCTCAATTTTTAACTAGGAAACTAAACGCGCCGCGGTAGGCGCGTTTATCCGTGTTTTATCACTGATTCGAGTGGATTCGGGCGACCTTCGAAAGGGGGAGCGCGGCGGGGAGAGATGGAAATATCGCGAATGGTTCGATAACGAAGTTGCCTCTCCGCTAATCAATTACTCGCCTATTGAAAGGAACGATCGCGGTACCTCATAAGATCGTTAAAGCCGTAATTAGCAGCAACTGGAATAGTTCGCTGATCGTAAATAAGGAACGAGCGGTGGGCCCCGCTTTCCGGGCGAATCGGCCGCGCAGCAAATCGCAATTACACGAGGATCTTCTTCTTCTCGCTGAATTTTACGACAAACCCGGAGAGGATGCGAGGAAAAATGGCGGAGAGTCAGTCATGCTCTTATTGGCCTTCGTAATATCACGGTCATGCTGAGTACTCGTTCACGGCGAGTCGCCGTCGCCGCTGCTCCTGCTGCTGCTGCTTCACGGTGGTCTCCCCATTAAAAGGATCTTCAACAACTTCTTTGCTCAAACTCCGCCAGATTTTTTTCACGCTGACAAGGGCCAAGAAAATTGAGTGCGAGGGGCAAGCAGCGTGACGTATCAATTTAACGCTTTCCACCGAAGACTCCGATGTTTGACTTTGCCCGCGCAATTTTATCTGCAATTTCTAGTCGGATCCATCTTCCCCCCCTTTCCCCTTACCCTTACGGTTCGTGATAAAAATCGACCGACCGAACTTGCGATGGCTCGAGCGAATGGGAGAAGCGATGTTTCCTTTACGCCGCATAAACGATCGGTATAATTAGATTCTTGGAGAAATAATGAGATTTCTCGGTGTAACGAGTGTGGAGATCGGCAAGGAACGAGCGAGCATATTTCCATCGCCTCTTGGATATTTTAAATGGATCGACCACCACCACCACCACCACCACCGCCGCCACCGATGCCCCCATCGTCGTCGCGGTATCCTTGAATCCCGTTGAGCGTGAAACTTTCGAGGGCTGTCGCGGAGCATAATGTAATTTAGCCTCGTCGAGACCGCCGTTAAAAGGAGCAGGTCGCCGTTCGCGCTTCCGTTTATGGCCAGCTGCACAGAGCCAACTTTTTCTTTTTTCCACTCAAAAGTCTTCACCGCGGGAGACTCTTCTTCCTCTTCCTCCTCCTCCACCATAACCTTCACCTTCTCTCTTTTCCTCTCCTTTTTTTCCGCCCCGCCAACACTATCAGCCACAAATTTACACGGCGATCCATCCGTCTTACTCTCGTCTCTCCCTCCCTTCCTCCGTCGTCACCTCGACTCTCTCTCTCCCTTTTCCTCTCTTTTTTCTCTTTGCCGGAAACACTCCCATGCACGATCTCTCGTGATGTCTCCATACCCCGCAGTCGGTCTATTTGGGATTATCGAAAAGTGATTGTGGATCTGGCGCAAAACTGCGGCGCGCATGTTTCTCGATGAAATTTCAGCGGTGACGGTAGAAGGACTGTCACCAGGTCTGTATCGTTTAAGGGAGATTAAGGGAGGAGGAGGAGGAGAGCAGGAGGGAACCCTCCAGAGAAAGCGGGGACGAGAGGCAGGAGACACGGTAAACAAAATTAGCGTGAAACGTCATTGTTCCGGCACGTAATTTCGATGAACACACGGATAATCGTTGGGAACAATGCCGGGCGAATTTTCAGCGGGGTGCAGTTTACGCGATTAGGTAACGCGGCGAAATGGCCCCTTTCCTTTTCCTTTTGGTCGTTTGAACGCGCGTCCTGCGCCACCCTCGCCTCGCCTCGCCTCGGGGTCGCGTGCTCTAATTATTTTGTTTCCGCACCCCGGAGACAGGCTCCCAGGGTACGGGGCTTGATTTACCCATTTCCATTCGCCGGTCCTTTTTCGCTGCGCGCCAATTACTGGGAAAATCCTGTCGGCAGGATTACCGCGCGACCTATCGCGCGCGGTGTACCCGCCGCCGCTTCGTTATCTCTTGTCGTCCACTACGTGGGTCCGGTTCTACGAACTTTGGATCACTCGTTAATTCACGAGTCTCAAAAAGATCGGTCGACATCCTCGTCGTCGATCCCCCCCCCTCCTCCCCCCCACAACGAGTCTCGATCGTTTCGTTAACTGTACATTTCCAGCTCTACCGCGCCAAGAATGCCTCAACCCCTCTTCCCCACTTCCCCGTGGCCGGTGCTCTTTAACAATGCGGTAGAAATTCTCCGTTCGATAAAAGTCGTCGATAGAGATATCGAACAATTAAGTAGAAAGCGACAAAGAGAAATCCCTCGTGACACTTTGCTTTTAATTAAGTAGAAAAATTCTCGTTGCCCGCGCGCTGCTCGTTCCGTGGTTCCGAACGGAATGCAACAATACAGGGGGAAAGGAATTAGAAAGTGAACCACGGTAGTTCACCTCGTTTCGCCAAATTCCTACGAGCTCGTTATATTATCAGCGGAAGCATTTCGAAATAAGTGAACTTTATCTAATGTCCTCTGTGCCGCACTCGGCGCTTCATCCCCTGCAGAACTTGCTTTGTTCTGGCCAGAGCACGTGTTCCACGTCTCTCTCTCTCTCTCTCTCTCTCCCTTTTTTTTTTTTAACTCTGCCCGTTCATTAGGGTTTAAGCCTTATCGTAAAATTCAAGGTCCGAAAATTGTCGAAATTACAAGTCGAGTGGGAGGAGGAGGCTACCGTGAAAATTCCCTCTGGATTTTAGCCCTTTTTTTCCCTCCGCTCTGCTAAAATGCGAGTTTCTCGCAGAGATGAGGAATGCTCGATGAATTTCGTCGAAAGAGGGGAAAGGTTGTCCCAGGAGTAATGCAGGTTGACGGTGACCTTAAAGAGATACGTCTCGATAATGGGACCGGTCTTACCTAGGCGGAAAGTACTCGACGGCATGCGAAGGGGTCGTCCACGTCTTCTCGAGGCGGAGGTGCAAAGTGAATTACCGACGTCGTTGAGACGCCAGAGGAACGCTCGAGTAGATAACGCGATTAATGCGCGGGCACATCGGACGACTCTCCGAATCGTTCCCCGTAAACTCTCAAAGTTATAATCGAATCCACCGATTGTGTGTGCGATTCACCTGTGCCTCGTAAGCTTTCCAATGATTCTTTTTTCTCTCTCTCTCTCTCTCTCTCTCTCTCTCTCTCTCTTTTTGCTTTTCCCCTCCTTTTCCTTTTCCAGAAGCTTCGTCAAAACAGCGACTCTCCCTCTCTCTCCTTTTACATTTTCCGCGGTACCACGGTGGAAAAGCACTGGCGGGGGATGATACTGCCGAGAAAAGATTAGGAGCTTTTATGAGGTCCCCATTTTAATTAGGTTAGTTCGGGGTTGAACGGAGGAGGGTTGTGTCGAGCAGCTCGAGTAATTGCGCCAGTGGAGTCGCGAAAGCACTTTCGCTGCTATCGGCGCGTAATCGGACTCGATTAATTGCAACGACATGATAGCCCGCGGGCACAGTGACGTCTCTCCCAGCTTTGCACGCTTACGGTGCAACCATCCCCCTTCCCCCGCGTCGCAACGGGCGAGCCACACACGCTCACTCTACTTTATCGGCACCGATAAATCAAACCACCACCAATCGACGCACCGATAACCCCCGACGACCCTTCGAGAACCTCTGACGTTTTTCACCATTTTTCCTCGTTTCTTATTCCCTATTTCACTCGCTCTATCTGCCTTATATAAAGAGCGGCGGTAAAACCACCATTCTCGTATCTTTAGGATCCCCCCTCCTCTCCCGTTAACGGAGAAATACGCGCGCGTATTAAGTTTAATACATATTTCTTCTCCTTCCTCGACTTTCCACGGATATCTCAAAGTTTCCTATTATAATTCGATATCCTCGTATCGGGGGAAAACACAGAAGGCACGGGGAGGTATCAATTTCTCGATTGTTTCGTTTCCTACGATCGAAGTAGCCTTGTGGAGAATCTACGTTAACAAGGAATCTTGAAAATGTTTATTTTCGATGGTAATCTCTCTTGATTTATTCAACGATTGAAGAGAGAGAGAGAGAGAGAGAGAGAGGAGTCGATTGCAAAGCCATAAGTTTGAGAGAGTTCCTCAAGGGAACGATATCGCGACTCGCCGAATACTCCAGACTGTATCGTACGACTATTTATGCACTTGTACGGGGTAGCGATGCAACGTGGGCGCGTGGGTGGAACCTTATCGGGTTCTGACTGTTGCTTGAGCAGCAGGAAGCCGCCGTTCGAACTCACCTTGCGACAATACCTACTATGAATCACGGGACGATAGGATTGTTTGCAACCGACCCAGCACGCTCTCGGCCAGCATTCCCTTAACGACTGTCTCTACCAAATATTTCAATTTCAATGTTAGACACGAGGTATACCGCCGCCTGCGCACTATTTTTCACACTAGAGCGAAACACAGCGAGATACGTCTCTCGCTTCGAAGCCAGACTACTTGTTAGAGTAGTAAAAGAAAATTAATCTCGACGGATCGATGAAAGCAGCTGCGGCAGCGGCAACGGCACCGGAGAGTTTATCCGTGAAAGTTTTTAAGAGGAAAAATGTTAGCACTCTCGATCGGACGGGCAGAATTTCTTATTTAGACGAGCATTAACGCGAGAATGGTCCCGCGGTCGGTGGTTGAGAGAACGGGAACGTTTCCTTCGCGTGCAAATGCCCGGACAGTCGAAAGCCGAGTTGTACCTCGTAGAAGGCGAGGAGGAACGTTTCCTCGTTTATCCTTCGGGGGAAGTTAGCTACGCCGTTGTCCACTTAATCCGAGAAGAGAATCTCGGAGCTCGCTTTTTGTCCTTGAAGCCCGATCGAACGTGAAATTACACCTTCCTACGTGTACGAGAAGAGGGAAGACTCTCCGAGGAAGCTAGCGAGAAACTTTCAGGATACTCCACGCGAAATAAGATCTCGAAGGAGCGGCGGCTTGGCTCGGCTTGGCTTCTCTCCGAGTAAATTCACGGGGATAATCTCGACTCTTACGAGGCCAGGTTGAATTGTGGAAAAATAAGGGAAAACAGTATTGGATTTGCTTAGGAATCTGAGAAAACGAATTACTTCGCTTTTTACTATGGGATTTTCCCCGGCCGAGGAAATTCGATACCTTTTTCCGCCGAGTTTCTCCGAAATTCGAGAGACCGATTTACTTAACGCGTTAACGCGAGATGGATTTATTCGTACGGACGGACGGACATTGAAGCGAGAAACGACTTGGAGCGGAGAGGGTAAGGAAAATAACAACAGAGCAGTGCTGGTGAGACGACGATGAAGGGAATGTTGCTGATCGGCGATAGCGTATGGGAAGAAATTATGGAGTTGGTTCTGGAACGAATAGCGCGAGAGAGAGCTGGATTCTATGGGAATTTGAAGGGAACCAGAGGGAGGCGAAGAGAGGAGGACCAACGGAGAATCGGCAAGCGAGGGATATTACTGCGAGGGGAGGTTCGTCGGTGGTAGTAGAGAGGTGAAAAGGATTAAGAGAAAGGGGAATAGGAAAAGAAGAATAAGGGTAGCGAAGGAGAGAAAGAAAAAGAGGAGTCGAAGACAAGACGGTGGTCAACGATAATGTCCGGCTGTGAGCGTTATTCGCCTGGGATGTGTTTGCACTGGGTCCTTATCCCGGGGAGGACTATTTGTTCCACGCAACGCGTAAATTACGGCCGATCGACTCGACTCGAGTCGACTCGGGGCAGCCGACGACGACGCTCCGTTGCTCCATTACGCGCTATTCTTTCTTTTTCCCCTTTTCCTCTTTTCCCCTTGCTGCCTCGACCTCCTTCTCTTTTCGATTAGTACTTTCCCTCTTCTTTTCCGGAGAGAGAATTTTTCCAACAGCTGCCCCCGAGCTACTGCTTCGAAGCACGTCACGCTTCGACGAGCCCTCCCCCTCCCTTTGCCATTCTTTTCCACCCGCACTTCCATCTCGCATGCTTCCAACACCGGATTGCCCTTATGGCTATTACCATATGCAGCTCCCTGCGTTTTACGCTTTAATCGTCCTCCCGCTACTCCGCATCTCCTAATATCCCATCGTACCGAAGAAAACTTTCCTAAAAGGAGAAGGGGAAGCGCAGGAAAGGAAGAGATTCCATTCCAAGCGAATTATACTGTTATGACGCTGCTGCTGATGGTGGTGGTGGTGGTGGTGGTGGTGGTGGTGGCCCTTTGCTGTTTTCTTTTTACAGATTCCCGCGAAAAATAAGTATGATCGATGATTATGGCGCGTGAGAACGAGTGAGAGAGAGGAGAGAGGTCGAGGAACGTGTCCCAAGGCATTCGAGTCTCATTCGTGGTATCGCTTTCCAGTTTTTCAGTGCAGGCGACCACCGCCACTTTGAGAGGAACCAAGATTGAGACGCTGCCGCGGAGGAGAGAGAAAAAGCTGGGAAAGGAAGGGAAGGGGGTTCTCTAGCAGTCGTGCGATCGTAAAGTAGCTTTTTTCAATCCTTGCTCGCGGCTCTTGGTAAAATGGCGGTGCTCAGACGGCGCCGTCTGATTATGCTGTGATTAGTGGTCTCGTTACGAGTAATCGTTACTACGGGAGTACTTCCGATAAAAGCGGTCCTCCTCTTATCCTTTATGCTCTAATTCGACATTCGCCTTTCTCCCCGGAGCAAACAAGTTCCTGGCCAAACCAAATCACCCGGGTCTTATCGGGAACATCGAGAGGAGGGGTTCTTCCTCGCGCGTTTCGCGAGAGTATCGCGAGTTTTCGGCCAAGACCCGGAAAGGAACCTGGTGCGTGGAACGTTCTCTCGTGTAATGGAGAGAGACAGAGAGAGAGAGAGAGAGAGAGAGAGAGAGAGAGAGAGAGAGAGAGAGAGAGTGTATATGTGATGCTGCGCGGTGTGGGATTTAGCGAGACGAGCTAATTCGTCGGCGCCAGACCGTTTGATCGTCGGCCATTCCGAGAGTCGCTTTAAATTCAAATTTCGCCGAGGTCGCGGAAAGTTCCGCTTGACTGAGTTACGCTCCCCATCCCACCCCGGAGCTTCCCATCCGTGTCCTCTCTCGCATTCGCCGTCTCCGTTCGTCGCGCGAGTTTCCCCACATGCCCGGGTCACCCAGCGGGATAGCTCCCACGTGAGATGTCTGCTTCATTAGGCATTCCTTCAGTCTGCGGTTCCTCCCCCGCACAGCTCGCACGTGCAAACAAATCGATTTCTCGCTCGCTGATCCTCTTCTCTCGATGAGCAAATGTTTTCATCATCGAGCTCTTCGATTTCGATTTCACAATCCCGCTAAATGGAGTCTCTCGTACTCGTCGTACCTTCCGATGGCGTTTTCCTCCACGTGCTCCGGAATCCGGTGACCTTGGCTTTGCCGCCGAGGGTCCATATCCATAAGGCGATTAACGATCTGGACTTTCGCTCGTTCGTGTGTGTGTGTGTGTGTGCGTCGCTCATCTATGCATATTTGCCGCTCACCGCGCGTAATTGGCTCCCGTAAAAGGCAACCCGTTAACTCGCACGCCGTCCTCTCATTTGCGCCAGATCCCTCGACATACTATGACGAAAAGCGCCGCGAACCGCTCGTAAATGTTTTTCTGGAAATTACGCGCGTTAAAAGCTGCCCGGCACTCCGGGGGCTCTTTTCTTCTCGCAGTCATCCGCAAAGTGCGGCCAGAAAAATCTCGCTGGAAAAAGAACTGCTGGCGGAAGAGGGAGGGAGTCTCTCCCTCTCTCTCCATCTCTTCCCGGAGTACCGTCCACTTCCGGCTTTGTCAGATTCCGTCGAAATTTCCTCGAGTCGGGGGAAGACGGAAGTGCGCTCGGGGACGATGGCTAACTTCCGCCTTTCGGCGGTGAGGGGCCGGGGGATCGTTTCTTTGTTTAGGTCGAGCGATGAAAATGGACGAGCGAAGTGGAAGCGAGATACGCGCGAGATTCCGAGCTAGGAGGCCGGTGGTCTGTGGAGCGACGCTTAATTTCGCGCAAAAGATGCTCGTGATTTCGCAAACGTGGCTGAGGGCCACTACCGCCGGTTAGAGATAAGCGCGTGCAACGTGACTGCACTATTTTTCAGGCAGCGAAGCAGCTGCTCGTTTTTCCGCGAGCGCTTCCGCGTGGCTTCAATTACCGAGGATTCCAACTGGGCGGAGGTCGCTACTTTGCATAATTTCTGCCGGAAACCGTCAGGGGCTTATCTGGCGAACGAGCGAGCGAGCGAACGAACGAGCGTCACGGGCCACTCGCAGGATTGCGGAACGCGCACCAGGTGCTGCCGCGGAAAAATCGAGCGACTTTCCTCCAGGATCGACTGAAAACTTCTCCTACGTCCTCCTCGCCCACCCTCTCCTCTCCAATCCCCCTGTGCGCCCTTTGGAAGATCTCGGAAAGATCTCGGAGAAAATTTGCCGATATTCGCCGATGTTCGCCGATAGCGGGCGAATTTTATCCAGCGCGTACTCGCGCGCGACTCGCGAGAGTCCCGTTTTGTCCGGGTCATCGGCGACTAGCGCGGCTTTTACTAGCGCGCGGCTGCAAATATTTCAGATACGAGCGAGCGGCCACGAGGCGGAGTTCCGTTTGACCGACGAGAGCTCCGCTCAAAATCCATCGAGCTCCACTCGTCGTCGTCGGCCACTGACCGCAAATTGCCGCTGCATATCGGCGAATCCAGCAAATCGCTCGTCTATTAAATCACCATCTCCGCCGTTCCTCCTCTAAATACTTCCGAACTCGATTCAGCTGCCAAGTATTCGCGCCGAGGGCCACTCGATCGTCCTGCTGCTCGCTTCGAATAATTCCAATAGCCCTCCGATGTCCGTGCGAACTCCGTAATGATCGCCAACACCCCTTTCTCCTCCTCCGCCTCCTCCTTCAGCGCGGATAGAAAAATTTCCCCAAGAGGCACGCGCGATGGCCTGAAATCCACGCGGGATAACTCAAAGTTCCGCGTTTGGCAATTATTATCGGGACGTTTTAGGAATTTACCTTCGCCTTCGGGAACCTCTGCACTTCCGACGATGGCCACAGTCTTGGAGAATTTTCAATCAGTTTACGGGGAATGCCGCGTTTAACGGAGAATATCGGAAACTTTCCGCTGGAAAGAAGATGCCTCGACGAAAGGCTCGAATAGTTTCCGGTTAAGCGTACGATTTTCGATGGCTGCACAGTTTGTTTATTCAATCGCCTCGAGACCCGCGAGACTGGGAGAGATCGACGATCGGGGGGAGGGTGAAGGGGCGGAGGCGGAGTGGGTCGATGACTGGGTAGGATCGTAAGTCGAGTTCCTTTATTCAAATTGCATCGAAGATCGCGAACGTCTGTTCGGATTCTACTCGAGTCGGAATAATACCGGCGTCCTCCCGCCGCTTCTGCTCTGCCATGCTACTCATCCTCTTTGACTCGTAATACTTGAAATAAACGCACGAGTCAGTGAAAGAGAAAGAGAGGTGGAAACCTATTGAGACATTCCTCGCTGCCATCGTCGAGATATCAATGAACTAGCACAGCGGGCTTCGTGGAAACAACATTTTACTTATTTTTCGCATTAACAGGTTGGACCTGGAGGCTACGCATAATCGATTCGTGAGTTTTCCAGAGTCTGATTGAATGGCACACGAATGGCCTCGATACAGTCGAACGTGGATGAAAAGGAGTGCATTAGCGAGGGAAAGGGCGAACGGAAAATAAATCGAATAGAAGATTTCGAAAGCGATAGAACTCTATTGGAGGAGGAGGAGGAGGAGGAGGAGGAGCTGGAAATAACGCTAAAAGGTGTTTCGAGGGAATCTCGCGCTGAAAAAACCCGACTTTAATTGCTTTCAGAAGACAGGGAGGAGGGGGAGGAGGAGGAGGAGGGGTTCCCCAGGAATTTGGAGAATTACCGACAGGACCTTCGCTCCTCCTTACTCAACTTTCATTCGCTTTCTCAATTCGCATTAGTCAATCCTATTTTACTGGATCGCACACACTTGTCGCGCGTTCACCCCCGAAGAAAGAGAAGAAGAACAAGGAGAAGAATCGGGTAATTTTGATAATCGGAAGAGAAGGGTTGCACAGGGTGATCGTCGTCGCGTGTGTCTGGCCAGTTTGGCTCTCGCGCGTACCTTATCATCTCGACGCAAACTTGCGTTTCCGAGTAGTCCGAGAGGCGCGCGATGGATAGTTTCTCTCTACCGAGTCTTCTCTGCCTCTCGCTCTTTCCGCGCGTACTTTCAGCTTTATCTTCCCTCCTCGCTTCCGTATATCTGCAGTTTCTTTCTCACGAGTTCCTTCCGCGGTGCAATTACCCCGAGAGGCGAAGAAAGTACGAGGGGATACACCTGGGGAGATGCCTGGCCAACTTGCGACGTTACTACTACCACCACCGCTACTGCTACCAGTACCACTACCACCACTCTCCTTTGTGGCGAGGATTCTTCCTCTCCTCGGCTTGGAAGAAATTAGAAGACATATTTAACCAACTGTACTTTATGATAGGCTACTGCGCTGCATGCGATTACTCCCATAAAACGAGGAGAAGCCTGCGAGATATACTTGTCCAATTGCGTCTGATGATACGTCTCTCTCCTCCCGATCCTCCTCCTCCTCCTCCTCCTCCTCCTCCTCCACCTACCCCAGTCGCTTCCCAGAAAGAAGAAATTAGAAGAGAGTCGGTCCGAGCGTGCCGTACCTTTTCCCCTGACGCGGAGATCCCGCGCAACGCGTTACTCCTCGATTTCGATGAGACTCAACGACGTAAGCCGACAGGGCCAAGATTACCCCCTGCGCTCCTCCACTCCTCCAGGAGTCCTTCCATCCCCTCGTCTGCCCCGAGCGCTGCCGGAAGCGAGAAAAAAGGAACCACCCACATACGCCGGCCTCGCGCACCACGTCTTATTTACGGTAATTGCTTCTCATCTAACTAAGAGCGAGCTCTTGCGAGCGACCGATATTAACCAAGCGGGAGCCGATTTATAGGTTTCGGGAAAAGATACTGGGCCACCTTAATAGGGGTCGTGTCCCTCCCCGGTCTCCCCCCTCAGCCTGGAAATCGAAAACTCCATTTCCGTCGTTCCTGCCAGCAACGACGGCCTCGTCGGGCGTCTCGCCAGGTTAATCAGCGGTTCCTCGTCGGGGTGTCCCCCTGTGCTTCATCGGGACGCGCCAACGGTTCGTCCCCTCCCCCTCCCCCTTCGCGGAAACGCCTAATTATATCTCTTATCTAACGAAGCTAGTCCGCTCGTCAAAAATAATGGCCGGGACAACGACTTTCGCAACGACATCCATCAGGACATTCACTTAGCGGACAAAGGCGCCCGCCCGTAAATCCCCCGGCGGTTCTTGCGCGCCGGAATATAAATGTCCGCCATCGAGAAGAACAATTCTATCTCTCGCAGTCGGATGATTACCGATCGATTTTCGAGCGCTTGATGACGGAGCGGCGGGTCGTCGAGGGGAATGCTGCGGGCATTACCGCGTCAAGCAAGCGGAATCGATGATCGAGCTTCTCTCTCTTTTTTGCGATTCGACGTCTGCACGGGGATGGGAGAGGGGGAGGTGGAGCTTTTGAAATAATGGGGTCCACCGAGAACGGTGCCCTCCTCCCGAAGGGGTCACCTCGATTTGCGGGAATGCGGGTAAATCTGCAGATAACGCGGGGCGCTCTAAGCCTCTCGTGGCTCCACGACGATTCCAGCCAATTCCGGTCCTGGACTCCCTCTCGACTTTTCTCCTCCCTGCGCGCGTGTGTGTGCCTAAGAGCATATCGATCCGGCCACGGGAGAGCGGTCGCATGAAAAACTACCCTCCACTCTCTCTCTCTCTCTCCCCTATTAAAAAACCCGCGCGGCGACTCGCGGGACGATTCGGAGCAGAAACCCCTTCACCCCCCCCCGTCCACCCCGACGATTAGTTCGATTTTCGTAAAACCGGAAATGGCGAGCGCCAAGCCGAGTCTCCTTCTTCCAAGACAACGGGATCCGAGTGCTCCAATTAATTGGCCACGGCCCGTCGATCTCGAGCTATCCAACTAATTACTCCGTTCCGGGTGGAACGTTCCTACTACCCGGGGCCCCGAGAGCATCACCCCACGGTGCCGCTCGGCCCGTTCGCCATTAGCCCGCAGGCTTCTTAAAAGTAAAATTAACTGATAATTCTTTCTCGAGGAGGGGCGGCCCCCAGCTAATCGCGTCGTTAAGGCTCGTGGCGATAGAATGGAATTTGGGAAATCGGCGGCTTATTAGCGTGGGGCCGCCGCTTAAAGCGCAAAGTTCCGGAAGCTCGTTTAGGAGTTTGAATCGTAGATATGCGTATTACCGGCTGCGGTACTATCCGACGCTTCCATTAGGGGGTTGGATGTAAATGTAATACGACGACGTTATCGCGTGCTCTCTCTTGGTCTGGCCGAAACTATTTCGCGCAACTCGGCGCGCGTCGAGAGTTCCGCTCCTTCGGGTACGCGTCCGGAGAGAATTAACGTCCGTCGTTGCTGCCACCGCTGCTGCGCTCCAAGGTCATTACCCACGTCCATGCGTAGAGAGTTCCTCGCGAAGTGGCCGCATCTTCGCGCCCGACGAGTTCGTTTCTCCACAATTTCCCCCCCTCTCGCCCCGTAAGTGAAAGCGTGGAGTTCGCGAGAGGATCGGGGGAAAAACGAAGGACGATCGTCCTCTATCTCTCGAGGGAGAGACTCTCGGCCAAATCCTCTGATCCTCGTGGCCATTTCTAGCAGTTTCGGTCCGTTTCTCGTGGAGTTTCCTCGTAAAGCAGCGCCGGCTGCCGCGAGATCCCGGGCGAGATCGGGATTCCCCTCGCCTCCTAATCTCACCCCGGCGATCTCCTCTCGAGGAATCGAGCGAGATGCGTTCGTCGGATAGGCCGATCCCCGTGATTGCCCGTAAAATCGGCCGAGAGAAACAATCTCGTCCTCGGTAAGTGGCCAAAAAGTGTCCGCTAATGAAATCCTCGTCGAACCTCGTCGACGATTCCTGCGCGCACGACGATCGACGCTCTCTCCTGGTGCTGGCGCGATGGCTTTCCGGTCTGACGGAGGAAGAGCCGCCTACCTCCTAACCGAACCCGAGTCGGGGGCGCAGTTACGTCGGATGGACGATACTCAAGGGCAGATATTAATTCGGGTCTTCCGCGTGGGAGGATGCGCATTAGTTCCCGGGAAAATCGCGGGGTCCGGGGGGGCCGCGGCGAGCGAGTACGCGCCTAATGAATTATTTCCCGAGGATTAACCGTGGCCGGGATGGAATCCCGCAATGCCCGAAGGACCTTCGCAACGGCTCTATCGGGGTGATAATGCATCCGTTGCACGAGTCATTAGCCGAAACGATCGTAATTATGCCGAAAGCCAATAATTATTGCAGCGAGCCCTCTCGTTTTCCCATCTATCGGTTTAGACTTTTCTAATCGATTGCTCGCTCAACCTCGCCGGGGGGGGGGGGGGGGGGGGGGGGAAACTTGCGGTGCAACCCGCCGATCCTCGTTACCACCGCTGGGGGGTTTATCCGCAGATCGACGCATCTCGCGCGAGGAAACTTCTCGGACTCGTCGCAATTCGCAATCGCGTTCGTTCTTACGAGCTTACTCGCCCGCGCACCCCTCGCTTTTCCAGCAGAGTCGAAAAAAGCGCGGCAGTTCATGCTCGACGAATTCCTTTCGCGAGTACCCAGCAGCAACCAATTAATGGCGGAACATACGTCACGGCACTCGGGTGCATTCTACGTTTTACATCCTGTTTCCTGTATCCGGGGCGTTCTTTATTTCGCGCAACGGACAGGATCCCGGGGAATCGACCTCGTCGGGGAGGAGGTCGCCGCCGCCGCCGATTGGCTTGGCGACGCGCGGCAAAATTTCCGGCGGACTTTTTCTACCTATAAATCATGCGAGCACGGCCACACGGATGTTCCTGCGTGGTCATTATTTACGCATCCTGGCGCGGACAGGCTGCTGGGGTCCGTCACCGCCGTCGCTACATCCTCTCCACCCTCCCCCTCCCCCTCCCGAGCGATGCGACCTCGCGATACCACAAAGAAATCCCGCAAAAAGGCAGCGAACCCGCCGCTCGGTGTCTGCCGCTGGCAGATCGAAGCCGCTCGCCTACTCTGGAAAAGAGGAGCTTTTCGGAACTATTAGTGGAAAGCTGTGGCCAAAACCCCCCCGCCGCCGCCGCCAACCCCGTCAATCCCTCGGATAAGCTGGCGGAAGGCGGCTTTTCTCGGCTAAGAACACGATAGGGTCTTCCTTGCCTCCCCCTCCCCCGATGCGGGCCAGCAAGGGCCTTCCGCCTCTCGGAATCTGCGGAATCGATTAATCCACTTCCGCCACGGCCTCCTGTCCGCAAAAACTCGGGACTCGAGAGAGCTCCGGTGGAAAAGCAGGGCGCCACCATACGATGGCTCGGCGGGTTGCTCCACATTCTCGCAAGACGCGAGTGGCTAGTTGCTACACTCCGTTGGTCGCGGAGATGGAGAGGAGAGGAGAGGAGAGGAGAGGAGAGGAGAGGGGGAAGAGTTCTATGCAGCGCACCAGTTTTTCCCCCAGTAATTACACGAGTCGTAAAAAGGAGTGTAGAAACATGTCGTGAGGTAACACAATGGGTCCGGAGATTAAAATAATTTATGGCGTGTCCGAAGAAACGAAAAGGCTGCTTTGAGAGGTAGGAGAGTTCGCGTCCCACGTTGATGCCCCGACAAAGTGCAAACGCCGCTTACGTAATTATCCGCTCGCGGAGCCCTTTGGCAGCAGCGTGGCTTCCTCCGGCTGACGGAATGTCGGCGACGACGCGGATTTCGCTTCGAGTCTCCGCGTCGGCGAGCGGAACGCGCGTGTCAGTTTTGCGCAATTACGTGGCAGTCGACGGCAAACGGCAAACGGCAAACGGCATACGGCAAACGTCAAACGGTGGCAAACACGAGCGAGTCGCTTCCTTTTCAGGCGTAAACGCTAATTTCTTTTTCCTGCCGTAATTGCGCGCGTGCCAGCATCTACCGGAAGAGGATTTTCCAGCAGTGTCGTCGTCGCAACGCGGTCGAAATTACGAAAAACCCGGACAAGAAGATTCGCGGAGGGAGTCGGGGGGTACGTACGCAACCCCCTGGCGAACAATTAGGGAGCGCCGTCGCAGTTTTCCTCGAGTTCAAGGGGGGGATCTCGTTCCCCGTTAGGTCGATCCGGACAACTCTATAAGGAACCGACTTAGTTTGCGTAATTACCGCGCCGGTGCCCGCGGGACTAGAAACGAATCCCGTCTGCCTCCTCCTCGGCGCGGTGGTGGTGGTGGTTTATCGCGGGAAAAAAGCTCCCAGCGAGATTTCTCGCTGCTGTAATTGCAGGGACGCTACTGCTGACCGTTTATGAAGCTCCGCGAAATTACGGAATTGATGCCCGGCTAATTCTATGTGGTTTACATCGAATTTCGTTCACGAAGAACAGCCCCTCCGGGTACTACTCTACCTCCGAGTAGTTCCTCTTATTACACGCAATTTACATCGGGAGAGATAACAGCTCTCGTGTCCGCCTCTGGAGGCACCTCGCGCCGCGGATAAACGCGGCATTTCTAATAACACGGCTCTTTCCCTCAAAAAGTCCACCCCGGATATCCCCCGCCGAGTGTCCGAGCGTCCGAGCGTCCGGGTTCGCCTCGAGAGAGATCAACCTACAAACTCCCCTTCCTTCCCTTCCCTTCCCTTCCCCTCCCAACCCCTCCCGTCATCTATAATTTGCATTCTTTCCGAGGCTTTTCCACAGAGTGGCGCGTCAGGCTGACGGAATTTTAACGAGAGCGATAAATTCCAATGTCATTAGGAGTCCGTCGAAAAAAGTCCAAGGTAATCCGGCGGCAGCAGAGGGTTGGCATCGGCGTCAGCATCGGCAGGAGCAGCAGCACAGGTGGTTTTTGGCGCGGACACCAGGTGCATGCGGGCGGTTCTGGCAAATAACCAGTTTAAATTGCCCGCTTGAAATACTGCAAGGTACACACGTCCAAGTTTCCCTTCAATGGGATCCAGGTCCTATCCGATCCGATCCGATCCGTTCGAATGCATCGGGGAATAATACCCTTTGTGCGGCTGCTCTCGTTAGTTATCCCAACCCCCCGACGCGACCCATCATCTTTCCGCGCCATCCATTTTTCGCCTTTCGTTATCTGCCCGTCGATTTTCATTACTGCCGAGTCAAGCGAGAAGAAATCAACGTTAAACTCTCGTCAGTTTTTCCTCGGTCCATCGACGTGCGCGTCTCGTCTCCACCGTCAATTTTCGCTCTCGCAACCTCGCGCTCTCTCTCTCTCTCTCTCTCTCTCTCTCTCTCTCTCTCTCTCTGTTGTAACGTGTAACGAGTGCGACGGGACCATCGAGAATTTACACGCGGGAATTTAAGCATCGGACGAGATAATCGCGAGAGCTTTTGTCGGCAAAACGCTGGAAAAGCAGCACGGTTAATAATCGATGTTATGTTTGCTCCGAGAGTTTCTACCTTTATTTAATGTATTAACTGATTATGGAGGGAGGGAGGGGTAGAGCGCAGCGGTTACACGCACGTTGCGCGTACATCGCTGCTGATGCATGCATTTTCCAGGCTAATAGATGGGAATCCGGCGCGTTGGTGGACCCCGCCAACATTAGGCTGCTAATTGAACCATTCGATTGGCGCAGTCCGCTGCAATTACGTCACAGCTGTTGTCGCGTTAATGCGTTTTCCTGCGATTAATAGCGTAATCGAGCAATGCTATTCCGCTGGAGAAAGACGCGAAGCGCGTGCCTTGTGCAAACTCCTGGCAAAGCTGCTTCTTCCGAAAGGAAAGCAGAGAGGAGATCAATGATCCTGAAATCGTTGGATCTCTCTCTCTCTCTCTCTCTCTCTCTCTCTCTCTCTCTCTCTCTTCGTGGACTGTGTCAGCGAGTTAGGGCTAATTAGATAAATCTGCTGGGGAAGTGAATGGAAATTCGCTCTCGAGGAGAGAAGGGGGGGGGGGGGGGGAATCTCTGATCGATCTTGGATTTATCGTCGATCGGACGGACGCTCGACTCCTAACGAGGTAGCTTTGAATTGAATGGAATCGATTCGATCTGGGCGAACAACTCACGTCAGGCAGATCCTGGCGCTCTTGATAACGAGGGCCACAGAGGACGTTGAAAGGAATTCCACTTTCAGGATATTTCACATTCGTCTAATGAAGAACATCGAATTATGCCCGGAGGGGGGATGACGATCGTTAAAGTACTCGTAAAATAAAAGCGCGTAGGCTCCTCGGGAGTCTCTCTCGGTACCGCCGCGGTTTTACAGCGAACTCAAAATGGCGGCTCTACATAAAAAAAAGGCGGAGCCAGTTGGTCGGGCGGGCGTTTTATGCGCGAACTTTGAAATCAAACACGTGGCATCAGCGAATTTAATTCGGTGAATCCTGGGAGTCTTTAGCGATGCTCAGGGGTGCTCAGCGGCTATAAAGGGACCGAGAGGAGAGAGTACGACGGCTCGACCTTATCGCCGCTGGTAGCGAATAGGTATTCTATTGAGAAAAGGTCAGTTTGCGACGATCTGCGGCTTTACAGCCTCATAAAGTCTTTTAACGATTGGCGAGAGATCCCGCGTGGACACGAGCGCGCGCGCGCTCTGTGAAGAGGAGAGGAGAGGAGAGGACCTCGAAGAGTTGCGAGAGAGAGACTCGCGACAAGAATCAACTCACACGGAACGAAAGGGACCAAATTAACGTCACGGAAGGAGTCAAGCACATACTTGGAGAAGGTTTTACGCGCCCCCTACCCCTCTCCCCCATGAATATTCGCGAGATCCTTCGAATAAAATGTAATTCGCTACCCCCGGTATAACTCGATAATGGGCACCTTAACGAGCGGCCGCCATTTATTTTAGGAGGAGAGCTGAAACTTGCCGTGAAAACTAGTCGGGAGTGTCAGAATAATGTGGAGCAGGCAGCGAAGAGGATCGGAAGTCTGCGATCGTCCAGCCCCGAAGGACTCGCTACCCCGGGAGGATGGGGCGAGTGACGCGCGAACACATTTTCCCGCCTAATTACAATGTCCAATCGAGGCTTTCTGCCCGTATCGTTTCACGGGCTTCTGCCGGAGTCCGACGACGAGCGTCCTTTGTTTGGCGGAGAATTAAACTATCGAGGTGGAAAGAGTTGCCGGTCCGCTGCCTTTTTACAAATGGCAATCAAGACGCGAATTTGCTCTGGAACGCCGGTCGACCGGTCGACCGACCGACCGACCGACCGACCGACCGACCGACCGACCGACCGACCGACCGCCGCTCTCTGCCTTTTCGCTCGAGTTCGAGCGACAAGCAGCTCCGTGTGGTCTATCGACAGTTTGCTCGCTTTACAGTCCCGCTGTTACGCTGTTACGCGCCCTGACTCACAGGAACACGAGAAAGGGATTATGGCGGTGGCTGACGGCTCTGGTTAGTTCTCCCTCCCTCCCTCCTTCCTTCTCTCCTTCCACGAAAATGAATTTCCCTGCGTCGATTGGCAGCCTCGTCGGACAGATTCGACTCTCCTCGGTTGTTGTTACTGGGAGAGCGGGGCAGCGGGGAGCTCATCAACCAGCCCATTTGCGACTTTTCGAGTCTGGTCGCCAAGGAAATTCTTGGGATCGTGGTAATTCCGGCGGAACACGCGAAAAGCGCATTTTCGTGTTGGCGGTATTAATCGAAGAGCCATGTGTAGACCTAATCGTGGAATAATCCTTGATTAATCTCTCTCGAGCCTAAATAACGGGCTGCCGTGTGGATAGGAGGGATAGTCGAATTTCGGCTTACGGCACCGAATCTGAACACGCCGAACCCCACCGCCACCGGTTCATTGCCACCGAGTATACGGCACCTCTCGTGAGCACGGAATGGCGCTGGACCGGAAGTACCCCTTCCTCCGATTATTCCCACTGGATTCATTAGCGATGCTCGAGCTGATAAATGCGAAAGCACGCAAAACTATACGGGATACGCGTCGATCGACGGTGAAAAACGGGGGAAAACCTTCTTATCCGGCTTTCCCATCTTCGTTGCAACGACGCGACGCGACGCGACGCGTGTATCGTTAATAATGATTCATGGTGAGTGTGTGCGAAGGGAGAAACGGGGAAGCATCCATAACGCTATAAGCGTTCTGTTCGGTTTTTTTGATTTCCGAGAGTCACCCTTTCAAGAGTAAAAGCGTAGGAGGAAAGCAATTCTTGGAGATCACGCCTGAGTGATCCTGGCGATACAGTCTCGGTGTACGGGGAGAGGGGAGGCTGAATAGGGGTGAGGAACTATTAGGGCGACACATCCCGCGGACACCTTATCCCTGGTAGGATCTTGGCCTCTTCTTGCTGGCGGTTGCCATTGTTCGACCTTGTCGTCGTCGATGATGGCGAGTCTTATCTCGGTGGACGCACGTGACTGGTTCCTGACGGACGAGAATTGGGGTGGTCACCCCCTTTTGCAAGCTCGAGCGTTACCACTGCGCAACCGATGTCGATCTCGAGTTCCAACAACGCGTGTGAAACGGGGAACCGTCCGATCTTGTGAAACGAGGGTGAAAAGTCTGGAAGAGCCCGCCGAGATAATTTTCCCAAGCCTGGAAAAAGGAATTCCAGACGCTGGTGGATAGATAAAAAGAAACTATGCTCTCTCAAAGAGCTGAAAGAGAGAAGGAAGGAAGGAAGGAAGAAAATTATCGAGAGTTCTCTCTTTCTCTTCTTTTCTAAAAAAAAAAAAAAAAAAAAAAAAAAAGGAAGATTTTTGGCAAGCAACGCGTTAATCGTCCGTTGAGATTATCATGTAAATTTTATTCGAGAAATGTGCGGAAGAGGCTTCGGTGACAAATCGGTAAAAGCTGGATGCCAGACACGTCGGGTAGCGATGGCTATCGGGGGCGTGTATCGGATCGTGGGAGACTGGAATGGGGATGTAGGTGGAAATTGCAGTCGTAGCAAGGCATGCACTGATGCAACCGAGTGAGACCAAGTCGAGGGTGTTTTACACCGGCGCCGAGTGTCGGTGAGACGAGAAACGTTATCTGACGATGGCTACCTCTTCTCCCCATATTCCATCCACTCTCTCTCTATATTTCCTTACTCTCTCCCTCCTACCACCCTTTCATCCGACTACACGCGTTTTCACCTCCCGACTTTCCACCACGTCCCCCCCCCCATCCTTCTTGTCCCGACTCTACCACCAATATCGATTTTCTGTCCAAAACATTGTTCGGATTTCAGAATCCTAAATATTGACTTCCTCTTCAACTCCTAGTTACAGCAAAAGCGTTTGTTCCCCGGAGTTTCCCCTTCCTTGGGGTGGTTTCTAATTTAGGAAGTTCGAGGAGTAGAAGCGATCGGAGTGCATTCGTTTTCTTCGGCGATCGCAGACAGCAGCCCCGTGGTCAAGTGGCCAATTAAAATCTTTCAGGCGTCTTTTTCGGGAGCACATTGGCGCCAAAGTGGGATGGGGGTTAATGAATCCTGGCGAAAGCCTGTCCGAACGTAGAGCCGGTTCGCTGCGTGACCCTGTGGACGAGGAGCAGAAGGGCGAGAGGGTAGGAGGAGATCCCGTTCAGTGCACGATGCGTCTAGCAGACAGGATCGATGCTTCCTGTCTGCTCGAGAGCCTTTAAGCAACGGGACGTCATTGGCTGGATGTGCGTTAAACCTGGCATCAATTGGTAGCACTCTATACCACCCCCCTTCCCTAGACTAGGGGGATCTACTGAAATCCTTTCAAAGCGAATTGAAGAAATATCAATTTCGCAAATGTAAACTCTGTATCGAGAGGATTCTGTAACGATCATTTATACAGAAAAAGGGGGAGAGAGAGAGAGAGAGGACTCGAACGATCGATCATACGTACGAGACAGCGTGGAAAACGAGGAGCGTGGTAGTTGTTAAAGGGGGTGACAGAAGTTTTAGCGAACCCGAAAAACTCGAGTGTCTTCTCCAAGTTGCTCGGCGCAGCAGTGCATCGACATGAAATGATGAATCAGTGGATTCATCGTCGTATGTATAATGCATCCCTATACATATTTAAAGGGGGAGTGTAGTCGGAGAAAAAGATTTTGCTGAAACAACTCCGCTCGATTTCTTTAATAGACGTGGCACACCGGTCGGTGCCAAGTTCGCATAGGGTCCAAAGGAGAGCCTTTCTCTCTCTCTCTCTTTCTCTTCCTCTCTTTTGATCTAGCGGGACGTTTAAAATGTAGATAACAACCGGAGGCCTTCGAGAACAATGGTCGAGTTGGCCGCAGATCAAAGATCCGGGCTTTTCTCTTACCTCCATGCCTTTTTGCCTGGACTCTTTTTAGACGGTGGTTAGTACTCTCTCTCTCTCCCTCTCCCTTTCTCTCCTCGGTACCTCTTTTAAGCCGGGCCACGGAATTTCCATAAATTTCCCTTTCCCGACAGAGGCCTCGCGAGGTCGTCGCACGAATCACCGGACCTGCCTGGCTCAACGTTAAACGTGCAAGCGCGAGGAACATCGATCGCCGTCACGTCGAGACACCGATACTTCTTTCCTCTCTCTCTCTCTCTCTCTCTCTCTCTCTCTCTTTCTCTAGCTCCACCCACACTTTATTTCACCCGGATCGTGTGTATACATACATTATCGGCCGAAGGTTCTTTTTACGCGAGCGTCGACGGGCCTAAAGCAAATTTGACCCTGTACACGGATATTTGCCCCGCGTCCAACTTTGTTAATTGGCAAATTTCTCAAACATTGATTTTACGAACCGTGTGCCGGGAAGAACAGGAGAACACTTGGAAAGAGTTTGCGAGTTGAAAATTATACTTGATTTCGCTCCCTCTCCCCGTCGACCGCCGACCGCCGGGACTCGATTCTTGGAAATAGGATAAATTTGGCGGACGTGAGAGAAAGCGAAGCAAAGCGAGGCAAAGGCCCTTTAATGAGCCACTAAAGAGAATTTCCCGATTTCCGCTCTTGTTCCAGGAAAATTACGCGGTGTCTATCTTCGATCTACCTTCGCAAATCACAGTTTCGCGAAAGCACCGCAAAGTATTACGTGCCGAGAATAGAAAGGAGCGCGTGGCTCGTGGAAAAAGCTGACTCTCCCCTTCAACTTTCAAGTTTTTCCTCGGCAGCTTTGAGAGAAGATTTATGAACACCGTTGAAAGACCGCGTGCCGACACGTTCCCTCGACGCGCGTTGACGACATCAATGGAATTATTCTTAATTATTCTCTCGACGCGATCGCTCTTTAATTAGTTCGAGCACCACGGAACGATTTGGATATCGCGCACTGCCCGAGACTCCGTGGGTCAAAGGAATGGTCAAAGAAAAAGCTCAGGGGGGTGGTGTCGGGGGAGCGATGAGATCCGGCGCGCAAAGTTGCGTACTCGACGCTAAAACGATGGTGGGAGGGGGTTGGAGATCGACGGCTCCGAATTTCGCGCACGGAGATTTACTTTCATCGGTGGATGTGCGTGCAACGCGATATCGATCTTAATTGAGAGCCAACGCGAAGGGTCTCTTCAATTAGAGCGTAATGGCCGAAGCCTTTGCCCGGTCCATTCGCTTCAAGCCATTTGCCAGCCGCCGCCGCCACCACCACCACCACCACCATCGCCTCATGGCACGATGATGAAAGTAGAAAAGTGACGGAGCATCAGCCAGCGTTCTCGTAAATGTTAATTAACGATGATTATGTCCCGTACTGCTTTTTACCAGCTCTACCCCTTGTATCCGAATAACAAAGAGACATCAGGGGGTAGCTTCGAGGACCACGCAGCGGCAGCAGCAGCAGCAGCAGCAGCAGCGGCAGTAGCACTTTTTCCATGCACTTGGCGCGCGAAAAAAGAAGGAAAAATGAATTTTTCATAAAAACTCTCCTGCACTGGCGGAGAAGCAGCGATCGCAATATTAAGATATCCCTGGCTGACAGCTACCCCGCCGCCATACCACTTCCATGCACCCTCCTCCCTTCACGGTTTCTCCGGGGCTCTCCTTCTTGATGAAGGGTTCTCTCGCTCATTGCTTCGCTGTAACGAGCATCGAGATAATAGTATCGTACATCATCGTACTCGCGAGTGATAACCAGTTTTTCACCTAATAATTGCTGGCCACGGCGAGAATCGTGAATCAGTCGGAAAGAAACAATGGGCCATTGCGCGCTCGGCCTGCCCGGTAACTCGATAATCTCCGAGAAAATTGAAGGTGTTAAGGGCAGGCAGCTGGTAACTGGTTTTCCAGCGGAGACTTCCCGTATTCTCGTGTGCTGTCTGCGCGTATGGCCTTTGCTAGTCACCCCATCCCGGTTTTTTCCGTCGAGGAATCGCGCGACTGACTCCTGCTCCCGTTGCTTCCAATTTTCTTCCTCCTCCTTCTCCTCGTCCTTTTTGCTCGGCTCTTCGCGGAACGTCGCGTCGTCGCCAAACGCGCTCTACTCGCAAACAGAGCAGTAACGCAACGTCCCATCGTCCGAGGAGGAAAGTTTTACGCGAAAGAAAACGCTCTCGGTGGTTCGCTTTTACGAGGATTCTGGAATCGCTCCCGCGGTAACTCGACGCTAACTCGACGCTCCAAAGCGACCGGCGAGTTCCGGGACCCGCCGGAGTCCCGGGAAACTTTGACCCCTCGTCAGTTTGGCAGCGGCGGGATTAAGATCGCTGGTCGCGGTTTGCCTTCCACTGGATTTACCGCGCACGGACGTCGGGGGCCAATACCGTGGAACCAATCGATGCTTTTATCCCGTAACGATAATTGAATCAATTATCGCGCAATCAAGCGCGCGGCTATATATTTATGAAATTTAATTAATTTCTTTGTGCGCGGTCGCGCTAGCGTCAATTCTTTCCTAGGGTTTTTTCGAGGCTGACCAGTCGCGCAAGGGTCGCGCCAGTTTGGTCGAAGCGGACCAATTAGTCGACCCTTTGAGGTTTAGGGTTCCCTGTCCCGCGCACCGATACTACTGCTGCTGCTAGAGTATCGCAAACCGGAATTGCGAGTGTTTACACGTGTGTATGCCGACGCGACGCGGTGTTCATGCACGGCATCTCGCTGCAGACAGATTGCATCGTTTGTTCACGCTTTGACGGAAATCGCCACGGTAGAAGCGCAGCTCGCCCGTAGGATTAAAGCCCTCGATACTTTGGACGCCGCTCTCTCCCTCCTCCCTTCGGTCCCACCCCCCTCGAATTGTAATTTTCCAGCGTTGCCCCAAAGTTTGATTATCCGCTGTCCATTCACGGGCAAAAATGTACGGACTTCCCTTTGGTCTTTTCCCCCCTTACAAATGAGACAAGTGTGTTTGTGTGTGTGTGTGTGTTTGTGTGTCTCTGTATGGCAAACCTGCGCGAAGCGAAAGGCGCCGATCGCGGGCAAGAAATGCACGGCGCACGGTAACCCGAGTGATTTACCAACTATAATTTGTCGGTAGGTTGCGCGGTAATTGCGTGATTAGTATCATCGGTCATCGGGCTCTGGGCATGCGAGCAAATGGAAATGCCCGCTTGGTTTCTGGGTCGGGCCCAGAGATCATTCGCAATATTTACAGCGCGGACTCTTGCGTCATTAGCGTCCAAATGGCCGAAAGGCATCGCTCCGAATATCCTGCGAGAGGAAAGGATTTGGCCGGCACCACCACCAGCAACATCGAGGAAGGACGATAAGGACTCTCTCATCGGTTAACTGGCCACCCATTGCAATTAGGAACTTTGCTCGTGTAAATTTTCACCGGAAGTCTTGCGGTTCTCCAATTCAAGTTTTCCCTCTAAGTGCGTGCACGTGTATGTGCACACGAATTGCTTCGGATAGTTTCTAGAGCGGAGCGAGCGATCTCCGGTGAATTAGTTGCTTGTTCTCGCGAGGGCGAGCTTAGGCGAGTGGCATGCACGTGTAGGCCAATCGATGCCGAAGTTGACGCGTCGCGTCGCGGCGCTGCTGGGGATAGGTGGTTGGTTGGTTGGTTGGTTCGTTCGTTCGTTCCGTTCGTTGCGCAAGCTTCTTTTTTCCGGCGATTGTCAAGCTGGCCGCTCTTGGCGCTCGGTTCGTTGCACCGAAAACCTCTCGGTTTGGCGAGCTTTTCGTTTCGTGAGAGGAGAACTTTGAGCACCCGGTGAGAAACTCTCCTCGGAACGCGGTGGTAGGAGAGCGAGGGTCCGAAGGCAACATCATCGTCAGCAGTAGCAGCAGCAGCAGCAACGGCACCAGCAACAGCACCAGCACCAGCACTAGCACCAGCACCTACGTGCTATTATTAGCCGACCACCTGTGCGACCTGCACAGCCTCGACAGTCGCGGACTGATATCCTACGGCGCCTGTCGCTCCTCCCCAGGGACGTATCAAAGGACAAATTGAGTTATCCAGACTACTCGTCGTCCTCGATGGCCCAGCCTACCTGACCCATTGTTCTCCGCAGTAGTAGCGGAGCACCGCTACTCCCAGGCGCGTCCAATATGCACTGGATTCCTCCTGAATTAACGACGGTGTCACGTGATTAACCCTATTCAACGCTTCGTTAGGCAAAACTGATTAGATCCCCCCGTCCCCGCCGGCGCCATCTTGCCATCGGGATTTTCTCCATGGAGAAACATGGTTGGCCTTGGAATTCTATTTTATGGATAGGAGCATATCCGGTTCGTAGCTGATTAATGGAGGCCGCCGAGCGACCATTGGTTATTCGATTATTATTCATGTTCAACAGACCTCGAGCGAGTCGGAACATCTCCGTGTTCTGCCTTAATTGAATATTATCGTGGCAGCCAGTGTCGACATTAACATTTCGAAGGAGATTGTTTCATTTATCGAGGAGGAACGCGCGCCGCCCCCATTGCCGCGTCGACTTGTCCGGTCAGTTTATTTCTGGCTATTCTCCTGAATCTACCTACCGCCGCCAGATTTATTTCGTCCCGCGCCACGAGTGTAATCACTTCTCCCGCTACACAAGCGCGCGTAAGCACACGCATGCATTTGTAAATTTTCCGAAGCCACCACCACCACCACCACCAAATAAAGTCCCGAATAGCCCATTAAATGCCTTAACCGTTCGAATACCTTGTCACGTGATCGCACGCGCGCTGTTTTATTAAACTATAAATAATAATCTTGGCGTTTATGAAAAATTCAGCAAATCCTAATTAATTGGCGATGCCCAGGTCGCTGATTTATGGAGCATTAGTTTTAATGGGAAGTCGATGGACGTCGTGCACGGAGAATCGCCGCTGCTATTAGCAGCCAAGTCCTCGGTTGCTTTACGAAGAGGCAAGAGCAACAGCAGCAGCAGCAGGTATATCGGTAATGCTTATCGGGGTTGCTGTTGACTCCCCGACGATTTCAGAGTTCAATTTGCAAATTGAAATTTTTTACCAACTCATCGGGCGGTCTTATCTCTTGGCCAGTGATTAAGATTAGAAGGGGGTGGTGGCGGGGTGCGAGAGTCGGGCGTGACTCGGGAAATTCATGCGACCGGTACGTGTCGTGATTTTATGCAATTCTATGCTAATCGACGATAGTCCGATTAATTAGCTCGATCAATCGCATTCCCCACGTGGCGACGTCCCGTGGGTCGCGTCGGGGTTACCGATACGCGCTGTTAGGGGACTCAAGACAGCCCCAAATTGATTGACGCGAATTTCCAAGGACATGTGACGAATAGTCAATATCCCCAGTCCCCGTGCTCATCGATTCCGATAGATGCGTTCGTCGTCCCCCTCCTAATTAAATCCGTCGCAAATTCAACGTTTGCCCAATAAGATTGACTCTCCACCACTGGCGGGGAAATTCAGTTTTGCAGGGACGTTTGCCGATTCGCGGATTCCGCAACGGCAGCCAGTAATTGGAGTGGACCTTCGCCCCGCGGGAGGAGCTGCCTAGAAAAACTGAGTTCAAAGGGTAAATCGAATCGGACCTGGAGAATATCAATCCTGGTGACGTAATTTGACGCGCTAATATTGCCAAATTGCCGCTGCATCCGATATCTCGATTATTGACTGGGGGATGACACGAGAGGTAATACGATAACGCGTAATTGCATCTATCCAGATCCGCATCAATTTCGACGATATTCAGTTTGCGGTAGCCACAGACCCTTTCTCCCGTACGCGGGTAGGCACACACGTATACGCGCGCGCGCGCGCGCTCGCGCAGACAATTTCCTAAATAATTCAGCACGACGGTCTCTTTTATTCTCCGGGAATAAACGATCGTAAAATTGGCAAAGCCCCGAAATTGCACTCGGGAGATGATGATCGCGAATAAAACCATGACGGTCGTGCAGTGGTGGTCGTCGTCGACGTCGTTGAATATGCACGTACTGCGAGGGGATTCTGGAAAAATGGTTCTTCCGTCTTTGAATATAACGCGCGGGCTTATGTATCCCCAAACAGCTAGGTAGCAACGGTAACAGCACAGCTAGTATGGTACAAACCGTAAAAACCTATTTTCAGGTATTCCCCATGAGGGAGTACCCCGGTGAGAGTGGCTTTGCCTCGAGATTTTAAACGGGTTTTTACTCAATTTTCCCAACGCGTCCGTCCGTCCGTCCATTCGTTCGGTCGTTATTTGACGGGTGGTCGATTTATTTAACGGGAATCGCCGGTCGTAAAATCGGCGCCGGTTACCCGGAGACGGTACTCGCGAGAGGAGAATCGCCTATGAAATCGGCTGCGACAACCAAGAGAAGGAGAGACTCGATCGCTCGGGGATTAATCGCAAAGACGAATCCGGTTTCTCCATTAAGCGGCTGATTAACGCAGATGCGCCGGCGACACAACGGCAGCGGCTGGTCGCGCGCGTTTTTGGACTCTCGACAAGACCGGTCGTCGCGCGGATCCAGCAGCAGGTGGTTCGAGGGTTGTAAACGCCGGAAATAACTGCGCGTGACAACGCACGCGTGGGATTTCTCGGCGTGTCCTTCGGCTCAAGGACATCCCGAGCGAAGCTTTCCCAGAGTCTCCGTGAGAATCGTTGGAAAGCTAGTCTCGCGGTCTCTCTTAAGGTACTCTGAGAGAGGGGGAGGGGGAGGGGGTAGTTCCGTCTTGGAGCATTATCGTAAAAGGCCCGCGCGACACGCTGGACCGAAGAAAATTCTACGATAAAACCGAGTGTTTTTCGTTTCTCGCGCGTAGCGAGGAAAAACGACGACTATTATTGGCGGCGAGAGGAGGCGGGGGTAGAGGAATTCCCCTTATCGCGCGGCAGGGAAATCTGAAGGATGCTCACTTTAATACGTCTGTCTGGAGATATCAATTGGAGCAGCCCCGGAACGTGCTTGCACGTGGTGCTGATTAGGCTAATGCAGATTATCGTGTGTGCCTGGTGGCAGCCAACCGTGATAAGCGACCCTTGATAACCGAAGCCGCCGGCCTGCAAGTGTCGTCTTCCAGATAACATTCCGCGCACTCAGGTAGCGTCGGTGGCATTGGCAAACCGGAATTTCCGACAACGCCTGCTGCTGCTGCTGCTGCTGCTAACACCACCACCACCTCTTCATTCCGGCTCTTATCACCGTTGATCTACCGCCACGACAATTTTTTTCGACGAAATTCTCTGACCACACCCGCCGCCCATCCCTCTTCACCCTCTCCACCCTCTTTTACCGGAGAGATCATTGATACCGTTTAGTTTCATAATAAATCGACCACATTTGCGCAAAAAGGGAACCGGATTTAATCCGGTCGCGCTCCCGCTTTGGAAATTAATCAGTGACGGTAACGACGACGATAGCGACGGCGGGGATATTTTTGGAAAACGCTAATAAATTGCGCGGGTTCATCAGAGAAATTTGACGTTATCGATCGGCGAACGAAATCCGAGCGGTCGCTGTTGACTTATCGACGAAGCTTCTGCCAATTAGCGCACGCGATGCCTCGGGGGTCCTTCGAGTAATTAAAATTCGCCGTAGAATGGGGTGGGGGGCTTTTTCGTCAGTGGTTTAGCCACCAAGCCCGTATTGTCCCCGTTAATTAACACCCCGCGTTATATATCGTACGACGGTACATAATTGCCCCGAGTTTATTCGCGACTAATTATAAAGCTTTAATTAGCGCGTTGCGGCTGGCGCGCAGCTGGGGAACTCGAATTTCTGACCTCGAGATTGCGGGGCGACATCAAAAGGAAACACGCGCCAGTCGCGACCCCCTGCGGATTCCTCCGCGCCAGACAAGTCCTGCCTTCCTGCCTGCCTGCCTGCCTGCCTGCCTGGCTCTCGATGACGTTTCGATTTCCCGTCCTCGAGAAAGTTAACGTTCGGCGCGGAAAGAATAAACAAGGAAATTCCTCCCTCTCCTCCGTACCCACCATTCATGGAATCTTCGCGATCCACCGACGCGCGAGAAATCTCAATGGACCATTCGAGTCTGCGGCGTCCCTGTTTTCCCGGGAAATTCCCGCAGAGTCGTGTCCTCGCGTTAAACGCACGAGCCACGCGTGCCGTAATATTCGCGTGGAAGGAAAATGGTTTGCTACCTGGAGGTCTAGAGCTACCTGACGATTCCGAGAATTTCCTAAGGAAACTCTCCGTTCCTGTGTCATCCGCGAGAGAGTTCCGGTCCCCGCTCTAGGACCTTTGCCCGAGGAACATTTCGCATGAATGGCGAGGCTCTCGCCATTCACCGAATTCCCTTCCTCCTCCTCCTCCTCCTCCTCCTCCTCCTCCTCCTCCTCCTCGTTGAGTGCCGATGAATAATGCAACGAGCTGACACTGCGGAACTCGTTTTCCTGCTAATCGACCACGAGTCCCCCGTCACGCATCTGCCACGCTATTAAATCGGCGAATAAAGCAAAGCGACGGGTTTAATAAGAATCGCGAAAAAAATCAAATACCCGTCCAGAGATTTTCGCCATCATCGAAACATGTGCCATCGGACAGCTGCGGCTTCTCGCGAATAAAATAAAAAACTACTCGCTTTCTCTCTCTCTCTTTTCTCTGCCCCTTTCTCTCGCTAATCCGATAATTAACCAAACGGTAATTTCGATTTATCTCGTCGACTCGCTCTTTGCTAAGCGGATTTATAATATAATATTGTCGCATGGGAGAGGCTCGCTCGTTCGCTCGCTCGCGCGTTCGCGGCTATTTGATTCAATAACGAAGATATCGCCATTAATTATGATGGATTTTCGAGCTTGATGGGACGTCATTGGCTCGAATATTTAATTCGACGTTGAAAACCGTGGGGAACAATGGCGCATCTCGCGTAACTGAAAATCGCGCGGGTTTCGCTGTTCGTCGAGGGTGGGGGAGGGTTGCCGGACACCTGGTATCGCGGAGCTTATTGGTCCTGTCAGTCAAACGACGAAAGTATGGGGTACGATGTGTCCGTAAACGTTCGTCAGGACGAAAAGTCCGTTTGCGGGGTGGCAGCAACAGTGGCAGCAGCACCCCCGTCGAACTGATCCCATTCAATTCGTGGGCTGCCAGTCAGGCATCGTCGAAGCGGAAGCGAATACCGTTGCGTTTCACGCCAGAGCGCGACTCGCAATTTTGCGCAGCGCTCGTCGTCGAGCAAAACGAGTCTGATCAATGGACTCGGCTCACCCGTTGAAATTTCCGACGAGAAACCGGGGAAAATGTGGGAGGAGGAGGAGAAACGCGAAAGAGGCAAGGGGCGATCGAAAAAACAGAGAGAGAGAGAGAGAGAGAGAGAGGAGAGACCGGCGGTGTGGATACACCCTTTTTAATGGAGGAGCATCCATGAAACATTTCAGCGGAAATTGAGTTCCCTTTGCGAAGCTTCGCGTAACGATTGGACGAGAGCCGTGAGTCGTCTCGCAGTTTCCGGTTGATCGTGCGGCCGGTACCGGATCCGGAGCGTTCGACGAGCGCAAGGACCCTCGGCGGTCGGGAGGTCCTTGGCCCGCTCAGGTTCGAGATCAATTACAACGTCTGGCCTGCGAGTATCCTACGGCACTTAAAGGCAGGCGCAGGCAGCCACCTATTATTCCGGCAAACTGAGTATCGAGGATCTCTAGCAACGCTTAAGCGCCGCTATTATTCAGTCGAAACAAACTCTTCGCCTCTCCTCTCCTCTCCTCTCCTCTCTTGCCGGAGAATGGTTTCCGTGAAAATCACCCACCCTCGCCGATCGGTATTATCAGCCTCCCCAAACGGAGAAACCCTGCGCGTGTTGGTGATGCCAGCGATTTATCGAAACTGGCGAAAGTTTCGCGAGGATTTGCGGGCTTTCCCGATCGAGTCGCTCCGGCTCATCCGGTCCGGGGATTAAAAACTACTGGCGGAATCACGGGGCTCTAAGACCGGCCCGTTCCGTCCTCGATCACCGTGAATAATTCAATAATGTGGCTCCTAAGAGGTTATCCGAGGACTATCTTTTCTCGCGATCGTTACTCTCTTTCATTATCGACGACTAATTAGTTTGCGAAAATTTCTGAGTCACTTAATTCCATCGATGAAAGTTTCACTCGTGGCTCCTCGAAGTCTGACGAGAGCTCGAGGAAGAAAAGGGAAGAGGAAGGAAGGAAGAAAAGAAAGAAGGAAGGATCGCAGTCTTTGCAAAAAGATGAAGGAGCCCGGCTCGAGAAGTAAGCGCGCTAATTAATTTCGCATGGTCCATTGTTGCCGGAGGGGGTAAAAGTGGTTACTTTGTTCTTAATTCCGACAGTGATGGATGGCCGCACTTGCCGGACTAGCTCTACGCGCTAGCGCCCGAATTCCGCATTGGCTATTCATAGACAATTACGTTTATGCCCCCGGAGACATCTAAATGCTAATCCTGAGATCTTACGACACCGCGTCCTCTCTCTCGCATATGGAATATGAGATCATAGCTCAAAGGGGGAAGGGGGGGGGGGAGGCTGCCGTAAAGCCCAAGGATCCCCGTAATAACCGCTTAATGCACACGCTTAGCATAAGATTCGAAATCCAAGGTAAAATCAATCTCTCCAAACAGTTGGACACCCCAACCTCCACTTTCCTATTCCTTTCATCCCCTCGACTCGTTTCATCGAAACAGCGACGCTTCCAACCGCTGTGCTTCAATTTACTCTTCTATATACACATATATATATATATATTTTTTAATTTGTATCAACGCGCGCTCTCACCTCCTAACGCGTTAAAAATGCGAATAACTGCGCGAGATCTCTCGAGTATCTAAGATTTTATTATCCCGTAAAATCTGACCTTTTCTAAACGACGTAATAACGGTTTTATGCACTTGCTTAGCATAAGACTTAACAAAAAGTTAATCCACCACCTAGTAGCTGTGAAATTAAATTCGTTCTTAATATCGCGCGTAATATTCTCTTTTTTCCTTTATCATGCGCACGCGTTTAGCATAAGACTCGGCAAAAAGTTTGCCAGTACCACAGCGGGTAACTGTGAAATTTCTTCCTACGGTTGTAATTAGTTTCCATTTTTAACGATTGTCGTTGTCGAATGCGAACTCCGCGGAAGAAGCCTGCTGTAAGCCCCCTCCCCCCTTCTTCCCGACAAGTTGGATAATTGCTTTCTATTAATAACAATGAGAATAATGGTAATACCGTGCATGTATTTTTGGAAACTAGCAGACTTTGAGGGCGCTTCAATTTTATTAGCGGCACTAAAAAATGAATATTTTCCATGTGAATGGAAGTGGCATGCCAGTATGAATTTATACGAGCTTTTAAACGTAAATGAAAGCACTCGCTTTGATTGCAGCTTGTCATAAAGTGGTGGTTTGCCTCGGCCATATTGCAAAATTAAATTTTACCTAAACTGCGCCGGGAATTTTTATTTTCTTCGCGAAACGGCCAAAGATGAAAAACTAACTGGTTGAATACGATTTTCAACGATTCCCAGCGCTCGATGAAAAAGCTCGCGTTTTTCCGACAAATTCTCGTCGCTCGCGAATAAACAGGGAGTGTCGGCGGTGGGTGGGGCGTCCTCTCGCGCCAGCGGGAAAATTAACATAATCGACTTGTTAATTCCCGAGGAAAGCTCCCCTCCCCTCCTCCCCCCCTGCTTACCCAGGTTGCCCGCGTTCGTTTCAATTAAGAGAAAAACCGTGCCGGTCGCGATATCCGGCGACAGGTGTTCCGTCGCGCGAAAAATCAAACCGAGCGTAATTGCAGTTTCCATTAGATTCTCGAGCGGTTTGTCTCAACACGACGACTTTGACCGATCGCGCAGTGTCGCGCGGTAAATTACAGCTGTCGAATTACGAATTACAACACTACGTGGAGCGAGCTCGCACGCCATGGCCCAATATTTCTCCTCTCACGGATTCCTCGAGAAACTCGCGTTTCCCTCGTCGCGATACTCGGATACCATCTGGATCTGCCGCTGCTATTATCAAACGTGGTTGCTCCTAGCCGGCGGAGATGAGGCATCGCGTTTTTCCTCCGACGACCAAAGGGAGGAAATTACAGGTGGGAAATGTCCAAGGACCCGGGAACGCCAATTATTTCTAGATAATCAACCGGACAATCGTACGAACGAAAAATTAGTATTATTTCAGAGCCGAGGAGGCTAAGAGAGAGGACTTGGCGCACATGTCTCAAGATCAAAGGCGGATAACGTAGCCCTTCCTCCCCCGCGCCGTCCTTCGTCCCTATCGCGACAGCAGCAGCCAATGAAGCACCGCGCGCGCGCCTTCCAGGTCCAAGAAGTTTATTGCTGCGCTGGTGAGTTTTTTCGATATCCGATCGAACAGTCGCAATGGTGCCTACCCAAGTCCCCGTGCGGCCTTGTTTGTCATTGACCCGAGCAGGGTTATCCGAAAAGATCATTAATCGAAAGGATTTCCCTAAGGCCTACCACCGCCACCCACTTTTATCGTTCGCTCTCGAGACTTTAAAGCACCGAGTACCCACCAACCAACCGCGCAAGGAACTCGGAGCGTGACAAATTTCACCTCCTCCAATCGACATTTCCGTAGACTTTGCTTGACCGAGATTTGCGGAATAACACGAAGAGACCGACAAAATCGCCGTGACAGTCTTGCGAATAAAGTGCAGCCGCGCGAGAGGAAATCCTTCTTCGGTGACGATTTCCACCGCTACCAGCAGCGCAACCAGCGAACGATCCCTATCGATTCGAATCATGCGCTTATCGATAATCGCGCGCGGTATCCATCACGCGGCGCAAAGGGAAATTATCTCCTTTATTAAGTCGTGTGCTTTCAAGTTGAAAGTGATTAGCCCGATATTTGCATTTTTAAGCGATGTTTGTTTAGATAAGCCAAACGACCAGGTGAATTTATTTTTTCACTGCAATTAACATACGTACGTGTGTGTGTGTGTGTGCGCGCGCGCGTGGGTGTGGAACGCGCAATTGCTAATCCTAGTGGAACATTTGAATATCTACGATAGCCCGAGTCCCGCGCGTGTTCTTTGAAGTTTCTGCTCGGAGAACTTGTATATTATTCCAAGTGGGCTGAAATGGGAAGACTTTGCAATCGAGCCGACCAACACTATCGCGTCGTATATCGTCTATTAATAATGTTGTTTCAACATTCCCTCTGTTCTCTCCGTGACTTCGCCATTGTCCACCGGGAACGACCGGGCATTTTTCCGGATCCGCCGTATTGCGCGCGCTCAATCTCGATTCTAATCGCGTCGCTTTCCACCAGTGGGAGGATCTTGCAAGAGCAAAAACACCCTGAAAAAGTGGATTCCTCGAGTGTCTGGCGTCATTCCAAGAGCGGGGAGAGGAGAGGAGAGGCCGCGGATCCCGCGAGTTCCTACCAACAGCTAGTAGGCTCGTTTGTCCGAACTAATATGCTAATCGCGTTATTCAAGGAGCGCGACTAATCGAATTAAGCGATGCAAAAACTTTCAACCCCTGAAATTAGCATGAATTGGACAAACTGCGTTATCGGTTCGTTTGTCTCACCCTAGCGATTTCCGTCACGTCTACTCCAAATCATTTTCAAGTTATATAGATTTTTCAGTTATTCATCCGCACGACTGTGGAGTTGGATGGTGGTGGTGAAGGTAGGTGGAGGGTAGCGGACTGACGCAACGGGGCTATACGGCAGTCGTGCGAAATTTCGTTTGCTCAAGCGAGATCTTCGTTACAATCGTGCAGGGGGCGAGGGACGGAACAATCCAGAGGTTGTCCGCGTGATTTATAACGCTTCCACCCAATGAATAGGGCCTTAATCAACTCTCCCACCACGATTAATTATTCATAGCGGCGACGCGGAGCCGCGAGCACCGCGATACGCACGCGCGCGCGCGCACGCCCCAGAGCACACGCTCCGCTAATACATTACACGCTAGAAGGCGCCGTAATTTGTAACCTTTTCGATTGTTTTGTCGCTGCCCGATCGTACTTCACTGTCACCCGAAACTTCTCCACTCGCTTTTGCGTGTCACATAAATTATCCCGAAACAATGGCCGCGCTTTATCAGAAAACTGTTAAGTATCGCTCTAAATTAGTCCGTGCCGGTTGACCCCTGCTGCACCGGCGACCGGGTCCCCACTGGCAAATTACTCAGACAATTCGGAATCTCGATTCAAGATTCGCCAGTGGCAGCAGAAAAACGCTCCTCCCGTCGTCTCTTTCAGTCGTCCCCGGGCACAATAGCGGGGTGACGATAAAACCTTGGTATTTATCATAAGTGTTTTTACCGGACACGAAGCTTTTTTAATTTGCAATTAAAATTCAGTCGCGCGCCTCGAGCGAAATCGAAAAATTGTTAGCGCGCGGCGAGTGGAATGTTCGCCGAGAGGAAATTGCGAGAACCGGCGGGGGATGAGTTTTCCCAGCGGGAAAGCTGTGTTTTCTTCCGTACGCGCTGGACGCGTCTGTGGCGATGGTAGCAAAACGCTACACAGAAGGCTACAGAGAGACGCGACTGATTAATTGCATGCAAATGCAACTAGAACAGCGTGACGACATCGCCAAGGAGTTTAAAATATTTGCTCGACCGAAGCTGGGCGCGACCCTTCTCCCTCGAGGAATTTCATTAAGTCCTTGATTTTCGAATAATCGCCGAATATTCAAGCGGGGTAGAAGCGGGAACAGGGTTGGGGGGAGTCGCCCGGAGGGAAAATTTTACTGTTTTCGATTTTCGAAACTCGGGGATTCCCACGAGTACCAGGAAGGGTGATCTCGCCCCTTCTGTAGAGCCGAAGGAAAGAAAGAAAGAAAGAAGCTACACGCTCGACGCGGCGGTTGCAATTTTCTTTTGGAATGGCGGTGCATTGAAAAATCAATGAGACCGTCGGTAATTCAGTTTCATCGAACGAATCGCGCCGGAACTTATTGAAGGAGGGCCGATTTTTGAACTGCGGCGGGAACTAATGAAATTTTCAGCCCTTGCCTTCTGGAGGAACCCTTTTGTCACGATTTCACGCGTCAACGGTGGAGAGAGCGAAACTTTTGGCCACCGCAAGTGCCATATTCCGTTTGCCTCGTGCGGCTTGTTTCGCGCGACCAGCGAACTCGAACCCTTTGCCCTTCATGTCCTATTCATTAGACGTAATTGATTTTCTTGATAGGATCAACTGGGATTTCCATACCAAATTGGATCTCGACATTGTCTCTCCCTTCGACAGGTATTTCGCTACCCCTTTCACTCGCCCTATATTTATTTATTTTTTTTCAACGACAAACTTGATTTCACGCTGAATTTAGCGAAAACTTTTTACCCCGATATTGTTCTTGTGGCTCAACCATTGAAAATAATTGTTTTTCGAAGTAGTCGACGGGATGATTTTCCAAGATGTTGTGACAGATGGGGGTACAAAGTTTTCGCCGAGAATTCGATTGTAAACTCTTTGAAGACACTTACCTTGACAGGATCTGACTTCTCCAGCTGATCGACAAAGGTCTGCGAAGCTCTGGATATAGTGTTTCTACGCGGTGTGGTGGTGCCATCCTGTGAAGGGCGCACGAATTCGATTCTTCCACCCTCGACAACAATGTTCGGGGCTGGTGGAAAGTTTTCGGCGTTACCGACCGAGTCGCAGTATCCTAATAACCCTGCTTTCTCCTCGTACAGGGGGTGAATTTGTCTGCAACAGTCGGTAAAGTTTTCCCTCAATGTCCAGCTGCATTTACAGCGTAAGATCAGCCGAAGGTTACGAGTTTTTCCAGTACATTCCTTAAAATCGATACGGTCATTAGTCCGAGAAGCGTCTCTCTCGCTCGGAGCCGAAAGTTCCATCAGAAGACTCGAATTACATTAATTCCACGACAGCCTGTGCTTCATGGCTGAATGGAAGAGCGTTTCCTAACATCACATTTTCGTGCCGACAAAGAAGCGGATTCTTTCCACTTGATCGAGCGAGCTAATTCCCAGCGCAATTCTCTAATGAAACCGATGAATTAATGATATGCCCGAGACAATAGCACGTGAACAGTCAAGCTAAGAATGCAAGTTTCAAGGTTACAAGTCGGACACGATTAGCTATTTCTAATTGTTCCAAGTCTCGTTGGATTAGCGAGCAGCGGAAAGGCCAGAGAAGCGTGGGTTTTTGCAAGGTCAGCTGTAATTTTCAGGGACAAAGCGAAAAATGCAAATTGAGGGAAGAAAGCGAGATGGCGGGGGTGGTACTACTGAGAATCCACTCCCTCTCTTCTTCGTAGGAATAATTAGTCAGCGGTGTGGGAAAACCGAGGATTTTCCTTCGCATCGATTTTTCTCTTAGGCCATGACCGAAGGTTGCGCTATTGATGCGACTCGTGATTCCCGACGATGAAGTGGAAGTTGCAGGATGAAAATTGCGTTTCCGTCGATGAGGCGAATTCAATTTGTCTGGCGATTCTGTATTATCCGGATTAAAGCGCAAAATCCGCAGCTCGAGGTCGCCTTCTCGCAATATCGTTGCACCAGCACCGAATTGCGTGACTGCTGTTTTAATTTTCTCCAAGAGTTCCCGGGGCCGGATAATTTAATTTAAACTTAACGGCACCGCTAAGAATGCATTATTCATAATTCCATGTTCCTTGGGAAACTAGAAGAATTTTCTCCACTCAAATTATAACATGGGTTATTTCATTAATCACCGGCAGAATAGTCGTCGCGCGAGAGGCAGAGAGACTGCCGCTTTGCTTCTGGATATCGAATGATTTTCCTTCGCGACATTGCTGGGAGATTTTTCTCTTTTACGCCCTGGATCTGTGCTCGCAGGTGCATTCGTTGTCGCATTGTCAGTGAATCTGGCATGCCAACCATTTATATATACACGCTCAGCAGTTTTTTTCACCAGAGATTTTTGTGACCGTGGCGATGCAGCTCCGGCTTCTATTCCTAGGCGAGAGGCCATTGCTCAATAGCGCCGACAGCTATCCAGAAGACACGCATAACGCGAGACTGATGCGACACCTCGTGAAATATCGTCGTCCCTCGTTCTGGAAATTGAGCGACGACTTGAAGTATCGACAATGCCAGTTATAATTCTTCGAATCACTAACTCGTCGATATTTTACGATGGGATAGACAAAGGACAATGGAGTCTATTTGCATATCTCGACTTTGATGGAAGCCTTTTTTATCAGGCGCAACTCGACTCGACTCGGATAAAATCGAATTTGCCAGAATGTCACTTTTTTATTTTCTTGTTGGATCCCTCTAATAAATTCGAGCGACGATCCTTTCGAGGGAAGAAGCAATAAAATTTCTGAGAAAAGCGAACGATGCGCCGAGGATGGGCGGAAGTATCGTTGCGGGCTTAGGCGGAGAGGAAAAAATAGCCATTGATGCTGGATGCGTGAGTGGTTACCTTAAGGGAGACGAGAAGAACTTGTCAGGTGCACGACGAAGGGTGAGATTGGAATGGCACGTGTCGCCGAAGAAATAAAATAAGCGTTCGAGTACAGGGAGAAGAGTGGTTATTGTACTGTTAGGGTTATCGGGCACTGAGACTGGATCGAAGCCTAAACCGGAACGAGGGGTTGGAAAGTGGCACGAAAGGGGAGGCACGAAAGCAGACATACTTCAACCTGCCGGGTCTGCACGATATTTTCATATAGCTTTAAAAACATGCAACTTGATTTTAACTAAACGCTTCACCTTGCGAACTTTATTACGAGGCGCTTTGAAAAATCTAACCCGTTCTCGGTAAAGAGCCATGAATAATTTGTAAATAACGACTAGACACGAGATTAAGGAATGTGTAACGCGCTCTTGGAAAAATGTTAAAAAATTGCATTTCTACCTGGGGGAAGGGATGGGCCTTGGCTTATCCAGATCTGTAGCAAGCGGCGAATCTGGTCCGCGGCCGCTGGAAGCCCTGAAAAATTCAAAAACAAAAAATTACAAAATATAAAAGAATCTCTTTCTCTCTCTCTCTCTCTCTCTCTCCCTCTCTGCCGACAGTGGAAGCGTTCATTAAAAGTGCATTGATCCTATCGCAAATAATTTCAGTAAGCAATGTTTTGGGTAGAGTTGATTAATTCAATTATCTTTGCATGATTAATCGTATTGTTCGACTATACTACCCATTTCAGTTTAATGTTAAACATTTACCACGCAGGAACGCTGAATTTCATGTTAAATTACAATATTCATTGGGCTTAATTAATATACAGCAGTAGTTTACGCAAGGAGTCGAAATAGGAGAAATGCAAACTGAATGCAAGCTATGAACGAGCAATAACATTATTTAACAGTTATTAATGATATTTGCGATAGTGGGAAACGAGAGAATTAATGAATTGACTAAAATGCTCCGAGAGAATGATAATTAATATTGATGAAAGAAAACTTTCTAATCGTCTAATTAGCGTTATGGTTTGTTACACCACGATGCCTCCTCCTTGATTACAAGGCAAGCGTAACCATTTCACTGCAACTCATCCATTTTCGTATTCGTCTCGTTTATTTCCTTCGTTTGATTGACCTCCCCCTGCCTATCCACGGCATCGCTCGTACAGATTTACGCGTGGAAAATTCATAAGAAGAGGGAATGACGGGGGATGAAGATTAATATATAATAGGGAGAGAGAGAGAGAGAGAGAGATAGGGACTTTCTAATCATCTAATTAACGCCCTGGGCAAGTACGGCAAAAAGCTCGGTTATCGGCGGCGGCTATGGTTAACGCGATGTTTCGTTCAGCCTAATCCTTTTCAAACTGTACCCGACGTGGAAGGGAATTACGCTACCATAATTATTCGATGCGTTACTTCAGGCAGAAAGCTGTCTTAATCCTAGCAGACATGATTGATTACGACTCACCGCGGGACCCCCGATACTACCAAGATATTTCAAGGTTGCGCAACCTCTTCCTCCCCGGAACCCTAGAAAAAGTCGATCCATCAGAAACACCCCGTTATAAATCGACTCCTCGTTTCGCTCGATGACTAAATTAATTCAGCTCGGCTACATAAACGTCGACGTAATTAATTATCGACGTTTGCTCTCTCCTTCGCAAAATACTCGACGATATAATGTCATATCCAGGAAGAATCATCAATCCGACAATTCGCTCGAGCTCCGAGTGGAAACGGATAAAAAGAATGATCGATCGTTTGCTTCGGTGGACGAATCGATGTATCGGGGACGACAACGAGATCAGTCGGGAAAGACGAGAAACTCGCCTTGTAGAGATTTGTCGAATAAGCCGGAAAGCAATGATCACGCGGAAGCGTATCTAATAAATAATAATTATCCGCGAGTATCGTCTTGCGCTGGGTTGCGCGTTTAATTACCGCTGCTGCCTCCTGCACCATCCAGGAGGATGTGCAGTCAGCGCGTATTTATCTCAATTAGAATGTTAGTTCGTTCTGAAATGGCCGGCACGCAGCGGCCCTATCGGCAAAGTGCCCCCCCGTTCATTAATCAATCTAAGACCAGGCCGGGGAGATCAAACACCGAGAGTCGTCGTCGTCGTCGTCGTCGTCGTTCTGGAAAGCTATGGCTGACGGATTAATTAATTTGACCATTCCACCATTCCACGGGAATGAGGTTACGGTCGCTTAAGTCCTGAAGTCTGTTTCTTGATCGACGCACATTTTCAATTTGCCGAATAAATTCTAAAGTCGCTCCGAAAAAAATTCACGGGATGAAAATTCGCCGGAAAAATTTGAAGTTCGAAAATACGATGGAGAGAATCTCTGTGAAGAGAGAAAAGAATTTTACATTTGCCCAAAAAAGCGGAATCTCTGGTTAAACGGTGGAAAGTTTAGTTCTTGCGTCATTTCCAAGATTTATAGCCCCCGCGCCGTATTTCACGGGTTCTCTCTCGCTAAGAGAGGTACGATTATAAAATAAGAGCTGCCAGTCGAGGAGAGGGGGGATGTAAAAAATTGTGCATTTTAATGCATTTTAAAAATGTTCGGTCCGTGTCCGGAGATCAGGGGAAAATTCCATCAAGGTACGGACGGTGCTCGCGTATGTTTTTCGCTTTTTGACTGGCGAGTGAATTAAATTGACTCGGCCAGTGCTCTCGTGGGTTCTTTTGCCAAGCGGTTATTTAAATTTCGCAGGACATTTTCCAGCCGAGCGTCTATTACACGCATCGATTCTGCGATGCAGAAGGGCAAGTTTTGCCAGCAAGGAGCCAGCTGCTATTTGCTGCCGGGACTCGCCACCGTCGCTCGTACCATCGGAAAACGTTTCACCTGTTTTAATTGTGTGGCAATTTTCCGGCAGGTCCCCTTCCCCCCTCTAAAAAATAAACGATCCGTTATCAAGCAAATTGCCTTTCTTGCTGAAAGAGGCGCAAACTGCCCGTTTTCACCTGTGAGCGAAAGGAACTTTTTGTCGGTCGAAAAATATCCCCCGCCCGTAATATTGCCGCCCTTTTTATCCATTCAAATGTTTATTTGTCCGGCGAAATGCAATTCTATTCGGATCGAAGCTGCACCGGTTGTAATTACAAAAAGCTTCTCTTTTTTCGCAAGGAGGGACGGACGCGCGGCAGGAATTTGTTTCCGCTAAAAATAACATTTTTCCGCCTGAGGAAAAGTGGGGGTGGTTCTTAGTTATTCGTTGGAAATTAAAGGGAGGAATTTTGCAGCGGGACGCAGAGTTCGCCAGTGCAGGGCGGTGAATATATTCGAGAGTCTTGCGATTAATTTGGGTGAGATTATATCAAACGGACTTTCTGCGAAACGCGAGCCTGGAGGCATGTCAATGTCCGCTTTTATCGCGAATCCACGGCAACTCCGCTGGGGGCGGTTGTTTCGTTTTCGGTATCATTTCAGACAGTAGACTCTCGAGATCTTCCTCATCCGGCCTTTCAACTTTTCGGCGGTGGAAAACGCCGCTCGTCAAAAGCGAAGCGAGGAGCCGAGGCCGACGCGTAAAAAGCCATCGTAAAAACTGAACTCGGAGAGGTTGATACCTCCCATAATTTCAATTTATTCTTACAAAGGATTCCGAGAGGGAATAAGAGAGAGAGAGAGAGAGAGAGAGAGAGAGAGCATTGAAAGTTCGGCACAGCATTCTCCGGTTACTCGCGATAAATAAAATTTTTCCACGATTCTCAAGCCGAATTTCCGATCTTCGTGGGAAAATTTTGGATTCCAACAGCAGGGAGGTACAACAGCGTTTTGGATCACGTGGAAACTTTTTATAATTTGACTGGATCCCCGCAGAAATTTTGACTGGGAGAAAAGTGCCATTTACAATGTGGGAGGTGAACGAAAATGGAAAGAGCAGGAGGAGTGGAGAGAGGTTGGGGGTTGCATATGAGGGATTTCGCGGGGGAGTCGAAGCTGGAGGGTGTTTTACTGTCGTGCACGTATTTTATCGTGCGATCCACTCAGCGTTTCGAAAAGCATTTGGCTTTCCCCTCGACTGGCATTGCCACGCCGCGAGATGGAAGAGGATTCGCACAAAACGTGCATTAGTCGAGCCATACGCCACGGGAACTTCCCCCGACGCCTACTACTTTCCAATCTGATGATAAAACGATTCTTTTTTTTTTCACAAAAGGGAATAGAGAGTATAGGCAAATGAAATGGAGAAAAAATGAGAAAACAAAGAGGAAAAAGAAAACAATCCTAATCTAATTACATCGGTAACATAGGGGGGTAACCGAATGAGAAACTTGAGGAGTAACGAATGTCCCTATCGGTGATACGCTGAATATGTGTATGGGAGGAACCATAATTAAAACGTTGGAACGTTGAAGCATTGGGAAGGGAGAGAACGCGTTCCCCTTTAACAACCCTATCCATTTTATTCTCTTAATTAGCGAAGAGATCCCTGGAAATGTATTGGAGCAGTGAACTATTTTCTATGTAATCGAACGTCAAGTGGTCGTACATTGCAAACATACGCTTGACATTCACCTCGGGAGGTTCTATTAATTTTCTCGTTTCGTTAGAGAGAGAGAGAGAGAGAGAGAGAGAGAGAGAGAGAGAGAGGAAGAGGGAGAGAGCGAGAGAGATCTCGAGTAGACTTGCGACACAGGAATCGTTACAGCGATATAATTATATCTCTGAGAGCTACTGGTCCACCTTCTCTCGACAGGGCAGGTGCATTTTAATAAGCCATCTAATATAACGATGCAAACGTCGGAGGAAGACCTGGCTGAATCGGTTACGCAAACACCGAGCAAGAACTTTGCTATTGCTACCACGTAGCGTATCCACGGAATACTCGAGGAAGCTTGAAAAATACGGGACGTTATAGTTCGTTAACGAAGGAACATTTATTCCTCGGCAACTCCACGGAATCATTTATGTGTCGCGTATACGTGAGTTTGCGTGAAAGTTGAAAGTCGATACTCAACGTCTAAGACTATGCGCGGCTGATCCCTGCCCAAGTAGAAGGCGATATGCAAGCCCGAGGTCATGCAAGACGACCACAGGCCAGGACACCCCCGCAGAAACAGAGCGTTAGCGTTCCTTGAAAAATGGCGAGTTTCCTGGCAGGAGGAACTCATTGTGTTTGCCAGTGAAAACGGAAGTACCTGTCGTAAGAGACGAAGAATGTATTTGTAGAGAATGTTAAGTGTTTCGCATAGCGCAGACCCTCCCGGGGGGGGGGGGGGGCGAGAGCCTCACCTTCCCCGGTGCCGAAGGCGCCGCTGCTCGGCGGAAACGACCTCGAGGAGTCTTGTAACGGAAGGACAGGAACGTATAAAAAGGGTTTGAAAGTTCATGTTGATTTTCCTCGGAAAGCTAAGGGATCTCCTTCCGTCTCGTCTCGGAGACTGTAAAGTTCCTCGGCGGAGGAGAACTTTCCACTTTCCCACTTCGACATTTATTTCCGTTTAATTTAATTTTCCATTGTTCCAGTCCCGTTTAATCTTTTATTGTTCCATTTAACTCATCTCCCATGATTTTCGTTCAATGTGTTTGCAAGCGAGGAAAATTGCTTTCTTCATCGGAACTCGGGCGATTTACTTGGGATTCTGTCAGTTAGATGAAATTCCTCGAATAAAATTACCTAGCATCGGTGATTCGGTTTAAGCTTCGTGGATTTTCCCCGGGGAAGAACAAGGATTTGCAGGATTAAATAAATTCTGTCAGGGAAAAGTATCGGTAGTCATTCTCGGCGATTCCTATGCCAATGGCACGAGGGTGGCTGCCAGAACGGTGAAGCTCATCAGGGAGGACAGCCAAATTATGCAGCGTGTACTTCCTTATCTTATCGTCGGGAGCCTCTCGCCCGGAAAACGTCGTCCTTCACACGACGAAAACTCCGAGGCAACTGCTTCCCGAAAGTCGATATTACCCGCGAAATTTACCCGGACAAGATGTCCGGCCATTCTCTTCGGCAAACGAACTTGATACGCCCAAAGAAAATCAATCACAGACGCTTTTACCTCGATCGAGAGAAATTTCATCGTTATCCTGTCGTCCCATTACCAGGGGAATCCCGAAAGTGCTCAGGAATCGATTCAGTTTCGCTTGGAGAAGCGAGAACAATTATTGGCCGTTTTTCCATCGAAATTTCAGGAAACGCCCAAAGAAAGTTTATCGTTGCCCTAGGGATTGAAATTACCAAAAAAACTACTCTCGAGAAACCTCTTCTTTTTTTTTTCCACACATCGAAACTCAATAAGAGGGCAGAAGATGAAGAAGAAGTTGCGCAGAGGCGGATTATTAAAAGCTCCAGGGCCAACTCAATTTCAACATCAGTGGAGGGTAGAGGGGGGTGAAAGCGAGGGAGCACAATTCAACTTGGTGCTTACATTCGTAAGAAGAAAGAGAAGCAAGATTAATCTAAATTGCATAACTGCATAATTTCATAATCAAGTACATCAGGATGTGGAAGATGGGCAAAAGAAGAAGAAGAAGAAGAAGAAGAAAAAGAAATAGAGGAGGAAAGCGATGATCGCTAGCCAAGAAGCGGCGTCACAAAGTCGGCCGAATATTACGCTCGCCGTGAAAAAGGATCGTGGAATTTATATTTTTCGCGAGCTTCCGGCCGTCATGACCGTGCGGTCTGCCGACTCTCTCGTCCATTACGTAATTTCCTTGGCGGTAGAACGGGGGAAGGAGATCCGACAACGGTGACTTTATCTTCTTCCAGCGGGCGAGTCCTCGGAGGACCAAAGTTTTCCCGCAAAGTTCTCGCGCGTACTCTTCCGATCACTGGGAACTCGCTCGAGCGATCGCGTCGTCCCACGCACGCGTTCACCACCATCCACGGCAGGTTCACAGCGGGGACGCCACACCGACCCTGGCAAAGTCCCGGGATTAGGTGGAGGACAAGCGGTCGAGTCGAGTCGAGTCGAGTCCCGGGGAAGGAAAAATGGCTGGTTATCCACTGATTATGCGCGACATCATCCTCGATAGCGAGGAGGCATCTGTCGTAACGGTACACCTCTCCTCTCTCTCTCTCTCTCCGTCTTCCCCGCGTGCTCCTCGAAGCAATTTGGTGTCGGATACTGACGCATTAGCGACTCTACCGGCGATGAAACACTATCCTTCGAAAACCGTCAAGCTCCCTCAGCCACTCAGGCATTTTATTTCTCCGCTAACGAGACTCGATGTTCCAAGTCCTTCCTTCTTCATTTTCTCGCGAATGCAGTAGGAAGCCTCTGCCTCGAATTCGCCCTGGAGCGAATTCATCGAAACTCGCGCACCGACGCTCCAATGCATTTTCCGATTCGGCGATTTAACACAAAGAATCTTTGCGTCACAATCCATTATCCGGTTGGTTCTCCTTCCCTTCTTCTTCCGCGTGTTTTTCTGCATTGCGCGCGCGCGAAAAGCGAGAGACGGACCACGCGCGAATTCTAAGCGAGTCGAGTACGAGTCCGCGTTCGCGCGAGCGATTCCACGCGGGACCGGGAACCGGTTCCCTGGGTTCCTTGGGAAGTTTCGCATTCTAATAATATCGATCCAGTGGAGTTTTTCGTGTACTCGTCGTGTCCAACTGGCATCGATCGTAAGCCATCAAAAACACCGGAGAAAGCTGTTTGCGTGGGATCAAGGAGGCGTTAGAGGTGTGACGAGATTTAAGAGATATCGGGAGAAACACGAGGAGAGACCAGACCGTCGCCCAGCGAACGAAATAGACGGGAACATTTGAATAGTAGAGACAGACCACAAAGAGAGAGAGAGAGAGGGAGAGAGAGATCGGACCTTCTCTCCTCGGTCTGTTGCAAGCCGCGTGAAAATTCGAGGTACCGCGGCAACACCTTCGCGCGAGGTCTCTTTTGTCCGACCGGAAACCCTTTCTCCACCAAATGTCTCTCTTAACTTTCACTATAGCTCTCTTTGATTAACGACGAAGACACCCTCGGCTTTTTTCCTTTCTTTTTTCATATGCATTTCCAACGCTTCGATCCACAGGAGTCGTAAAGCAGCCGTGGAATAAAAACGATGATATACATTCGTAATTACGAACGGGAGAGAAAGAGAGAGCTAGTCGCGTAAATCACGAAATTCGACGACGCTGTAGGTCCACGAGTCCCACGGGGTTTGCGAGAAGGCATTTTTTTACGACTCCTCAAAGTGGCCGCTTCCACGGCAGTTTCGCGCGTTTTCACCGTCTCCCGCGAGACGATACGGTCGCGCGAGGGGCGAGTTTGCTCGTTAAACGATGACTTTGACGTTTTCGCGTCCCGCGCGTGGGGCAGGAGGGGGGAGGGGCGACAAACGTTGATAAACGAGTTTCTTGCTCGTTTGCCCGACGTATGCAGAGAAATCTCGCAAATCCATTGGCATCGGCGCGGGACTCGATTATGGTTGGGCTTAATCACGTTTCCGGCTCGGCGGCGACGAGTCGAGGGAATTTCGCGCGCGGACTGCTTGGTCGACTAATAAAAAGCAAGTGCGCGGCGTCGTTGTCCCGGCGGGCGTGGAGGTTCTCTTTGGCCGCGATGAAAATTCCTCGCTCGTTCGAGCCGGAACCGCCGAGCTAATTTGTCACGGGCGGCTGCTCCGTGTGCCCCGGCGGCCCGTAAAAATGCGCGCCACCCCTCGAAAACCGCGGCGCGACGTCATTTCGCGCGAGTTTGTGTCGGCCGCCCGACACTCTGACACGGGAATAACCCGCGGCACCCGCGGGAAACGTAAAAACTCCGAGCTGCTGCTGCTGCCCCCACGGCTGGACGGACCCACCGCCGACGATTGGCTCGTGCAAAAAATCACGCGCAAGAACCGTCCTCCTCTCCGACTCCTGCTCGTTTAATCAAATTCCGGAGGCTTTTGCCCGCCTCTTTCCGCGAGGGAACGGCGAAAATGTAAGTTAGCGCGCTCGCGCGCGACAGCTTTTAACCCTCGCGCACACAATTTTAGGCTGAAACATGGCGCGCGCTTTAAAAGTTTTTCCGCGGTCCCCCGCGGGCTATTCCGATTTGCAAAATCGTCAGTCCCGCGAAAGTTCATTCGGAAACAGTCGTGGAATCGTCGAAACGGCGAAGCGGCAAAGTGGATACGAGGGCGTTTAATGGTGCCGCTGATCGTTCGACTCTCTAGCAGCCGTTAGCAGTCGTTAGCCGCACCGTCACCGCCACCACCACCACCACCACCACCAGCACCAGCAGAATTGCACGAGTGCGGTCTCGCTGTATTTTCCGCATGTGTCGCGAAGAACATTAGCGGAACACGCCGGGAACCGGAAACCACCCATTGTTGCGAGGGTGAAATCGATAGGGAGAAAGTATCGACTTGACGCTCGGATAAAGCCGAATATTTCTAGCATTAAATTCAGAGTGGTATTTGCTCGTTTAATTAACGCACACGCGAAAGCGTGTAGACGCGTGGTGAGTACTGCTGCAAAATGCAGGACCCTGCAGCTCGATGGAATATCCGGTTTCGGCCGCGGGGGTGGTTTCGCGGATCGATACTGGAACGTTCCTTCCTCGTGGCGCGGCAAAGCTTTCAAGATACGCGGCGGCACACGGGAAAACGCATTGTGAAATATTTCGCATTTTCACGGAAGAATGTTCTAAAAGGGTGAGGGTGGAGTTTAGGTCGGAACTTCGTTAAGGTAGCGGCAGGCAGTTCGATTCGTTGCTTTTAATCGTTAGGGCTATCGCCTATTTTTTTTTTTTTTTTTTTTTTTTTTTTTTTTGCAAGGAAAGCAACGGCAGCAGGCAACCAGCCAGACGCGCATCCCATAAAGTAAACGGCTTACGTAGCTACTAGCCGTAGTAGCATTAACGATCTAAGATTTCGCGGGACTAGCGCGTAAACGAGACTCGGTATTATCGTTAAGGCCCTACTGCTGCTGCTGCTGCTGCTGCTGCTGCTGCTGCTACCACCATCGCCACTACTGCCAGTGGCAGCAACGGCTTATAATCTCCGTGGCTAAGACCCAAGTGGCACCATAACGCGAGTCGCGCGAAATTTTACGCGTTTCCCGATTCTAAAATGAGAGAGGGGGCGCGGGGGTGCCGGTGTTTTTCTCGTAGGAGCGAGACGCGACTATCGAAAAAAATGCGGAAACCGCGAGGAATCTCGGGAAAACGATGGCGGTCCGTGAAAATATCGCGCGTGTAACACTTGGCAATCGACTCGACTCGACTCGGCGCGTCGCGTCGCGTCGCGGGTACGCGTAACGCGCGCGAGCCTCGTCGTCGAAGCGACGTTTCCTGGTTCTCAAGGCGTTAGTGAGGCGCGTGCGTGAATAAACCCCAGGCGTTTCGATGGCATCGCGCGGCCGGATAGTCTGGAAGATCAAAGTCAGCCATGCTAGATATTTCATCGGGACGTCTGAGCCACTGCCAAGAGTTTCAAATGCGTCTCGCCAGGATTTGCGAGCGGAAGTGACTCGCGCGAACGGCAAAAACTTTACTCGCGGCGAACCACTGCAACTCGTCGAGTAAACAAGAAGCCCCTTCTATCGTTCTCTCTGTCTCTCTCTCTCTCTCTCTTCCTCTTTTTCCAGTTTCACGCCCCTCACCCTTTGCCCACACGCGGTCTTTCTCCACTCTGCACTCTCTCGCTATTTCGGACAAGGACCCCAAACTCCGAGGAATGCGCGTTGCCGCGCGAATTCTCCTCCATTCTGGCTGCGCGCACATTTTGCCGGACGGTAAAAATCGAGATCGAGATCAAAATTGATCCTTGGCGAGCTTGAGAAAGGGAGGAGGACGTGGGTAGTGGTGGTGGTAGTAGCATCAGGGGAACCGGAAATTCTCGAGAAGGTTCGCGAGAAGCCGACCGGGCAGGAACACGAGCGAAATCATTAGTCTCCGTAACGTCGTCGTCGCCGTCGTTGTCGTTCTCGTTTCGCTAAATAATTCTTGCAGCCGGCAACGCCGGTGGCACCTGCCGCATCTGCCATTTTGCTGTCGTCGGGAAGAGGCGCCTGGGGATCCGGAGTTCCGACTCTCGCTTCCACCTCTGCGCTACCTGCTGCTGCGTCTCCCCGAGTCATGATGAGCTTCGCGCGACTTTGCATACAGATATACACCCGGGTTCATAATTATTCCGAAACTTTCCCGATTCGCCACGATTCGCTTATTATAGAAATTTGCGTCGGGCTAATAAGTAAATAATCTCCGGACAAACGGGCGAGCATTTTGCTGCTAAGGTACCTCCTCCTAAGGGCCGAGAGACTCGGAGGATCTCCGCGGCTCGCAAGGATTTGGTAATCATGTTGGCGCGGTGCTTGGTCGATGCTGCTGCTGCTGCTGCTGCTGGCACTCCCCGATGGTACCGGTATTTTTATTTCAATTTGTCGATTCCACGAGATAAAGTTGGAACGCTGTCCGTGGGTTTTTGCAGCGACCCCGAAGCAGAGTCTCCGGCAAGAGAACTCTCGTACTTTGCGTTTAGACGATAATCGGTGCGATCGGGTAGATGCTACGGCGACGACGTCATTCGAGCCACCTCCAGGGCTTGTGGAAAAAACGAGGATGCTCGACGAACCGAGACGCCGAGTCGTATAATATTGCCGAGAGAAACGAGACGGGACGCTTGGAAAAACAGTCGGAGATCCAAACGATGACTATTTCCGCCGGATGTGCCACTCAAGCCCTTCCAGTTCGCCGCGCCACTTTCAACCAGCGAAACTCTCCAATTCTTACGATAACTGTTTCCTTATTCCTCTCCTTCTTGCTCCGGGGGGATCGATTAATTTCATTGGTCCGCTTCGAGCGCTCCGAAAATAATCCTTGAAAAACTGTGCTCGCTTCGGTCGTTCCACTCTCCTCATCGTCCACACTCGCGACGATCGGTTCCAGCCGTGGAGGAGATCCATAGAGGTCCAAGGACCCCGGGCGACCGATGACCCTCGTCGGGACTCGGAGAGAGAGCCTCTTCGAGATGATAATACTCTCGTTAAGAATTCACAGGCTTCGCCACACACTCGTCGTCGCGCTTCGTGCTTCTCCCGCGATTACCTAGGGATTATTCGACGACGCGAGGTGACCGGTTCACGGACCGTCGTCGTTGTCCTCTTCCGATTCAGCGCGATTAGAATTTCTGCTCACGTTATACTTTTCGCTGACCGTAGGAAAGCGAAGAATTTTCATGCAAATGCTGCAATTCCAACAGCAATGTCCGGGGGCTGATTGAAATGTAACGGAGGCAGCAGCCAGTTCCATTGAAACATAAATCGGTCGCTGCTGCTATTCTTCCGTTTGCGAGTTGGGGAGTTGCGCAAGTGACGTCACCCCGAGTGATCTACGGTTCGGCCGAGGAGCGCGTTAGAATGTGGAGGTCCCTCGGTTATCCGTGCGCTCGATCCCAGAGAGTGTTTCTCGGAGTGTTTGTAAAAGCTCGGAAAGTCGCGCACATACATCAGTGGATAATTATTGCCTGGCCTCTTGTCCTCGCTAACTTGGAAATTACAATGGCGTGTCAACGAGTCCGAGACTAGGAGAGGGTTGCAGCAGAGACGGGGGGAGAGGACCAGACTTGCCTTTCAAATTATGCAAATATCGTCTCCGTCGGAAATCAAGAGCTTTCTCTCTGTCTCTCTGTCTCTCTTATCCAACAATGCGAACCGTGCTCGCAACCTATTTACGATTATTGGACGACTCTATGATCTATGCGCGGTGTTTCGTTCGTTCGAATCGACGATTGCGAAAATCCTCTTTATTGCGATCTCGCGCAAACTTTTATATTAGTTTGCTCGAGTGTTGAAAAAGAAAAAACGTAGGAGTGGGAGGGGGCGGCGGGGAGAGAGAGAGAGAGAGAGAAAGAGAGAGGAAGAAAATAAGGAATAAATTTTATCTTACGAGAAAAGTTGTGGAAAGAAAGTTTTAGGCGAGTCCTTCGTGGAGATACTCGCTAAGGTGAAAGATCGATAACTGAACTTGTCATCGGTTTATTCGCGAATCAAGGATAATCCTGTTCTCCGCGGCAGGTCGAGAGAGCTTAAACCTTCGAATCTCCCCGAGGTAGGATTAGAAAACGGAAATTTGAAGAGAGGTAGAGGGGTCGAAGAAAGTGCATCGGATACTCGATTGTTCGTCCCTCGGGAGATCCAGTTCACCTCTGATTTATGGCGCTTTAAAAAGGATAATTGCGTGCATTGCGTGGGCGGTCGCTCGGCCAATGATAACGCCTCAAATGCACATAATGCCGTCCAGTAAATCACTCCGATGGCGTGTAATGCAAAGTAGCTAATCTTAGCTGGATCAGAAAATTCCCCACAGGACTCCGACTCCACACGCTATTACTATAAACGATATCCCGTCGCGCGTCCCTTATCTTCATTAATTAAGGAACTGATTGAGCTCGAAGGAGATGGAAGAGGAAGAGGAGGAGGAGGAGGAGGAGGAGAGAGGAGTGAAAATTCAGCCGAGTCAACTCCCTAATTAATTCAATTCCAGGAAATGTTATTTCCAGTGTCGCGTAGTCGGGGCTGCCCGATAAAAACCCCAATGAAACGCGCTAACTAGGTTGGAAGTTGAAGATGTTGCGCCGAGAAACGTCGTCGCCGGCGTCTCTTTTGCTGGGAGCGCGCTATTTGTTCGCGAGTTTCCGGGGAAACAGGTTCCTCGGTGCCTAGCCGCATACCGGGCCATTCCGGAAAATCTATTTTCGCGCAGGAACACATAATTGCCATGGCTGAATCATGTAGTGGTATACGGGTTGTTCCCGCTATAACTCTGCCCGGACCCGATAGGAACTGGCATACTGGTTTCATGAGTCATTGCACCGCTGACACGAGGATGATCCATCGGTGGTAGCCAGCCGCCCCGTCATCCCGCCAATTTCTTCACCGAGACACGAAGGCCGCCTTCCGCTAGCTCGCCGCTCGGAAGTGCGGGCCGAGAGCGGGGATTCGAAGATAGTCGAGCGATAACGCGCGGATAACTCAATTGAGGGGGAGGGGTGCTGCGGGTATTATCGAAATTAGCGCGGGTCAGAACCGTAACGAGGAAAAATCGCGGCAGCGGCAACTACCGCCGGCTGGCTGGGCATCGACCACATCGAGCGGCTGCAATTGCACTCGCGCTTTCTCGCGCGAATTACAATAAGTTGCGTGAAAACGCCGAGACTCCTTGCCCGAGAAATTTCTTCGCTACGCTCGAGAATCCGTTTGCCGCTTGCGTAACGTCTCGTTAAATTTTGCTCGCACCACGCATTTTCGCGCAATAAACGTTTTCGTTATTCCCGCGCGTTTCCACGCAATGCGCGTGGACTCGCCTTCCTTCTTTAGTTTTCTTTGGCTAGCAGTTCGCCTTTGGTTCTCCTTCTCCTCCTCCTCCTGACTCGCTTCCTCGTCTTATCACTTTACCGTGTGGGGTGCTGGGCTTTATTTATAGCATCCAGAGAGTAGGAGTACCTGATTTCCTGCGTGGATATGCGCGCGGGCGTTTCTTTCCCCGGTCATCTTTCCTTCTTTATTGATCCGTTTACGGGGCTACTCTTCTCGCGAGTCGGTGCGAGCGACTAAATCCGATCGAGGTAGCGGCGAGTTACAGGTTTACCGAGTGGGCTTGTGTGGGGCGCGCGCACACAGACGCGCGACACCGTCCGGATGCGTGAGAGCGACGAGGCACGTGGGTGGTGTGGCTTCCTACGCGACGGCCAACTGCTCCATTTGAATGTTTATCCTTCTCCTCGTCGCTCGGGTAACAATCTTCGAAAAGTGGAACAAGTTGGCTGACGCTGGCTCGGTTCTCTCTTAAAAATCGATACCCCGGGGAAACCTGACGAAATCCAAAGACCCCGATGACTCTCAAGGATAAAGCAGCGTGAGAGTGAGTTACGCGACAACGAAGAAGACGACGACGACGACGACGACGACGTCACTTTCCTAGATTCGCTTTGCTCCTCTTCCAGAGCAAATCCTGAGCCACCCGGGAGACGCGCGTGGGCTTGCGGCATAATGGAATCGAGACGGGTATTGCGAGAACCGATTACGTTTTTCCGGGGCGGGGGAAGAGAACCGGACTGTGACCGACTTCCATGTAATTATTAAAACGATATTAAAAAAAAAACGGTTTTTCAAACTGCCTGTCAAACGACGCTCGACTCTCGACGAAGCACGTCCTCGTTGATTATGACATTACGGGGGGATAGCGCGCGAATTTGCCAGGTTTCTCGCGACAACGTAATCAAATTATTATCTTCGTTAACGAGCTGGCTATTATCAGAGCTCCAACTTCCCGGCCGCGGGCAAATCTTCCAGGCGAGAAATTCACCGTGGCTATTAGCACCTAATACAGGATAATGCAGGGTCCGATACAATAAGAGCTTGATTGGTAGGGAAACTTCTCGGTTTCCCGAAGGGATCGGCATTACACCGGCTCGCGTACACGTAGAAAAGTGCGCGATAAGACGACGGGGAGAGCATAAAACGAGTCTCTCGAGACTTCTCCGAGGTCCGATGGTGCGAGGATCAAAGTGGTCGTGTCGAGGGAGAACCTGCTGCTCGTCCGTCTAGGATCTCGCAGAACCGACGCGTTAGGCACGCGTCATTAGGTAATCTTGGGGTACTGGCCACCCCCTCGCCTCCTCCCATACCCCTCTCGCTCGTGTGCACATCGTTCGCGTGAATTCACGGCGAGCTAACAAAGCTCGCGTAGAGTCTGGCTGACGTTGTACAACCGGGGGCAGATACCACGTCCCTAATTCCGCAGCAGCTTCAACACATCGGAGGATCTGTACAGAGAGACGCAGGGACTCCGTATCCGTCCCTGGCTGTACCTTGCCCGCACGTTTTCGATGACCCGCAGGCAGCCGCTCGGATAATTACGACAAGTGCCATTCAAGCCAACCCGACAACCCTCGACTGCCTTCCACCATTTTCAAAGACGCACACAGCGTCTGATGTTTCAATCTGCCGGCTTGAAAATCGCTCTTCCGTGAAATACCTCTCCCTCTCCCAGCCTGCTACACGTCTCTCCTGTACACCTTGGCACGAGCTTCTAACGAAACCTTTTACGGTAAACCTGATGATTCTATGGGGCAACTATGGTTGCGTATCGCGGCGCGTTGGGCCTCGTGCGCAACTCAAGTTTACGTCCCTCCTGCATTCTGGAGGATCGGCGTTTCGAATGTGTCGGCAGGAAGTCTCGAAGAGAGCAATTTTCCTCGAAGAGAAGCGGCAAGGGATTCCCTTCCACAGTACGCGGATGAAGGGGACTTTAGCCGTGAAACAGGAAATACGCTGCATAATGCAGTAACTCGGGCTTTCTTATCAAAATTTCCTTTATGAGGTTTATGATAATTCTTGTCAGGAATATGATACTTCAGTTTAGCACGTGCGAATTTTCATTGCGCAAGATTTAACGGGCCATATATCCTCGTGAAAATTTCCTTTACGAGACCCATGAAAACTCTTGTCATAAACATGATGTTTCCATCTAGCAGGTAGGAAAATTCGCCCTTCTACAAACTTTAATGTCCCGTTGATTCTCTGGGAAATTTTGCCTTCGAAATTCGCGACTCGTAAATTACCGGGAAGGGCGGCGGAAGCAAAATATTTCGAAGGCAGGCTAGCGCGAAGAGAGGCGTCGAAAACCCAACGGATCAATGTTAATCCGAGCCAACTTCCTTTCCGGGACCCCCGTCCCGATGAAAAGGGCTAATTCTTTATCTAATTGGCTATCCGAAGTTGGATCCGGGCACTCGGAGACTCTCGACTTGATTTCGAGATTAATATCGCGCCGAGCGAGAACTCGCGGGAATCGCTCGATATAATTTTCCCTACAGGCGGCTTGCAGGAGCAGATTGCTTTCGTGATTTTGACAGAAACTGAGAGACTGAGAGAGCGAGAGAGAGCAGTCGAGATTAACGGGAGCCAAGGCCGCTCGTGAATCGTGATTACTAATTAGACATGAATTGCGGGAGACTCCCACCTCCCCCACCGCATTCCAGAAAAGCTAGCATCCTCGCAGCCAGGGAAGAGCTGGGAAGCTACACCACGGACAAAGTCCGAACAATCCCACGACGTGGAATGGTTAGGCTCGTTATCGCTCGTCAAGTTCTTATCGGTTGTTATCGGAACCGAAGAAGATGATGTTTCCCTCGTGCACAGGCCCCCTAGCTAACGACCCTCGCGCGCCGGGGGTGGGTGGTTATCGAGGCAGGTCCGCGTGGTGCGCGTCTGTAATTTGTAAGGTCGACCATTCGAGCGTGTAACACCGTAATGGCGCGTAATGACCGCGCCGCGATGCGTGGCATCCTCGCCAACGGAGCCCTTCGTGCCGCGACTCCAGCACGAACGGAAAGGGTCCGGCGCAGGAGAGACGAACGTGACCGGGCCCGCAGGTGCTAACTGGACCTTCCGCAGTCGTGCGAAACCTGACGAAGCTCAATTTCTGATCAATCCTCCTCTCCCTTCCCCCTTCCTTCTTCCTTTATTTTTCTCCAATCCAAGAGAACCCTTTGATGACTTTTCTCCAACATGCCGGATCCCCCGGTTCCTTTAATCCACCTTCTTTCTCCCGGTTTACGTAACTAACCGTGTGATTCCCTTTATACGGAGAGTGCAGCCGCGATGCTGAATGTAACTTCCGGTTTGCAGAGAACTCGCCGTAGCCGAGCCGTGCAACTGCTGATTGCCTTCTGTTCTAGACATTTCCAATAGTAGTAGCGACTTCTCTGGTGCCCCCCTCCCCTTTTCTCGTCACATCGCTTCACCTGGAGCAGAGCCGCTCAAAAGCTCCGAGAGCTTTGCGAACCACACACACACGTAATCGCGTGTGACCCGTACACGCAAACGTCATTAAAGCGCAAATCGATTCTTCGACAGGTCTCCGGAACGAAATCGCGATAAATCTTGACATTGCCGAATCGGATTTCCCTCCCCGACACACTCGACTCGACGTTTTGGCGCAAACTGCCAGAGTCATCGAAACTTTAAGCGGAACACAGCCAACTGACAAATCTCCTTTGCAACATCCCCCGAAATTAAATTCACTTTCTCCGGAAATCTGAAACCTTTCCAGGTTTGATTTACGAACGATTCGGCATATCCCACTCGAGAAACGTTTCTCGTGTTTGATTTACGAAAGAACTAGAAACACATGAAAAAAGCTTTCCCAAGTCTGATTTATCACGAGTCCGACACGTTTTTCTTCTTATTTGAAATATTTCTGGACGATCGTACCTGAAACTTATTTCAATCTTCCACAAAGAGTGAAAGATCCATCATGATTTCAAGTTTATGGATTACCCTTATATTTCGGTCGGTCGGTCGGTCGATCGAACGGCGCGCGTGTCGTATAATATTGGTTTGAAGAGAGTGCTGCTTAATTTGATTTTCTTAATACAAATTTGTCGAATCAAGATCCTAACGAGTTTTTCTTTACAGAGGGCTTTTACGGCGTCATAAAGCTCCGAGCTAATATTGAGTTTCCTGAAACGCGAGTGCGCACACGCGCGCAGGCAGGGTGTTCCATATCAATTCCGGAAGGCAATTGGCGGGGATCTGAGGAAAAATGTTGTATTTCGCGAGGAAAGTTGCGCGGTGGTGTTGCATCGACTCCGACCTCTCATCGATCAGAGTGACGGTGACGATCTCTCGCGCTGATGTAATTCTCGGCGGAAATAGCTTATGACGTCATAAGGGCAAAGTACGAAGCTGCGTCGCACGAAGGGCGTGGATCGTTACCGCGACGTAAATCTGAGTTGACGCACTTCTAATCGAGAGCTCGGGCGCATTCTGCATTGAATTTAATGTCGACCATCAAGAACGCGAAACGACTTTACGAGTTTGACCGCAAAATCGGTCACCGCCGCCACTAAAGTTCTCCAGTAATTCCAGAACCGACGAGTATCCTTCGTTTCCCATTAATTCCCACCGTGGTCAATGCACGGGACTTGAAATCGAGGCGGGGGAGGAAGGGAATCGCGCGGGACACGGGCGAGATATTTATAATAGTATCACGATCGATATAACGCCCACGCCGATCGATTCCTTTTGTTTTGCAGTCTCCATTGCTGCTGAAGCATACACTGGCTAAATCGCAGGGATTTCTATTTTATTCAAATTATCCTCGTAATCACTGTAAATTATGCAGCCTATTTATCGGCCGATACCGACCCGCCGCTTATCTAGAAATTTCTTTTTCCAGATGCGCGTTCGCCAACATAGCCGTGCGTGATAATGATGAGAGAAGAGAATATTGCGATCAGCGCTAATACATTATTTATCGGGAAATATCGTGGGATACTCGGAGGCCGCGGAGAATATATTCACTCGCCTATTACGAAGTTTCTTCTTTCCTTTCTCGTGCCGCCGCCGCCGCCGCCACCGCCGTCTCTACCTGCCGTTTGCTCATATTTTCTCCAAACTTGCGCTAGCGCCAGCGCCGACGCCGACGTTTTTATGAGAACTTTCCGATTATCGCGGCAACTTGGACTGTAAATTTCTCCTTGTGCCTTCCACCGTTGCCCGTCGATTGTCTCGCATTTTTCGTGCTCGGTATAATCCACGCGTAATCGCCGCGCGATCTTCGACGCAAAGGCTTTGCGCTAGCGCCTTTAGAGATAAGATGATCGTCTTCCGCTCGCGCGAGAGGAACGAGACGAGCGGATTTGCGCGCGGCAAATGCCATCGGGCAGAAACCGGGAAAGCGATTTAACTTCGTCACGAATGGCACGTTTGCAGGAATCGATCGTCGCGCGGTGCACGACAGCGAGGCTTCCCTGCGGCGTCAAACCGTTTTGCTAATTCGACGTTAGCTGGAATTTACGGTGAAAGAACGATTTACGCGCTACTGGTTAGCGCCGTTCTAACGGCAGCTTTATAATCTTCGCAATTTGTCGGGGCCGAGAAAAATCCTGACAACGCAGTATTCGTTTAACCAGAATTTTTCCACGATTCCTCCACGCGATACCACCCGGGACCGTGATTACTCGAGCGGCGTTTCATTACCACCGCTAACGTCGGTCATTAGGGAACCGCTTTTACCTGCCGAGGCATCGGAAACCACCAGACGAATTTTCCTCGGTATTAAAGCGTGGGTGTGCTCGCGTCGGTCCTTTTTTGAAGGAACCCCTCTCGGCGATACTGGTAGTAATGGCAATAATAATAAGAAGAAGAATAACAACGGTGATAAATGGTCCAACGATAAGATATAATCCGCGGATATACTAGTTCTACATCCACTTGACGATTATGCCCGGGTATTACAGTGTGTCGAGTCATCCTCGAATGATGAAACAACGTTACGAATGACTCTCGTAAAACGGGAATAGTCCATCGTTAATTTGAGCGGTAAGCCACGATATATCCGTCGAGTCTCAGCTCACGGTTTCTTCCGGATCGGCGTTCCTGAGAACTGCCGGCCGCGAAACTAACAGCCGTATCGCGAGGAGGCTTTTGGCATTTGCCATTCAGCCCCTGTGGGACCTCCATAATTCAATCGCTTATTCGAGGACCGCAACACCTCGTACGTGTCGCGTATTTAGTCCGCGACCCGCCATGAATTTTTCAAGGAGACGACACGCGCACCCGCCCACTCGACGACAGCTGCCGAATCATTTTTCCTCCTGCATCCGCACACTCCCGTCAAGCATCCAGGAAATTATTTGTCCCTTGCCTATTTCTGCCGTCAAACGCTTTAAAAAGCTTTATATAAACTCGTACCAACTCCCTTAATTCTTATCCTCGTCGATTATCCTTATGGCCTCCCATAATTGGCGCGCGGTCCTCCGACATAGAGCTATGCCCGAATAAATCCAAGATAATTCAATCGCAGGCGTTACGCAACACAGTCCATTCCATTCTCCTCGACGAGAGAGACCAATTGTCAGCGAGTCGCAATGCGTCAAAACAAAATTCCTAACGCCCCGACGGAGCGCCGACAGCAAAGATAAATTCCAGCTGTGGATATTATGCAAATAAAGCGATTAGGATCTGAGTGATATCTCGCTCGTGCGATATCCGTCGTTTTAGGCGGGGTGGTGATGGCGGCGGCGAATGTTCGTCTATTCAACACGAGTGCGATATCCAAGCCGGAGCTTTTGCGTAAACCTTATTAAGCAGGTTCAGGTTCAGGTTTTTTTTTTGCCCGAGAGACGAATGGTCGCTGTCCGAGTCTTGTCTAATCTGCGCTTGTCCGTCGTTACTCATTGCCCGTGTTACAATAACCGGCTGCCATGTTGGTAGCGCGATTCGATAAGATCGATGGAAAGCGTAGCCTGCGTTGCCCGCGTGGACACCTCCGCAAGGGCAAGTTTCGAGAGGAACCCGACCCAGTGGGAACCTGCCCCACTCCCCAAATTGTGCGACCCCTCGTCGAAGCAGGGATGAACTCGCGTCTACGGAAGCAGAACAGTCCGGTCCAGTTAGTAGGTGCCTCTCACTCTAGGGGATGACCCCGTTCTTCACGGGAAACCGATAAAGAGGTGCGGCGGTCACTGTGAAAGGCCTTATTTTTTATTCAATCGACGCAGCAGCGGCAGCTTCCAACCGGCTTGGCACATCCAGCCTGATAAATAACGTCAGCGCGACGGACCGACGCCTCTCCGCGCGCGGATAATGGATTAGACTAACTCGAGTCGAGTTATGAAATTCAATTGTCTCGGGCTTCCCGCGACGAGTCGTATTGTTCGTTTTGCGGTCGACGTCGTCTTTTCCCGGCGACGCGACTACTGACGATCGCCCCATCCCTCGCCATTCTCACCCCCGCGAAACGCTCGCGAATTCCAAGCTGAGTGTCGGCTCTCGCAATTTGGTACCTGCTGGACAGGTGGACGAACGGGTGGGACTGCGCGGGGTAATGAGGATGCGTTTTATTCGCAGTCAATTTTCCTAACGCGTGCTGGAATTAATGAGGAGACGGTGCACGCGCGACTGGCACGGCAGACCGACACAATGCCATCGTGCTCGACCACGCGTGCGTAATTTTCGCGTGTTCGCACTCAACGTGCCGTTTTACGAGCCATAGAAACGTCACGTGGCTCGCCGGAGCAAGGAAACAATGGCAGCGGCCGAACAATCGCTCGTCGGTCCACCGAGACTCGACGATCTCTCGTGTTCCTCTTGCGTTCCGAGAGACGACGACGACGACGACGACGCGAGACCCACCCTCCCCCCCTTTCCCCGAACCTATACCTATATATGAATCCGGGATTTGTGTCCTAGGAATGCGGAGGTCGCGAGATGTAAATGGAAATTAGACGATCCAATTTCAGAGAGCGGACCAACAAAGCGTACAACGCTCACGTCCATGATCGGATGAGCATCGGGGGTAACGATCACATTTAACCGAGCGTGAAATTAACGATAAATAATCATTCGGCGAATCGCTCTAATGAGATTCCCCGTTTTTTACCGCTCCCGCTCTCCATCCACTTTACTCCGGGTTTCGCGTAACGGTGAACCGCGGTCGTTCTGGAAATCGGAGCAAGCAACGTGGAAAGGTTTTCCTCCCAGGGACATCTGCCTGTTCTCAGAGGGGTGAACGCGGTGGAAGCGCTTGTCAGAGTACAGGATTATCGTTTCCGGCCAGGAGGGCACGCGCGTTCGTCACTTTCGAAAAAGCGCGTTGCTCGGCCAGAATTAACGAATGCTCTCCGAATTCTAGGGATCGGGGTAGGAGGATGGGTGACTGGCTGCTGGATTATCCTCTTACACGAGAGTAGCTACCGATGGCACTAACGCACCGTCAATAATTACCGTCAAAGCTCGCGTTAACGCCGCGTAATCCTGCCAAATCCTCCGGCAGACGAGTCGAATAAAAAAAACATGGGGTGCAGGCATTTAGAAAACAGCGGCACGACCAACAGTAGAAACATTTTGGATCTCACGCTCGCATTGAAAATGATCGCGCGGCTCGACGAGTCTAGATCGATATTTCGAGTCGCGATCGCGCAAAGGCTCAAAGCCGCTGCTGGCGCTGTGGTTTTGTGATCTCGTAATGGAGTTTCGTGCCTCCCATGCGAAGATTCGTGGGCGCGCGAGCTGGGTCGGCGAAAAAGTGGCCCGCGGCGGTGTGTCCTGCGGAATAAAATTACTCGGCGTGCAGGACACGGCTGGCGCGTGTTTTCGATGCAGCGGGGCCGCCCGGCCGACAATATCCTCGGATAAAGGGGTCCTGAAAGTGTCCTGCGGCGCTTGCAAGACGATTACGAGCCACTTCGCGCCGCTCGAATCGAAAGCAGCGGGGCTCCCACAACCCGGGAGATTCGCCCGATAAATTTTTCACGGCACTACCAGCACACTACTAACAGCGTACCACCACCGAAAGGACGCAATTTTCCTCGGCAAAAAACGAATCCGTCCTCGAATCCGGACAACAACCCTCTCTCTCTCTCTCTCTCTCTGAAACCGCGAGAGCCTTCCAACAAAAATATTAATTTACAGTCGACTTCGTGGGTAGTTTATTCGGGTTAGCAGCACCGTGCGGGACTCCAAGTGCTACATCATCCCGATAATCAAGGCGATTTATATATCCTTCAAGGTGGAAGAGGAATCGCATTCGACTCTACCAACACCATATGCAGCAGGAGAGCGTTACTCGCGTGTTTTGTGCGTGGCGATATAAATTTTCTCAGCAAGTCGCGTTCTCGGTTTTCCCAGGTTTTTTTAGCAATATCGCCGTAATACGATAGGATCGACCTGTTAATATTCGTGGAGTCGGCAGATCCCCTGAATCGAACGAATGATCGTACGTCATGCCTTCCAAGGACATGGGAACCGAAGAGTTGATTAATCGTGGCCCGCCAATCGTTCGCGTCTTCCCCGCGCCGAGTCGTTTCGACCCTCGTTGCAAATTTCTATTCCGCCTGAGAGAGAGAGAGAGAGAGAGAGAAGAGAGGGGCTTGATAATTGGCTCGTTACGCCCACGAGCAACCAAAATCTGGATGAACCGTGCGTTATCGATCCGGCGTTTTTGCCAACTCGGGTTCTGGCGTCAGATATTATCGTCCTCGTCGATCGACTTGCCGTAAACTGTCGATCCAACATAATCCCGATGGGAAGAGTTTTCGTGAAAAAAAAAAAAAAAAAAAACCTGTAGCTTCGCCGAAGGAGAAAACCCTGCGCGAGAACTTTGAGGGAGAAAGTGGAAAACTCGAGAATTCGCAGAATTCGCAAGTAGCCAGGAGCGCACGCACGATCGGCGAAAACAATTACGGGAAATCGTGGGGGGAGATTGCGAGCCGTAAATCGCGCGATTATGAGAAATCAATGGGTCGCGCGTACTTCGCCGGGAGGGTGGGTTCGGACAGCAAATTAAAAATGGAGGTCGTAAAGAGGAGTAAAAGCGGAGTAGACGCGTGGGTGTTGAACGCACTGGCGAAGCTCGTGCGTTCGATGGGTAATGCTGTGCTTTATCAGGGCGACCTCCCAGTGCATTTTCGACGCGTTGGCAGCTGCGCATGTGCGAGTGGCGCGACTCAACTTTTACGAGGGCCCGGACCCACTCGGGCCCACTCGGCTCCGGGGCCTCGACTCGATATCGAAACTCGACGTAAAATATTGGACCGGTGGACCTGGTCAAAATAAACGTAGCGCGATTCGCATAAATAAATGAGAGATCCAGCAACGTTTATTGGCCGATCAAAACGCGCGTTCTCCACTGCGGAATTTCATTTATTCATAGCGTTCGCCTAATTTATTTATCTTATCCGCCAGCCGACCCCCCTGATCCGCGGACTTTCCCCGGAGGCCCGGTTGCCAGGTGGTAACCGCGCGTGGATTATCCTGGCGGATCGACTCTCGCCTCAGCTTTTCAACGGCGTTTACGAGGTTCGCGCGATTTACGCCGAGCATTCCATTTGGAATTGCCGAAACGATACGTCGCTGAACGAACGAACGAACGAACGTCGCTCTCATATTGGAATTCACCGTAAAGTATCAGCACCACCCTCCGCCTCTTTTACCGGGTTTACCCTCCGGCCGATGTCCGCTCGAATACGCGCGCGCGTGATCGTTCTAGCCCGGATGTGTCCACTGTCGATCGGAATTGCTTTTCGATTGCCGCGCGTAAAATACAAATCGACTAATTCGCCCGGATCGTAACTAATACTTTACGTCGGGCTTTTATCGCTTGCCCTTTATCCACCAGTGACTTTTTATCGTCGAATCGCTCGGCGGAGGGGAAGCTCCCGTCCATCCCGAAACTCTTGCGGGCACTAGTGACACCGGGTGTCCCGGGTTACCGGACGGCAGTGTCAAAGGTCGTCACGAGCGCAACTCTCGGGGCAGGAGCGATGCAACCGGCGAGATAAGCGCGATCGCACGCTGTTCATTCACTGGGAGAACCTGCTGCTACTCCTGGTCGCCTCCGGCCGTCTATTTATAAACTTTGCAAACTGTGTCATCCGCCATAATCAATTATCAGGAACGAGATGACTCTCCCGGGGGCTCGCGTGGCTGCAACAAGATCTACTTTTTCACGGATCCCGAGAGTCGTGCGATACCCTCGTCGGTCACGTTTGGTTCTTCCACCCAACCCCTCCGTGGTGCAATTTGTATTCAAACTGGAGAACTTGGCGTTGCCTCGTTCCGAATCGTCGTTTTATAACGCCGTTGCTTACTTCCTCGAGGGGTGAAGAGAGAGAGAGAGAGAGAGAGAGAGAGAGAAAGAACCACCGACAGACATAGGAATCGGATTCTCAATCTTGGAACCATTCGGAGCTATCAGGAACGTAGCGTTCCAGAACGTTAGCACGCCGCAGGATCCTGGCAGGATGCTACTCGATGGAGCATAAGATCCTTCCTCGATACGGGGCTGCAACGATTTTCTGTCTCGAACCGCTTCCCCGTAATTCGCCAGATGTACTTTTCCAGCGATTTGGCCGATTTCGCGAAAATCCCTCGAGCGAACGAGTCAGTGAAATTCGCATAATAACAATCTAATACTCTGACATCCTGTACCTATAAAACCGCTGTATGCATAATTCAGCGATAGAGAAGCCAACTGGAAAAGAAGTAAGTCGCACGCGGAATCATCCCGAGTCTCCCGAGCGCTGGGGGAAGGAGAGAGAGGGCAAAGTTCTAGTGGCGTTGTAAATTTGGAAAATCGAGATCGACTGGAATCACGAATCTACGATCGCGCTCTACTCGAGGAGGCAGTTCCTGCGATTTGCAGAACGCCTTCGCCGATCGATCGGCATTTGGCTCCGCAAATTTTCTCGCTCGACAGAAACACCGGTGAGATCGCCACGTCAGCGAGCAGAGACCATATTTTCCACGGCAACCACCTAGTTCGAATCACACGCACAAGCGCACACTGGCGCGCACGAGCGTGTGCGTAGGAAGATAGGCTGTTTATCGGAATTTTTCACAGGCTACTCCCACGTTACAGATAGGGTGACGCGATTCCCGCGAAATTCTCCCAACGACAAAGTGGCTCGAGATACTAGCAGGCCCCCCCCTCCCCCCGGAGCTCCTGATACTCCCGATACTCCCGAGGTCCCATCCACGGAACCCAGTGGCGTATCCTCGCAAGCACGATTATCGTAAAGCGAGACCCAGTTTCTCGGTGAGCAGCTCTTGGATAACGCGAATTCCTCGCGCCGATAGCGGCAGCGCGCCGGCGTGATAGTTACGAGCGCCCGAGTGCTCCGGGGGGCGACCAGGGGGACGTGCCCGGGAAACGTGGAGGATTTTACGAGCGAAATAAACACGTCCCGGCGCTCAATGGCGCCGGGGTACTCCGAAGCGTTTTTCACCTTCCCCCGATAACGCGCACCCCCCTCACTTTTCTCTCTCCTATCCTTCTCTCGGTGACGACACCCTTGGATTTATCACTAGCCCGTTTCAAGGTGAAGCTCTCCAGCAGTGCCGACCACCTCGCCTCACGCGTTTCCTTGTCCTTTTCCTCCAGAAACGAAATGGACAGTCGGCGGGAATTCGAGTGAATTTTCCGAACCGACGAAACGCGAGAGGAGCGAGGGCGAACCTGATCGGGCCCTCGGGTCGTGAGTTTACCCGCGAGTGCTCGCTGCTACTCGTGGCCGTATCGCGATATTATTGCAGTATCCATTTCGTTATTATGTCTTATTGCGTGTTCTGTTCGCGTCCCGGAGTTGCTTTAATGGCCTGCTCAGTGGCACTCGTGCCTCGGAACGATTCCAATCGTAAATTGGATCTCCCATTGAAATTCCCAACGACCCCCGGCCTTATGCAATACCAACGCGCGTGTTTTCTCCAAATAATGGATTGTTTACGATATCATTCATTGCACCCCATTCCAGGAATCATATCCCGGAAATAGTTTATTTTTCCAGAGTTTATCCAGGCTTGCGTTCAATGGAAAAAGGAGAAAAAGAGAAGACCCGAGCTCCAAAGTGGCGCGAGAAATTCGTCAGAGTCTCAGTAACGGAAAGGAGAAGGAGGAGGAGGAGGGGTGCTTTTTCATCCTGGACGCGAGAGATATTTTGTCAAACTGGAAATAGATTATCGCCAGGTAATAATGCAACGAGCAGCACACCGTGGCGCTCACTTCCGTTATCGAAAACAGAGTTCTCTTCGATTACGTCGCGATTTGTATTCATCAACCGGCTCGAATCTATATTACGATGGTGCGTGCCCGGAATTCCCCGCTCTTTCGCCAATACTGCATGTGGACGCGCGGTGATCGAACTTGCTTCTCGCCGATGTTTCGCTAATTTACATTTCACCGCCGCAAACCCCGCCAGCCTCGCCGCCGCCACGCACTCGCGCCATTTGTTTGCGTAATGGTGCAATGTTGTTGCCGCGAATAATTTCAGCCAAACGAGCCGGCGCATCTGTTGCAAATGACAATTAGAGCGACCCGAACTTATGTTTCAACGAGCAGCGGTGACCGGATAAATAGGCGGGGGAGACGAAAAAGTGTAGGATCGCGCGACCAGGCGGAAATTGCTCCCGGGGGGTCGTCCCCTCCCCCTCGTTCGTTTCGTAAATCAAGTTAAACGCAGCTTTGACGGAGTCGAGTGTGTTTTCGGCATTCGAAGGATAATAAACACGTCAGGGTTGAAAGCAGGTCGGCAGCGGAGGCTGAGGCGGAGGGAAAGAGAGTGGAGTGGCAGGGGCGTAGCCCTTTGTGCACGGCACGTTCCGATCTACGTGTAACCTGCCGCTCCGTCCGTTCATTAACGTCGAATTCGTTACGCGCCAGTCCAGCGCCAGGCTGGACTCGTCCTTCGCAACGCCATGGCCCTAAACCGGGTGCGGACCCGTCGTCATGGCTCGGACCTCGTCCTCGTCCGCCCTCGCTTCGATCACCCGAAGAACAATCGCTCGCGAGTTGGCATCGACGATTGATTGGCCGGGGCGAGTTTCGCGCGATATCCGCGCGCGCGCGAGGCTTTAGCCGGTTAGTTAATCGGAGCGGCAATTCGACGCTGGAGAAGAGGAGGAGGAGGAGGAGGTGGCGGTGCGCTTCTACGTGCCTTGTATTATTTATAGAACGTCGGGACTTCGAAGTCTGATAGGCAATCAAGGCAGGGCGTGCGCGCGCGCGAGCGCACAGCATTCCAGCGCTGACTCACTCGTTTCTCAGCGTGCATAATCAGTCTCGGAACACGCCGCCCCCTAACGCCGAATCCTACCAGCACCCCCGCGCGTCCATTCGGTCGGATCTTCCGGGATTGGAAAAAGCGCGCGAATCCTTGAGAAATCGACGTTCCCACGGGGAGTAGCTTCCATTCTTCCAGGCCAGGTCGTAAATATCGACCAGGCGAGTTATCGTGGCAGCAGCCGTCAAAGCGAGAGGAGTGCTCGGATCTGCGCCGTAAAATTAGAGCTCATTAAGCAGCCGCCGGAGAAGAAACAGAAGCATCCGCGCCAGGGTTAAAAATAAGAGGGTGGAGGGTGTCGGGACGGAAGTAGAGTCGGGGACTCGTGACGCGGGTGGTTCGATTGTTCGCGGACGGTCATGACCTTTTCGCCAACTTCCACCCCCTCCCTCAATGATTTCATTCAGGCTCTGCGCGAGAGGCCCCTCAATGGGGGTTCCCGTCGATTCTTAACCGGGGACCGACTCTCGACGGTCCATTTACTCGTGGCCACGTCCATTTTCTACGATAGACGCGAATAGATTTTTCTCAAGAGACGCGGCACGCCAGGATTTTTGGCAGAGACGACAAAGGGAACTCGGGGAAGAGGAAAACGAGCGAGGCGCGCTTCCTCGGAAGCCGAGAATAGATTTTCCGCGATTGCGAGGAGCGGCGGCACGCGTAATTAAGCGCAGGTTTAATTGGCGCTAACTGGCCGAGCATAGCTCGGGGGAGAGAGAGAGAGAGAGAGAGAGAGAGTTCCGCGAACCGCAGCCCCGCACACCTGCCGCTTGCCTCCTGGTGCGCCTGTTCGCTCGCTTATTTTCGGCCACCCGCAGCAGCGTCGCACCGTCTGCGAAGCGGCACGTGGCAAACCCGGAGAGAGAACGCTAATGGCTCATTGAAACGCGGCTCCCCCGAACGTCGACCGGACTGAATCACCCGGCAACTATTCGCCGTCGCGGTCGTCGTGGTGGTCGTGGTCGTCCTGGTCGTCGGCCCCCCAGTGGACCGCCCGCTGGGTTTTCTCGTAATTGCTATCCTCCGCGCTTATCGACACCCCCGCGGAGGAAAGGGTTCACCTGATCCACGGGGTTGGCCACGGGAAATCGTAGGCGCGTGCGCATTCGCTTACTCGCCGCGCACCGGCTGCTGATTTGCGACGCACTTTGAGAACACGTTGAATGCTTTAAACGAGGATCAAAGTCAGAAGAAATTTACACTCTCGAGCGGAGACGAGAGCCAAAGTGAAAGTTTAGTACGCGTACACGTGTTCCTGGTCGCGCGGCGATTGCGACGACTTCCGCGGGGTCGCTGACATTTCCTCGCGCGACCGACGCTACGCCGTCGCGTCTCTCCTCTTCTCATTCTGCTTTCGATCATCGGGGACGACTCCGGAGCGCAAACCCTGAAAACGACGCTCGTTAATCAACCGAGCGTCCCCAGGGGGATTCTTTTGGACTTTTACTTATTCAATGATGATCCGCGGGGACGCGTTTCTCTCTCGTTCTTCCGTTTCTCATCCGACGGGCGAAAAACCCAAGGCGTTTTCCTAGGATTACGACCGATTGATATTCAGGGGGATTCCGCGCGGTTTAAACGACGAATTCATTCCCAGAGTGAAATGTTGCGATGAGTATTGCAGTATCGAGTACCGACTTCTCCAAGGTTAATGGCGGATTCGATTTGACCAGCCACTGAAATATCACTGTTCTCAGAAATTATTGACTCCTGTATGGAGATTTATGGCGCGGAACAATGAAACTCGCTTGGAAAAAGTATCTGTTATCGAGCTTCAATTTTATGCGTTCTCGATGGAAGCGTCGCGCCAATATTTTGCGACTCACCCCTTCGGGGCTCCTTTATTGCCAGCATAATTCCCGAATATTCGCCGATTTCTTAAATCAAACGATTTTCGGAAGGACCAAACTCTCGATCCGGGAGTTTCCTAGTTGGAAGTATTAATCCGACAATTTATAGGGGACTGGCAGGGATCGGGGAGAGGTGCGTGGGAGAGGGATTCATTGTTACCCCCTCACCCCTCCAGGAGGGACCTTCTAATAAAGTTCCATCTCGTTTTATTACGATGATATTGAAAATACGTCGGCTATTCTTCAGCGTGATTTATTCTTCCTGCCGGTACCTGCTGCCATTATCGCGAGGACCCTATCCTGCGGCGCAGCATAAATGATTACGGCTTCATAAAAATTTCGTTACATCAAATCCTCCCCTGCGTATTAAATTGTGTATAAAAACACAAATATAAAGCCGTGTTCGATGTTTTCTCCTCGCCCCCCCCCTCCCTCCCGTGCGAGCAATTCATCCCGAAGCAGTCAGAAAAATTGCCGCAGCCCACTCTCTTTTTTGATATTGCTCCAGAGGCAAGTTTCACGTTGATGGGATATTGTTGAAGCCGCTCACAAAGATAACGCGACCCGCTATGAATAATTTTTCACGTTAAGCAGCTTTGACGGAAAACGTATAATCCGGAAACTCCGGGAAGATTACATTCCATATTAAATGAAGAAGCCAACGGAAAACGCTGGAAAACCCCCTGCGATCTAAAAAGGTGCAAAAGGACAAAATTCGCCGCTGGGTTTCCAAGTCGCTAAAATCAGCGGAGTCGTTCTTCGAGACGAGCTTCTCGACCGTTCCACGTGGGAGGAAACCACGGGAAAGAGGCGAGAAGCAATGAAAATTGAAAAAGGAGAAATTGAGAAGTCTCGGATGTCGGCGAGCGTGTCCGGAGAGTGGGAACGCCATCGCCGGAGAAAAAGAATGCGCTCTCGTATCTCGCATATCGAGTGCACAGCGTGACGAATGCAACCAAGTGCACCACCGAGAGCCAATCGTCATCAGTTTCAAGATATTCGATATTCGAGAGTTTGCGCGTCTTCCGCGCACCCTTCGCCAGTTACGGGATCGAATGTCTTTAGTGTAGCAGCAGCAGCAGCAGCAGCACAACACGTCACTCGAGCAACTCGATTCGACTTCACTGACCAAATCAATCCAGAATTTCTTCTGGCTGGCCTGGACGATCCCTGCTTTCTCGCTTCTCTCCCTTTCTCCCACTCTCTCCAATTCACGCCCCCTCGTATAGTCCGACTCTTTGATAAATTCGTCGTTTTGGAGCAGAAATTCGCGAGCGGGGAAATAAAAAGGAGCAGTCCCCGAGCAGAAAAGTCCTTGTCGATTGGTCGCGTAGCACGAGGATGTGTGCACAAGTGGCGTTTTCTTTTCATGCTCGTTCGCCAGAGTCCCGCGTCCCTCCCCACGCCTCTCCGGCGATTGTTGCCTCTTTCATTTGTACTTCGCGCTCGCTCGATTCCTCTCCCCTTTATTCCCGCCGTCCGTTCCGCTGTCCGGATCACTCGACCGCTCTCGTTCTTCGTTCCTCGTTTTTTTTCGTCAATCTTTTTTCCTTTCGTTTAACCGCCCTCGCCCCAGTCCCCGGCGTGCTGCTATCGGCGCACGTATCGACGTCGGGATATGGCTGGATGTTTTTTCTGCGAGATATCGACTAATGGCTTTCTGTTGGGCGCGCACTTGGATAACGTCGCTCCTACCAATGACCATGTTCCCCTCTCCCCCTGCCAGAGCACTCGACATTGCCGAGTAACGAGCAATCAAGAACTCCGGCGATCATCTTTTACTTCTTTTAACGATTAACCGATTTAATCCAAGCTCTCAGCCCACTTGGCAGGCAGCCAATAACTTCCAACTAGGAAACTATCCCGTTTCGCGACATTTTATTCTCCTTGGCCCATCCGAGCAGCGTTCACCACCACATGCTCGTGGCGAACGCGTCTATCAACATAATTCAACTTACAATTACCACTCACCGCCGAATCCCCTTGCACAAGCACGTGAAAAGTATTCTCCGACTCACCTGAAACAGAAAAGCAAACGCGTCGATTAGGTAACCTGCGAGTAAGAGAGAGAGAGAGAGAGAGAGAGAGAGATCGTCTCTCTGATCTTCGGGGATAGATCCGTCTCTGGCTTATCGCTATAATTAATACACAGTTTCCGTTGAGATCATTCTTTTCAATTACCCAACGGGCAAATTGTCTAAATAGGTCTACCGGCTTGATGACTTCATTGAATTTCTGGGTTGAATGACCCGAAATCGATTTGGGCCCGGGGACGAGGGTTTACGGTAGTACATTTCGTGGACCGAGATTGATTTGGAGAAGGAGATTGGCTCTCTGGCTACGTCTCACTTAATGTCGAAAATTAATCGAGCGGATCGATTGAATCCGTGACTAAGATCGGGAAGAGAGTCAATTATCGCCGGAGTACGTGTGCTCGGTGTGTGGCGTTAATTGGTACCGCCTCTCTTGACCGCTCTTCCAGGAACGCATAATTAGAATCAGCCCGCAAGCTGCTGGCTAACTTTGCTAGTCATGTAATCGCACGATCCTACGCTACTTACCATAATGATATGAAACGACTCACGCCTCGCGCGCCGGTAAGTCGGGGAGCTGGATAACAAACGTTTTCCAAGTTTGGGGGAGAAAGCCAGAAGCCAGTGAATTTGATGCATCGCGTAACGAGGCGCAGAAATGCTCTCTCGAGGGTGAGAAATAAACACGGAGGATAGAAGAGGAGGACGCGGAGCGAGAGGCGAGCGAGTCCGGGGATAGGTAGGACGTGTCGGATCGTAAATCGGACGTTAAAATGGCGCTGAAGGTGGGCGGCGTAGGTGAGGATCGAAAAAAGGTCGATCGTAGGCTAGGAAGAAGCAGTCGGGCGACAACTGAAATCCGAGGAGACCCGCCATTATTAACGCAAGAACAGATCCCTGCTAGACGATGAAATCGGAGCTTCGAAATCACTCGAGATATATGCCATCTTAAGAATGTCGATCTCTCTATCGGAAACTCTTCAGTGCGAGTCTAGAGAGGTCGTGCTCTATACGTGTGTTGGTAACTTCATCCCTCTTCCGTCTCGTCCCAGTCCTCATCCCGCGCACGTACAAGGAAAGATCTATCTATTGGAATCTGGGCGTTTCTTCGCTTCTCTCGATCATTATCATCCTACCTAGATAATGTTTCAGTTTCGTGGATTTAATTTAAGGGCATGGGAGAACAAAAAGAACGAACTGATTTGCCTGAAATATTTTTCCACGATCACTATCGCATTGTCCTATCTCTGAAAATTTTCTTGAAAAAGTTTTCCAGTTCGGCGAACGAGATCCCCCTCTCCGTTTTCTATCTTTTTATCTAGCGACTGTGCTCCGGTTTTCGGTTTATACGGTTCACGCCGGCCACTTTGGTGGATAACACGAAAATCTGGTTTCCTGTTACCACGATAAAATCTCGGTTTACGGGTTAATCTTTTAACCCGGCGCATTACGGAATCTGAAAACCCTTTCGCGCGCAGAGCAGTAGGTAGAGGCGGGTGGGGGTGGGGGAGGGAGAGGAGGGGTTTATCGATTCCCTCGCGCAAATATAACATTAATAATCCTACGTTTAGCATCGAGATTTCAGCTGGCTCCGGAGCGTATGAATAAGCAAGTGGTAAAAATTCGAGCGCTCCGCTGTTTTTTAAGTGCAATCGTGCACAGGGAGAGTGCGCGAGGGCCCGAGCTGCTAATCCCGCTAATCCCATTAGGAAACAAAGTCTGGAACCAGTTTACTAAAAGAGAGACAGCTCGAAAAGTTGTAGACAAGCTGATATCTCGCTGTAGGCTGGCTTACGACGAGATGAGGTATGGAGATACTTTGGGGTCCCACGGAAAGAAACTCTCGCATAAATTAATCCAACGCCATAAACTTGGCGAGCAAAGTCGAGCCGGTATCGAGAGTCGCTATCGAGAAACCATGAAATCAAACCACATAATTAGTCATAATTAATATCTAAACACGGATCACATGGGTCTGCCGACCAGCCAAGCCCCAGTCAGCGTGGATGATAAAAACGAGTTGGGCAAGAGGGGATGTTTTTCTCTCGCTCCAATTGAGAGTGGGTTTGCATAATTGTAGGAAAGCAGCTAATGCAAGGGGCAGTCGGTTCGCGAGTGTCTCTGTGACTTCCTGTGGAAGTTGAGAGACTCCAAAAAGAGTTCAATGTCCGGCCACTGGCAGAAGAGAGAGAGAGAGAGAGAGAGAGAGAGACAGAAAGAGAAACTCTTCTCGACAATATTTTGCCACGAGGCAAGTATAGGAAGAAATTCCGCGTTATTGGAGAACCGGTAGCCGTAATTCCAGGTTCTGGGCTGCTGCTCTGTCTAGACTGCAGGCAACTTCAGACGGCGAAACGCCGGAATAAGTTTCTCACTTCCAAAGCTCCATGCTCCGAGAAACCCGGATTTCATAGCTCATAAATCTCGGGTCGAGGAATCAGGTCGTTACAGGATTCGACCGAGGGAATTCACTTAATGGCCGCGGAATCTCTGGGTTGGTGCGAAAAAAACTATGCCGAGAATGGAACTCGCAGAAAGAGCGAGAGAGTAAGAGAGAAAAGTCCGGATTGCACTTTTATCCCAATGGAACTTGCGCTCCGCGCTATTCAATGAGGCTCCCTTTCATTGTTTAGGATTTAGCGATCTACTCCGCTAAAAATTCCTCGGAATCTTTCGTTTTTAGTCCACCGTTAAACAATTCGCCACTCCCAGGCTATTCGCAATCACTTTTACCCCCGGAGCTCAAGATTTTAACTCCAGATAGTAAATAAGCCATCGGCAGAACGGCGATCCTAATGGAAGTGTTACTCGGCCAAACTTTTCTCCTTGTAATTTTATTGAAAGAAAAAACGTCTTAGAGAATTTTACTCCAGCCCATTATCCTGTCAGTATTTTTAAACTTTTTTCTCCTCTAACTACCACCATGAACTTGCGTTGTTTGTAGATCCCTCTTCTCTAATGGCTGCAGGCTCTTTACTGCAATACTACCTTCTCCCATCGTTAAGTTTTATTCGGAATACGGACACGCCACAAGACCTTTCAAAAACTTTGCATATTTTATTTCCGCTTTTTTACTCGATACTCGTCCCCTCTTCGCGCACACTCTCTCAAACTTTTGTGCGCGTCGGGGGAAATTTCGATTTTGCACGCACGAGCGAATCAGGACTATCATTTGCGAATACTCCTTGCGCTTGAAACACGAGCTTCCGTTTCAACTGGGTCATGCTTGCAAAACGAGATTTTAACATTTGCCTTGAGTACGTACACAGAGAGGACGCCGAACGAACACGACCGACCGCGAAGCTCGCAAACCACAGAACCCACGTAAAGTTCATTGGAATCTGAACTGAACCGTCAAACCTAGTCAATGCTGCCCTGTAATTGGCGAACAATTCGCAAAACTACAATGGGCCGTCAAAGGACGGATAGGCCGGAAGAGACGCGAAGACTAATTAGGACTTGATTAGTTCCATTGGAAGCGCATAGAGGAACTCATGACTTTATTTTCTAATGAATGCGACTACGCGACTATTGGACTTTTTGAGGGATTTACGATCGACGGGAGCAGAGCGAGAAACACGTCCAGGGTGTTTTTCGAGGAAAACTCTCGCCGGGGTATCGTGGTTCTTCCTCGTCTGCGGTGGCGTAGCCACGATCCGCGCCAGCTGCGCTCCGACGCTGGACGACGGCGTCGCCGAAAATTTAGGGAGCGTCGGCGTATCGAATTTCTACGCACCGATTTATTCTGGCCCGTTGGCTGGCTCGTTCGCGCATTTTGCGGGCTTCCGCGAATCTACAAGCTACGCGCATCCAGGCTCTCGGCCGAATTTATTTTCGAGCAACTTCAATTTAAACCCTCCCTTCGCCACCTCGTCCAAAATACCATTACTCAAAATCCTGCTACAAAATACCCGTCGCCGCGCATAATTTACGCTTTTTACATTCCTCTCGCGCTAGTCAAGCAATAAAGTGGAGCGGCACTCGATGTTAATCATAGTCAAGAATTACCCGGTGTATCCGGTTTACTAAATTTCACGTGAACGAGCTTGCCACTGAAATTAAACGATAGGAAGCATTAATTTTCATACAATTTACTCCGCGTCTTCATTGTTTGCGCTTAGATGACCCGCTCTGATAAACCCTCTGCTCCTCCCTCGCCCAGTTCCGTTTTCCAAGAGCGCGGGGATGCACCAAATAGACAAGTCCTACAAGATATATCGTATTTCGATAGGATCTCGGGGCCTCTAAAGTCCTGGAGGGAGGGTCGATCGGGTTCCAAGTTGCTACAGCTGCCTGCGTGTGGTCTCCCTTGACCCCCGAATTCGCAGGCCAAAATCTTCAGCTGGCTATTATAAGAATCCTGATGTACGATCGAGTTATGAAACGCTGACCTAGAATGGGGGTCAACCGACAGTGAGATTTGGTGCAGTTTTTTTTTGGTATGGTGAATCGACTTCTATAAATTAAGGACCAAAAGGATTAGTGGCCTGAATTCTGCCCGATCCACTCGTCCCCCCCCCCCCCCTAAGATCTTTTATAGAAAACAGAATTCTTTCGAAAATTCTTTCCTTTGCCGGGGGAGACTCCGGCAACCTGCGAGCAACTGATTCACGTCTGTACGAAGGAGACGTGCTTTCAATTTCCAGATAGGAATTCTTCAGGGGCCACGGGGAGCCATCAGATATCAAGTCAGTCTTGTAGCGATGGCGCAATGTTATCTTTCAATCGCACAGCCACTGTACGCGGGCGCGCGCTCGCGCAAACACACATACGCATACACGCGTTAGTTCGTTCATTCAACCAGGATCAAACGCAAAAACGTTCGAGTGCAATTAATTCCAAGGGAACCCTGAAAAACACCCGCGTTAAAAAAGGAACTGGGGGAAGAACAAAGCAACAGGACGGTAATAGCGCGCGAGTTCTTCAGTGGATGAATTTGCCTGACGTGAGAAAGAAATCCTTCACGAGCCTCCTCCCCTTATCTAGGCCCGTGTATCGTAAATAAGTGTTATCTGGACGTTTTTAAACGGACCACGTCGCGCTTGGCGTGCGCTGAATTTCTAACGAGAAAGGCCTTGAACGGACTCTGGGACGGTGTACGACGCGCAATGAAAATGGGACAGTCCCGGTAATGATAGCGAATCGTAAACTAACCAAAGGACTTGCTTGTACACACTTTAAGGTTCAGATAAGTCCGTGCCGCGGAAGGGCAGGGGGAGGAAGGTGGGTTCTTCTAGTTGGGCGTATCGTCGTTTAGCATCAAAGTCTTCCGCTACCGATAGAAATCTCGAAAACCGTTGGATTCTACCTAATCGTTGCGTCCTATCAGGTTCAACCGTACCAACGCCACCACCATGAAAGTTACCCGCCACCCTCGCCGCGCGTTGATCCCAGTAGCGAGAGATCCACTTCAAAGTTTAATGTTTGTTTGGACCGGTTATTAATTGCAATAAAGCTTTTTGGTAATGATATCCGTGTGCACTTTGAAAATCGTCCGTTCGTTTCGCTGAAATTCGCTAAAGTACAAATCGATTCGGGAATATGATAAATTGCACGTTCCAAACGATTATAACGATATTATTTTATCGGTGAATTAGCGTGTAACTGTAGCAGGCGAATGTGCATTGTTGCAACGGCAACGTAAAAGCTTCTTGATAACAATGTGACTTATACACCGGTAATAATTCACGCTGGACATTAAATTATACGCTCGATAATAATACAAGTTTCGTATTAAAATGAGAAGGGCTCTAAAAATGTGCATCCGACCCACTCCACCCGTCGGAAATTACTGGTGGTGGTAGTAGCGGTGGCCTGGCAGGCAGGAGCCGATTTAATTTCAGTTTCAAACTGCTTTGGTGGCTGGAACTATTGCCAAATGCTTGAGACATAAAAGGAACTTAATCACCTGGAAATTGCTGCGCCAGTATTACCTACAACCTGCGGTAATATCCCCCTACTACCCAACCCTCGCTACCCCGACGAGACTTCCAAACTGGACAATGAGAACCACACGCGAAGCATCGTCCGATTTTTCCCGCGGATATTCCACGCGTGCAGCTAAAATCTCCTGGAATCTGGCTCACCACTCCTCTCCTGGAGATTCTGCTGTGACCGAGAGAGTTTTGGCTCGCGGACTCCAATTAAAGTTTCGAGCGCGCGTATCGTATTAGAAAGCGGAATGTAATCTAATCGTGTAAGCTACGGTAAATGCCATAGTAAAACGTCAATAAGGCCGATACTTACACGATTCCAGCCTTTAATTGGAACTTTTAATAAGAGTGCGAGCAGCCGCGCTATTTTTCGCTAAAGTCCCCTCTTAAGCCGCGCTATCGCATAATTCGCGTAACGAATGATCCTAATCTAGGCGGTAGACTGTAACGTTACGTAACGCACTTGCGACGCCGTAAAATTTCATAAAAAGTCCAAGATGCAATCGCTCTCACAAGCGCCTTATAATCATTTGCATCCCTCTACTTGTTAATGGCACCGATTACCACGCTAATCTCGCTCATGATAACATCGTCGTCGCTTCCTCGTGATTACTCAATTGCGTTCCGAGGATTTCAAGGCTAGGCCAAGCTTTCGTTCATTGATCCAGCTGTCGTGATGTTCGTTTAACTGCACTTGTACAGCACGATTCGTCCGATTCTTCCTAGAAAGAGAGAGAGAGAGAAAGAGAGAGAGAGAGAGAGAGAGAGAGAGAAAGAGAGAGAGAGAGAGAGAGAGAGAGAAAGAGAGAGAGAGAGAGAGAGAGAGAGAGGGGATGGCTAGTGAAATAGGAGGAAGGGTTGTTGGAGGGTTGGGCAATACGTAAGAGCAGCCATCCAGCCACAAGAGTGCGAGAACGTACAGCTTGAAAATACCGTTCCACGCGCGAGGGACTTAGGAATAATTTAGCCGTGGCGATGTGTTTGCAAATGTGTTACAGTGAGATTATATCACGGCGCATCCGTTACGCCGCGAACAACACGTTGTTAATATGCATGCACGGCTTAATTTACATTAGCCACCACATTCAGTCGCTGCATTATGCACGCGGAAGTGGGCTTGACGTTCGTATGGGGGATGAAGCGAAAGAGACAGAGAGAGAGAGAGAGAGAGAGAGAGAGAGAGAGAGAGAGAGAACGAGAAATATAAAAAGTCTCCGAGCAAATGGGGAAATGAGAAATTGAAGGTAAAGTGCTGGAAATGAGAAATGCCGAACAACTGGACGACTATGAAGCAGAGTGGGAGGTAATAGGAAGTCCAGGAGAGAACAAAGGCGAGACGAACGAGCAAGAGCATCATTAACAAAGATGGAGGAGGCAGAGGGACTCGCTACTAATAGAAAGTGAAAAGGGGAAGGAGAGCGAAGTATAAAAATTCGATGTGCGCGAGAGTAAGGAGAATAAGGAGCAAGAGTGATTATAATTGTGAGAAGGCACGGGAAAGGGACGAGGTGCGAGGAAAGAAGAAATAATAGTAAAAGCAATTGAGGAATTGCAGGTGAAATACTGCAAGTAAGAAAGACGCGCAGGGCGGGGAGGAAAGGAGAGGTAAATGGAGGGACGTAATGGTAAAAGCAGAAAAGAAAGAACAAGTTGAGAAAGAGATGAGATGGCGAAGAAAGGGGAAGGGGAAGGGGAAGGAAGGATGAACGCCGAGAGAAATGAGTATTGCGAAAATTGGAGAGAGCGAAGAGAAACAAAGGGAAAGAGAATATTTTGAGAGAGTGGTGGTAACGGTAGAAAAGTGTAGAGAGGCCAACGTCAGGGTAATGTCATAAACAGAGAACTGGTGGTGGCTACGCGCTTCCCGTTGCTGTTGCTTCTAGCTGAAAGCTAAAAGGTGAACAAGACAGGGAATATAAAGCGCGAACGAGAGTCTAATGAGTGTCAGCAAACAAGGGCAGACAAGTTTATTCTCCTCGAGTTCTTTCCACGCAAAGGGAGATTACTATGGTGTACCGATATCCTCGGGAGGGCCAATTACAGGACCCAATAATAGTCTTCCCAGCATCGGCCCCAGGTTAGTGAGAAGGCGACTATTTGCCTAAGCCAGGGAAACGAGCATGTTTGTTTCGAAAGAGTGGCTGCTTTTGAAGTTCCGCTGGGCCCGCGAACAAGAGACGTAAACTTTAACAACCCACTCCTCACCCCTCGTGAGCGCATCCCGACTAATTTTATAGCCGTTTGCTTGTTCTCGCTTCAGCGAGGGTTGTGGTCCAACACCACCAACGGGGCCAATGTCAATCGCTATTATTTCTCCTTTTAGAGAAATTCAAGCAATGTCGCGAGTATCGCGAGTGACGAGTATTGCGCAATACTTGTTATTTCGTTAGTTGACTTTCCCGATAGCGCTGCTCGTTGCTCTCCGTGGCCTTAATGGCAATTTTCGCTATGGCACCTCTTTAAAAGTTCTCTGTCTCTCTCCCTCTTCCTATTCCTCTCTTCTATACCAGAGTTTTTAGCGAGAGTATTCATTGGGAGGATGAGTCACACGACAGATTTATTCGTGCCGCGACCTTTTTGCAGGCAGCGGCTAATGGTCCCGCAGGGTCTATTCATTACTCGCCGACATTTATAATGGAGGACACAATCAAGCCGTTCGTCGTTCCTTTGCGTAATGAGATTAAATTGAACAGGAGCGTCCGAGGATTTTCGCGACGCGCACGATCGGAAGTGTTAATTATAATAACGAGCGCGACCAAAGCGTTGGGTCTACTCTTCTCCGGTCTCTCGCGTTGCAACTTGCGACGTTTCTCGCGTAATTTTCCCCTGAAGCAAAAACCGAGCGCTTCTTATGTGGCGGCGACAATTTTTCTCGACTCCCCGCCCCGTTGTTGCGGATAAATAGTTTAGTCGAGCACTGTGTAATTAGCGTCGTGCACTGGTCGCAAGATTTATCGAGCGCTCAGCTTTCTAGGCCGCAATTCCTGATAAAAATCGATTTTCACCTCCGCGCGCGCTGCTAGTCGTTCGTCCTGCTTAATCTCTGCTATTATCCTATTTGCCAAGAAACGATAAGTGAAAATCTGACAAAAGAAAAATCTTCTAATAAAGCGCTTCGTTAAATCAGTTTGCCAACTATCATCGACTTTACTATCCCTTCCTCCTCCTCCTCCTCCTCCTCCATACCAAACCCTTGGTTTTTTTGATTCGCGTTAACCTCGCGTGTATTACGGTAAACTTGGGCTTTGGTATTTATCGCACTGGTGGTGCTACAGTTGCTTTCTTGAAATTGGAAACCAGAATCTGATGGTGTACGCGTTCTAATTTATCTGCGTGGAAATACATACTTCGTCGGAAAGTCGCGCTGCAAAATGTATCCAATAAATTCGGCCAATCTTAAATCTCTCGCGCAAAGGATAAACTAGTTTCCCCGAGAGTTCCTCTGCAAGTTCGACAGAAAACGGCATTCAGAAGTTCAACTTTCCCGAGTCAACGGTTTATCACAAGTGAATCGGATGGGCAATCGTCTTCGCGATTGCTAATCAAAGTGTAATCGAATCAAAAATTGCAAAATTGGGTCAGGAAAGCTCATCGTCGATAATCCGCTTTGATGATTCTAACGCTTAAATAAGCGGGGAACTTGGATATTTGCCGAAAGTCCAAACGGAAATTGAAAATCGACGAATCCGTGAGGTGTATCTATGGCGAAAACTTGGAGAATTTTCAAGCGCGTTTTATTTTAACATTTTAATCCGACCTTGCGGCGAAGGAGCTTGTATTGGAAAATTTCGATCCTTTCTCCTGAGAGGGAGAGCCAACATTTGCGGATAAATCTGAAGCCGTCGGAGCGGAAACGTCGATGCAATGGCAAAGTTCTCTAAGAACATAACGAAGCACGTCTTTCCATTTTAAAGGTCGAGAGAAAAAGTTCATTCTACAAATCTCCCATCTGCCAGAGCTAGAGAAAATTACGTCGGGGTCTCCTATAATCCTTGAAACGACTAGGACATTAAATAACGCCTATTGAAATCTGCGCGTTCACTCATGAAAATTATCACACTCTATTAAGATTCATGCGATATTTATGCACAATGAAAATTTCACTAGCGCCAAGCTGGTTCTTCATTTTCCATTCGATCGAACTTTCTAATTAATGCGTCGTTAAAGAATCCCATCAGTACCCGTAGAAAAATTTCATGTCATTCAACGGGGAAAAGTATTTACATGCAAAAGTAATTTTACTCATCAAGATAAAGTTCATTGTATAAATTGAACGCAACCTATAAAAGAGAGAAAGGAGAGAGGGAAGGAAGTGATAGAGGGAGAGAGTTACGAGCAACCAGAAACTCATTAGCATTAGTAAAAATGTTTGCCTAGCTATTCCTATGATAAGTTTCGTGTAATTTGGCTAGTTTTGAGAAACAAGCGATTCTATCATTTGTATTTGCATTCTTCTATAGAATATTTGACAAACCTGAAGATACAATGGAGTATAATCTTAAATTTCACATTTGTATATAGAGGCAGAAAGGAAAGCGAGGGGAGAGTGAGGGGGAGGAGGATAGAGATTGTGGTTATTAGAATGATTTATGGAAAAATGGTGGGAAGGTGTTTTGTTATGGTAGTTTGTGGTTCGCCTTACTTTCGCTAGAACGTCGATCACGTAGTATCCGAGCGGCCTCGAAAGGAAGAAGATCGAAAGGCAAGGTGCGCTGACCTATCACGGGCCGCTGCCAGCAACCGATACTTGTCGAGTGACTCATCCTCTCCTCGGCAACTCCACGAAGCCACGTGTTGTTCCACTAATGCGGCCGTTCCGCAGGGAAAATGCAACTCTAACAAACAATAACGGGGAATCTCGCTTCCTCTTTCCCAGCGAGCAACGATTTCAAAGCGTCGCTCATAAAAGAAAGAAAGAAAGAAAGAAAAACGATCCTTTTTCCACAATTCCGAATCAAGTTCACCAGCAGCGAGATAACCATAAATATCAGAAATTTGCGATGAATGTTCGAGAGCCTTGCTAATGGAAAATGAGGAAAAATCGCTAATTGGGAGAGCACGGATGGAATATTCGACGAGCTGCCGAATTTCTCGTAAATGTAGCAGCGTTAAAAAGTGCATTAATTCGGCTCGTTGCAGAGCGTGTAATGCATTCCATAAAGCAGCTACTTATGGGAGGCTACGAGCGTAACATTTATAAACATAACATAATAGCTTTCCGAGTAGTTAAATATTAATTACCGAGTGGATCGGATTTTGCAGCTGGAGCCAGTGTTTCTGGCCAAGTTTCTTAAGAACGGCGAACAAGTTGTAAGGTGGCTTCCGTCCGTGGGCCGGGCCGAGACATACCGGCTGCTCGACCAGCCGTTCTGAAGAGTCAAGAACTGGAACCGGCCTGGCTGCGCTGCTCCGTAAAAGCCTCTCGAGTTATTATGTCAATAGAAAACTGTTCCGCCACACGCTGCTTATGCACAACTCCGTGAAATATAACTCATGCTACCGATAAACTACGATAACTGTGCGCAATCGGCGAACTCTACGAAAAATCGACATCCATCAACCCCCCTACTCTACAATCCGAGACCGCATTGCACCGAACCCCCTTGTGCCAAAATCCCAAATTCATTTTTGAAAATTCTCCATTTTTCTCCTCACGAGCCACCTGTAATGTACCGGCGGCTGATTATTTTCGCTTCGTTTCGCGCCTGTGAAATTCGAGAGCGAGTTTGAAAAATCAAACGAAACGAAACGAAACGAAACGAAGCGGAAGGGTCGCGATTTCAGAATTGTGTAGGAGAGTGCGGACATTCTAAACCAGTTGTTGGGGCATGGCATAGATTTGCGTGGACCGTGCCAATTTATGTCGTTAATCGGCGTTGGTCAACGATACAGAGCTACGAAGGAACTAATCGATTTCTCGAACCGCGTCAAAATCGATTATCTCCGGCTCGTTGATGTCTACATTCAATAAAGATCGGCGTCGCGAACGGATCTCTTCTCTAATCTACCGAGTGACTCGTCTAAACTCTGCAAGAATATATGCAACTAGAGGAGAATGATAAGATAAAGAATCAGACTTGAAACGATCCGTGAAAACAATGGAAAAGTTTCAACAAACCATGAAAAATCAAAGGAAAACAAAACCGTATTGCACCCGTACAAAAGCTGTGTGCTGCTTTCTCGATAGAGCGCACTACTACTCTCAACAAGGTCACACTCACCCGCCACCACCGTAATAAATTGATTTCGTATACAACGACGCAAATTATTATGGCCAATGGCGGAATGTCGTAGCGCATGCACATGCAAAAGAAAAAATGAAGAATTGAGAAAAATAATAGTTACATTTGCAGCGTCCTTTTTTTGCCGGAAGATCGTAAACTGCCCTTTTCTCCGCCAGAGGTCCGCCATCTTTGTTCTCTCAGTTTTGCACACGACACTACTCCGAAAGACTCGAAATATTTCAAATTCGCGAAACGCTATTTAAGCTTTACCTCGACATCATTAAGCATTATCAAAAATGAATTTACATCGTACGAGCAGCGAGGATTTACTATTCCCGATAAATCGGATCGAATAAATGAGGGAAAATATCGAAAAATCAACAGAGGCACCACCGACGCACCGTGCCTGCGTGCAAACGTAATTAATACGTTTCGAGAAGAATTCGCAAAAATACACTAAATCGCGGAGCCTCGGTTAAAAAATATTAATTATCACGTTGCAAACTTACTTTGGAAACACGCGCAACTGATTTTGTGCGAGCAATATCAAAAAATCTCGAAAAATCACGAAATAACTGCGAAGTAAACATTAGCGCGGTCCTCCGGGCGTCTGTGCTTACGTTAGAATCTCAACGACCTTCGATAACGAGTAAAGCCGAACGTGCCCGATTAAGGAGTCATCCCCACCACCCCGGCAGGTGTCGTTAAGCCGAAGCTCTTATTGCAGTTTGAATTCTCTGATTCTCACCGTTATTTCATCCCACAGTGCATTGCTGTTTTTTAACCTACGACTACGAAACTTTTCTACGTGCCTCGAGGTAATCATTACTATCAAATATTATTATTAATTTTTATGGAAACGCAAACGTGTGCACGTTTATGAGTGAAATAGAAAGAGGAACTTTAATTCGAAGGAAACTATTTTTTCACAGGAATTAGGTTATGCGTTGCGATATTTAGAATATTCGTATTGCCACACATACACGCATATACACTCATGTACGACATATCAAAGTACAATATTTTCTAGCCACGCTGGTGTATAAGAGGAGATATGAAAATATAAAAAAAGCGTGTGCTTCATGGAAAGAGTCAAGAGGTAAGAGATAGAGAGAGAGAGAGAGAGAGAGAGAGAGAGAGAGAGAGAGAGAGAGAGAGAGGACATAGAGATTGGGGAAAGAGAGTCATAAAATCGTAAAGCAGTCATCGCGGAAACGGGCTAGACGGCTTTGCGAGGAGATTCCGGTGTACCACGTCAGTCCGCGAGGGCGATATTATTTTATTGCCAGTGTTTCTCGTGCCGGGTGAGAACGCAAGAGGACTTTCAACGGTTTTAGCTATATACAGAGTGGAGGAGCCTAGTCGGGAGTTACGAAAGCACGCGCAAGCTAACCAGAATGGAACATACGGAGAACAGCTGCCGCCCCACAGCACGAGGACCTCCTCAAGCGTGCGTGCTGTCTACATCCATACGTGGTACGTAGTTGTGCGCGAGTGCGTGAAACTTGCGAGAGTTTCTCTCACGCACGTTGCACATGCTCTCCTTCTTCTCTCGAATAGCTCAATAGCTTCTTAGCGATTCATCGCTTGGAAAATGTCTTCATTGAACGGAGGAAGGGCTCGTATTTGAAATGCTCTAACGATGAATCGCTGGAAGCAATTTCCTATACGCATTAGAACAATTACTTTCATTCGACTAATTTTTTCCCTTTGCTTGTAAATCGCAGTTTCTCATGTTCCGGAAATACTCATCGTCTTGGATTTTCGCTTCTGGAGGTAATCGAAGCGTGGACGATTGTTTGGGATTTCAACAGAGTCTCGTACTACAGCCGTTTCTACAGGAACCACTCTGGAAGCAGCCGAGGAGATCGGTGAGTAGAATGTATTTAAGATTTCAGACGCAGTGGGAGCTGTTTATATCGGATTAAGAATAAGGCTCGGGGAAAGACGCCTAGGAACGAGAAGACGGAAATAATATGGAAATGGCAAGGAGAAAGAGAGTGAAAGAGATAGAGTGGAAGGGCGATTCGAGAAAAACAAACGTATAGTTTTCCATTGCAGAAGTTTCCAGTGCTTTCCGTCAGAGGAATTGCACTTCGGGCTGTTTTCGGTCCTCCGGGACGCGAAGTGTGTTTCGCCCGTCCCGAGTTCCCGGGAGCTTAATGGAGAGCTCCCGGAAATAAAGTTGCACGGTCAAAGAAAGGCTAGCGTCATTTGCATTTGTTGAAATGCATGAGAAAGCTGCGGAACTAACGGATCACTGCAGACATCGACCTCCGGGACATCATTAGTTAACTCAATAATTAACCTGTTAGACCGTCGCTATTAAAATGGGACATGAATTTTATGAAATACTACGATATAGTACGATAAAGCGTAAGGCAAAATCTTGTTCAGCTCTGTACTTTCCTTCTCTCTGTGTTTCTTTTCATTTATTATTAAAGTTTGGCGAGGAAAGTTGTTTAGGAATATCGAGGAAGGAGCGGGAAGTCATTTATTAAGTCATCGCGTGAAAATAGACGCGTGCCGCTTGGGGCGCTTCTAAGCAATTTGCACTTTGCTCATTGTTGTCCTGTTGCATAGCTGTAGAAATCATAATTCACGAGACGTCTTGCTGCCAGAGGACAGGCGCCATTGCTCAAACGCGAAGCGATGCTAATAAGCTGCACCTGCAGGTGTTACTCGAGGCTGCAATGCTAAGCGATAAAACTTAAAAAAGATTTAATGACTTTATTGCAAATTCTCCACTTTGATTTTTCACAGCTGCCTCTCTGATGCAGCTGCATTATTTTGTTGTTTCTTCCTTACTACAAAAAAGTCTCTGCTATCCACTTAAATTGAGGAAAATCTCCAGTTGCGCAGCTTGCTTCAAAGCTTTATATACACGCATACGCGCAGGCTCATGCGATATTTTAAGTTTTGTTGGAAAGTTATGAATGGTCCTTCCATTCGATAATAAAGTCGTGGGCATTAATTTGCAATAATTCGCAGCTGGTCGAGAAAGCCTCTATCCGCGAGGACTAAAAGCCCCCGTGTTACACCTGACCTAGATCGAACTAGTTCTGCATCGAGTCACCCGTCAAGCAACACACATCACCAGGGGTCGAAACTATAATATTTACTAATGGCAAACAACATAAATCGCGGTAGACGCAGCGCGAATAAAATTGCAACTTTCATGTCGGCGTAATGAAATTTTTTCAAAGTCTGCCCCCATTCCGTATCTCTAAAGTGCAAAGTGAAACGAAGTTGGACGTAGATGGGATGAAAAATTTCGAATAAATTAAAACGCAACAGCGCAGAAGCTGCGGCTCGAGGAGACGAGACTAGGAAGAGGTGGTGGCTAGGAGAGACTGAATAAATCATAAAGTTTTTCTCAAGGAATTTCGAAAATTCCCCTCTCCCAGTGGCGTCGCAGGTGCTTTCGCGATCGATTAAGCGCGAAGGAGGACGAGTCGTGATTAATGGCGCCCTTAAAATGGCGAGCAAGTACTTTTGGAAATTGCCTGACGCGCGACACCATAAATCGCAAGGCCAGCAGCCGGCCATTTATATCGCACTTGAATTTTAAGTAGTTCCTCCAAATTTTCCTCTCGAAATACCCGCGAATTCCTTTATCGGTCATTTTTAACGCGTAACCTATTCCTCCGATTCGAGGCCAACTGCTACGGAATCCCATTTTCTAGCAAAGATAAGATAATTCCAGCAGTTCTCTCTTTCTTTCCTAAAAATAGCCATTGTTTATCACGATATTACTTCGGTGGACGATAACAGGATGAAATTTATAGCAATGCAACATCATCAAACTGATAAACTCGATCCGGACCTGATGGGCTAGCGGAAAACTAGCCTAACCTCGATCATGGCACTCGGATGGAAGCTGCCCAGTAATCTTTCCGAGGAAACCTCTAGCGTCAAACTTTCATGGAAAGAGAGACGCAGCGACGAAGATAAATCACTGTGTTGATAATATAGCCAAAGTGACTTAAATCAAGAAGCCTCGACATCCTTCTCACCCTCTCTCTATCTCTCTATCTTTCTCCAAGTTTATGCTGCGGCGTCACAAAGCGTCGAAACTTGAAAAATTCTGAAAGCTCGTAAACGGCTCCCAGTTATTCACGCGAAGCCTCGTCCTCGCAGCAGGTGCTAGCAAGTTAAGAAAACATAGTTCTTTATGGATCTTTATAGCGGAATTAGTTGGGAGGGATCCAGAGGGATTCGATTCTGCTTTCTTTCATTTACTCATCCGCGAAAGAGCCCTTCCATCTTTAGCGGCGTCACGGAATGGGCCAAACATAAAAATTCTCGAGTACTCGTAAACGATTCCTGGTAATTCACGCGATCCTCTTCCCGAGTAGCAGGTGCTCGCACATTTGGCCTTAGGAAAACAAATTCTCTGACAAACAATGCGGTCGCAAACGCAGGAGAGGGGGAGGGGGTGTTACTCTTGATGCTAGTGATGATGGTGGTAGCACGAAGAGATACGAGAGGAAGGGATAACTCTTTCGGCCTCTTTGCAGCTTCTATTCCGGGTTTACTAGGAAAAGGCCCCGTCTTGGGCAGCCGGCCATGTATAAATACTTGCCTCCGAACCCAACTATTCCGCCCCCCCTTTCTCCTTTTGGCCCCTTCGCCCGATTTTCATCGTCGGACCTTTTATTTTACTTTTCATCCATTTACCGTTCCAACCCCCCCCCCCCTCTCCCTCAGCCTTGCTCCCTCGTTCTCTTTGTGTTTTCTTTAGTTTTTTCCCATGCAATCTTCCCCAAATACCTCCGTTTCTTTCATTTCTCTCTATCGCGGAAATTCTACCGGGAGATATTAATGGGATGCGATAAAAATGTGGGTTTACCTTTCATTTGCTTCTCGGATGAAGGTTAAAAGAGAATTACGCAACGATCGTGTGTACACGCACCGCTGGAAATGTGTACCGCGAAGATCGATCGTGTAAAGTTAAGCTTTCGGTTACCAACGATGCTGGGGAATGGATTGTACCATTTGACTGATGGTATTGTAGTTGGTTCATCGATCATTTTTACTCTGACAGAGCTTGGCTTAACCGTAAACAAAAGAGATACCATTAAAATGCATCTACAAATTCCCTGCGATATTACCATAATAAATCGAGAAAATCCAGTGAGTTTTTCATTCGCATTAGGGGAAGATCCGATGTTAGACTGAGAGACGAGATCCATATGAAAGAGAAAAAATCTCCTCGCAAGTCCATTCGTTACTTGAATTAATTAATTAATTAATTAATTGATAGCGTTGTTAGTTGGTAAAATTACTGGTTAAATCCGAGCGCAAAGGAGTTATCGTTCCATCAAAGTTCTTAATCGCCTTGCACAGCAGCTACCAGAATGGCAAGCGTTGACCCTGAACTTGGAAAGGTTGAAAGTGGCAGATCGATCATCGCATGGAGGAAATTCTAGCAGGAAGAGCCTTGTGGCTTAGCGGTAGAATGCATTGACCTTGTTTGGCGTGCATGTAGAGAATCGGGAAGGAACACCAAAGTGAGAAAAGGTGAAGGACGAAAGTAGAGGGTCTGGTCGCCCACACAAGTGGCGGAGTAACGCAAATGGAGCCCGTTCCTCCCGTTAAGCGAGCCTCTTGATGATTTCGCTCGAGATTAATGTACTCTTAACGAGAAGGACCTCCTTTCGCCGTCATTTTGTTTGACCCGGGTGTTCAAGCTACTTAATTCCTTGGGCAAGAAGTCCCCCGGTAGCATCGAAGGAAACTTTATTAATTACGCAAAAAGTCCAATCGCAAGTTCATCGGGAGAGGAGAGAATTTCTCCGGTATATTGCGATGAGACAGCATGTTCAGGCCAACTTGACTACGTTGTGTTTTCATAAGAAATTTCAAAGTGCTCGCCCAAAGATATTTTTTCCTCTCCTTCCTCCTTTCCTTCCTCTCCTGAGCATTTTATCATCCTCCGGGAGGAGAGCGTCCTTGCGAAAATGCAAACGCAGGACAATAGAAAGAAGATACGAGATTTCCATCTAGGATCATGCACTAAGAGAAAAATGGCACCGCTCCAAACTCTGCATGGTCCACCGATCGTTTTATTTTTCTTCCTTCGCCGTCGTATACTCTCCCTCCGTCTCTCTTTTGTCGCGGTAACCAAACAACTCCAGCGAGTGGAACGTATAAATTGTATTCCCAGCGAGCGAGCATTGTGGTCTTTCGATGAATTAATGAAATTCCTACGAATTCACTGGCGAGCGAATAAAATTTCTAAGCTGAATATCAATTTTTCAGGGATTATGTATTTGTGAGAAGCGGGATGGGATGGGACGCGAAGGAAACAGGGGAGGGGAGGGGGAATACGTTTATCCATGATTCTTCAGTTTCATCTTTGCTTATCTTCTAGGACGTCGTCCTACTTTCCCCCTTAGGTATTGATTCTTTCCGAGTTGGCCCGAATACACGCTACTCGAGAACTTTAAACAATATTCGTCTCGAGAATGTAGAAATGGGTGGGAAATTAATAAGACCGATATTACCCAAATAACAAGGTCCACGCACACGCACACACACATACACGCGCGCGCGTAGGGTAGGATTCCAGTGTTTTACTCGGTACTTGGGGTTTAATCGTTCGTTGGATCGAGCACTCCGAGTTAATACAAAACGGTGAAATTGTGGCATGAAACTGGTATCACGGGTACATAAAATAAGGTACAATGTGCCGGTACGTGCACCTGCCCCGATACTTTAAGGCGGCAGATAATCGCGAGCCTGCAGTTGCATTAATATGTATATTCTTCGAGGAAGATCTTGATGGAAACATGATACTCATCTGGTCCCTACCTGGTGGTGGTGGAATACCCCACGTGCCGCGGGCGATTATGCAACCGATCGCTTCGACGCTTGAAAAATGTCCTGTGGCAAATTTCCATCGACCAGCGAGAAAATAAGAGACTCGACGGCCTCTCTTAAATTAGGCGTCACCTGCTGCTCTTGAATTATTAAAAATTCAACCCTCTCTCGCGTGCGCATATTAAATATCCCTCTCCTCTATGTTAATTAAATCCCGAACCTGATTCACTCTCCCTCTCTCCCGATCAAAATTCGCTCGCGTTCAAATTAGCCGAGCTAATTTTTCGTCCCCTTCATTATCCCGAGCCCTCTGTAATATTGGAAGGAAAATTTCGGATGGTGGTCTCGGGGGAAGGTGCGGGGAGGGGAGGGGAAGGATCCCATTAAGCGAATGGATCGAGGATCAAAGAGCGATCAGGCAGAAAATGATTTATAGATGGAGATCCGTAGGTAGAAGCCTGGGAAATCCTAGATAAAAAGAAATTGTTTCCAGCCGAATGATCCCAGAAATCGAGAGATCCCACAGCTATGTGAATAGGTGAATTCTGGTAAGTTAAAGGTCTGCTATTCTACACCTGTTTTCCCTTCTCCTAACCGCTTCTTGTACCGTTTGGATTTTTTAATCATAGACATTATGATTTATTAATGATCTATGGTGTCGGTATCTCGGTTATTCCAGAAACGCTGGAATAGTAGATAAATAGTTGTCTGGTACGCTCATACGTGGTGGTGTAAACCAGTATCCTTTCTCCACCAGTTAGATCTCTACAGAGGGTAGGGCGAGCTTAATTGGGTCAGGGAATCGATTGTACGGTGCTCAGATAATTAACGGATATTACGTAAAATTTATAACAAAATGTCAATGCTCGAGTGATTCATAGTCGATGTGACGAAGCTCGCTGGAAGTCTACGCAATGATCGCTTAGCGAAATAATGCCTATCTATTTCCGTCAGACGTATTAACGGCTTATAATACGTCACTCGATTACCACATTCTATACCGTCCGTGTTCATTGTGTGTTTTTCACAAATAACAACTGGTTTTCTATTGCCTAATCAAATTCACTTATTCCTCGAATTAATATTCAATTGCTTCCTCTCTCTCTCTCTCTCTCTCTCTCTCTCGGTCCCTCAGCCTATTATGATAACCTATTATCATTCTTCCTGCGCAACGTTGCGAGCTAACAATGTCTTTCATTCGACACCACCATAACTCGAAATGCAGTTCTTTTACGCGTTGGATCTCACAGCAGGCGCACTGTTTGCTCCGATCTAATCCAATCAGGGAAAAGAAGAGAACGAAGGTTGCCGCGACTACTTGCTAGGGTTTCCCTCTGCTAACACGTTCCTGTTTCGAGCGGACTGACCGGGGGCGGGGCAGGAAGGGTCTCTTGTTTCGTCAACATCTCTCAAACCACGTGGCGATTTCACCGCTGGCTATTGCACGTGTGCACACACGATTCAACCTGATGCGAGAAACGTATTATGGAAATGCACCCCCAAGCCACTGTCGTCGCCATTACACGGAACCCTGAAATGATAGCCTTGCCACAGAGCCATTATGCACCTCCTTGCAATTTCTTTTGAGAATTTCACAGTCCGCCATAGGAATGGACTGTCCGAAGGCAAGTCGGAGATCGGCGGCGGGGGAGGAACGATAATCGGGCTATAAGAGTCTCGCGCGCTTAACGACAGGCTTTTTCGAGTTTCCCTTATAGATGATAGGAATCGATTTTCATGATAAATGGCAGCGATGGAAGTGCGCGCGTTGCCAAGTGAGGCCGCGCCTGGCCAAGGGGAAGGGAGAGGGCACGGGAGGAGGCGGCTGGTTGGTGATAATTCCGTTCGTTTAACGTTGACTTATCGGTGGCGAGTTGACCGCGAAGATTGAGGTCAACTGGAGCACTCGCCATACTCGTTCGGGGGCGAATTGCACTCGAAGTGCAGTCACGCCGACGCCACCGCTGCAGCACGAGAAACTGGCAAACGTGAGGAATTCTACGGCAAGCGTGTCAGCGACCTTTCCGCGGCGGCCTTGGTTTTATTGTTCGTACATGGTCATGATCGCGTATTCTTTCGCGCCACGTGTCCCATATTACATTCTCATGCACACGAGGTCGCACCAGCCGTTACGTATTTCCCCCGGAACAACGGCCGTCGACGTCCAGCGAGCAGACGCGGAGCAAATTTACCCCGCGCAAACAACGACCAATTTTCTTCGGAGAAATTGCAGTTGCGCACCAACCTCTCGCACACCTCCCCTGGAGTTCTCGGGGTTTGAACGAAACAGAGCTGACCCGAGCCGAACCCGAATCCGAACTCGACCCCAAGGAAAAGTCACGGACGAAAGCGTTACTGAAAATCCAGCCGATTATTCAGTGGAAATAGAGTAGAAAAAAAATACTAAGAGATTCCTTCGTGTGAAATTGACCGGCGGGTGAATAGTGCGGAATTGTATGGAATATGAGAGTGGCAAAAATGGAACGGCCCTTCTCGGGAATGGCCAAGCGCGAAGGTCGAATAATGCAAGTTGGATGGTTAATATAAGCTTCGATTGAAATGCAGCGCACGAAAGAGACGAAGACGCCGACCAGTCTGCCATGGAGCACGTTCCTTCTTTCTTTCGTCTCGCCTCGCCTCGCCTTGCCTTTCTCTCCCCTCTTCGTACAGCTCGTCGCCCCCAGATGCGGACTACGCGCGACTAGGAACCCTCGCGCGACTTTACCTCCCGGATGCCCCAGTCCGCTCTAATGAACATTCGAGGAGCACCAAGTTCGCGAATGATTACTCGATTTTGCGTTATCGCACCTTCCGTTGCTCCGAACTTCCCAAAATTTTCACGGGACTTTTCAGTCTTCCAAATCTCTCGCAATTGCGAGCTGGCAAAACTGAAACACGGCACGCGTATCGCGCAACGTGGACAACTCAAGGCGTATGCCAATTTCTAGATGCACCCGGCCAGCGGTCAGTGACCTCTCGTCGCGTGGCACTCCACATTGCGACGTATTGCCACGTAGGTACAGTCCCCCCCATAACTCTTGGTCGATATTTTCAGGATTGGAATTTAAAAGTTAAAAGTGCAGAGGGGGCGTGCCAAATCAATTAGGGCGATTGAAACAATGCAACGAGCACTCAATTATTATCCTCGGAGCGCCCAGAGCGCTTAGAGCTTTACAATGAGAAAGCACGCGGTTTCCCGGGCCGGGCTGGACCGGGCCGAGCTGAGCGTCTCCGCGCGGACTCGCTGAATATTTATGCAACTGCTACACAGCTGTGTGAGAAAATGCATTTATTCTGCACGGCCCGCGGCGCTGGACCAAATAATGCAGATGAATTGAATTCCATGACGGGCCAAACGAATTTCCGGTGATTCAATTAATACCGGTATCAAACTATCCATGGAATTTGACCTGGACACGTGGTGATGGTGGTGGTTAACTCCACGAGGGAGAGTAAAAAAAGCCGGTGAAAACGAGGAAAAGTCTATGGGATGAGCCGAGTGTGGAATATCGGGAATTTCTCGGTTTGCGCTAAAATTCTCATTATTTCCGATTCCGGGTGCCGAGTGCTCGGTGCGCCCAGGCCCCCGATACCAGAATCCTCTCGAAGTGGGATAAATAGGGAAGTGAGCCATAAAAAGCATATCGAAGGATTTCCACGGCACGGCATGACACGACACGGCACGGCACGATCGTTTCTTCGGAAAGGTTTAAATCAAGGCCACCTTGGATACAATGGCAGGGCCGCGTGGTAGCAAACGGCGAAGTGGCCCATCCCCGTACGTTTGGTCGAGATAAATCAAACTCGCGATATAGCGCTGAGAATTCGGGCCGGGAGAAAGCCACGAGAATTAGCATAATTGAGGGAAACGCCCCCCGAAACACTTGGCGATGTGCTTGTCTCTGCCGAGCGTGACGTCACAAGCACCGTTTGACCTCCGAGCTCGGGTGTCTTTTAGGCACTACCCATCCCGATCATGCATTATGCATTCCGACACTCCTGCATTCCCGTTCTGCTCGAATTCGACTCGTTATTCATCATCCTGACAGTCTACGTTTTCATTGTGCTCCCCCCCCCCCCTCTCGATAACCGGGGATAAGTAAGTCCAGTCGTAATATTGAGCGCTATGTGTCTGCCGCCGCTCTATCTCTCGCATTCCAAGACGTTCCGGCAGATTTCAACTCGAAGCAATCGAAACCCCGAAGTCTTTTCTCTTCGCTCAACTTATCGTGATATAATAAGAGTCTAAATGGAAAGAATCTAACCTTGGAAAGTTTTAATGGACTTGACTGGAGGTATTCAGAGATTCAATATCCGAAGAGTATCCGAGGTAATCACGGGAGGAAATCGGCTGGGTAAATTTGATTAGCCCCTGAGACCCGAATCTGACCAGAAGTATCGACGACGGCTAAGGAGTATCGCGAGGGTCGTCCGCCTACACATCCAATCTTGTTCCAGACTCATCCTTTAGCTTTTTTCGAAGATTCCTAAGTCGGGGATTAAGGTGGGCTGTGCTCTGTCAAGGACGTTAAGCTCTCGCCATTAGGGCCTACGGATTTTCAGGGTACCTCAGCGGTGCGCGCAGAGCCAGGCTGAATTGCCAAGTGCCATATTAATGATTGTCGAAGTCTGTCGGGAGCTTCGCGAGCGTGCTAATCCACGATTAATCGGGAACATCCACCGACAGTCTGCCGAAGGCCGGCGCTCTCCTAATTAATCAAACATCCGTCGAAATCCTTCCTCGTCTCCAGAGAGGAGGGAACGCTCCTCCAGAGCAACCTAGGCAACTCGCTGAAAATTACCGTGGGTGGAAAAAGGACCGAACGACGAGAGTTACGCGAGATGAAAACTTACATTATTAAAATTTAATATCGCTGCTTCTCCGCGGTATCTCGATATTCCTTATTGTATTTCTGGGCCCATCTTTACTCGTGTTTCTTTATTACCATTCCTTTATTCCGCTGCTGGAAGATGCTTCCATCATGCAAATTTTATTGAACGCGAAGCCCCCGCGGGAGTCGGAGGTTAAGAAAGGGAATTTTTCAATGGACACCATTGACACAAAGGGGCGTAGGGCACGGAGAGACGAGAGGCGAACCTTTCGAGAGAAATCCGATGGATCATCCTGGCCGATCGTGTTCGCCTCGTCCGGACCGCCGCTCTGGTGACGCGACACCCCCATAAAACAGCTTTATACTACATAGCTTTTAATGGAAGTCAAGAATATTTCCTGCACGCGAACTTTATGGAGCATATTTGCTGGCCATAAATTCTCCAAAGAACATTTGGACTTTTGTCCCTTTATTCGAAAACGAGTGCTAACGGCTCGTGAATCTCCTGCGAAAGCCACATGGAAATTTCCCTCCTGCTCGGAACGGCGGACAATCTCGCGCTAGCTTTGTTCCCTCCTGTTCCCTCTCCCTTGACGATTCCGAGCATTCGATGTCTTCTCGAAGGAGAGAACGCTCAAACTTTCGCACGTTCGTCGAATTAATCGCCGCTGAACCTTGTAAAAGTTTGCTTTCCGAAGCTTTCGAAACGAACTGCGATGGGAACCAGCGGAGTCCTGTAGAATCTCAGCTTTACCGATTTTCTAGGACCGGACTACACGCGCGGCAATAAAAGTGGCGAGTACTTCCGGTTTTTGTTAGAGCGGACGGACGGACGGACGGACGGACGGAGAAAAGGCAGCGTGCGCGCGAGTGGCAATTCACGTCGATCCGTGAGAAAAACCACGAGATATTGGGATAACGACGGCGTGGAAAGCTTTCTCCCGGTCAAAAGTGGAAAGTAAGTAACGGATCATCTCGCATTGTGCAAATAGTGAAAAATGCACGATGCAATCTCCAGGTAGGAAGCTGCCGCGTTGAGTTGGTCGCACAGTCTGCGAACATTACCGGAATATTAAGATGGCGTCTGGCCCATTTTGATACGAGGTCATCGATGCCGTTGAGCCGCTTGGTTTTCAAATGGCAAACCTTCGTCCGCTTTGATCATCGTTGCGAATGCCGTCATCCTGGCATGATTACGAACACGTTTCGCCAAAGCCAATCAGCGGGCAGGCCGCATTAGTCGAGTGTTTTCAGCGTTGCATAATTCACGGGGGACTTTAAAGACCACTTCCGTCATTCCCACACGCGTCGCTACGCGGTGCACAGTGAAATCGATGACTAATCGAAGCAGCGAACAACTTTCGACGGTTCTTCTACGGCAAACTTTACCGATGTCAGAGTCTCGGTGCGGGCCAAACTCTCGGCGCAAAAACGAAGCTGAACTCGGGTGGAATTTCTGTTAGGGAACATCGGCGAGGCTAGTACTAAATTTCATTTGCACTTGGCCAAAACCGATAAGCCCCGGCGAGCTATTAAAATTTCTTGCTAGATGGCAGGATGAAAATTTCATGCGCAACGCAGTGCAACCGCGCGCGGCTTCGGGGAATTTTAATGCACGAGGTTCGGGCGAGCAAATAAAAAGACGCGCGAAATGAGCCGCTTATCTTTCGCGGGTGCTCAAAGGGAGAGGCTGCGCGCGCGAGTACTCGTCGTGCGAGATAAGGGTCGCCAATAAAAAGCCTCGACAGAATCGCGCCAGACAAGATGCAAACCCACCACCACTCCACGGAACATTAGAATCCGAAGAAAAAATGTGGAAAGAGCTGGAACCTCCAGGAACTTGTTCATCCCGGTTGATGATCCTCTCCTCGTCTCTCCTCTCCTGCTTCGCATCGACGTTTCGAACGATTCGCAATGGGGAAAAGCGAGGCGTACCTAGGGCATGTTCGCCGATAATTAGATGGGACGCGAATAATGGGTATTGAAGCAGGTCCCGATTAAGGGAAGCAGAAACTTGTGCGCTGCTTATGACCATTAGCTCCGGTTCACGAGGCAAGAACAGTGCTCCCTTTGTTCCTACATTCCTTCCGCACCAACACGGATTCGACGAATATCAAGCAGCTTCAGAATTCGTGGACGCGACGACCCCTTTATGGCACGCTCCAATCTTATTCACGTGCCCAGCACGTGACCGATACATCGTAAAAGACGTTATTCTTTATCAGGTTCCTCGAACTTTTTTTTTCGGCTCCCCGAAAACTGCATGTTTCATCCACGAATCGAGTTATACACCGAGAACTCCCCCGCCCCTGGCCCTATCGCTTTAGCGGGAACGAGGAAGCCGGCCAAAGTGTTTTGGAGATTTATCGTGCTGTTGCCGCGATTCGTGTGCGCTCTGCTGCAATTTTAAATCCTTACTCTATTAAAGTCGCGCTATCATAACTAGTATCTGGCTCTTAACTCGAGGAGGGGCTTATCAGTTATTTATAATACCCCTATTACACCACGTGCGAACGATTCTGATAAAGATTGCAGAATCCAGTCAATATATTACGTGGACGCAAGAAGCAGCTTCGACAAAGTTAGTTCAGCCAAGATACCTGATTTATCTAACGAGTCAATTTACTCTTTGATCCACGTCGAATTGCGTTGGGTACGAGTCTTTGGGAGAATTTTGGCTATTTTTTAAGGAGAATTAGAGAAATGGAAGGGGGAAAAAATGTTTACACGATCGACCTATTTTTCTGAACGAATCGAATCGAATCGCGATCGAAGAGGTCATGTTTCTGGCAAGGATAAGGGACAGGCAGCCCTCACCTTGGGAAAGCTGCGAAGGAAGCAGTAGGTCAGTGATGCCGAAGGCGACCTGGACTATATTCGCCCGGCGGTTGTCGGGGTGGGGCATCGCGAGCTACCCCAATCAATAAACCTGCGCCCAACCACGACGACGGTATCAAGGACGACGGTCGACTACTCGGTACTATGCTTTCGAAGAATACTCGGGACTTCAGGTTTTCGAATGTTTTTATATCACATCTCCCGGAGAGATGTAAAAAGACGGAAGAGCGCGTGTGATTCTGTAAGCATAATGAAATTGGGGTGGGAACGGCTGGTCCTCGACTGGTTGGACGGTTATCTGTTCTGGTCCCCATAACTTTGAAGGGAATGTGATTCTTGGCTGTCCCATGACTACGCCGGCTCTTCGTATACTTGGTCATATAAAGGAACACACTTGTAAATCCCCGTTAAACCTGCGGCACCAGCATCAAATTATGGATTTGTGGCGTCCTTTTTGTGCATTGTCCCCTAAGAACGATGGTGCGTTCCATAAAGTAATTTTTAAGAGGATTCCCGATGTTCCTTGTATCATCACAGGTGCTACTATGAAAAAATGATAAATGCGAAACTCCGGAGCCCCGTTTTCTTCATCCTCATCCTCATCCTCCCCTGGCCTCCGAGGCAAAATTTGGTAAGATTTAAAGATCTATAAAAATTCTCCTATACCGGAAGTATCGTTTATCCAGTCTCTACCTCCACGCGTGGAAAGTTTCGTGGATCTAACCGATTTTTCCAACTGCTTTATGACGGATATATTTAACTTTTCAGAAAGTTATTGCCATGGCAATAATTTCGTACTGGGAAAATTCAATGGCGCGGGCCCCAGGGGTAAAATCGCATATTTATTCGCCATACACACAAGCTACAACGAGCGGTAGTTAGAGACAGAGTTTACCCAGTATTGAGCCAAGAACTAAGTCGTCCGTGTGCGTCAAGCGGGTTCTATCGCTTGCCTGGAGCTTGGCAAACAGAGAACGCTGCGCCACTCCTACACCCCTCGCAAACATCCTCTAAGTAGCAACCTTTTCACTGTTCCGTCAGAAAACTAAACCCGATCCAGACCTGCAGGATCTCCCCCGAACAAAGTTTCGCATTCAGCGAATTAATCACCGAGATACGGGAGGCACTTTGGCACAAGGTCAAAGTTCAATCCCAATTACTTTCCGGATAGAATTTGTACCCCGCCAGAGAGAAACACCTAGGAACAGGAAGCGGTGGAATTCTTAGAATCGCGCGGAGTCTCAAATATTTTCGCTCTTCGCTTGACGAATTTAGCGCGTAGGCGTCGTGAAAATTGTAGAGGAGTGGAGAGAAACAGCGGGCACACGGACGGTAACGGGTCTTCGATATTCCATTAGTTCGCCAACACGAACTTGGCGCGCGGAGTTTTCGAGCAACACTGCAAGTGCATCACGAGGGGAAAACTGTGCGTTATCGCGTAGAAGCGTGTAACGCCATGCAAAAAACACATTTATTCCGACAGGGGCTGATGATCTCGCGCCGTTCAAAACAGAAAAACGTGAATTCTCGCGAATGGGGAGTTGGGTGGTGGGAGGAGATGGGAGCCATATTTCATAACGAGAACAGTAACAGACGGACGTGCCGTGAGTAACGACACTGAAGAGAACGTTCTCAAAAAATATTCATTTTTTCTCATCAGTCGGCGAAAAGCGCAAAAGCGTATCCCCTCTCCCGATTTCGAGTCCCCTCGATTCCATAAAATTCCACAGTTCATGATTCTCACCGTTCGGCCATTAAATTTCTTTCCCCTGAGGAATTCCGCGCTCTTATTAATCCCATCGAGAACTCCGTTAAATTAAATATAAAGTTCCCCAAGAAATCTAGCGAAACTCCTATTATTTAGGAAATTCTCCGGGAAAATTGTTAAATTAATTTCAGTAAATTCATCGTCGAGTCCTCTCCCGGATCAAGTTTAATAAGAACTTGCGACAAATTGTATCAAGAGAGGAATTGGACGAAAGGAACAGGAGGATTTAATTCGTTAAAAGTATTTCTTTGAATTATTTCATCTATCGGATTTATAAACTAGTTTATGGCAATAGACGGAGAATAGCTTGACTTTAACGATTTTGCAAAAGTTCTCGAGAGGCCATTTTTTCGATCGACCAATCCCCTTCAAAGGAATCAAACTTTCCGCTCACCTGCAGTTTTTCAGACGGAGAGAAGGAACTCGTGATTTAGAGAGAGTATTTGTCTCCTCGGCGCGATAGGTAATTGCTGCAGATAGGACACGATGTTTTTCGAAGAAACGCGAATGACATTTTTACATCGTTCGAGCCCGGATAAGAACGGGCACCGCTCCAAAATCCTCGCAGAATCGCACGCTCTTACGTTCCGCGCGATCGTGAAAATCCACGATGGACTTGAGTTTTCATTCGGCTGAAATCCCAAGTCCTGACGACCGTGCCAATAGAATCCCTCTTCCTCGTTATCCCTTAAGAAATCCCCCTGGCCGTAATCTATTTCTCTTTCGAGAAGCCGAATCATAGAGTGATTGGTGGCAGAAGCATTCGTGGAACGAGTGATTTTAGCGCGGCCACCCAGAAATATCCTGAGCACCGCGCAATTTTTCGAGTCTATCGTAGAAACTGGGACGTGGCCACTTACCACTGATAATGGATGCTGCGAGTAACGAGCTCGCCAGCTCCTACTCGAACGTGACCTTGACTAATTACCAAATGGATCGAAATTCGAACCTCGTTAGTTTCGAGGAGATTCGCTCGGTTGTTTGACCAAAGGGAGTCCGACAAGTGACGCCACACAATCACAAGCCCCTTCCACGGAGCTCGGATTTCCTTTGCCATTTCGCCTCGCCACGTAAATGAAGCCGCTCGCAAATTACCCGGAAGGAGCAATAACGTTGAAAAACCTCGCGTGTCTTTCCGCCATTGTCACAAGAATTCAACCCCGAATAATCATAGTCGGACCTTGGGAGCTGGAAAAGGAGGAGGAAAGTTTTCACGTTGTCCACTGGAGAAAACGAGCATCTCGCGTCCCATTCGTTTCAAGGCGTATTTAAGGGTTGGTTTATCGTTTACCCCCCCCCCCCCCCCCGACACTTTGGCCCGCGATAAATTCGTTTACTCCGATCGTTTCTCGCCGCGCGGATTTTCCGTCGTCGCCGATAAATTCGTCGACACGACGGAGGATCTTCGCCCGGGTGTTTCTCGCCGCAGCAGACCTAGCGCCGCGGCAATGTGGCATAATAATCTCGCGATAAATCGCACGTAGGATCGAAGGAGCCGACGCGATTTATCCGTTTACACTCATAAAGCGTTGCCGCTACCGTCTCCTCCTCGTGCAACGCGCGAGCAAACGCATTTGTTTGCGCTAGCTGCGCAAACCGCGCAAACAACTCTCGGCAAGCCGCAAGATTTATTCGCCATTTCACTTGAGCTAATTAACCTTAAACGTAATATTAAGCGGATCGAGCGTTTCCTCCCTCTCCTCCTGATCCTCGAAGATATTGCACCGGTTGAGTTCTGTTTCTCAGTGTAGGAAGATTCACTTCCGGGCAAACACACTCTTAAGGATATCCCTCTTCTCTCTCCCTCTCTCCGTTGTGATTCCCAATTGAAAGCGGAGCAACAAGCCCCCAACACCTCGGATTCTCATTAGGAGCTCCGGTCCCAAGTGGAAAGCGTTATTCCCGGGAGGTTTACGGGTTCTCATTGCGGTAGAGTATAGGCCTTTAGGGCCGAGCCGACGGAAGTGGGAAACCGAAACCACTTCCTCGTGCAGAAGGAGACAATTGCGTTTCTCACCCCCCTCGAAATGAAGCATGAGGGTATCGAAGCTACACCGCAGTGCCAAGTACTACACCGACCTGGCTAAACAAAGCGCGCTTCCGTTCCTCTAATTACGCGGTTAGCGAAAAATCATGTAACTCGATACTTCCTTCGGCCGCTCCTTCGACGCGATTAGATTGGAGAAGAAACTTATCGATCTCCCAACACGGCGGAACTCGCGGGAGAAGCGGATCGCGTAAGATTCTTTGTATCGCGAGAGAATTCCTGACCAATGAGCCACATGGCTGCACTCGAGTATCGGTCCTTGAAATCTGGCAGCGACTTTTAAAACCCATTTAACTGTGTCTGCCCTTTTAAATTCGGTCCCCCTGATGGAGGCGTTTTTATGACGCAGAAGAGCAGTCGGTGCACGCGCTCTCCCGTCTTCAATGTCAACACCCGAAAAAGGAGCCTTAACTCACTACTACCGTATTCCTGAGCCTCCTTTACGATCTCGCGCGTGAGATGACTGGCTGCGACAAATGTAAATCAGCCTCTCTCGTATAATCGCTCGCCTCTCTAGCTTGTGACGCTCGAGCGTTACGAGTCGCGCGATCGCGCGATTTTCGCCTCTAAGCGAGAGCTGAGGAGCCACCGTGCGCTTTCCAGTAGCAGCTTCCTCCCTTAATGGGGAAAAATCCGTAGCTCGGTTTTAAATAAATCGGGCGACGCACTATATCAAAAAGATTTGCATAGCTATGAAGATAGGGATGGGGAGAAAGGGGCGAGGGGAGGAGGGGGCAGGAAAGTAAATTACAGTCCCTGTGATTTTTCTCGATTTGACCCGACCTAAACGTCACGTCGACCGGCTGAAATTTATGGCCAATATTTTCTAGCGGCGTGTCGTCCGTGCGGGGTTCGTTGTACCCGCAGGAACCTCGGAGAAAGAAAGATCCAAATTTGATTTTTACGAGGCACCGTGGAGACACGCGAAGCTGAACCGGCTAATTCCGCATACGCGAATCCTCCTCGACCACGGAGGATTTCGAGAGAGAATTTCGACGAGTTCCGGGGATGACGTGTGTCATCGGGGTTAACGCGAGCGGATGCGTTGATAGACGTGCAAATGGACGCGATTCAATTAGGAACTCGGGGCACTTCCGCGTGGACAGCGTCAAGCAAAAATAGAGGCGTCCAAACACAGAAGGGGATAAATCCAGATCCTGCGTTTCTGTCGTAGAGCGGACTTAAAAAGTCGTAGCTCGTTAAACTAGGACTATAAGCATAAATTGCGGCCGGGAAAACGTAAAAGAGAACACGGACCGAAAGGAAAAAAATACCTCGGAAGGAAGAACACAGTGGAAGAAAAACAAGAGTTTAGCCCCGTGAATTACTGCCTCTCGCTGCACTTCGGAGTCCCTGAAAATTTACGGCGCAAAGCCGAAATCACATTCGAAACGGTGCTCGTGTTTTATGAAATAAAATATTGAAATTACTTATTTCCCCCTTGGTGAACGTTATTTATCTGCCGGCTGATGCGTCTGCATTTCGATAAACAAACAGCGCTAATAAACGGATAACGTCAAAATTAGCGATCTTCCCCGGTGCACTGTCCCTTCGCTCTCTGCCACACCCCCTCCTTCGAATCGTTCGCTTAGAACAGTGCTTTTAGACAAGGTTCGCGCATCTCGCTAGTCGCCTACCCCGAATAGTTTTACGACTCCGCACTCGGACAATTACACCCACAAAGGAAACAACCCCCAGAAAAGTCTAGATGGTCTTCTTCCTGCTCGTTTAACCTGAAAACTTTGCAGACTGAGGTAAACAAAATTAGCGCGTACGCCCCGGTACTTCCAAGCAAGCTTGCGTTACAAGGTAATTGGATAATATTGCAGGAAATTTCTAAAAACTCATGTGAAACTCGATACCCCGATATTCGCAGGTGAAAATAATCGCAGGAAGAGATCATTTTCGGTAGAAATTCCGCCGGGAAATTGTTTGCCTCTGTTTACGTAATATTGCGTAATGTTTAATTCATGGAATTATGGAATATGAAAATTTTTTGCGAGAGGGCCTCTTTGCTCACCGTTCTGCATTATTTAGCGTAAAATAAGCAGCCGATTGGTCCGCGGACTGTAAATAAACGGGGGGAAGGGCGGGAAACCCTAAAGGTTTCGAGAGAACTCTGCTTCTCCCTCCATTAACACCGTGGTAAAACCCGGAGCGAGATAAGGGCCGGAGGAAAATGCGGAAAACGAAGCGGACCAGAAAGACCATCAAATTGAATTTCACTGTAACCAGAAGAGCCCGGAATTCGCTTAAAGCCCGTTGAGTCTCGATTTCGCCTTTTCCATAGAATCGACGCTATTCGAAAACCGTAGTGTCTCGTCGCGTTTTCGCAAAGGAAATCAACGTCGTCGACTCCGTGTCTCGCGTTACCGGGGCATGTGGGACTGTGCGCGATGAAATTAATCAAACCACGACGGAGAAGTGCATAAAATTCATAAAAGTCTGGCCCAGAAAAAGTGACGTCGTAGAGAATAAATTTCGCGAAACTGCAAACTGCTGGCAAGTCCAATTAAACGGTGTCTGGGCGAGGCTTTAGAGCGAACGGTCATCCAGGAATATTACGGGGCTCGTAAAAAAGTAACGTTAACAAAAATTCATTAACGACCTTTAAAAGAAAGAAAAAAGAGGCAAACGAGGAAGGAAGGAAGGAAGGAAAAGATGAAAGTACGAAAGAAAAACACATCGCTCCTGGATGAATGAAAGATAATTTATGCGAGGAATGTTCTCCATAGGGACAGACAGGAGAAATCGAAAAAAAAAAGTAGTATATATATATATATATAAAAGATCTCGCGTGGCGAAAAATCCGCTAATTGGCAAAGTGTGGGGGTGGTCGGGGATGGTTCGGGGTGTGTCGAGCAAATTGGGCTAATCCGGAGCAAACGGCAGGACGCGCTATAAATACGGAGGCCCCGAAGTGGCGACGAGACTCGAAATCGACTCGAGTGTGGCAGAGGGTTGGCCTCTGCTACTTCTCACCCTCAAGATACGACTGGTGCGCAACGCTCCCATAATAAGTCCTTAACGACCTTTCTAAATGCAGCAACTCGCCGGAGGCCCCGCGCCAGCCATTAAAAGCAAGCAGGGAGGCAAGGAAACATGGAGAGGTATCCACGCTACATTTGCGCCCCTCATCCTGGCGCGGAAGGACTCGGCCACCCTCTTCTCACTCTCTTTTTGAAATATCCACTGGCCCTAAACGCATTTCAATCGAATCCCTGCCAAACTTCAATGGCATTCTTGTTTGCTTTACCTTTAACCCGGTTGGGTTCCTTCGGAATTCTCCCCCCCCCCCTCTCTCTCTCTCTCTCTCTGCTTTTTTCACCGCCTCACCCTTACACGATTTCCGATGACCACTGAAAAAACGACAAGTTCCGATGACTGAAAGCCTCGCTCCGCGTGTAAATCCAGGAGAAGGGAGAGACGCGGACCGAAAGTTGCCCGTATAAATACTGAATAGTACGTCACGTGGAAAATAAGATAAAGAGAAAAGACCGGGATAACGCTGCTTGACAGTTTTCACGGGGAGATCCCCGTAAGAGGCAGTGGCACTCCAATGGTTAACGTCATTAGCCTTAAAAGCATTGCGTTCTAATGCCCTCGCTTTGATAACTGGATTTAGGTTTCTCGCGTTTATTGCGAGGTGTCCTTCAAATGCAGTTCCGTTCTCCAGCAGCCAATCTAAATCAGGGCTTATCGTTTCGATTTTCGGTAAAAGCGGTAGAAGTAACGCCACGCACGTTTTTCTCCAGGATGGACTGCTGCCGGGGAGTCGTCGGATGAATCTCGCACTGTTTTTCGGATTGTTCGAATGAGAGCCAGGGCCACGCGATTGGGTCGATAGTTGCAGCAATTTCAGTTCGGTCAGTGACCGCGGCCGGTACATTCACGGCCGGAAGTTCCTCAAAGTTGGGGGCAGGCGGATTTCCGCTGCGCGGCGTTTCGTCCCTGAGTTTCGTGGGCGGTTGCGAGAGTCCTGGCAGCTCTCGGGGTGCACGCTTAGCCGAGCGCGCGTTCGCCAAGTTACGCAAGAGTAATCTACGCGCGAGGAGCGCATCCGGGGAAAAGCGGCCTCGGAGGCTGCGCGATTATTCAATTTGCCGCAAGTCGAGCGCGATCGAGTCACGTGCAGCTAGCAAAGGATTTCATAAAGTTCCGTCGGAGTCCCGTGGGACTCCGCTCGTAGAATCCATGATGCGGAACCCGAAGAGGAGGCTCGGATGCGGGAAAATGAGAAAAACTTAAACCATGTCGACGCACGGGAGAATGAAGCTCGAATCCTGATGCGGCCTTCGGTGGGGATTTCCAAGAATCCGCGGAATATTCCGAATCGCCCGAAAGACCCGGGGATGCTTTGAATTGCAAAAGATTTTCTCTCGCAACCCCTTCCTCCTACCTTCTCCAACCCCCCCAGCCCATACCCTCTGCCGCTCTTCTTCCGGAAATCAACGAAAATTCCTCCAGCTAGTTGCTCGACGCTCTGCAAATTTCCGAAGTGCCAGAATATCTGGATGGGGTTCCGGGAAATCCACGGGTAGAAATCGAAATCTAATAGAGGATAAAAGAGAGGCGTCAAATCCCACGGGCTCTGGAATTATGGGTTTCGTCACCTTCGCGAACTCGATTAAGATCGAGCTTCCAAATTGGAATATTTGGGAGGCCCGCGATAAGAATCAATGGACCGACGACGACTACCAATGGATAGACTCGGGGAGGAAGAGGGGGAGGGAGAGAGGAAGCGCGCGTTACTTTTGTAATGGCCGTGCCGAAGAGACTGTAACTAACGAGCGGGGAGTCTAAGATAGTTAGCGAGGAATGTCTCGGGGAGTTCAGGAAACGCGGTAGTCATGAAGCTCTGGCACCTCCTAAAAGATAGGAAGAGAGGGTGGAGGAGAAGAAAGAGAGAGTTATGCGAAAGGAAAGAAGAAACAAAACGCGCTCAAACGTTCCGTGGAGCGTCTGACTGCGTCGTGTCAACGAGATCAACGGATCTCGACAGGATTTTCTCTGGTAATTGGGCTCCCGCGATCTCTCGAGTTATTACGTAGCACCAGCAGCAGCAGCAGCACCACCACCACCATCACCATCACCACCATCTCTGATGGCGGATGGAATGCTGATAAATTCAATGCTGTAACACGACGAGCGTTTTGTCCCCGCTAACAAATTGGCCATTCGCGAATTCTCAACGACGGAAATGAAATCTATTTAAGTGAGCGCCCAAATAGCAGAGCTCCGTCGAGAGACGGAGAGTGGGAGAGGAGACGAGGGAAGCCGAGACGAACCAATAATCATATCGTTATCTCCATGGAAGTCGAATTCGCGCTAATTGTCCGACGTTTGCCACTAAAAGTACCAAAGGTACCGCTGCTCGGGTGTCACCGTCGGAGAGATACGAGGCAGTTTTTGTCGCGTCTCTTGCCAGCCGAGTCATTTTCACGGCGCTAATGCGCTCAAAAGTCAGCATCGGCTCGTCATGAACGTAAATGGCGTTTCACGCTAGGTGAATTATGCAAGTCACAGCTTGGCACGCAGCTAATTTATAGCAACGAGTCGACGAACGAGTCTTTCCTCGATTGTGGGCCCACGACGAAGGGTAGAGAGGGGAAGTCAAAAAGAGGAAAGAGAGGGGTGGGAAGAGAAGTCGAACTCACCGCGGCATTCACCCTGAAGCTCATTCATAAAAAAGCAAAGGAAAAGAGAGAGAGAGAGAGAGGAGCGGCGGTGGTGGCGGCAGCGGGGGGAGGGGGACCTGCATCCTGGGAAGTCAACTAATTGATACGAGGACGTCGAGGCCGGCGGTCTCCGGCGATGCGTTCGCTCGGAATTGATTTGCCGTGACGAGAGCCGCGCGTGTACTTGGCCACGGCGTCGTGAAATTTCCACTGAAAGTTCCTCGTGCTCTCGGAAAACATTCGAAGTGCACGCGGTAACCGGGGCCAAAAGCTATTCTCGTAGCGGGTCAGTCGCGCGTCCCGCGACTCCTAGACTCGGCGAATCCGCTTATTAACTGGTTCAGCGTAGCGCGGACATAATTTTCTTCTCGCGAGCGGAACGACACACGGGGCCCGGCGGCGTGGCCTGTGTAATTAGACAGCTTGTCAGATGGAGAAACACGCGAACCGACGAGACTCCTGCAGCCATTCCTAGCCATTCCTCTAGCAGCCTAGGCATTCCGGGAAAAAAGCTTCCCGCGCGCATCTTCCAGGAAGGAAGGACTTAATTGGCGCACGCGCTAAACCATAGAGACCCGCCGACCGCTTTCGCCTTCCGCGCCTCCTGGTTACATGCATATTTCACATACGTGACATTACCGGAGACTGCACGGCCGAACTAATCTCAGCCAGGAAGAGCTATTTTAGCTACGAGCCAGATTCGAATTGGAAGCAGGTTACTATCCAATAGCGCACGCTAGATTCTGCTTCGATGCGAGTTCTCTCCATTTTGCGGACCGGAACACCAGGCGCAGAGAGAGAGAGAGAGAGAGAGAGAACATTATTGCTCACGGTGATCTACCAAAGATATCCTCTCTCACGGAAACTTTCCGTAAATAAAAGAAACGCGTCACGCGTCACGCGTCTCGTCTCGTCTCGTCTCGTAATATTTGGAATTCCCGGGGTGACAAAAAATGTCGCGCGGGACATTTCTCGTCGTTTCGACTCGCGGACTCTCTGTAAAAATGCGCTGGAAAATGGAGTAGGAACCGGTCGGAAATTTGAGAAGTAGCGCGCGGGACTTTCACGGGGAAAACTCGGCTCGGGTATCGGACAGCTTCTATGTAAATAGGAGGAGAGGCTCGTACGTAGGTCGAAGAGGAAATCTCCGGATGAGTGAAAAACTGTTGATTCTGCGCGCGTACGAGGAACAACTGGTCTCGTCGTCGCGCTGCGTGTTTACGTCAATTCCAACAGTAATTTCACGTGAAGCTTGGATGTGTCCTCTCTATCTCTCTCTTTCTCTCCGCCAGAGAAGGAGACGTTGAGAGAAAAGAAAGGATGTGGCGTGGCGTGGCGTGCCGTGGCACAACGACGATGATAGCGACCCGGCTGACTTCTAAACTTAGCTCATCTCTGCATAACTTGGTTTTACTGCACGCACAATCGGGAGAAGTTGGGAAACTTGGAATTCCGAGGTTCTAACGGGCTCCGGCAGTGCCAGCAGTACCGGTGGTAGTGGCACACAATTGATAGCAACCCTTACACTTCGAAATCTCCCTCATCGGCAAGTTCACGCTCGGTTCTTAGGACCGAAGCTTTACGACCACTCCGTTCCGCGGAGGATCTCGCGTTTTTCGATTTCGCCGATAAGCGAATTCTCTCTTATACAAAACGCGCGTAGTAGTGGAGGATCCCTGGCATTGCTGTATTTCACAGAGGAGGATCGTGAAAAGAAAAAAGTCTCGCTCCGAGGGAGAGGTCTAATTAGAAGCTGTTCCGGGGGTACCCTTGCGTGGAATGTCATCGGTCGGCATTACACTTGGGAGAACAATGGGATTCCCCGGTATTATGGAGGGAACCACCTTGCCTTTCCAGCCGACTGTCACACAATGGCGACTGCGAGTCCAACCAGCCGCGATTACGTACTTTTCTCCCATACCGATTGTTCTTGCGTGCCCTCGCTCTGTATAATTCCATTTTTCACTCTTTTCCTGTACGCTTCCTTCTGCTTCTGCTTCTTCTTCGTACTGTTCTTTCCACGTCGTTTTTCTTCATTCATTCTTTCTGGTTTCACCGGATGGTTAGAGGCAAGGAAAGTCGTCTACTACTACTACTACTGCTACTACTTCTTCTTCTTCTTCTTCTTATTTCGTCTGCTAGTTTTCTTTCGAATTTCCCCCTTTCCTCGCCATTCCTCGAGAGCACAATGAGGCAATGTATCTACGACATGTGTCCCTATACGCGTAAACTTCCTGGGGAACCTGTTTTCGCGCGCGGGTCTCAAGTGCACGGGCACCTTGAGTAATCGATCTTGTCCATTTATTCGCGGAGAATACGTCGCTTGCTCTTGCCGGACCTCGCTTATTTATGGATTATTAAGTCCGCGTGTACGAAACTTCGTCAAAGCAATCGCCCGGGCAACTGCTAACCGACTTACTTCCGGGTTTATCTCGTGACGTTGTTCCTCGGTGAATCACTACTAGTGGGACCGGCGCGTCAAGTTCTTATTCATTAAAATTAATTACTCCTCTACTTGGTTGTATTTGGAACAGTGGGGCACGTCCAGTGGAGTTTCAGCGTGGAGCGCGCGCGCGCGCGCGAGAGAGAGAGAGAGAGAGAATTTCCCGGGGAGCCGAGTTTCACGTGTACTTTCAAGTGCAGAGCATACGGAACGCACGGTAATTGCTTGCACCAGTTGGAAATAGTCCGATCAGGCGAGTCGACTGCTCCGGTAAAGTTGGAAAATCGCTTCGAGTCCGAAAGTTGAAAAAACTTGATGGGGAAGCAACGATACCCCCGCTCGACAGGGAGCTACTAGTTCGAGGATGGGGGAGGGGCGCGCTACCCACGTCTGGAATATCAATCAACTGGATGCTTTTCGTAGGTGGACAAAGTTTTCATTGAAATTAAAAGACGACGCAATATCATGGGATTGGCTCTTATCATTCGCAGTGGGGGGGAGCAACCGATGGATCAACGTAAATTAATCCACGCGAGCCGCTTACGAGATGACAGCTGTTATGGTAATCCATAGCTGTTGCCGCGAAACTTGTTACGCAAGCTTGCGCTAGGAAAACGCGTCAATCACTCAAATGTGGATCAACATCGGAGCTAATTGATCGCCGGGAAAATTTTCTGTCAGTCGCTCGGCAAAACAGTTCCGGCGGGGACATTCATGATTGAACTAACAGCGGGAAATCCCGTTGGGATCACCGAAATCTACCGCTGATCCCTTATCAGCGGTTGTAGGGCACGTGCCCCGAAAGTTTCGTCGAATAAACATATCTCGCGTATCCATTCTGACCTGGAAACTCTCCGTTTACGACGGATCTGTCGCCTTCGGAATATCAAGTATTCGAACCGGTAAGGGATCTTTCCGAGGGATCACGGCTACCATCGCGACGGGCTGCGCGTTTGCTCCCGGTCCGGATCCCACGTCAGCGATCAAGAAACAGGTGAATGGATCTTCGGTGGCGCATCATTTTTCACCCGCGGCTCTATGGGGGATAATTCTCCAAAAGGCCCGATGCAAATTAATGGGACCCCTATCGCCGCTGCTCTACCATAGATTCCTCATCGGTGCTTCCTAGCCCCACGGTAAAGCCCCATCTAAATTTTATCTCGTAAATCAAGCCTCGGCGAAAATAGGCTATTAAATCATCAAGAGCGTTGTCCCTACCGGTCTCGACTGTGGATCGACGCGGAAAAAAGCCCGATGATTCTAAACGAGTTTCGTGAAAGAGTAATGGGCGTTTAATCGGAGCTCGATTTATCCCTCATTTCACGGAATCGATATTCTTATATCGGAGACATCCGATCGGAGCGAGAAGCCGAAGAGGCGGGGCCGTCCATCGGAAGATTTTCCAATTCCATGTCACTCGACGGGACGAGTGTTGGGAAAACTCATTGATAATTGCGAGGTTTGGAGCAACGACTTACCTTTTCGAAGGCTTCCAGCGCCGCTTTAGCACTCCGAGCATGAGTAGTAACCCGATGTAAGCGAGTCCCAGGTGCCACCGGGCTTTGGAGTCGCAGTAGCGTATCAAGCACCACCACCAACACCACCAGCACCACCACGAATCACCACCGGCAGTGCCGGAATCACACAACCACCAGCCGGCTTCCTCGATTTTTCCGACGGTCCCCTCGAGCCACTCGAGTCACACCATGTTCCTCTCCCTCTCTTCCTCTTCCAGTTCTTTCTTATCACCCCGGATCACTTTGCTAGAGAGATCACTGGAGGATCGCTGCTTGCGAGACACCCGACGACCTCCCTCCTCTTCCTCCAGATCCCTCCAATCTCTGAAACAAAAAAGCCCCGGATATTTCTGTAGTCTTATCTAACCAGTAATTAGAGTTCGGAAATTGCTCGGCGATTGTTCCTGCTGCTTATCTGGTCACTCGTGTCGTAAAATGACAAATTGCAACAAGAACATTTTGTACGTCGCCTGGAACCGCTGTGTATCGTCCGCTTTCGAAATTGGCGAGTTTCTTATCGGAACCTGGATTACCGTGTGGAAGAACGATAATCCGAAACTTTGGCATTCTTTCATAAAATTCGATGAGCCGTCGCTTTCACGGGGAAAAAGCGATAGCCCCGGGAGAACAATCGATCGAATCGTTAAATTATCAGTACCAGCGATATTATCGGTAAACAAGAACTACCTAGATAAGAGATGTAGCACTCGAAACTACTCCTCCAATATTTCCAGCTTTGAAATAATAATTGCACGCACACGCTGATGTAGCGCAGGAATATAATTATAGTTTAATTTAAAACCGTGACTTCTCGAGCGAAAGACTCGTAGCCGATTAATCGAAGTAATTAAATTGTACGATAAAGTAAGGTAAAGTGGACAGGGTGGAGTGGAGTAGGGTAGGGTAGGGTAGGGTAGGGTGTCCTTTGACAACAAAGTTCGAGCGACGTCGCGAAAATCAGTGCACGGAGTGCGCTGTTGCAAATGTCACAAGTTGCGCTACTAATTAATTAGCCGAAGCGACAATGGCGAGTTTGACCGGTTCAATCGATTAAGTATCCAGCGATAAATCTAGCGGACAATTAAGAGGGTTGCTAATTAACTTGATAAATTGACGAACATCTCCGACGACAACCGAGGCCGCCGCCGGCATTTAAACAATTATGCACTTTTTCCGAGTGACGAAGAGTGTGCGTGTGCGTGTGCGTGGGCGCGCGTGCGTTCTCCACTCCTCCACACGACGATTAAACGTCGTACGTAATTCAGAGATAAATTCAGCGACGTTAAGGGGAAGGAGGAAGAGACACCGCCGATTCTGCTCCGTTTCGAAAATGCGCGTATTTATCAGGCGGCCGCTGTGCCTCGTGGCTCGGTTTCGCGTCCACGTGGATGCTGTCAAAAATATGTCGGAACTCGCACAAAAATACCTCGGATGTATCGCGCAATTGCCAATAGGCTGGCCCGTTACAGGCACGAATACTAAAACCAGCTGCTCCGAAGAGTGCAGCCTTACTTTCAATAAAATATTCCCTCTCTCTCTCTCTCCCCCCGCCGTGCCTCTCTCCCTCTCTCACGGTCAAGGTGATCTTGACATTTCTATTTTTGCGCAACAATCGTATCGCGAGAGAAACATCGTTGCAGTTGAAAGGCTCGATCCGTCGCGGGAAAGAGAAAAAAAAAGTCATTTGCGATTAACGAGAGACTCGGTCGTTTTCCGGCGCGACTAATCAAGCGATGACTTTATGGAGCATTTTCCTCGGAGGAAAATCCTTTGTTTCCGCTCGGTCGCCCGTGTCTGGTCGCACGCTTGAAAAATCTAGATCACGAGGCAAATAGCGTCGAAGCTGCTCTGGCTGAGTCAGGTGAGAATCCGAGCGGAAAACACATTTTCCGAATGACACTCGAGCGCCGGGGGAGAATCTTTTGGCGAAAAAGGAGTTTCAAGCATTATCGATAGTACTTCCACGACGAGTCTTTGGTAATGTCAGCGATCGATCGAGCACTCCAGCGCGGAACAACGATGTCAACGGTGTCAGCGGTGTCAACGGTGTCGTTAAAGTCTTTGAAACTCGAGGGGGATAAGAACCTGATGACTTCCTGCCCCCTGTGTACCCCCTCCCTGCCATTCGAGGCTCACTGATTCCCCGTTAGAAATGATAGTTCTCGATATCCCGAGGAATCGATCGATCGCTTCCTCTCGTCCAGGAACATCGTCAACACTGGACTTTTGGACTTTAAACGAGCGATCCGCGTTTTCGCGAGGTTCCAGCGACGCGCGCTTGGTTCTCAGCCCTCTCGGCTCTCGGCTCTCAGGTGGTTCTCCTTAAATAGGAGGGAAGTTACCGCTAGAGGTAGATAGCGCGTGCTATTGACGCAATACTAACGTTCACGACCAAATTTTCGGGGCCCGCCGGAGACCTGCTGGAAGATCCACGCGGGGGCGGTTCAGGAGATTCGCCGCGGCGCGACAGTTGCCGAGGAAGAAACGAAAGAGCGGAAGTGTCGCGCGCGGAACACGCGAGCATGAACCGGCTGCGCGCCGAACACGAACTAAACTAAAGACAGAGATGGCAGACACGCGGTGTGCTGTTCCTTCCCGGCAGCTCGCCAAGCTGGCGCCCTTCCCTTCTGCTGGTACTCCCACCACGTCAGCGTTCTCCAGTGACGTGCCAACTTCGACTGGGATCCCCGTCGCACTTCTCCTGAAATTTCTTTGCCGAAGAGGGGGTGGTGGCCTGGGTCCCCAGGCCCGCGCTCGCCCTCCTGCAACCAAGTGAAATTTGATTCCGCGGACTTGTCTCTCTTTGGCAATTCGCAATTGCGAAACTTTTTATCGCGTTCGCGTGCTCGCGGTTTTGCTTAGGCACGCACGCGTAACGCATCGTCGCGGAATTTGGTAGAGAGCTTTGGATTCCATTTAAATATCGCGGAGATCAAACTGAATTCTAATCAAGCATCGTGCAAGTGCGAACAAAGAGCTACAGTTCCGCGAAATAAAACGGCTTAACAATGCGTAATCTCGCGTGGAATAATCGGATTTGTGCACATGCTAATTTTCTAACGCCTTTTTTTTCCGAAAGATACCGCGCCCCATCTCGATTGCGATAAAAGAGTATCTTTTGGAGCTACCACGATCGATATTGCTTATTGAAAATCGGACGAACGATGATCGCTGATCGCCATTACTTCCTGTCTCTGTTGAACTTGGAGTGAAACTCCCACTTTGGACTGGATAAAAGGATCCTTAACAACCGTTGTAAAAATATCCGACGACGTTTAATTTGCACCTCCCTCGCGTCCTCTCCTTCTCGCCCACGGAAATATCTGTTCCGCTTTTGGTTCCAGCACTTTCTTTTTATTCCCGGGATGATATTTCTGTCAAGATTGCTGACGGAAATCCCTCAATAATTTATGGCAATTTACGATTACGCAGGCGTTAATATTGTTCTGTATAATTGCGAAAAAGTATTATCCAACCAGTAACGAGAAGCATCAGGTTTGATCGAAGATTGAAAGCCCGCAAGGCTCAATTACCCGTTATGATGTGCCAATTATATTAGGACGAGAATAATGTCCCTGTATAAATTTGTGTAATGAAATCTTGTCGCGCGTCCACCCTGTCAGCCATAGAATCAATGCGACAACAGTTTAATTAATTATAGGAAACGTAGGATGAATCTGTGCTGTAAGCCGATTCAGCCCCGAGAAAAATTCATGCTCGCGGCTGACAGCTTTATCTAAATATTCATTGCTAATTAGACTGCGAGGCAAAAACAATGGTTATGCTTTTGCGTCGATGAATTTTCTCACGCAAGACGCTCAAATTAATTAAGAATTCATACGCTTCACCGTGTAAATCTTAGAATTTTGCACGTACCAAGACTCTATCTCGAGAGCGAATTATCTTTCTTTATGCCCGCATGAACGAGAAATGAAATTGGGATTTTATCGTACGTACACAATTCCAGAGGGAATTGGGATATTTAATAAGACGGGAATTAACCAGGAGCCGTAGGTAGATTCGCGCAAGGGTGGAGAGATCCTCCAAAAGAGAATACGTAACCCCTTTAATGCTGGAAACAGTTTTAAATAGTTGATCCAATTGGGAATGGGGTAGAATTATATAAGACGGTATATCTGGCACATTTAAAGAGGTCCGCGCGTGCTCAGTCTCAGATAAAACGAACCAATTAACTGAAAAGAAAAGTTGCCGGTAGAGGCGGACGATTAGGGAAACATTTAAGGGTGTAAAAGATTCACTCGGGGAACTCTCATTATCTGGAATAATGCATCACGGTGAATTCTTCAATTAGACCTGAAAGACAGAAGGAAGGAAGGAACGAATGAACGAAGAAAGTTACTTGGCAAATGTCTTTCTAGGCGAAAGTCCTAAAGACTAAAAGGTTGAAGCTTAAAACGAGATATAAAAGAAAATTATTTCATTCATTTATATATGGGGTGGGGGAGGGGGGAGAGCGTGAGTTCCAGAGAGAGTCAATGTGGCGATTTCGATCGAATGGGCCGCTTGCAGCAGGTTGTCACGGACTATTGACAGTCACGCAAGCTTCAATGGCGCGTAGCGAGCATTGGATAAATCCCAAATCGTGCTGACTTTGTGTTTCCGAGTCAGTCACAGCTGTACCGAGAGTTCGGCCAGGCTCGGGCGCGAACGCTGGCGATGCACGAGCATCGATTTTTGCTTCGGCCACTCTGCGTTGCTCGCCAGCTCCGGATGTACCGACTCCCATAGCCCCGTTGGCACTGGTATAACGTCCTCTCCCCGAAATCTCGAATCTCGCTCGTCCCCGATAAAACGCGAATGAACGAACGAACGAACGGACGAACGAACGAACGAATCAGCGCGCACGCACGTACATTTAGTACGCGGGCGCGATGCATCTTTCTTTCCTTCTCTCCTCGCTTGCTAACTTTCCTCCGTGCGAAAAAATACTTTTGCATAGCCTGAAAAACTCGTCAGGCTCGAGAACCGGGGGGGGGGGGGGCGTTGAACCAGCAAAGAGGCAAGCGAGAGAATCGTTCCTTTTCTTTCAAGAGTAAAAAGTTATTTTTGTCGAAACCCTCTTTAATGCACCGTCCGCGTACAACTCGAAGCACGCAACGATGCTTACTAACCTACTTACACTTGCATTCTTTCTATATATACGACGAATAGCCGGAGATACATTCGCGGACCGCCCCTCGTCGTCTCACTTTGCTCGCGCGAGTAGCCCCAAGACCCTGTATATCCGATAGAAACGTCAGCCCGCTCCCCACAGCCTCCTTTTGACAAGGAAAAATTGACACTTGACAGCGCTGTACTATGCGCGCGAGGGCTAATCGAAAGGAGCGTGAGTAAGTTTTCGCTGGGAAAGCATCGAAAGTTTTTAGTAGCTTTGAGACGCCGCTCGAGAGCTTCGGTCGACAGGAAGAATGATCGAGCTGAATAAAGCTGCAGGTGAGTAGCCGGCCAATGGCTGGAAACATTAATGCCCGCGAGAGACAGGTTCCTGGGGATTTTACGGTCTTGCAAACAGGCAGTACCCGCAGGAATCGGCTGGAGATCGCCGGTCAGACCTGTCGCGAGACATCGATGGCCCATACAAGAGCTATCGCTGTATCTTATTCATGAGAACCGCTTCTGGCTTTGGATCATCCCGCATATCCCAAAGTGCACCTGCGAGCCCCACACCAGAGTACGATACAGCCAATCCGATAAATACGAATCATTCCGTGAAGCATTGTCTGGAACTGGGTCGCTGCCTAATTTCCTGTGCCATCGCGAAATCGATTGAGCCGACGCTGCTCCACAAAAGAGAGGAGTTATCTTTCACCTCGCTCTTATATTCCTTTTACCCCGAGCTATCTCGCAGTCACAATGGCCACCTCATCATTTGCCCAAAATAAAAAAACCTTCGCGCTATAATGAAATTAATGAGGAAACTTCCGCGAGTGGAGCTCAGCACAGCTCCTCCTTTTCTCTTTCATTAATTTGGAAGAAAAACGCGAGGGAGTGCGACAGATGCGAGGGAATGCGAGATGAAATCATTTTTCCTTCTCCGACTGAAAGAAACTTTCTTCCAAATCACCTCGGGAATTTTATTATTGGACGACATTTAAAACATTTAATTTGACTCTCGCGAAATTCCCTTCGACAAACCTAAACAACATTAGGACGTCGAAGTTTCTGGCAATACTCGTGTTTTTCAGGGAGAGAGAGAGAGAGAGAGAGAGACTATCACACAGCTCCTTTTCATCTCTCAGTTTCTGCACACTCTCGGAAACTCCCTTTTCTCTTCTCTTGGTTTCTTTTGAGACGCGCGTCCGTTTTCTTTTTCTCTTGCTAGTCTCCGGTTTTTTCTCATTTCTTCGAGTAAAGTGTGATTTAAAAATGAAATGCATGTACGATGAATACTGGCAGTAATGTACAGATATACAACCGCGAATAATCGCTGTTTTCTCTTTCCTCCTTTTCTTTTTCCAAGAGATTTACTTTTTCACTCGTGCACAGTAGAACTGCAGCGTAGTTTATGACGCAACGTTTCTCATGGTGCGATATGCGCGTTACGACCACAGGCATCGACCGAGTTCTTTTTTCCATCTCAGGTACACAACTGATGCATCCAGCAAAAACTTTCCTCCGACTTCGCTTCTTGGAAACAGACGAGATATTTCACGAAACACGAAGGCGGAAGTCACGTGATTCAGCACACGTCTCTCCGAGCGGATAAGACATTCGAGGGTACTCAGCCGAAAGGGTGCCCAAAAGTATTCTCGTGGTGCTTGACCTATCTTCTTGCCCATTTCGTACCCATTTCGTGCGCATTTCGCCTTTCTTTCCATTTCAAGAGCCAATTTGTTAAAACCTTTCAAATTGCATCGTTTCATGTCATTGAATTTCATTGAAATCAAACGAACGATCGAGTTTTCCTTATACGATTTAGCAAAATCACCCCTCGTCCATTGCAAGAGAAACAGCTTTCATGAGAGTCAGTGTCCGCCAAGGAAAAGTCTGATGAAAAAGAAGAATACCAAAGTAAGGAGGAGCTCGTTTTCATTACGGTGTCAAAGAAACAGAGCAGTTGCGAGATGGTGCTGCTGTTGCTGTTGCTGCTGCTGCTGCTGCTGCTACTGCTGCAGGTGGAAAGCCAGATGGTCGAGGAGGACCGGAGGAACTAGTGAATGGAAGAATGAAAGAAGTGCTCGAACCACTCTCGCATCGCTCGAACGCCGAGACACGACAAAACGAACATGAGAACGCGAGCCGAATATCAATTTCGATTTCCTGTCTGGCCCATTCGGAGCCCTTAAGTGCAATTCTCATAACGCCCTTGCTATTGGAGAAAAGGGTCTTCGATACAAACAAATCAATTGCGAAAACTAGAATTTTAAGCAACTCCGTTGCATCTATTGCACGAATTGTTCAAAATTAAATAATTTGTGTACTACTGTTACAATGATCCTTTGATAAAAAATCATGGAAATCATTTTTTTTTAAACAAGATTAAAAAAAAGACGTGGTTCCGGCCGGGATCGAACTGGCGACCTTCTGCGTGTAAAGCAGACGTGATAACCGCTACACCACGGAACCTGGTTTAGAGCGACTATGATATAAAATAAACCTAATCTGAAACAAAATTAACTATTGTTTTTTGTAATTCTTTTTATTTTATATATTTTTAGTTGAATCTTTTTATATTGTAAAATTTTTTAGTCATAAATTATTGAGCGTTGCAATGTAAACTTACCTATTAAGATATTGACTTAGTTATCTTTTAACAATAAAAAAAATCTTGCGTTTAAGTAATAAAATATACAAAAAAAAGCGTGGTTCCGGCCGGGATCGAACTGGCGACCTTCTGCGTGTAAAGCAGACGTGATAACCGCTACACCACGGAACCCAGTTACTGCTACTTTCTTACAGTCTTTACATAAGGTGGAATTTAAAGTTTAATGAAACTTCATTATTTTTATTTGAAATATAGAATTATCTTTGTAAAAATCAGTAATTTTCAATATATTAGAAATGTAATTGTATATTTGTAATAAAGTATTTTTTTACCAGACTGTGGTTAAGTTTATTTGTCGATAAGTTCTGTATGTATTTTAGTAAGTACATTGCAGATGGTGCTGTAATTCCATTTCCCATAGAACTCTACAATCCGAGATTGCCTACAAACAGGCCATTTTTTGATTGATCCTCTAAATTCATTCAGTTCCCGCATAAAATTCAAATCGCAAGAACTATTTTTTAAATATAACCAATCCAAATCCTAATTTTTTTTTTTTCTCTATTAAAATAAATATCCATATATTTTCATATTTTAATTAAAACAAGAAAAATGATAACGTTTTGGGAAAAGAATGATTAGACTTCAATTTTATAAATTTATTATAATTATCATACACATTATAATAACGTATCCATAATATTGTAATACAAAAATATGATTCTATACAATGCAATAATTATACAATAATATGACTCTATACAATAACATGAATCGATACAATACAATAATTATACAATAATATGACTCTATACAATACAATGATTATGTAATAATATATGATTCTATACAATATAATATTATACAATAACATGACTCGATACAATACAATAATTATACAATAATATGATTCTATACAATACAATGATTATATAATAATTTGATTCTATACAATACAATAATTATAAAATAATATGACTCGATACAATAATAATAGCATACTGTGATATGATTCTATATAATAATAATAATTTAATTATCGAGATTTTCAGAAACGTTGGAGTTCGCGATTCGCGTAATTTATTTGCGCGCCCCGAAAAGTCCTCCACCTCCACTCCTTCCTCCACTAATGATCATTTCGTTTTCGACTAATTCCCCAAAACAAAGCTACGAATAACCGAATAGATTCAAACGAGAATCAAAAAAAATGTAAGAAAATGTAAGAAAATGCCCTAAGAAGGAATTCGTAATTATTCTAATCGAAAGTCCGTCCATTCTTTTCTTCTACATTCCTGATTGCTTCAACTTAGGTAAATAAGTGGAAAAGAATTAAACGCGAGCTGCCAAGGGTACGTTCGAGGGAATTCTATGGGTTAATTCACTTAAATACAAAAACGCGGTGGTGTGTTCGTTGAAGCTAAAAATTTATTTAGAGGGGAAATTTTGGCAAAAAGATGTGAAAAACTGGGCTGATATCACAAGACGCCCTCGATACATTACTAAATTCAAAGTTAATTCAATTAATCAGAAAATTCATACCTCTTTTGCGAATTTTCATCGATCAGTATTTGTTAAGAAACGGAGTGGGACAAAATTCACGTTAAGCCGAATATAAGGGTCGGAGACTTGAATTATTGAAATAATTTAGTAATTCGTTGATACTTTGCATCTATCAGCTGCCAGCTTGATTCTTCATATTTTATATGCAAGAAGAATCGACAAAAGGTGCATACAAATTGCCCTAGTATAATTTTTTTAAGTGATCCAATTTTTGTTTCATTCGCAGTCAGAAAAGGGATTAAGGGAGAGAAGGACAATCGAATCCTTCCGCTTAGTACAAACCTACCTATATAATTTTCTTTAATAATTCAGAGTTTTTTGAATAGAATGGGGGAAAACCTTAATTCCTAAGTTGATATCATATTTTTACAGATTCCAACGTAACGTTGTGTAATTGGGTCAATTTAGGGTGAGAGAAGGACAATCGAATCCTTCTGTGTAATGGAATCCTACCTACTTAATTGTTTTAAATAATCCAAAGTGTTTATTTAAATCCAGAATAGAATGGGGAAAAATTGTTATCCCTAAGTTGATATCATTTGAACGCATTCTAAAGTAAAGTTGTGTAATTGGGATAAGATTTTTATCAAAAAGGGCAAAATGGGTGAGAGAAGAACAATTGAATCCTTCTGTTAGTGGAATCCTGCCTATTTCATTTTCTTTAATAATCCAGAGATTTCATTTCACTCCAGAAAATAGAATAGTTGATATGATTTGTACGCATTCTAAAATAAAGTTGTGTAATTAGGACGAGATTTTTATCAAAAGGGACGAAATGGTTGAGAGAAGGACAATCGAATCCTTCTGTTTATTGGAATCCTGCCTAGTTCATTTTCTTTAATAATCCAGAGATTTCATTTCACTCCAGAATAAAATGAAGGAAAAACCACATATTCCTCCAAGTCGACATTACACTCATGTACCTTAATACTTAAAAATTATGGTCATTGAAAGCAATGCCGTATAATTGGGACGAGATTTTTATAGACGAAGGAAGAAGGACAATCGAATCCTTCTGTTTAATGGAATCCTGCCTACCTGATTTTCTTTAATAATCCAGAGTTTTTATTTAACTCCAGAAAATAGAATAGTTGATATGATTTGTACGCATTCTAAAATAAAGTTGTGTAATTAGGACGAGATTTTTATCAAGAGGGACGAAATGGTTGAGAGAAGGACAATCGAATCCTTCTGTTTATTGGAACCCTGCCTAGTTAATTTTCTTTAATAATCCAGAGATTTCATATTTTACTCCAGAATAGAATGAAGGAAATACCACATATTCCTCCAAATCGACATTACACTTATGTACCTTAATACTTAAAAATTATGGTCATTGAAAGCAATGCCGTATAATTGGGACGAGATTTTTATAGACGAAGGAAGAAGGACGATCGAATCCTTCTGTGTAATGGGACCCTGCCTACCTAATTTTCTTTAATAATTCAGAGTTTCATTTTGCTCCAAAATAGAATGGGAGAAAGCCACATATAACAAATACATATACAAATATCTTAAAACTATGACCATTTGACATTAACGCTGCGTAATTGGGACGAAATTCTTGTAAAAGGGGGCACATATAGGGAGAGAGAAGGATATTCGAATCCTTCTGCTTAATTAAAACCTGCCTACGTAATTTTTAAAAATAATCCAGAGTTTTTCCTTTACCCTGGAATAGACATTTTATATTCGCAATAACGCAATATCGCAGGAATCCTAGTATGGATCAAATAAAAAAACGCCATTGGTGGATCAAATTAATTACTACTGAATGAAGCTAAAAGAGTTATTGCTGGCAGCTGATAGTCGGTAATTGATAGATAGTTAATAGATAACAAATAGTTTCCGAGAAATTTCTTGGTGATCGATGCTTGTTCGCAAAAGAGGTGCTTTAGGTAAAATTGATACTAAGAGACTCGTCGTTGTATTTCGAGAAATTTAACACAAACTTAGTACAATACTAGGTTACACTATTTTAGTTAGTATCTTGCTACTCATAGTACGCGTATTAATTTAAAAATAGTTAAAAAGACTTTTTGGAGAAAAATGAAAGGCCTAAAAAAGAAAATGAAAAACTTAAGTCGTTTACCCGGATGATTTTAGACTTTGGGGTTAGCAAGGGCCCATTCTTTTCCCAGGTTGAGCGAACCCTATTCAGCAGCAATGAGAGCCGGAAATTTTGGCTTATCGAGTTAGAATTAGGCCTTCAATTGGACAATCAGGAATGGTGAAAGTAATTTGTTCGCGGTTTGTTATTGTCACGAAATAAATATACTAAAGTAATATTAATTTCAAAATAAAAGACATCGCGAAATCAAATATGGAATGGGAGTGAAAACCCCGTTACGTGTTACGCGAAGTTATATATTTGATCGGTACACGCCCCCGCGTTCCCAGGGAAAATTTTTTTTCAAAATTCGCCTAAATAATTATGCGTACGATTTTGCGCGAGTTCCATCGTGAAAATCTCGATAGGATTTTAATTGAAAAAATACAATTATAAATAAACCTGTAATCAGAAAAAAATAATTAAACCTGTGATCAGAAAAAAATAATTAAACCTGTGAACAGAAAAAAGTTATTATTAAACCTGTGAACAGAAAAAAGTTATTATTAAACTTGTGAACAGAAAAAAATAATTATTAAACCTGTGAACAGAAAAAAATAATTATTAAACCTGTGAACAGAAAAAAGTTATTATTAAACTTGTGAACAGAAAAAAATAATTATTAAACCTGTGAACAGAAAAAAATAATTATTAAACCTGTGAACAGAAAAAAATAATTATTAAACCTGTGAACAGAAAAAGGTAATTATTAAATTTCTGAACAGAAAAACATAATTAAACCTGTAAAGAGAAAACATAGTTGGATTAAAAAATGTACATGTCCTATATACCATCAAACGCTGAGGTATTTACAATATTTGATATATTATAATTCATAATAAAATTAGGTAAGGGGTACCCTACAATACTTATTTATTTATAATATATATATAATACAATAATAACATACGGAAAAAACGATATTATGATATGGAAGACAAAATGGGGATCGCGAGAAATCATTCTATATCCCTATGGCTCTTACGAGCGAAAGTCATATTCAAGTACATATAAATATATAAAACAACGGAGACACAGTTTGTGCTCCAAAAAATGGCATGCAAAACTGACCAGTTTGGCAGTTTACCCAATTCCTCCACCCCTTCACCAAAATAAAATTATATTAAAAAAAGAACAAAAAATCTAAGAATCTTAGCAAAAGGCACCAGACAAAAAGATTTATATATTTTTATTAGAACTGAAAATGTTCAAATAAAAATTTACTAGAAAAATCTATGTATTATATATTTAATCAATTACTTTTTTTTATTTATCATCGTCATTATCTTCTTTAACTATTATTTTTCTTTTATATAAACAATCTACAGTAATATGTTCTTTTAAATTTATTCAAAAAATAAAGACATTTCTAAAGGCCAATCAAAAAATCGAAGAAATTAGATTGGCAATATTATATAAAATTAAAATTAATCACTGAATGAAATAAAGTATTTTAATCAATTATCAAAAAATATAAGAATAATAAATATACTGATGTATGTCTGGTAGTACTTGTGCTAAGACCTATCAGAGAGCTTTTGAAAATTTATGTGGAAGTCCACTCATAGGGCCACATTCTTAGGCCCATCATTCTTAGGCCCATCATTCTTAGGCCCATAATTCTTAGGCCTATCATTCTTAGGCCCATTATTCTTAGGCCCATCATTCTTAGGCCCATCATTCTTAGGCCCATACCGCCATCTGCACCTGAAAATTCCCGAAAACCTATACGGTAACCGACCACATTGTGACTTTTATTTCGAATCTGAAACGCGAAAAAAATATATTCGGTACCGAGCCAATCTGGCTATTATTTCGAACCTGAAAAGCGCGAAAACCTATGCGGAAACCGGTCATCAATGTGGTTTTTATTTCGTACCTGAAAAACGCGAAACTCTAAACGCAAACCGACCAGAATTGTGGCTTTTATTTCGAACCTGAAAACCCGAAAATACATAATAAATATGACGGAACCGGCCACAGAGTCTGATTTTTATTACGGACATAATAAAATATAAGGTGTAAAAAGATTAGAAATACCAAAGTTAAATCTATATTTTTATGTACGGAATGTTCGAAAAGAGCGAACCTTTTTCTAAAATTGATTTCTAACGAGATTCTACGAGCTATTTCCCTCGGTATTTTTTGATTTGAAGCTTCTTTTTCTAATTTTTCAATTTTAAAGATGCCATTAATTAGATTAAGTATAATTAGTGGAGTGAGATGGCCCACACTGTCTCATTTCAACCACTAGAGTGTCTATGTCTAACTAATAGCATCTGTATCACTGAATATCTCGAAAATAATGCCCAAATAAAAAACAGTAAAGGGGGAAAAAGCTTAATAATTAAGAAATAATATTAATAATCTAGTTAATTATTGACTAAGTTTATTTATTTGATTAGATCAATTTCTATATAATGTATTCTGAGAATCGAAGAGCTTTTCCTCTTGGAATTTTTTGATTTGAAGCTTTGTTGTCAAGATTTTCCATGATAAAGATGCCAGTAATTAGATCGAGTCTAACTAATGGTTAAAGTGAGGTGGTGCCACAATTTGTCTCACTTGAATCACCAGAGTTTCTCTGTCTAACTAATGACACTTAAATCATGAATAGCTTGAAAATAATGCCCAGATAAAAAAATGTGAAGGGGAAAATAGTTCTTAAAATTACACCAGAATCACTCCTCAAAAATATTTATATTACTGAATAAATAAAATTAATAATTCATTTGGCAAGAACAATTTCTATATATATCAATTAATTGAATTGAATTTATTTTAATTTACTTTTAATAAATTTAAGTGATTTTAACTTCATCTGATATATTTAATTTATTTTTTTGTATTCATAAAAGATAATAATCATGAAATAATAAATCTTTGGTATTTCTAATGTTGATATAAAATAATTTAACTACTTAAAAGCTCTTTGATATTTTCTACAAAAAACGAAATGGTCTCATTCGAGTTGGAATTGACTCACCTATAATGCAGATTCGGCACAATTGAAGAACAAATTGGAATCGTGCGTGTAATTAGCATGGAAATTAGCATGAAACAGAGAAAGAACAAGTAAATTAATATCATTGAAATCAAAATAATTGGGATTTCCTATGAATAAACAATATATGTTTATATATTTGTGGCTACATAAGATTATTAGAATATTACTTTACATCGAATTTATAATAGAAAAGAGAAAAGAATTACTTACGAATACTTAATAATCCCAGCACATGAAACCCCGTTGAAGACCGCAAATACTCCTGTTGTCTGTCTTGCCTATGACTCTTACTCCTTAAAATTAAACATATACTTTATTAGTTACGTATATACCTTTTATCAATTTTTTAATTTTTAAATATATTATATAATTTTTATTTTTAAAGAAATTGAAGTTAAAATGCAAGTGCATGTTCAAGTTTAAATGCAACTGCAAGTGCATGTTCAAATTTAATGCAACTGCATGTGCATGTTCAAGTTTAAATGCAACTGCAAGTGCATGTTCAAGTTTAAATGCAACTGCAAGTGCATGTTCAAGTTTAAATGCAACTGCAAGTGCATGTTCAAGCTTAAATGCAACTGCAAGTGCATGTTCAAGTTCAAATCCAACTGCAAGTGTAAGTGGAAGCGCAAGGGCAATTGTAAGTGTAAGTGCAACTGTAACTGCAAGTGCAACTGTAAATAAAATGCAAGTGCATGTTGAAGTTCAAATGCAAAAGCAGTTGTATGTATAAATATTCAAATGATGTTACTTCGCTCGTCACGGATAACCCCCATGACCTTCAACATGTTTCAATGTATTTCAACGCGTTCAAAATAAAACAACTATTAATTATTATTAATGGAAATTAATTGAGTATAACTTTTAAATAATTAGATAAGTTCATCTTATTAATTATTTATTATATATTCTTATCGTGACTTTGATTTAATTCTTCCACTTCAATTGCCATTAAACTAACTATTGTTAATTATATAATTGCTAACACTATTAACTAATAAAATAATAGAAAATTAAACTTACTTGTATACCAAGAGCGTTCGTAGTTAACCAGAGAAATGCCAATCGCAATGATAATCACTCCTGGTCCCCTAATAAACACAAAATTTAAAAATAATTAAACAATAGATTATTCAAATCAATAAAAACGATGAATAATTGATAAAATAATTGAACGAATATGTACCTATTTCATATTGCAGGGGCACTTGCAAGGAGTTGATCATACTCGCGATCGTTTGGCAAGTAATGAACTTAATTTGAACAATAAATGTGTAATGTTCAGTCTGTTACTTATTATTTGAATATTTGTGTATTATAGTTGTATTATTAATATGTATTATATTCATATGATCGTTTGACTAGTAACGAATTTAAATTGAATAATAAATGTTAAATGCTCAAGACTGTTATTTATTATTTGTTTTTAATATTATTATTTATTATATTACGATAATTTGCGTCTTTTAATAAATGGGTAAATATTTATTAATTATGTAGTAAGCTTTAAGCTTAATGCTAATAAGCACTGTGTATGTACGTTGGTTCTTGTATCATTGATGTTACCCGTGCCGTTGGTCAAGAGCGAATGATGATACTATGTACTGATTTGACCTCCACAACTGTCAAGCTGACGTCACATTGATGGGTCAGCGAATGTTTACATTTAAGTCTAACGTCTGACTATACGCCTTTACCAAACTGATGTGATTTAATAAATTGGTAAATGATTATTAATTATGTAGTAAGCTTTAAACTTAATGCTAATAAGCACTGTGTATGTACGTTGGTTCGTGTATCATTGATGTTACCCGTGCCGTTGGTCAAGAGCGAATGATGGTACTATGTACTGATTTGACCTCCACAACTGTCAAGCTGACGTCACATTGATGGGTCAGTGAATGTTTACATTTAAGTCTAACGTCTGACTATACCCCTTTACCAATCTGATGTGTGATTTAATAAATTGGTAAATGATTATTAATTATGTAGTAAGCTTCAAGCTTAATATTAATAGGTACTGTGTATGTACGTTGATTCAAGTATCATTGATGTTACCCGTGCCGTTCGTCAAGAGCGAATGACAATACCATGTACTGACTTCACCTCTACAACGGTCAAGCTGACGTCACATTGACGAGTCAACGAATGTTTACGTTTTCGTTAAGCCTATTGTCTAGCCTGTACGATGTACTGACCATACCCCTTCACCAAAGTTTTATGCTTAATTATTATGAACTATTATCAGCTGGAAATGGGGGGCACGCATGCGCACACTGAACTTACATTTACTTATGCGCACAACTTACAATTGAATTTGCAGTTGCATTTACAGTTGCACTTCTACTTCCATTTGCATATACAGGTACAGATGCAGTTGCAGTTGCAGTTGCGCTTTCAGATGCACTATTAAATGCACTTTCAGATGCAATTGTAGTTGCAGTTGCACCTTTTAAAAATACATATGAATTTAGTTAAAACTGAGTGCTACTGAATCAATAAATGTATAAAGAATGATCATTTGCATGATAATTTTAAAATGATTCTACACTTTCGTATAGCATTCTGGCTTCTGTGACGTCATATGTCTATTGTAGGGTATCTAATTTCTCATTGTTTCACTTAATGATTTTAACAAAGTAATGTTAATTAAACTTGTCAAGTATTATTGTAGTTATACAACAATATATAAATATTTCGTATATATTATAAAAATAATAAATAAATCTTTTTCTGTTATCCTTATTTGCCCTTCTTATAGTCCCAACTTTTCACTGTTCTCAAGAAATCCTCGGTAGTATAGTGGTTAGTATCCCCGCCTGTCACGCGGGAGACCGGGGTTCGATTCCCCGCCGGGGAGGATTATTTTTGCTTTTTTCTCTTTTTCCTTTCTATGTTCATTCACCGTATTTTTTATGCAATAATTTTAAAGTACATCTTACAACTAATTAATACATATTTATTTTAATTCATCTCATGCTTCTCATTAATGTATGTTTAAGAAATTATAGTAGATGAAATAAAGATCAATTATTGAATACCCTTAAAAGTAGTTTACATAACTTAACCAATATATTTAAAAAAATGATTTATCTCATAGTACATGTTACTCACTGCATCACAATCTATCTATTATTCATGATAACTAATATTTTATACAATGAATATAACCACACAGTCATCATACAGTAATATAAATATAATATAATATAAACATAATAAATTCTTTATTAAAAGAAAAATAAATATTTGAATATGCAATTCTTAACGAAGTAAAAATATGGTAATGAAGACATTTTATCACCGAAGACTAAAATTAATTAATGAATAGCACATCAAGTTGAAAGTTTTCATTTATCTGTATCCCCTCTTTTTATCGCTGCCGCTAAGCAGCATGCTAGTATTATCCCAGCGATCTGAAATAAAGATAGTATAACATAAGAATTCACATTTGTAAGAGACATCGATACTTGATCAAATAAAAATTAACCTCTACAAAGGCAATCCCAATTCCTACGCCAATTAGAACAGTGGCACCTTTTCGAACAAGAACTTCCAATTCACTAAAGCAACCTTTTCGATATATGTTGGAGCTTCCGCTTTGACATTGTAGAGCGGTATTTTCATCCATGCAGCAAGAAGCTGGAAAAGTTCCTGTAAATCCATTGGATGCGGTCCAGTCCTCGTACGAATCCACTCCACAGCACTTCAACTGCAATTATCAGTTATTACCAGAACGAAGGGAACATCATTAAAATTTTATGCTTTGCCAGTGGAAGGAAAGTTAATTTATCTTCCTCAGCCTGTGTGTTCAGGGTCGATGCTGACCTTCTTCTGCACATTGTCCCAGGCCACCTTATCCGCATCCGTGTAATTCTTGATCGATTCCTTCAAACCCTCTTTCATAACCATGCTGAAGTCGTTCTTGAAGCAAGCCGCGGCAATACCGACCGCCAATTCGATCACAAAGATGATGAGCAAAGCGACGGCAAACTAGACAAGCGAAAACGTAAGAGGGTTGCATCTTACGATGATTATTATCACTTTTGGAAATGTGACGTAACTTTGCAAATGGAAACAGATGGTAATTATGGGGTGCGAATGTACGAGGAAGTATCATGTGAGATGGATTCACTCTACTTACCGCTATTAGCATTCCGTAATTCTCTTTGATAGCTCCGTAACAACCCAAGAAAGCTATTATGAAGACAATAGAACCAGCTACTATAAGCACCACCGGAGGAGCAATTATCCTGCCCTCCATAAAATGACTGAAATCCCCAACATCTGCAAGTACCACCGCTCCCGCTATGATAATTCCAATTCCGGAAATCTGCAAGCATCAGCAACTAACGTTATACACCTCTCGAGATTGCAATTTCTCCACGCTCCTCCGAGACTCATTGTCAGGTGTGTTTCGCTGAAAAATCCTGGATCTACAGTTTTCAATTAAAACTCCGTTTATGGCAGAAATTAAACGAGTGAAATATTTATGCAAATGCGCCGATGAGATAGGAATGTCTGTGTGCGTTTTTCCCGAGAATCGGAAATTGCATCGAAAGCCCTCTACCTTGAGAATAATCGATAGTTTCGCATGCGAGTGGGAAACTCGTCATCCAAAAGGGGACTCACTCACCGCAAAAATTAAATTGAAGATGAAGAGTATGTACTTGATGAGACTCATACCGCAGGACTCCATTGTGAGGCAGTTATATTGGTTGTCAATGGCGGGAAGAAGAGGTAGGCGACTAACGAGAAGAAGGACAGAGAGAGAGAGAGGCTCGAGTAAAAGGAGTACAACAAGAAGTTAACACCAGCGCATAATCGCGTACTCCGGTCGACGGCTGGACGAACAATGCAGGATGAGCGATTTTTCCTCGGAGTCCCAGTTGCGGGATTCGATCGAAAATTCCGAGTCGTCGATTGGTCGTCCCTACTGGCGAACGAGTCCTAGTGGAGAACCAGCCACGTCGGGACCAAAACCTCATTGGCCGAGTCCTTTTGCGAGTCTTTTGTGTTCCTGATGCGTAACCATGGTCACCCCCTGGTTAATGACACTTCTGAGAACGAGGCACGATCGACAGGACGCTTGCCCTACGAAGATGGCCCGATGTTGATTTCAGCCTGGTCAACCTTTCATTTTCGTAGGGTTCGACAACCTCTCCCCCAGTGGTGTTGCTTTCCGTGAAATCGTTAAGATCGACGATGAACCAGTTTCGCGCGACTCCCCTCCTTCTCCCCGCGTCTGAGATTGATCCTGAAAGAGCATCGATTTCAATCGATCAACGACGCCTTCCCTCCTCCTCTCCTGGTCCACCTCGACCCTTCTGCAGAATCCTGCCGACATGCGTTTGGATCGATGCAACTTTTCCCAATCTCATCTCACGATATATTTTCGTGGGTCGCGTGTGCGAAAACTAGAAAGGCGACCGTTTTGGGTACCTGCACGGGAGAGACTCGAGACATCTGCGTGAGATCTCGCCTTCCATTAAATCCGATTTTAATGGGTTTATTTACAGCGAGAAGCCTGCGACACGCACAAGGGTCTCGGGCACCTAAGACGAGGATCGTTTAGTTTTTCTTGGCATTAGTTTCTCACGGCTAGATCTTATCGTCCCATTCGATCGAGACCCACTCTAATTTCCATCGGGAGAAACGTGAAAAGAAGAAAGATAAGAAGGCCCCGCTAACGTGGTACACAAAACAACTAAAGTACAGCAGTATAGATATTGTAATAAAAATATTGAGATTAGCTGTGGCCGTACGTGCCGAGTTCAGCACACAAGATTGATTCATGATAAAATAAATATAAGTATAGTCATGTAATGACATGCCATTTGCACGTCGATCGTTTACAAAGTAGGTCAAGCGTAATGTGCACACGTTGTACGTGGAATTATGTGCATTTCTACCATTTCATTGCCTCCCAGTGTTTCCGTCTAATCCTATGAATGCAGATGCACAATGATAAAGACGAAATTGGGATCCTCTTGTTTCACGTAACATGACCCGCGAGTATATAGGTTAATGGTCTAGAGAAATAAATTTATTCCGTGTGCACTCGTTCGTCGGAATAGGTGCAGTCAAATGGTAGCATGACACGATTTCTGGTTTACTTCGATATTAACGAGCCTTGACTTTTACACACCTTCCCGCAGGACCCGTGCAACGATCCATATAAATCCTTTCTACGAAGTTTTCGAATAAAACCATTGACGGTGGTGTGCCTCTAACTGGCTTATAACTTAGTCAACTAATAAACCCGAAGCTTATTAGACTATTATCTTAGTTAGCAAACAGTGGAATAATTTGGAAACTCGACGGGAATTACAAGTATAAATCTCGCGCTGTTTGAAACTAATTGAAAAATTTCCAAATAGGCCTTCAGGATTTCTATCGATTGAACGCTTGTACAGGTTTTATTGCTTTTTAGGTATGTTTATTCCGAGACACTTATTGTAGAAATGGTACAGTACATATACACATAAAATTTTTAAGGAGAGAACATTACTCGCATCGCGTCAACGAAAGAATCATGATCTCAACGCTTAAGGTAAAACATTATAAAATTCACAAGTGCATATCAGAAATTAAAAGTACCGTCCTTCGCGCTAGTCTTGAATACTTTCGGATAAATAATACTTGCGATTTAACAAAATCGATGATAACGCCGCGCGAGTAAGTCTAGAGAAAAAGAGACACTTAAAGCAAATATTTGTCAAGTCAAACTTGTATTCGATATAATCGAAGTGCAGATACGTTTAATCACGATGATAAGTAAATTTGATGTATCACTTATTAAAATTTGATTTCCACAAAAGTACCTTTACACCTTGGCCACATTAAGATGTTCATTATTTCTAAATTTCCTACTTAAGCCGCCGTCCTATAGCAATATGCCTTAAATTATTAATAAAGTCTCTTACCTTAAGTACATGCAAAAAAGAAAGAAAAGAATAAGGAAAAGGGAAATAGCGTTTCTAGCTGGTTTTGTTTTCCCCCAAGTCTTTCGTTAAAATATTCGTTGTATCTAGCAGCAACTTACTCGTTGTTGAGAAATTAAGTAGAGGGTTATAAGACTAGCTCGTTATTAAGTAGTTACTTGAGGAACAAAATCAACCAGAAGGTAAAGTATTTCAGGAGCAAGGTAATTTTGCTCCTCGCTATTAAGAATGAAATTCTACGCGATAGTTCAGACAACTGCTTGAATGAAGTTGCGTTTGGAGGATGGCAGAGGTCCTCTCCTATTGCTTGAGCTGATGAAGAACGACGAGAGCCGCGATGGAGAAGAGGGTCGTTGCGCTCGGGGAAATAAGCGTACCGGAACTTGACCACCTTCCAGTCGGCGACCTGAAAGCACGAACGAAAAAGATGATCGATAATTATGACCGGGTTACATCGGTCTATGCAAACATGACATTTATTACGCTTCGATTCTTTCGACAAGACGTACAAGGGCGTTCCTCGTGAATTGTTAATAAAAAAGAAAGACCTTTCATTTCAAGCGGAGGCGCCCATTAAGAATTTCTCTCGAATAAAATTATCGGGTAGCAAATCGAGCTTTAATTAACCGAAAAAGCAAATTAGCTGACGCAACGTAGTTCTAATCAACAGATTGAAAAGTGGCGTGACCACCTCGAGCATTTCTGCAATTTCCCAATGTAAAAAAAAATGGGATTGAGGAATAAAAGGGGTGGGTCAATGGAGTGAGAAGATATCCGGGGACATGCAAATCAGACAACTTCCTCCCTCTCCTTGTAATTGAAGAAGGAGAGAGAGAGAGAGAGAGAGAGAGAGCCCGAGATGTTCGCGAAGAATTTGAAGGAGCATCGTCGCTTCTCCCTGGAAATCGAGGATAACTCGAAAATTCACATCCGCCATTTTGGTACCGGCTAATTGGAGGCCCAGCGGGATTTTTATTCCTCATCGTTTATACAAAGCGATCGTTTATTAAGAAACATTTTTTCCACAGCCAGAGGGAGAAGTTTTAATTGCGCAGAAAGAAGTTAAGTTAAGACTGAAGCTTCGCCAAAGGGGAAAATGAGGAAATCAACGAAGTAAGGAACTTTAATTAAAACGCCACACAGTTTTTAACAGCGAGGCAGACCGCGCGTGTTTTTCACAATTAACACATGCGCGCTATCCACAAGAGGAATCTATGGAAATAAGAAAGTGAAAGGGGTGAAGTGGCGATGCGTGGGTGGCGGCGTGGGGGGTGGAGGGCGGGAACTTGGCGGTGAATAAACAACACAAACTTATTAACGCATAACTGGTTTACATATAAAACACGTGGTACTATTACATGTGACATAAAAAAGTGTGCGTATTAATTCCTCGTTCCATTATGTTCTCCTCCGTACGTATATTGATCGAAAGGTTAAAACAAACGCATCGTAAGCTCTTTGTACAGAAGTAATTGATCGGTAAAACAGAGGTAATACATGTAATAGCGAGGTGTTACAAGTATCGTGCATAAGGCCTAATTAGGATCTTCGAAATCAGTTGAGTGTCGTGGATCTCCTTCTTTCCTCCCGTTGTCATAGTCCTCCCCGCGCTGGACCTCATTTCTTGCTGCAATTCATATAACACGATAAGTAAGCTATTTTTATCACGCTGACTGCAACCTGACGCAATAGTCGTTGCACTTTAACGATCAATCTGCCAGAGAGACGAGAAACTTTATCCTCCTATTACTTATTGGATTATCGATTCCGCAACTACTGGATCACTATCGCGAGGATCTATCTGATCTAACTCTGACTACCGGATGATGATGATGATGGATCTTTATTGTGTCCCTACTTTACCGTGCGCAGCAGCACTCTTCTTCTCGTCTCGGGGAATTCTTAGCTGTCACGCTGAAAATGCTAATCAGGAATGCGAATCTCTTTGCCGTGTTAAAGACGACGCATTCTCGACGAGAATGACGGACTTTCATTCCCGAGGAGATCGATCGATTTTACGAATTTGGAAGCCGAGTCTGATCAAGGACGATCTCGTTCGGGGAATTCGATCTCAGGGATAAGAGAGTCGACCGAGAGGAACATTCGCAAGAGAGAATTCGAGGGAAACGCAAAAGATCTCACCGAGTGATAATGGGATTGATAAATAGAAAGGGAACCTACGAGATTCCGATAATTCCACAAGCCCAGCGGTCTCCCGCGTTTCCTGTAGTCAAGGATAGCGACGAGTTGCCTTTGCCCAGATCGTCCTCGCCGGAATGAATGACGAAGGAACGTCCCAAGATGTTGTTAGCTCCACTCAAAGAGATAACGGTGTCAGTGATATCAACCTTAGCTACTCCGTTGGCATCGGCTTCCACGTTGCCCAGGTCTCCTACGTGTCTCACCGTGTCCTCCGGTGCGCCGTGCGTTGCCTAAAATTTATCAGTCGAAAGACCAAGAGGTTAAGAACCAACAAGATTCCATTCTACTTTGCTTTGATCCGAGAACTCTCTCTCTCTCTCCTCTTGCCCCCATCCTCTTTCTCTCGAAGAACTTACGTTGTCCGGATTGAAGTGGCCTCCGAGTGATTTGCAGCCTTCGCTGAGGTCTCCAGTTTCGTGAACGTGTAATCCGTGAAGTCCTGGCGTGAGTCCCTTGATGGTTCCTGTGACCTTAACCGGACCGTTTGGTACACTCTGTACGAGTTTCAAGTCGCCGCTCACATCCTTGACGGGAGGTATCTTGTCGGGTGTCAAACGCACGACGGCGACCAATTCCTGTTTTTGAAAATGTTTAATTTTCTATAAATAACGTGAACGCGCGCTGATCGTACGTCGCAATTTCTGACGAATCGTTACTTTTCCTGCTACACTTAATAATACCCTGTTTAAATATTCATCGAGAAAATTGGTTCGTGAAGCGCGTAGGTAACTACGTGTATAAGCGTTAATACAAAAGACGAGGGAAGCCATATAAGAAAATTGTATGTAGGTCCTGCACACACGTGCACGTACACACACGCGTCTTTTCGCGTAACAATAGAATTTTCCATAGATCGATATCGGACTTACTTCGGCCGAGACAGCAGCGAAGAGAGGTAGAAGCAGCAAAAGAATTCGACTCATTGTGATTTATCTGAAAAAAAAGGAAAAAAGATAGATAAAAGTCTTTGGAATTAAATTTCTCTCCACCGTGTGCTGTTCATCGATAATTAATCATTAGCCTATACTCTGGGATATTGACAGAGGAACACGAAGATAGTGCAAGGGTACAGAGAAATCAATTTCGCAAAAAGCCTGCCAAGTCGGCAGAACTTGAGTCATCTTTAATTTTCCTTTATTCCCTAACAGCGGAACGCGTGCTTTTTCCTTTTCTTTTTAACAGGAACAAGTTCCACCCACCCCATCCTTCGAGGAGTCGCTATCAGTAATTTGCGTTTCATTTTACATATCGCTAATACTAATAATAGTCGTACGCCTTCATAACATTATCGGCTCAAGGATAACACGTTTAGGCCTTCCACGCGTTACTCTGCTCTCTCGATTCAGAAGGAAGTTTTCAGCTTTTAATGAGATTTCAACGTACGCGCAGCGACTATCGGATAAATGCTCCACCGTGGAAATTGATAACGAACCAGTCGATGATGACGAATCACGTGGTCTGCAGTGGTGGAGGAACGATTACCGAGATTACCGCGCTCTCCGATCTCAAGGATGTTACATAATTCGTAGGAAAGGAGAGGAGGACGCGAGGAAGGTGAGCACGACGGAACTTTCACATTAAGCCGTTTCTGCGTTTGTCAAGTTCCTCGCCGGTTTGCAAAGTTTCTCCGTGGTATCGGCTAACTGTTTCCAGGTTCAACATGTTCCCCGCGACAACGGCAAGGCAGGCACGAATCTACACCGGAGTTGGAACCCTCGACGGCGCAGCGGCGAGAATAAAACTCCGCGGTATTAGCGGAGAACGCACACCTTCCTCTCGAGCAAATTATGCGTCGGACAGCTTCTAAACGCGAGTATTCTCCACGGCCGGACTCTTCCGCAGACTCGCGTCGTAGCCTTCTAATCTCGGACAAGGATCATTTCGCATGGGAAACTACACTTCTTCTTCTTCTTCGCGAGCGATCCTGCGTGTTCGAAAATGAATCACTCGAATCGTCTCGCTCCTTCTTGCGCACTTGCGTTTTATGGCTACCCCTGGAGGTCACGATCCGCGCGTACGATCTTGCTTATCGTTAATGCTTTTATTAATCGTCACAGACGGCGATACGCTGAAAATTTATTAAGCGGCTCTCGAGCGTGTCACCAAACCGAATGCTATTTTATTTATGTGTCGCCACGTCACGTTGCAGGAATTTCGTGCAACTTGCATATTACCGGCGAACCATAAGCGCACGCGAGCCTAAGGCACGATGCATTAGGGTTTCTTCTTCTTCTCCTTCTTGCTTCTTGCGTAAACGGTGCACGGTTTGCGGTTTCGCTTAAAACTTCCACGTCGAGTAGCGACAGCGACCCGATAAGGAAACTGCCAAAGAAAGTCCTACGGTTTCTTTTTTCCTTTCGCAAGGTTATCTCCGTTCTGTCACTAAAATAGGTAGTAAACGAGCCTGGCGATTTAAAACAAGATACGCGGAATTATTGTACTTTCGGAGGAATGCTCGGAGGATCGGATCAGCCAGCGTTCGCTGTGACAATTCACGGAGCTTGGGGAGAGGCGCGAGGGGGCAGCTGGCAGATGGAAGAAATTTCTTCGGTATTTGGAAATTGGTATTTTCTACACGGACAGAGCTCTTATCTCGAGTGCTTTTGAAGAAGTCCTCTCGCACGAACAGCAACGAAATGGGAGTCGATGACACGAGGAACGACGACCGGGAATGGTTTCCGCGAAATATCGAACCCTCGCGAACGCTATTCATCCTGAACACCTGTGCGGCCTCATTGATTTTCTTCATTCCGACCATAATCGCACGATTATCGTTCTCCATCGAATTACCGGCAGCGCGGGAAACTTGTTGCTATAAATGATATATCGGCCGAATCAATCGAAATTTTCCATGTCGCTCTTCGCGCGTGATACTCTCTCTGCTATTTCCCGGAGAAAAAGTATCAGGAAAGAAAAAAAGAAAAAAACAGTAAAACGAACGACGCCTCGGCAAATTCCAGCGGGAGCTTTCGGCATCTATACCGTTCTTGATTCGGATCTCCCAAAATACATCTCGGCAAAATCAGTAAACTTTACCTCTCCGTAAACATTTCCTCGGTAATAGCTTTTCTGTTTCTACGCGATTTTTTCAGCTCTCCTTCGTTCGCGGAACTCGAGGGAAAAAGATCGCCGCCTGCGTTAACGATCGTCCTCCATTGCGTAATACCTCTTAGAAATTGTTTTTTTCCACATTAACGAGGAAAATTTTTATGCGCGAGGAGTTTCACGTATCGATTTCTCGGGAATTGCGCGACGTGCCTCGAAGCGTACGGTTTGTACGCGGAGAGAAGCCGTGCCGTGGGCTTGAGAATCTTTTCGAGTATCTTTGAAAAATCGACGAAATCCAGCGGTGATACGCGAAAAAGAAAGAGGACGAGGGTGGAAGGACGGTGGCCAGCGGGTAGCAGTGACATTTCGAGCGTGTAGAATTCGCGTAGAGAAGCCTGGTGTTTTGGGCAGAGACGCGTGCGATCGCAAGCAGAAAATGTCCGTGGAATGGGTAAGCATGCACGAAAAGTGAAAGGTGAACCTACCAGGCGGGCACGAGTGATTACGGGCACCGAATGACTGACTGCGGATGCTGGGCCATGTTCCACTTATATCAGCACCTGCTCCGTGTCCATCCCCCCTCTTAAAGCTCAAGCAAATCAGTTACGACGGGCACTTGACAAACGATCATGCCGCGCGATCATTGTAACTGCCTGATGGCCGTTAAGACGACGGAAAATTCTCGACCCCGACGATACTTTCGATGCCCGCCCATTCTAATCAGCATGCGACCACTACTACCTTCGCAATGTCCCCCATTAAGCCAGACCAGAAATCGATCCAGCAACGCGAACAATAATTGCCAAGTTGTTCCTCGATTAGCAGAACACCTCGAGATTTCTCCTTTTCTCATTTTTTTCAAGCTGCCACCGCCCACCGCCCACCGGGCCACTTGCCTACGCCGCGTTTCTGCCACGAAGGTTAGACCCGCTACTGATTTTCTTATGGATTTCTTGCACATTTTTTGTCGCGTCTCAGAATTTTTCTCCTCTTTCCGGACCAGGTGAAACGTTTCGTTTTTCCTCCTCTAGTTGTTGGGACGGGACGTCAGGAGATGCGGGGAATGGGGCGGGGGGGGGGGCAGAAACGAGAATGGGCAGGGTCAGCCAGATGAAGAACGATGGGGGATGATGATGCTGGAAGATTCTGGAGCTCCTCGCAGAATCCGCACAATTACGCTCCCTATCAACTCGAGCAAATTTATTACGGCGAGTACTTCATAGATTGGCTCGCACAGCCAGCAAGCATACGATATGTGCATAATAGATGTATCAGAAGCAATGGAAGATTCTGGATGCTATTACAAGATGCCACTGTCCCCGTCGCCCCGGTCGAGAGAATTCATTAGGAAATACTCGCTAGAAATGACGATAAAGCATCGAACATCATAATTAAATGACGCTCGACCCGGATGATAGTGATCGTCGATTCGTCATGAATTTAAAATCCAATTTAAAATGTAATTTACTGATTCAAGTTCTTAGGTACGCTAGGCGATAGCCAGTCCGTTTGTTAATAACACTTTATTCCCTCCGTATTCCATAAATTTCCCTAGCGTAATTTCAGCAGTATTAGATTCCCGCCGCTGATCATTGGTCAAGATATTCGGGCAAGGCTATGTTGCTCAAGGAGGGTTGCTCCTTTTCTCCCTTTTGTTATTAAATCTTCTTATTTATGCGATGGAATATTCAGACAAGCTTGTAATATCGTATATTACCTAATGATATTAAAATGAACTCTGCCACAGAATGCAGTCAGGCTTCTTACGAGTAATAACACGTAAGGTGAGAAGCAAATTGTAAGCATCATTCATCTGGAAAATTATAACCGGGGAAAATGAACGGCTTCTCGTTGATGCCTTAGAACGGTCGACTAGTTAGCCAGTGCGCCGATCAATCGTTCATTCCCGTAAACATTTTCGTTTCGCATCTCTCTCGACGAATGCTCCTCGCTCGGCTCTAAGCCGATCGGAAACACGAACGGATCGCAAACGAACCCTGATACCTGTTCACGGATCGCTAGCTTTAAAAAGTCATTTATTTGCCTCTACTCCCATGACGCGTTTCAGCCTTTTATTGCATTTTTTCTAGCAGTTGTTATAAAATCCAGCAGCGCTGGCTACCATGACCGAAATTCCGAAGGATGATAATTATTGTCTATAGTTGAGTTTTGCTGTTTTTTTTTTTTTTTTTTTTTTTTTTTTCCTATTCTTTTCTTTTTTATCTCCCATCGATCCGACTGAGAATAATCGAGTCTACTAATCGCGCGGATGTTGCTTCTCGGATTTATCCTTATAGATTGTTTATTCGGAGTTTTCTCTTTCTCTTTTTGCGTGTATGTCCATTTTGTGTCATATGCACAAACCGATCAAACGAGATTGAAGACCGTTTACTCGGTGCTGCTGGGGGTAGGGATAATTACAGTTCAGATTGAAGTCTCCTTTGTGTGCTTGAATCCTCTTTATAAAGAAAACCGGATATTGCATTTGCAAAGCTTTGATTGGCACTTCAACTACGCAGTAACGTTTCGCACAATTGGGACTTTGTGGCTATTGTTTCCTACTGAATATTACTCTACGGACAAGCTCCTAATTAAAGCACTTTCCATTTCAAGAGAAACTCGAGAACTTTATTAAACGAAAGATTCCTCGCAGAAACGCGCATCCAAAATGATATTACGGCAAAAGATCGTGCGTGTACTAGAAGTATCGCATGTACTTGTAATATAGTCGTTTCTACCACATAAAGGGTAGAAAGTCCGGTCGCGACGGTGCCTTCGTACATTCGTGTCAACGCGAACAGATTTATTTCCAAAGAGGTTTTCATCATAACGCATGACTTGAATTTGAAGAATTTTCGAGATACACGAGCGGAAACTGTTACTACGAAATAGAGGGGCCACGTGATAAACGCTGTTATTCTTTCAATAGGTTTCTATAGCCCTACGCATGAATCATACACACCGGCAGAAAGAAGCCTTACGTAAGAGACCGCGAACTGTAAAATAGCGAGGAAGAAAATGCCAAATTCACAAGGTTTATTCGAGGCATAAAAAAATTCGCTCGCTCAACCACGAGCCAAACGGCTCGAGAGAGGGGATGTAAAAAATGAGAAATTTTCCAGCATTACAGAGGTGCCCGCGTGAATTATGTTGAAGGATTTATCCGGGTGAGTCAGGACAGGCCAGAGAAGTGTGTTATAGCTGCTATTTGCACGACAAATGTCGACGGCGTGTACCATTTGTGCCAGTTCGCAAATATTGTACAAAATGCATATACGTAGCACGTAATATCTCGGTATCTCGCGCGATAGCGAGATATTTCACGATGATTCAGAATCACGATTTTTTTCTCTACGATCGACCTCCGCGTCGTCTCATCTCTCTACATCTTTAGCCCTTTGTCCAATTTCCTCGTTACAACCGATCTTTCTTCTCTCTCCAATCCGCGTGAAAATAATGTCAGCCTTTAAAGAATTTCAGCGCTCCACAGCGATACGGAACGCACGTTCGCGCATCGTTACGTCGTCGTAACGTAAAACAGTGACATAGTTAGCAACAAACTAGTGCACAATGTATAATTCAGTTAAACGTTGCTCACTTAAAATTGACCACGAGGAACGACCCTGCGCTCGACCTTATGCACTCATACGCGATGCTATCGCAATGTCTATTAGGTACTTGGCCATTTTTCTTATGGAATATTTTACGAGGAACGTCTCGTTAAAACTTTTACAAATCATTTCCAGCGGCTAATTTTAGTCGGGTCATTTTAAAGCGAATTGCATGTACAAGAGTCGGAAGCAGGAGGACGGCTATCGTGCAAGATCCTAAAATGCCTCGGCAATTTTCTACGACTGAGAATTACAGGGTGAGGGGCGCAATAGGAGGAGGAGAAGAAGAAGAAGAAGTATCCTCGAGTGAAATGAAAGTTGGATCATCCAGGATGATCTTGGAATCTCGTTCCGAGCATTGACCGTTCGTTTATCGTGCGAACGCGAAGCTGCGGTGACATCGGTTCCCTCTCCGTTTTCCACTCCCCCACTCTGTCTTGTTAGACACGCTAGATTAACACCATGCCACTTGACGTGCAAGCTTGACGCCACCGTTTGGAGCCAGCCTCAGCTTTTCCTACGCGAATCGTGCGAATAACGCGAATAATGGCAGCAGTCTCCCAAAGTAAATTGCAATACTCACAACACGTTGTTGTCTCCTACGATCTTTCGTGGATCCCCGGCACACTCGCAATGTTCCAATGTGTATCGAGCAGTCTTCGGTCTTCGCACGTAACACGCTCCACTAACACGAATCGACTGACGAAGAAGTTAGAGAGCGGTCGAGCTACGACTTAAAACCGCGGATGCACGGTGTCTCGTAAGGAACGAAGGTAAAACAGAGACGAAAGAACCTACTTCGTTATCGTATCGGTGTAAAGTCCGATAACGAGGTGGTTTGGAGAACCGGAGCTTTCGAGTATCACGATTATGCTCGTTCGCAATCGCGGATGAGGAGAGGAGAGGGTCCTCGCGATTTTTCAATCTCTCCCTCTCCGCAGACTCCTTCCGGCGAGATAACGTTGCTATTTGGACAGGCGAATAGGTCTGGGCTTTCCGCGTGGAAAAAAGAAGCGTTCCGCGTCACCGGTGAAAAGAAACTAGAACCAGCGATAGGAATAGGAAAGGTGGCACGGCGACATTCACTGCTTGCGAGACGACACGGTGTCCGAGCCAACGAGTATGTAACTACGTGTACATTCCGTTCTGCCCCACCTCCTTCCTTCCGAACATCGTGCTTATGGGTAGCAAGGTTTCGCGGGCCTTGTGTATCGCGACCTATAGCCGGAGGCTACCAGCTGCTTCTGGATCGGCGACGATCGACCCTCAAATTGTCGCTCACCTTACTCCTTCGCGACTCCCTCACCTTGACAATCGCCAGAAATCCCCTGGGCCCTATCCACGTCCCTTCTTTCTTTCATTCTCTTCTCTTCGCTCGATTTATCCTATGGAATCCTACTACGAATCTGTGGAATATTTCATAAAGCCACACGCGCGCGCGTGTGCGCGTGTGTGCGTGTGTGTGGGAGAAACCTACTTTTCGCACTCGCGAGAAGCACGGTTTTTCATTGAGGCGAGAACAGGAGCGAGGGAACTTTTTTCCACGAATCACTCACGAGCTCTTGTTCCTTTGCAATTTTTATCACGCGACTCTATCTCCATTTTCTAGTACAAATCATGATTCCACTCTACACTATTTTGTACGCGCGCGCGCGTGTGCGCGAGGCACACTCGCTGCTGATTAGCATGACAAGAGAATCGACGGGGGGAGATGAGGGGAGACACTTTTTCGACGGATCGTGCTCGGCAAGGTTGAGAAATTGAGAAATGACGAGTGATCGCCTCCGGCTTTGGGGAAACGTTTGATTGTACGCGAAAAGCCTTTTTGATTCTCACGAAGAATCTCTCGCCTTGATTCGAGCTCCACGCTTCAAACGTGAAATTGGAGCGGCCCGGCAGAACTGGAGCTAAAACTCTAAGTATAGATACACGGAGTAACGGTAGTTTTACTGAATAAATCAATTTTATGGCGAGTCATGCATGAAGTTCCATAGCATTTCGTAGTCCGCGCGATGTGCGAATCCTCGATGAAAAGTCGAGGAAAAACTGTAACGCGTGCATCTGCGACCTGAATTTCACGAGTAATACACTCGAAGAAGGAACTCTGCCAGAGTTCCACTGCGAGACTATCCGTGCAATCGCAGGTGTCGATAAAGCAATCGTCCAATCGTCCTCTTTTCATTCAACTCTGCTTGCACTTACACCATCGTAAGTCGGGACTATTGTCCCTTCGTCTGTCTTCGTTTTCCTCTCTCTCTCTCTCTCTCTCTCTCCATCATCCCTCAGCCACCGGTCGACGCACGACAATAAAAATCTCAAGTAACGTCTAATTTTTATCGGCGAAGGTATCAAGTGCGTGACGAAACATTCTGCGAAAAGCGTGCAGTGAAATATATCAGCGAAAACTGCGTGGCTTACGGCGGGACGGGTAGGATTTCAAGCTTTCATACAATATCGACTGTTAACGCAGCTGCTAAAAATAAAAATCCCTCGGGACGGGGGAAACCTGACGAGCTCTCGAGGTTCGAAGGTGCCGAGAGACCTATTAGCATATTCCCATAAAAAATGACGCGGCGTCAGGAAATCGTAAAAAGTGCATCGAACAGGATTACCGCGGCAGCAGAGTCTGTCACGATCGAGTCTCTGGCATTGCCGGACGATTCGCGAGCCAACGGCGATGACAATATTGAATATCCTTTCGACGCAGCAATTTCTATTCATTGCGTTGCTGAAAGGTTTCTCGCAATCGATTCGACATTCCTTATTAAAGAGTGAACGTGCCAAGTGCGCGCGCGAGGAGAACTTATCTCCGGCAAGCCATGTTTGCGCTACAAGGATAATCGGACGAACAAACAAATTTATCTGTCTTGCCAAGAACATCAGTGGCATCAGCTAATAACGAGTAGCGCGCAAAATTCTCTTCCCGAGCGATAAATCTCGAGAACAAACAGCCTTCGCGAAGCTTCTCGGTTTAAGCGGATGCAAGGATCAAGGGTACGAAGATCGTAAAGTCCAATCGGGAAACGAAAAACGGAAAGCCGAGAATGGTGGGTGTCATCCGAGTTCGTGCTCGGATTAATTGAAAAAAGAAAGAAAAAAAAAAGAACTCGTTGGCTCGAAACTTTGTCTTTTGCGCTTGGTTCCGTTGGAAAATCAAGCGAACGAAGCGATTCTCGATTGACAATACGTGGGAATGAGATTGAATTTGTCACAAGCTATATTTCATACACGTATCGCTCGTAATATCTAAAACGAGTGTACGCGTAACCGCGTCTGAGACAGATTTTCACTGAAAATCCCTGTTGGACATTTTCTGCGTTGCATTTATCGCGGACAGATATCCCATTAGAACGTGGATGGAACCAGAAGGGATCAATCGCTAGAATTAATTAATCACTTTCACGCAATGGTCGGCAGGTTGGATTATTCAACTATCGCATCACGCGAGGAAAATTCGTTATTAGAAAATCGAAGGAATCTCGCCTATAGTCAGGTGTGTGTAGGCTGATCGATAAAAGCTGACGAGTTCATTTAACAATCTGTCGTGGCACCGCCACCACCCCACCAGCACCTCCACCACCACCGCCACCACCACCACCAGTCGATCCCCACGAGTCGGATCAATGACAGTACGGTGGAAAGGCAAAAGGGCAATGTTATCATTGAAATTTGCTGCGCCGTTATAAACCGGTGCAAGCTATCGTTAACAAACTCGAATTGCATACTGATGTGGCGAATGGATTTAAGTGCCTGAGGCACGATCGACCTGCGGCCACGATAAACTTGTTGCTTTCACTTTGCACCTGAGCGATTATCGAAGGTACCTTTAAGAGTCCGCGGTGTACGTCCACGTGGATTTTTCTTCTGCTCAGGAAAGATCGCGATTGGCAAACGCAGCCTAAAGCGTTTTAGCCCGCGCGTTAGTTGACTTTGCAGCTTTCACTCGGAGCTTACGTATCCAGACCAGGACACTCGCGCAAGAAGTCATCCAAGTCATTCGCCACTCCAGTATCGTTGATCTTGCAAATCCGATAGACGGTGGACGCAAAGCGATGATCCCTCATTGATCTCTTAAACCGCTTCTACAAGAATCTCGAAAAATTCTCTCTCTCTCTCTCTCTCTCTCTCTCTCTCTTTCGATTTAACTTGCGAATATCTCGTGGAATTACGTGACTTTATCAGTTAATTTGCCCGGTAAATCTGACGAGGCGATAAACGAACTATCTTAAGTCGTTGAATTAGGTATTCCTCGATTAAGGTCTGCACGGACGTTTGTTCGAAACTTTCCTGAAAGGATTCCACCGAGTGAATGCACTCGTGCAGGTGCGAGTGCGAATGCACGTGAATTGCAGTAGCGTCTTTCAACACTGTAATCCGGTCTCGTCCTCGTCGTGACTCGGCAGTGACGTAATAGAGGCTGGTGAATGCAGGTCCTACGCGCGAGAATAGTGTTTTTGATGTCTCGAAGTTGCTGCGAAGACGCGAAAGACCCGCGAGGACGTGGACCGAACCGAACCGCGAGGAAGGTCTCGCCGCTCGAAAAAACCCCCGAGGAGGATCGAACACTTGAGGATTCTGGTACCGGGTACCGGGACATCAGTTCATTGGAAGCCGTGGACCAGAGAAGACACTCTCTTTCGTTGGACTTGAAGACTCTGACACTTGGAGACGTCAGTCGATTGGATGACTTGGATCAGCGAAGGTTACTCTGGAGAACCTGAAGAATCATCGACTCGAACCACTAGGATCCACTCCACTGTGATATCAAATCGATCGAAAGCTCCGTCCGAGAAGATTCTTCCACGACTTGTACCAAATTACTCGAAAAAGTAGAAAAAATACCCGTTGATAAGGTTCTTAATACGAACTTGAAGAGAGAGAGAGTCGCTCATATAGAAATCATTCATCATCAAGGAGCTATTACGATTAGAGAGCGAGGAAGGTTTTCTTGCAATTTGAAAGTATAAAAACCATTTGAGGACCATGTGGAGGCCATTGCTGGCTACAATTGGCGCCTTGATGATGGTCCGGTTCACTTCCGGAGGACCTTTGGAGAGGATGATGATCAATGTAAACGACAGGACTCTCTTTATTAGAAGCCTACCAGGGTATCCTGGCACCAGAAGCGATCTTTATGAAGTTTACATGGATCCTTATCTCTTTGTACGTATTCAACACCTTGCATGAGCGATTTGTAGTGATTTACTGATTAATAGTAAGGCATAAACATTCAACGGCGTTAGTGCGCGTGTCACACAAGCAAACCCTATATCTTGATCTTTACGGTTCTTACGAGCTTTCGTCTTTTTTGCATCCTTAATATCCTTTATACAAGTGCTAAAATTGCTGCTGTAAATCCTTGAACTTTTTCCCTTTATCGTCGTAAATGAAGGGGCAAAGACTGTACTTATTTAATTAGTGCACACGCGCTTACTCAAGATGTTTCTTCCAGAGCTATTAAAAGCGCGAGAAGCTTGAAATTAGATTCTCTCCGTTGCAATTAATGTTAATAATTCTACTTTGAAACGCTTTCCCCTCATAGATTTATTTTGTCACCGAGGAAAACGATTTAAGAACGACCTTCGTCTCAATATGTTCCTCTACTTTTTTACCATTATTATAATCAATTTGCAGACGTTGCATTTTTCTCAAGGTAACGCCTATTTACGAATATTTAATCACAGAGTTGCAAATTATAGGATATTGTTCAATCCCCGACCTTGCAAGTTGTGTTTCTTTGCAAGAATCGTTGCTTTGGCTTGATATGATTAAAGTGGGATTTTTTTGCGGGTGATTGCTTTAAATGATTCGAACTGCCGAGGATAGAGAGAACAAAAAATAGACATTCGTTTCCTTCTGCATAGGCCATCGGATTGAAAGCTGTAGTGGAATTAAAGTCCCTCGGGGAGGATGGAAACCCCATCCCTGGTCCCAAAGGAACATTGTATCTCGTGCAGCAACCAGATGGTGTAAGAGTCACCGGCACTATTTCCGGTCTGAATCCAGGGCTTCATGGATTTCACGTACATGAAAAAGGTGATCTCACGAAAGGATGTTTATCAGCTGGCTCTCATTTTAATCCATACATGGTAAGGCCGTATCTTCTAATAATAAACTGACATTGAACATTTCCATAGGTGAAGTATGGTATAATTTTTCGAATCGTCTTGAATGAAAAATGTTACAGGTAAATCATGGAGCACCGAATGATCCATTGCGTCACGTCGGCGATCTAGGCAACATCGAGGTGGGGCCTGACGGCATAGCTCAAATTGACGGAATGGATCATTATTTAACACTTATCGGTGCTAGAGGGGCCATCGGTAGAGCATTGGTAGTTCACGCTAAGCCAGATGACCTTGGTCGAGGAAGAACCGAGGAAAGCTTAAAGACGGGATCTGCTGGAGCTCGGCTCGCGTGCGGTATCATTGGGTTCTCATAAAACGGTAATTATCCGTTTTTACTTGCATTCTCATAAATTACAAGCATATTTTCTATTAGCTTTTATCATTAAATTGTAAATCAATTTGACTGTGCCTTCTTTCTCTTGTTTCTAGTTTTGTGTCATTGCATTCCTTCTCACCATTCCTCTGACCCTCCATGAGAATATAAACCTTTAAAGGATCAAATATTTATCTAGACAACTGCATAGTTTTAATTATATACATCACACACACACACACACACACGATGTATTTATCACGTTTCAAATGTACGAGGAAGATTCCCATATTCTCTATTCTCTTTCCCACAACGATCTCGCGATTGTAAACTTAATGTAATTTGCTAGTTTGTATGTAATTATTGCACTTCTAAGTTCTCGTTACGGAGTTACGAGTCTCTTGAAATTACTACCTTACATCTCTAACGAGGATAATTAATTTCATACTCTTGAGCAGCACTTTGTATTAAGATTGCTATTAATAAAAAACAAGACAGTCATTGATTGTGGAAAATTTTTTTTAACATTTAAGGTAAATGGTTCTTGCAGCATATATTAAAAGAAGCGTACATAAATATTTCTCAAGATATTTAACTCTGAAATGACAATACAGAATTAGAGATTCATTGACTTTCGTCTAATGACGTTGTAGTTAACTTGATAGATGACTCGAATGATCGAAGATCCCCACGATTCTGTTCAAGAAAGGGTGATTTTGCAGGCTCACTCATTTCCTCTAATGCTTGACGAACTTTACATAAAATTTCTGGGGGTGATCGTCTTCTTGCACCAGGTGCATCTGGTCTGTGTTGAAAGTCGTTTGGACGAACTTGTATGATAGGGCTTGCAAAAGTTTGTGGTTGAAAATACACTAAAGACATTAAACCATAAAATTTTTTTATTATATAATTTTATATTTTTTTTATCGGATCTTCTTCTTAATCTTTCAAAAGTTTAATCATGAAGAGAATGAACCACTTTATAATATCCTCTTTGAATTCTTATATATATATATATATAAGTAAATATATTTTAAGTTAATTACCAGGAACATCTTCAAATTCGAACTCTGGCATATCTGGGATATCCCAATCATCTGCATCAAGGTTAGGACGACCACATCGTATAATAAATTCAATGCAGCTAATTATCAGCTTCTTTGATGATCTCCACATAATACAGGAACATTTTGAAAAGTGTTGCAAAAATTACTTTTAAGTAAAATTACATTATAGTTTTCGTTAAATATAGATATAAAGTGATTTTTGCATTAATAATGGAATAACCAATTAAAAACTATCGAAAATTGTTGCAAATCCATATTCTTCAGATTTTATGCGATATTTCGTAAATCGATCTTTTTGATATATTTTTCTTAAAAGCTTTTAATTATGTAAAATTAATATTAAAACAAGTAATAATTATTCCTATGCAGATTTATTTTTAATATAAGCAATTTTCATATTCACATATACAAATGTAAAGAATTCTCATTTATATTAAAAGTTTTATATTTTTAGACGCATTTAGCACTGAAACTATTACTATATTTCTCTTAATATAAAGATTTACATACTTGAGTAATAATACTTTAATCATTATTTTGTTATATTTAGTATTTAGTTTACAAATTGTTTGAAATTAAATAAGAATTTTTTTAAATGGAATATATATTCTAAACTTTTTTAAATAATTTACTTACTTTTAAAATTAATCTAAACCTGAGTTTACAAGTTATTATATGATTTATTATTATGTGACGCTCTTACAGTTCATTGGATTTTTATAGTAATCCCTGCATTTTAAACATAAAAAAGTTTATTTCATACATAAAATAATGATTTAATTTTCTAATATTATCGTCTTCCTCTGCCTCTTCCTCTTCCACCTCTACCACCTCTGGCACCACGGCCTCCACGACCTCTACCACGTGCAGCTCCTAAAGATATATAGGAAATTAATTTTATTAATAAAAAGTAAACCAGACATACAAATCTTACATAAGTTACATATATAACAACAATAAGTATATACCTCGTGCAGCTTCCTTCTTTTTAGCTTTTGCTTTTGGTGTATCATCAATGAGAAGCGTTTCCAATGGTAGAGAATCTGGCAATATATAATATCTAATATTGTTTCCTCGTAAACTTAAAGTATCTAGTTGTACAGGATCTCTATTTTTTATTGTCATCTTTACTGTTTTTAAATGTGTGTTCATTGCCACATCAACACCTAATAAAAAACAAATTCACAGCATTTTACTTACAGTTTTATAGAAGTCGTTAACACATGAAATTAAGATTATGTTAACAAACCTGTAATTGTACCATGTACTTGAGTTCCATTCTTTAATTCTATTGTTACAGTCTCATGACTGAGTTTCATCAAAAATCTAAAATATAAACATTAATTAAAATTTCTGCTGTAAGAGTTAAATTATAGGTTAGGTTTATGCTTCGATTAAAATTTCGTGCATTTTATAATTAATTGTACTATTTCTCATGTATGAAACAAACATAAAAGATATAATCAAACTGAAAATAATATTTACCTAACCAGCTTCATAATGCAAGCGTAGTTTGATGTGCTTGATATATAAAAACACTACGAAACCGGTAATTTCATACCTTCTTGTTTCAAGAACAAACGCTTCACGCGCCCCGCAGCTTTAGAGTTCCGAAACTCCACCATTAATATACTTTAAGGCGCAACAATACTATTCCCAATTACGCAATTCTGGGTATAGTATGTGTACGTTTATCGAACTAAATATAAATTCAATTATTAATTTTAAGCAGTTTCAAATAAGTTTTACGAGATTTTTCTTCCACTGTAAATTCTTAACAAGAGTGTCGAAGCCTATACGCGAGCCATGATTCTTTACCAAGAGCGTCGAAACCTATACGCGAACAGTGATTCCTTACCAAAAGTGTCGAAACCTATACGCGAGTCATGATTCCTTACCAAGAGCGTCGAAACCTATACGCGAGCCATGATTCCTTACCAAGAGCGTCGAAACCTATACGCGAGCAGTGATTCCTTACCAATAGCGTCGAAACCTATACGCGAGCCATAATTCCTTACCAAGAGCGTCGAAACCTATACGCGAGCAGTGATTCCTTACCAAGAGTGTCGAAACCTATACGCGAGCAGTGATTCCTTACCAAGAGTGTCGAAACCTATACGCGAGCCATGATTCCTTAGCAATAGTGTCGAAACCTATACGCGAGCCATGATTCCTTACCAAGAGCGTCGAAACCTATACGCGAGCAGTGGTTCCTTACCAAGAGCGTCGAAACCTATACGCGAACCATGATTCCTTACCAAGGGTGTCGAAACCTATACGCGAGCTGTCATTCATTACCAAGAGTGTCGAAACCTATACGCGAGCCATGATTCCTTACAAAGAGCGTCGAAACCTATACGCGAGCCATGATTCCTTACCAAGAGCGTCGAAACCTATACGTGAGCCATGATTCCTTACCAAGAGCGTCGAAACCTATACGCGAGCACTGATTCCTTACTAAGAGTGTCGAAACCTATACGCGAGCAGTGGTTCCTTACCAAGAGCGTCGAAACCTATACGCGAACCATGATTCCTTACCAAGGGTGTCGAAACCTATACGCGAGCTGTCATTCATTACCAAGAGTGTCGAAACCTATACGCGAGCCATGATTCCTTACAAAGAGCGTCGAAACCTATACGCGAGCCATGATTCCTTACCAAGAGCGTCGAAACCTATACGCGAGCTGTCATTCATTACCAAGAGCGTCGAAACCTATACGCGAACCATGATTCCTTACCAAGGGTGTCGAAACCTATACGCGAGCTGTCATTCATTACCAAGAGTGTCGAAACCTATACGCGAGCCATGATTCCTTACCAAGAGCGTCGAAACCTATACGCCAGCTGTGATTCCTTACCAATAGCGTCGAAACCTATACGCGAGCCATGATTCCTTACCAAGAGCGTCGAAACCTATACGCGAGCCATGATTCCTTAGCAATAGTGTCGAAACCTATACGCGAGCCATGATTCCTTACCAAGAGCGTCGAAACCTATACGTGAGCCATGATTCCTTACCAAGAGCGTCGAAACCTATACGCGAGCACTGATTCCTTACTAAGAGTGTCGAAACCTATACGCGAGCTGTCATTCATTACCAAGAGCGTCGAAACCTATACGCGAGCAGTGATTCTTTACCAAGAGTGTCGAAACCTATACGCGAGCAGTGATTCTTTACCAAGAGCGTCGAAACTTATACGTGAGCAGTGATTCCTTACCAATACTGTCGAAACCTATACGCGAGCCATGATTCCTTACCAAGAGCGTCGAAACCTATACGCGAGCCATGATTCCTTACCAAGAGCGTCGAAACCTATACGTGAGCCATGATTCCTTACCAAGAGCGTCGAAACCTATACGCGAGCACTGATTCCTTACTAAGAGTGTCGAAACCTATACGCGAGCTGTCATTCATTACCAAGAGCGTCGAAACCTATACGCGAGCCATGATTCCTTACCAAGAGCGTCGAAACCTATACGCGAGCAGTGATTCCTTACCAATAGCGTCGAAACCTATACGTGAGCCATGATTCCTTACCAAGAGCGTCGAAACCTATACGCGAGCACTGATTCCTTACTAAGAGTGTCGAAACCTATACGCGAGCTGTCATTCATTACCAAGAGCGTCGAAACCTATACGCGAACCATGATTCCTTACCAAGGGTGTCGAAACCTATACGCGAGCTGTCATTCATTACCAAGAGTGTCGAAACCTATACGCGAGCCATGATTCCTTACAAAGAGCGTCGAAACCTATACGCGAGCCATGATTCCTTACCAAGAGCGTCGAAACCTATACGCGAGCAGTGGTTCCTTACCAAGAGCGTCGAAACCTATACGCGAACCATGATTCCTTACCAAGGGTGTCGAAACCTATACGCGAGCTGTCATTCATTACCAAGAGTGTCGAAACCTATACGCGAGCCATGATTCCTTACCAAGAGCGTCGAAACCTATACGCCAGCTGTGATTCCTTACCAATAGCGTCGAAACCTATACGCGAGCCATGATTCCTTACCAAGAGCGTCGAAACCTATACGCGAGCCATGATTCCTTAGCAATAGTGTCGAAACCTATACGCGAGCCATGATTCCTTACCAAGAGCGTCGAAACCTATACGTGAGCCATGATTCCTTACCAAGAGCGTCGAAACCTATACGCGAGCACTGATTCCTTACTAAGAGTGTCGAAACCTATACGCGAGCTGTCATTCATTACCAAGAGCGTCGAAACCTATACGCGAGCAGTGATTCTTTACCAAGAGTGTCGAAACCTATACGCGAGCAGTGATTCTTTACCAAGAGCGTCGAAACTTATACGTGAGCAGTGATTCCTTACCAATACTGTCGAAACCTATACGCGAGCCATGATTCCTTACCAAGAGCGTCGAAACCTATACGCGAGCCATGATTCCTTACCAAGAGCGTCGAAACCTATACGTGAGCCATGATTCCTTACCAAGAGCGTCGAAACCTATACGCGAGCACTGATTCCTTACTAAGAGTGTCGAAACCTATACGCGAGCTGTCATTCATTACCAAGAGCGTCGAAACCTATACGCGAGCCATGATTCCTTACCAAGAGCGTCGAAACCTATACGCGAGCAGTGATTCCTTACCAATAGCGTCGAAACCTATACGTGAGCCATGATTCCTTACCAAGAGCGTCGAAACCTATACGCGAGCACTGATTCCTTACTAAGAGTGTCGAAACCTATACGCGAGCTGTCATTCATTACCAAGAGCGTCGAAACCTATACGCGAACCATGATTCCTTACCAAGGGTGTCGAAACCTATACGCGAGCTGTCATTCATTACCAAGAGTGTCGAAACCTATACGCGAGCCATGATTCCTTACAAAGAGCGTCGAAACCTATACGCGAGCCATGATTCCTTACCAAGAGCGTCGAAACCTATACGCGAGCAGTGGTTCCTTACCAAGAGCGTCGAAACCTATACGCGAACCATGATTCCTTACCAAGGGTGTCGAAACCTATACGCGAGCTGTCATTCATTACCAAGAGTGTCGAAACCTATACGCGAGCCATGATTCCTTACCAAGAGCGTCGAAACCTATACGCCAGCTGTGATTCCTTACCAATATCGTCGAAACCTATACGCGAGCCATGATTCCTTACCAAGAGCGTCGAAACCTATACGCGGGCTGTCATTCATTACCAAGAGCGTCGAAACCTATACGCGAGCCATGATTCCTTACCAAGAGCGTCGAAACCTATACGCCAGCTGTGATTCCTTACCAATAGCGTCGAAACCTATACGCAAGCCATGATTCCTTACCAAGAGCGTCGAAACCTATACGCGAGCAGTGATTCCTTACCAAGAGTGTCGAAACCTATTCGCAAATTATAATTCGCATTAGGTTTAATACTTGAATGATTAATAAAGGAAAAACCATATAAATGCTTGGTCAATCTTTACATGGTGTAATAATACAACAGCACTTCCTTAAAGGAGGTTATTCGTGATGCTATTCTATGTACTTTTTTTTTATTCATTATTTAATCTGAAGCTTAGCTTTTGAGATATTCGATGAGATTGTATTTCTCTTTCTCGCTTGAACTTTTTGTCTGTCTTTTTTTAGCTAATATTACTTCTATTATTGAATATCTCGAAAACTGAGCTTTAGATTAAAAAGTGGAAACATAAAAATTCCTTAGATTAGAATCAGGAATCACCTCTTTTATGGAATTGCTGTTTTTCTTGTTACTCCCTGTATAAATCACTGAATGAAATGGTGTCTTCTCTACAGGGTGAGCATAATGCGTAAAACGGAACGCACCATACACCTTGTGTATAGGTGTCGCTAGTTAAACTTTATTTTATGCATATGTATAATGATGTATCTTGAGTTTAGACAATTCTGAGTGTTGTTTCACCGGTGAATTGTTATAAAATTAATATTAACGAAGTTAATTACCATGGCTGCTGGACCAATTGCAGAAAGAAATCAAGGTAATGCATTAAAATATTTGTGTATTTTTATGTGTATTATATTTAAGATTATATTTTTGATTATAGGGTACATTGTAGGTTATGTTAAGGTGTATAATGTATATAGATTTTTAAAGATTTGTGAATGTTAACAGAAAATTAATGTAAATATCTCATTAATTAATAATAAGAAATTTGCGTTTTTCAGATGCCACAATTTATGTTGGTGGTCTTGATGATAAGGTTACAGAATCATTAATGTGGGAATTATTTGTTCAGTCTGGACCTGTTGGTGAGTACCTCTTTTAAGTAGTTCTTGTGTTTTTCACTAATGTATAAAGCTGCAAAATTAAATTTTTTCTTTTATTTTACTTTAGTAAATGTTCATATGCCAAAAGATAGAGTAACGCAAATGCATCAAGGCTATGGATTTGTTGAATTTATGGGAGAGGAAGACGCTGATTACGCAATTAAAATTATGAACATGATTAAATTATATGGAAAACCAATAAGAGTTAATAAAGCTAGCGCGCATCAGAAAAATTTGGATGTCGGAGCAAACATTTTTATTGGAAATTTAGATCCTGAAGTGGATGAAAAACTACTATATGACACGTTCAGTGCATTTGGAGTAATACTCCAAACACCAAAGGTATTGTTTAATTTCTCTGTGTAATGAAAATATTTTCTTTTAAAAAAGTTTTCAATAGTTTTTATTATCATTGTGTTTTGATAATATTTCTAGATCATGAGAGATCCAGAAACGGGAAACTCCAAAGGCTTTGCGTTTATTAATTTTGCATCTTTTGATGCATCCGATGCAAGTATCGAGGCGATGAATGGACAATACTTGTGCAATCGACCTATTTCAGTATCTTACGCATTTAAACGCGATGCTAAAGGTGAAAGACATGGTAGCGCAGCAGAGAGACTATTAGCTGCTCAAAATCCGCTAAGCCAAGCGGACAGACCCCATCAATTGTTTGCTGATGCACCACCACTTGCTCCTCCACCGATTCCAAATTCTGTAGCACAGGCTCATCAACCTCCGCATCATCCGCAGCATCATGTTATGCATCATGGAATGGTTGTGCCACCTCCTCCGCCTCCATCGACACCAGGTAAATATTTCAACACTTATTTAGTAGTTGTAATTGTTTTCTGTTTAACTATATTAAATTACCTTGCAATCTTATCCTTATATCAATAGTAAAAAATAATTTACATATTTCAGGACCACCTATGGGTCATCCACCACCACCACCAGTACCACCACCACCATCAGGTGGATTTCCACCAGCAAACATTCCTCCGCCTCCGCTTCCACCAATGTCAATGGCTACACATCCACCACTGCCACCAGGAATGCCACCCCCACTTCCACCAATGCCAGTACCTACCTCGCAAGCTCAGCAATCGACGCAGCGTATGATGGCACCACCTCCGCCACACTGGGGAGTCGGCGGACCCGCTCAAGGCAGTTTTCCACCACCTCCACCACCATCCGCGGCCGGAGGACCACCGCAGTTTGGCCAATTCCAACCACCACCACCAAGGCCTCCACCAGGATGGAGACATCCACCTCCGCCTCCAGTTTCTCAAGGAGGACCCCCGCCACCTCCTCCTCCTCAATTCCGACCTCCTTTCAGTACCAGGGGCCCACCACCACCTCCTCCACCTCACGATGCCACTCAATATTAATTAAAATGTAAAGATTTACAATATATTTAATATAAGCAATTAATAAAGTTCTATTTATAAGGAAATTACTCATTTTTATGCAGTTATACGCGAGTCCAAGAAAACCTGTTAATTTTTTTACCAACTAAGTCTATATTATAAAAGTATTTCTATAGTCTTTTGCGATGACATTAAATATCGGACTGTTCGTAACATTTAGAAACATCGATACTTGAAAACCGTATTATTCATTAAAAGACTTTGGTATGATAATAAATGAGAAAAAGATAAAGCATTTGGTCTTGATAAGGGACAATAGCAAAAGAGAAATCAATGGTATCGTTCGATCGCAATAGCTGAAAGGTAGTTTGTGTGAGTGGCTTCGCGTGGATTCGATCCTCCCACGACGTCGCACGCAAAGAATGGCAGCAACCGTATTTCAAAGTTATTATCGGGTCGATCGGCGAGCGTGCGTGAAGAAGGACATGTAACGTTTGCTCTATCGATTGCTTTAGGCTTTTCCGGTCTGCTCGATAAAAACGACGAACTGACACAGTAAGGATAGTAACGTCGTAGTACGATTGTCAAGAGTACGCTGCTGGTCCTGTACTTACGCTGATATCCAAGAGGAGGACCAGAAGTGGAAGGCGCGAGATACGAATCGCTCGATCATTCTGTACCTCAGGCTACCTGGTCTCTCTGACAAATTTCAAGGCTATCGTCGACGATAATCCGACCGACCAACCAACCAACCAAAGCACCACGAGTCATGGTAGTTAGAAATTGAAGTTGGATAAAAGCCGATGGAGAATCGTCATCGGTTATCGGTCGTCGGTCGTTGTCGTTGGTCCGACCGTTGTGTGCAATCTTGCTAAAAATGTGAATCCGCGAATGGCGAATGAGAGATGGAGTAGAGATGATTCCGAACTGAGAATTGGAATTTGAGAGGATCGTGCCATTCCCCGCTATCCTGAAATGGCACGTCTCATCTACGAATGCAATTTGGATGCGAGAAACGGCAGTACGAACAACGAAGCGAGTTCTGTCAAACCGATCGCCTGCACCGCCGATAATTATTGCCTGTATTGCTGCTGCAACCCTCAGTGTTGTCTCCTGGTGCAAAAACGGCCACCACGTCACCTCTGGGAAGCCTGGTACTTTTGGCTAGGAATTGCCTTGCTTGTTGTTTTCATAATATCTTCGGTGAGTTCTTCCGGAAGTTCCTCCAGTTACCTGCCGAGACCGCCCTCGTCCCACTTGGCACACGTAGCGTCGCTGATCCTTTTCACAAGTTCCTTGAGACCGCGGACCCACTTGCTACCTCGACTTCTCGCCTAGGACTTTCCTAGGATTTTCCTGTCGAGTTAACTTCTTTGCTCCAGTCCCTCGCGTTTGAAAGCAACATTGATCTGTAAATCTGCAGCAGCCTGAAAGAAATTTTTCGTCCATTTTGAAACTAGGTGAGCAGCTACATTGTCAGTAATTACAGACATAACGTTCAAGGTTTTCCGTTCAGACGTAATGTCAATGATAACGGGCAGAACGATAGATACGGCAGACCGAGGACGAATACCAACGAGATTTCTATCAGCGTAATACCAACTTCGGATTTTCTTCCTACTCACAGGAAGATGTTCGTCATTGCGTCCCAGCCTGGTGTCACACACATGAGTAATTATCTTACGATTATCGTCATCGTCATCGTTAAAATCATCTTCATCGCCATCATCTTGAGTCTCGTCGCGAGACTTTGTCCAATATTCCAACCAATATTCCAGGATTGTTCTCTTGATTCCAGCTCCCGTAGTCGCCTGAATACGCGCGAGGTGGAAAATCGCCGATCCTCGTTTCGTCCTCTCCGCCACGGAGAGTAGACGAACGCGCGATCGGATGCAAAATTCCGAACGAACCTGAGGGAATACGACGGGATCCGCGCTCATCCTCGAATTCTCGCGGAAATCGCGCAAATCGCGATTCGGCGATTAATCGATCGCGATTGATTAACGTGGGGCGATTAAGGGCTCTCCCGGTGACCTTGGATCCACGCAGGTCTGGGGGACATCTTCGTCGAGGATGGCAAACACTCGGAGATCCGCGCGATAACGCGAGAGCGAAAGCGTCGCGATATTTCAAGTGCGCCGAGACGCTGGAGCAATTGGCCTGGGGCAAATGCGCGTGTGGCACTTGAGCGAATCGCGCGATCGAGCCACTGAAAGAATTCCTTGTGTCCACGCCAAGTTTTTTCGTCTGGAGCGTTTCGTCCGGTCGACCCTCTTGGGACCGCCAACGAAATCGACTGGCAGAAAAGGCGAGACTCGTCGACGGAACTTTCACGTTTGCTCCGGATCTCGTAAAAATCCTCCCGTCGATCGATGCCGAGAACTCCCAGGGTGTTCGCCAAGAGCATCTCGGACCAGCCGTCCGAGGCCGGGCCTTCTTCTTGCTTCTCCGCGCGTTCCAAGATGGCGGCCGAGTGGAGTACCCGCTTCGTCCCGACCTGGCCTCTGCGCTCTACTTGCAAATTTACGCGTGTGCGCGGCAACGCATCGGCGTAGTTCGTTTCTTCGATTCTACGTCGGCGTTTGACATTCGCTTCTGCCTCTCGGGGGAAAATCGCCGCTGAAAAGTTTCAGCGGGAACTTAGTCGTCTCGGGGGTGGACTCGACGAGCGACTCACCCACACCCACCTATCGTCCGCGAGAAAGTCGAGGGTAAAGTACGTGGAGGTTCTCCACGCGAAAGAATCCGTCCCGATGCTCGCGAGTGGAGTTTTCTATTCTGAAAACCTGCCATTTCGCGACTCACGCTGATATTTTTCTACGAGAACTTGTGTGTTATCCAATATGTGGAAGAGACAACGTTTTGAATAAAGTCCTATGGAATTCTAACTTGCGTATTTATTGATTGATCAACGATCGACGCCGGAGAGAGGAAAGTTTATAGCCCGTAAATAATACAGCTAATGGCAGGCTTGCGAAGTCCCCAGTTGGAAAAGTCACGTCGCGCGTGGCTCTTTCTCTCCCTCGTTCGCCTGACATTTTTCTCCGGAGGACGTCGAACATTTTCGCATATTTCGCAGCGAGACTGCGCGATGTCGCTCTTGTTCTCGACGACGACGACGACGACGACGACGACGGTGGCGAAAACGAAGACAAAGACGACTGGAAATGGAGGAGAGACGACGTCCGAGCGAGGTCGTGCGATCAATCGGCTCCTTGGAATTTCTCGGAAAATCTACGATGAAAATGTATTCATCGATTAGCGGCAAACCGATATTGAAATTCTTTGAAGCGCGACTATCCTCGGGGTCATGGACCTTTATCGCGGGTCCCTCCTCGCGCTGTTATCTCGACCAGTGCGTATTCGTTGGTGTGCGTACGCGCGCCAACTTCGTTTTCGCATACCATTAACGAAATTATCGCCGCGGTACATTTTATCCATTGCCACGTGGCACGGATAGACTTATCGACGGATCGATCGAACGGGATCGGATCGTCGACGTTCCGACGTTTACTGGAATTCCGTTTTAGACGAAAGACCGACGCACGCTTTCGGAACTCGAAACGGAGCGTGACATTCAGCGGGGGATTCCCTGCGTTTTTGGAATCGTCGTCGAACCTCTCGGATGTCGAGACTAATTAAACGTCGATGAATATTGATGAGGTTCGTGTGCAAATTGCCGTCATCGTCATCGCAGCCGCCGCCATTTTTTATCGATCCTCCGCGGAACCAGTTTGCGCATTGATGAACCGACGACACTCGGCGAATGTCGCGCGCTTCTTCGCGGCCTGTGAAATTTATTTGAGAACCGACGGAGCTAAAGCGACCAACGCTGACTCCCGAGGAATGTTCGAAACTGTCGAAACTAACGATTAGCGCGGATTAATTCGCCGAATGTTCACCGTGAAATTCCGTCGTACCAGCGGGAACATATGCAAATTAGAGGACGGCGTCCTGCCGCTCTCGAATACGAGGACGAGGGGCCGATCAATTCGATCGCTCTGCAATTTTCAAGCTCCCACCTGCGCGAATGCAAATCCTCTCTCTATCTCTGCCTCTCTCCCTCTCCCGTGCACGTGCCGCGGAACGGAAATAATTCGATCGAACAAACAAACGCTCGCGGACATTACGGTTGATCGCCAAGGATAAACTTTTCAATGAGTAAACATCGATCTAACGCGAAACGCGAGTGGAAAAACCACCGAACGCTTCAAGGATTCCCTTAAGGGTTACTCTGGGAGACGAATGGTTAACGCCGAGGGAGAAGGGAGATTGAGAAAAAGAGAGGCAGTGGGGCAAGAGGGGAAAAAGAGTAGCGAACGAAAGGAGCAAAAACGAGGAATAAAAAAGAATTTGGGTAAAAGGAGCAAAATGAATCAGGAGGAAAATAACACAGTGGCGGATTGTGCGAGGTGGGCCAGCAGGGTAGGTATGCTCGAACTCGAAAACCCACTTAACGTTTCAGGGTCCGAAGATTAGAGGGCAACGGGGTCCGAGATGACCTTCGCTTTTTTTCTGCTAGAAAAGGGAGAGGTACGGGGAGAGGCTGATAAGAGGTCGGTCGTTGCGGCTTTTAGTGCGTCGCGACAGTCTGGAATCGCAGAGGGAAAAGAGAGGAAAGGAAAGGAAAGGAAAGGAAAGGAAAGGAAAAGAAAAGAAAAGAAGAGGGAGACTTACGAGATAATGAAGAGTCGCCTAAAGAGGATCCTGCTGTGCGGACGGACGGGATTCTCCTTCCCTTCCTTTCCCTTCCCTACCCTTTCCACGACTGCCACCAGCGATACTTGTAACACTCGAGTCCCCTCGTGTATTCGTCACCCTGAGATATTTCTCCGACCTAACTCGAGCTAAAGTTCCGCTACTCGGAATTCATTAAAGTTGCATCCGAGTATTAATCGAGAGGACGATGAAGAAATTAATTATTTTCGCGGTGACTAATCATCGTCGATAGGAATATCGCTCGGAATATTTATGAGGGAGCTCAATGGCTGCGCCACGATCGATCATCGCCATCGCGCTATAAATCGATTTAATTAAACAATCGGGCCCCCCGCTCCCCACCCCGTCATGAATTTCGTGCACCTCGCGTGGCCGATCCTCCCTGCGAGTTCGTTCGGCGAGTGCGCGAATCATCGACGAGTTGGCGAGAGCAGAGCTGTAGAATTCGGCGAATATTATCTCGATGAGAGGAGAGGAGAGGATAGGAATGGAGAGAAGAGGAAAGGGGAGAAGGAGGCAGCACGGTGCGACAGGATGTCACAAATCTATCGGTATCTATCGTGGGACGGTGACTCTTTTAAGAGCGGCGTGGGTTCCATATCTTTTTCGAGGGGTTCTCCCTCACCCCCTTGCCCCTCGCCCCGTCGATTGCGGCTGAGAAAGGTAGACTGATAAAAGGAAAGGGCAGAGACGCAGCTTTTAGTGCGACGAAATCGCAGCGACGAGAAAAAGAGCAAGCGGACGACGAAAGCAGATAGCGAAGAGTAGACTAAAGAGGGGATCGTTGTACGTCCGAGATTACTCGGACAAAGTCCAAACTCTCGCGACGTCATCGACTTCGAGCGTATCGTACGCGTAATGCTCTACCCCGTTCCTACCGCACTCCCGCTGCGGAGGAACCAGCGCATTCGCGACCGCAAAAATTGAGTATAGTTGTTGAATTCGGAGGATTTCTGGACTCTGGAGCGTCGGCCGAGTTTCCGGCGGTGACTAATTGCGTTAAGAGCGTCGGGCACCTGGTGCGCGGGCCCCTGGCTGGGGTCGCTCCGAGGGAAAACCGACGGTTAGTCATGACGGGGTGGTTTTGCTGGGAAGAGGCGCCAACGACTCGTCGGGGGCCCTCAAAGCCATTGCGGAAGTCTGTTCTTTATCCAAGCACAACGACACGGTGCCGGCCTCTGGCGATAAAATCGCCCGCCGCAATATGGCGGCGCCGACGATCGCTCGCAACGGCGTCGCCTGCCGGAAATTCGCTCGTCCCACCAAGCCCCCGATGGGAAATGTCGGCTGAATCCTTGAAAATTGCGAAGTTCGCGACTGACGATGAGGGAAAATGGCAGATTCCAGGTGGAGAATCGCGTGGGCTTTGACCGACTCGCTTTCGTCTGGCCGAAGATCAATCACTTCGCTAAACACACACGAGCTGAGATTCGGAGATAAGTTCGCGTCCAGCGAACCCCCGATGAATATCTTTAGCTTGTCCAACTAGTTTCGGATTACTCTTTTCTTCTTCTTCTTTTAACGAGAGCTGCCGCTGCTGCTTCTTATTCCTTCTCCTCGTTCTCCGCTTCTTCTTCTTCTTCTTCTGTTGCCTCTTTAACTTCTTGCTCTTTTTTCTGACTTCGTCGACCTATCAGAAACGTAACATTACTTAAGAATTCGTAGACCTCCCGATACTCGAGTTCTGTCAAAAGTATCATAGATCGTTGCTGGATTACACGTTCTCCTACCCGATTGTAGGAGGAAACTGCAGGAGCTATACGAATCACGAGCGATAGGTCACGTTGCGTTAATCCACGGTTAAAATTAGAGTAGCTCCTAATTTATTCTTGATAGGCGCGCCACTTTTTCTCTCTCCTTCCTGTGGGTGGTTGCCTATTAGGGAAACCGAACCCGCGGCAAATGTTTGCCGGTCTCTTTTGAAATCCACTCGTTGCTAGCTTCGTTGTCCCCGGCGTCGGTCTTGCGTGTAATATTATTTCCTGAAAGTTGTGCTTGGCGATTTTTTGCTCCTCGTCGTTCGAGCGAGAAATCGGATCGATCCGATCGAGCCTCGATCGAAACGTCGTCGTCTCGTGGATTGGCCGAGGTCGTCTTAAGTAGATAAATATCAGGAGGATTAGTATCCTGTGCGATTTCGATAAGAAACTCGAATCCCGTGCAAATCCCCTCGGAACCGCGGAATTCTCTTTTACTCGTCTCTCAACATCCAGCGAATCAAAGGGGCGGGATGGGGGAGGGCTAGATCAATGATCGATCAATGAGGAAACACGCACCATCTGCATCCGTTCGTTATTTCTCTCGGGGAGTACGGGGTGATCTTTTTTTATAACCCCGGAGAGGAGAGGGCGAGGTTAATTAAAATAATTTCAAGATTTATTGTCCGCGCGACGAAATTTTCAGATAGGCCGCGCAGCGGGTAATTAAAGCCGGCTTTTAAGTACGAGCGATCTTAGGTAAAAAAAAGTGCATTCTTATCTGGCTCGGAGCGGATCTTTTTGCTTAAGCAGCCGCTTTTAATGTCAGACGTTCCGGCGTGTGTGCGGTAGGGGACCGGTCTTTGTCCAGGTGCTGAAGAGAACCACTCAACGATCGTGAGACCACAGAAATCATCCGGCTACCCCGTCCCCGGCAAACGATCGGAAATATCAACATGCTAACGCTACAAAATTACGTGTCATTCCTTTTAATCGTCGCATCTGCTCGCTCTCGGAGATCACGAAATTCTTATAACTATATCGCGAGCCTCGAGCACGATCCCACACACACACACAGGATAACGATCCTGGGATTCGTGTATGGTATACGGGCGAAATTTCGGGAAACCGCGCGATTGTATCGCGGCGCACGTTAAAATATCCGATTGATTACGTTTCCACGTCGCTATTGTAAATTTCGTCATTTCATGAATTTCCACGATTCCGATGGCTCATGAATTTATGGTTATTCAATGAAGGTCAGGCGACGGTGGCTCTTGAAAAGAAATTGGCGATTGGTATGAGGTAACCGGACAGGTGTCCAGGTGGCTAAGGCAATAGGTAGAAAAGTGAGTCCTCCTGCACGTGAAAAAAGTCGTCGGCTGTTAGCACGCGCGCGCATAATGCATAAAATAATAGTACAAGTGTATACGGAGGCTCTTTCAATACCGAAAAGCCCGAGTGTCGATCTACGACGAGGTCCTCCCCTCCCGTTGCGAGAGCGTGTGCGTTCACAGACAAGCGCGTACGCACACGAGAACGCTGGCGTCTCTGCCTCAGGCGCCACTACTTTCCCCTCTCTCCTCTACGGACGCCGCCCCCACCACTCGGCGTTCCACCAACACGTGGAAAACTAACGCCAGCTCACAGTTGTACACTTCGCGACGTTGACTCTCATCCCCCGCACAAAATCCTACGAATAGCCTTAAGGTGTCAGCCGTGAATCCCGTAAGGTTGGCCTATGCGTAGTTCGTACTACTGCGAGCACCCTTATCAATTGATTCCCATGTCGCGCGCGACCTCATCGTTTTTCCGGAAAATTCCTCTTGGATTCAGAAAACTCGTTCGGCTTCCTGACTCGAGAGAGAGTTTTCTCGACGCCGATGGCTCGTTCAGTGGTTCTCAACCGCGGGTGCGCAAAGGAAAAGGTTTTCCGAGGTCTCCGTGGACTGGAAGGGGAAACGACAGGAATTAAGTGGACGCGCTGTACGAGCGAGCGGTGCGTGCCACACGGATGATGGTAGCGGTTCACTAACACACGCACACACACACAGGAGCACGGGTCTCGTTTAAAAACTATCTGGCGAGTGTTCCTCGACGGGTGCCTCTTGTGTGCGGCAGCCGGCTGTTTGGATTTTGCGTCGCCGGACGAGCGCCGACTGCCAGTGAACAGAGCAAAAGTCAGTCAGTCGCCGAACCGCGTCGGGATCGGACGTTCCCGCGTGTGCTCTCTCCTCTGCGAGCTCTCTTCCTCTCCCTCTCTTTCTCTCTCCCGTTTACCGGCCACATTTTTCGTCTACTCGCGTGACGCGCACATTTGTCACGCGAGGACACGATCGATAGATCATTGAACCGATTCCCACGGAAATCAACCCCGTACCTCGGCCGGAGCCACCCCGGAATGGAACCCAGTGATTCCGCGAGCGTCCTCGCTGCCGGCAGACGAAAACAGCAGTAGCGAGCAGCGAGGCTTCCGGTGCGAGTGAGAATTCGCGACGCGCCACCCCCTGGGACAACCGCAACCACCCCCCGCCCCGCGCAAGAAGAGAGAGGGTCGCGATCCAATTTCCACCCCTTCTGGTTCTCTCGTCGATCTTGCGCGCGCGCGCGCGCAAATTTCACGGTGGCAAAACTCTTTGCGTCAGTGTATGTTTCTGTGACTGTGTCTCGTCGAGATGTTGTCGTGGGACTTAATAACTTTCGCGACGTTAACGAGCATCGCTATCGTCCACGGGGCATCGATAAATCTGGACTCGGCCGACTACGAAGTGCTGGCCGACAACGAGGGAAAGTCGCCCGACGATAACGGTAATTAAACGCCGCGAACATCGTTAACGACGTTCCTGGCTAGCGATACGCACACAATGCTGCTGGATGAAAGAATAAGTGAAAAAACTAACAAACGACCGACGGACCGACAGCGTCGAACTCGCAGCATCTGCGAGTCGAGTTGCAATTGCAGTTGCAGCAGCAGCAGCAGCGAAAACAAGAAAAATCCCTTATCGCGACTGCTCGAACTATCGCATCTGAAAATGCCCTATTGTTCCTGAAACGCGATAGACTTATCAGTTTAATGGCGCGACGTCTCTTTGCGAAAACGCTCGAAGCAATTTGCGCCAACGCGTTATCTCACAACTTTGTCCCATTAGCGGAATTCCTACGCTCGCCAAACTCTCACCGGAAGTCGCGGATGAACTTCCGGTAAGTGGCCCCTCGCTTGCTTCAGCATTTTCGAAAAGTTCTGTCATCCCCGGTGAAATCGGGTGGTAACTCGATGCCGCGATGTTCCCTCCTCCATCTGGTTATCCCTTTTCTTCTTTCTCTTTTTCTTCCGCTTCTCTCTTTCTCTCAAGTCCTTAGCATTCGATGTGGCGGGTAATAAAAGTCATGGAAAAGCCACTCTCTAAATTAAGAGCGCTGAGGTCGTCGCCGAAGTATATTAATTGTCTCCGTCTCTCTTTGTGCATGCTTCATCGCGGCGTAATTCGCGGAGGCGCCTAAGAATAGAATTCGATCGTAAAAAGCGACGGCACCCCGCGCGAGGTGCCTGCTCTCTCTCTCTCTCTCTCTCTCTTTCCCTCCCACCGAAAAAAGAACCGAGTTGGCTCTTTTGAAGCGAGGACACCGGGAGAGAGGGGAGGCGACGCTCGTGTTTTTTAGCTCGGAAAGGTGGCGTGATTTTATCGGGGGATATTCAGCGGCTGGTCGTAATCGGAAATTGAGTCATTTGACCGGGGGCAGCTTAGAGCGATTGGTAAAGGGAGAGGGAAGAGGAATGGGGACCGCGCGCATCAGGACCGGAACGGGGACGATCTCACGGAGTTGTCGAGAATCGATCGATTTCCGCGCCGCCAGTAATTTCTCGAACAAGAAAAATTTGCCGGGCGCACTTGACGCGCGCGCGCGCGCGCTACTTAGCGCGAGGGTTGAACGAGCGAAATGGAGCAAATCGCTCCTGAGTGAGACGCGGTAACCTCGCCCTCGTCCTCTCCTCCGGGGCTGTCACCACTCCTCGCCGCCATTTATTTTGGAACTTCCGCAAGCGAGCGCGCGCTAACCGCACTCCTGATTACTTTACGAACCCCCGACCACTCGCTCGCTCTCGCACGGTTTTCGGGATGAAAACAAGCCTCGTTTCTCGAGAAACGATGCAGTTTCCAGCAAGATTTATGAGGAGTCCCTGCTACCTCGCCGTCACCACCCTCTCGATCGGCGACCCGCGATTCGCGCTCGAAAATTCCACGTTTCCCCGCTGTTCCTCGCTCGCGTATAGGTTTCGAGCGTGGTGCGGGAAACCCCGTCTCGTGGAGAACTGGTGCGAGTACCAATTCTTGCACGGTATTTCGAAAAGGGTGGACGGAGGAGGGTTGAGGATGGGAAATATCACGAGTGTGAAATTTGCCAGTTTGCGCAGAACGCCTCGAGTTTGGAGAGACGATAAAGTAGGTGCTGGCGGGCGCCAGCTAGGCGGATAGCGGAGCGTACACGTACAACGTGTAACTACTACGTACATACGATGGCTACACCTTCCCAGCCTGTTGCTCTCACACAGAGCAAAACCTTTTATCTTCCTTGTGTGAGTAGTACATCGCATGCGGCGCGCATATAAGTAATGAGCATATGTGCCCGCGTTCGCACGCTATGCTGCGTTCCGCGAGAGTATAGAACTTTTTAACTAGCACTTAGCAGCGCGCCCAACACACGGAAGAACTTGAGCGTAGCCGCAGCCCGCGTTTTCAACTGCGATAAACGTACGAGAGACAAATTTCATTCGAGCATTATTTATACTTTTCATTTGCATATTTCACATATTCGCGGAGATGTGGAAACGCGCGCGTATCTCGTGATTCACGTTCTCGTCGCGCCATCGACTTCTCCTCCACGTGCGTAAAATCCATCGGATTTTATCGATCCGAGCACCGTGGAACGAACCTCGACGGAATTTCGTCGAACGGAACGGAAAGGGAAGGGAAGGGAAGGGAAGGGTAGGGTAGGGTAGGGTAGGGTAGGGAAGGTCCTCCGCGATAGCTCTCGCGAACGCGCGCTATTCGCGATTCGCGCGATTTCACGAATGTCATTATGTCGCAGATTTCCTCGCGTGATTATTTATACTTTTCATTTGCATATTTATGGGAGCCGTCGCCCGAGTCATATTAATATACACGAATATAAATATGGCGGCGCGGGGAGCGATAGGCGCGCGTCCTACATTTATTCAGCGAGACATTCCGGATCTCGTGGAAAAATGCAGTGGCTCGTGGTTGCATCGGCCAGCCGAAGCTGGCCGATGCCGGCGCTAATCTAAATGCGTCCGACGAATCCGCTCGTTTATCCGTCGACGCGCCGATCGCCTTATCTTCTTCGGAGAACTCGCGCGGCGACTTGGCCGATATTTTTTTTCGATAATTTATGCGGATCAAAAGCTTTTCCGCGGATCGCGAGATTATTGAAATTATTAATAGCCGATCTAGGCCAGCTGCCCATGGCAGCGAGGAAAACGCCTTGCCTTGCCTTGCCTAGTCTCTCCTCCCTCCCCCTCCCCACGCGCCAGAAACCGCCGTCGATTTCCGCCATATTTTCTCGAGTTTTTGGATTCTCCCGGGGTTTTTCGCGCGCCGCACCCTTTACAGCGGAGCATTTCCGCTCCCGACTATCTCACTGTCATCACCGGCCAACACACTCAGCCTCTTTCAGCGTCGTCTGCAAACTGGAAAAACGCGACCTCGTCTGCGCCGGCGACCAACGCGTAACGCCCGCACTCGCGCGCGCTAAAAACGCGAGCCGCCTAACAACTTCTAAGCAGCGCGATTCCAATTTGCACGTCTGCGAACATCGCGTTACGGCTTTCCGAGGAAGGCGAGGGGAAGGAAATGAGTTTTCGAACGGCGAGACTTCCGTAGAACTCGAGTTTTTCCCCAAGTTTTCCGGGTACTCGGTGCCCGGTGGAGGTCGAGGACGGTTCCGGGCCCTTGAAATCGACGGTAGCCTGCGCGCGGTGGGGGTGAGGGGGTTTCTTTCCGATGTCTGGGAAAATTTTGGTGGGAGGAATGGCGCCGCACTCGAGGAGCGGTAGCGCAAGTCGACGCGGCGCAGCTGGTGTTGTGCTTGCGCTCTCACTCGTTTCCACCAACACACAGAAAAGCGCGTCGCGCGGTCACGGCTGGCGTCTCACGAGCGCACACACACGGGCGCAAATCGGCAGACAGAGACACCCGGTGGCGCCTGTCGGCCACACGAATGTGCATGCGTGCGTGACGGTTTTTACCTCCTCCTCCGTCGCCCTCTCTTCGTCATCCTTCGCCTCTCTCTCCCTCTCCCTCTTCCGCACGTACGTCGCGCATACGCAAATAGCCACTTACAGTTCGCCACAATAATCGTCAACCGAACGTCCTCGCCGGTCTCGAGAGTCCAGGAGAAGAACGGACGTCTCACGGCGCCAAACTCGCCGAGCCGCACGCGACACGCGCGCGCGCGCGCGCGCGCTCGAACGTCAACCGCGTCGGAATCCGGCGCAGCAAAGTCCTGGGGATCGACGAGAACGCGGAAGAGCCGGAACTTTTTTCCCCTTCCGAACCGGGTGGTGAAAAGGAGGGTGTGGAGAGACAGGAACAAGAGAAATTCCTCGGACTGCAGAGAACGCGAGAGTTTTCACGCGTTTGCGCTCGCGTCGACCGCGCTCGACTTTTTCAATTTCGCACCTTCGGAAGTGGCGCGCGTGCCCACGCGATCACCTACTCGCGCGAAAATTCCAACGTCGCGCGTGTCCATCCGGTTCTCGCGCGGTGCGTATAAATAGATTGATTTATGACACAACGGTTTCATGGGAAATTTACCGCTAGAACCGGACCCGTTTCCATCGATAGCGCTCCGGGGTCACTCCCAGAAGGTGTGGAGGGGAGGGGAGTGGATGGTTCCCGAAAGGAGGGAGCCCTTTCCCAGCGCGATGTCATTTTCGCGGTGTCGCGGAAAAACGCGTCGTCGTCGATCCTGGGGAACGATGATGGAAAATCGCTTTAGAAGGGGACGGAGCGTAAAAGAGAGCGAGCGATTGGCCAACTCTATCTCGGCATCGTAAATCGCCGGCCAAGGAACAGAGTGGAATCGCAATAATAATATCGGTCAAACGTCTCGGCGCGGGGGAGAGGTTGGAGGGAACAAGGAGACTTTCGCTCCGCGCAATAATCCTCGTCCGGAATTGTGCAAAGTCGACGGTGCGGTATTCGCGGCGCGTGGAGAAGGGGGGAGAAGGCATACGAGCAAAGCAAGATCCGCGAGATTCCCCGTTGGAAAGTGCGTGCGCGAAAATACGCTGGTTCTCAACCACGCGGGGGTTCCGGGATGAGCGTGAAAGCAGCGGGGTCGTGCTTGGAACGGTGAGGAGGAGGAGAGGGAGGGGGGGGGGCGAGTATTTTGCCAGGGCGTTTCGGTATTCATGGCCGGTTGGATATTCCGTTCGAGGAGAAAAGTCCGACGTGCCGTCCAGGTGGAAAAGAGATACGCACCGTCCACTTTTATTCGTTCGGGACAAATATAACCCGAGCGACTGTTTTGAAGGCGCCTCCCGTCGTGTTTCGCTAGTTGTCATTCCGCCTGGATACTCCGAGACTGCGAGCTAAGCGTTCGCGATCGTTCGTTAACCTGTTCGGCCCCGGCCAAGTCCGCCAATGAAGTATTCCAAGTGTCCGACTTTCCCCTCCACCCCCCGGCGGCGGCAAATTCTCCACTCGATCTCATCGGTGTCCTCGCGAAACTCGCGGAATTTCGCGGACTGCGCTCCTCCCCTCCTCCACCTCGAGAAATTTCACTCGTCCGCTCGTTGATCGCGACTGTCCGCGGGGTCGTTTCCTGCCCCGGAGAGTCCTCCTCGTTCGTTCTCGGCTTCCGCTTCCGGTTTCCCTCTCGGGTACGTTCCGCGAGCGCGCCGCCTCGTCGACTCGTTCGGTGAAATTCCGGACCGACGAGACTTTGGACCTCTGCACTCGTCACTTTGCGTTCGTCCGGTGGATTCAATACGCGCTAATCGGCTTAATGGGCAGAACAGTGCAACGACGCGCATGCAACGACACCGCCAGTGCACTCGTTAACGACGACTTGAAAGCGCCTCCCCCTTCCCGGGCCGTTTAACGTTCCTCGGTCATTTTTCACGCGCGTCACGCGTCGCGCGTAACCCTGCAACTCGTCCTTGCCTAATCTCTCTCGGTGGCCCTTATCTCTGGCATTCTGGAAAAGTGCGCGAAGATAGCGCGTTTAATTATAAGCGAAATTATCAACGGCTTTCCGATGAGTAAGCGATAGTCGGACGGCACGAGCGCAACCGAATGTTGCGAGCAACTCCGCCGTGGAAAACAGCGGAAAATCACTATCGCGTATCGCAAAGTACCGAGGTTGCGGAGACAAAGCTCTTGGAAACTGGTTACTCTCACACTCGGCGGGCGGGGTATCTTTCTCTTGCGAACAAAGATCCGAATTCTCGCGCCGAGCCAGAGAAACTCGTCCGATTACTCGGGGACCCGAAGAAACCTCGAGATACGAAACTCGATGTATTCATCGATTAATTTTGTCATTAAAAAATGGCGCTGGAGGAAACAACGATGACTCTTCTAGAAGAGACTCGAGTTCCATAACGTGAATCATTCTGAACGAGTGGGGATGGGGGAGGAAATGGAAACGAAAAAGAAAAGGGGGAAGGAGGGGAGAGAGAGAGAGAGAGAGAGAGAGAGGAGTCGGCTGATTCGAATGCAACGCGTTGCAACTGACACGCATGCCACACGCGTGCACGCGCGTGCATTCGCGTCGCGTACAAAGCGTCGTCGGATTTGCATAGCGCACACACGTACATAAATTTATCTTTGACGTACGTGTAGGCCACGCTCGTTCCTCTGCCGTGATTGCGATGCTCCTAGAAAATGGATGAAAATTCCACAGCCCCTGGTCTGACCTTTTCCTTTTTTTTCTACTTGCCGTTCGCGTTCTCCTCTCTCCACTCATCCCTTCCGGGGATTTTGAACGTCAGTGCGATAGATTTGCAAGGTTCAATTTTTGAAAGAGAGAGAGAGAGAGAGATTCGTCGTTCCCCGATGTTTCCAAGCGTCTGGGCCCAGGGTGAACTGGTCCCGACTAATTGCAACTTTCGCGGCGACGGAAGTTGAGCGCGCGCGCTACCCCAATTTGCCCCGGGGCCGTCGCGTCGAGTTTTACGCGCGAAATTTCGTTTTACGGCCGGCAGCTGCCTCGCGGAGTTTCACCTGCCGCGTCCGCTTCGTCCCGGGGAAATTTCGGCCTCGCGGACGACGCGACTCGTCAATTTCCGACGAACTCGCGAAACTTGAAGCGTTCTCGTCCCCCGGATACAGTGGGCTCGTTCATTCGCTGGAACTCGCGGTCTCGTTCTTCTTTTCTCGCCCCCGCCCACCCTCTCTCGATCCCTCTCGAGTGTCTCGATGAATTGCGTTCCGAGCGCCGGGGAGTCGTTGGAATTGCCGGAAAGTCTCGAGTGTGCAAGAAATTTGCTAATTCGTTTGCTTCGGATGTGTCCTCCTCGCTCGACTCTCCCCGACGGAAGAAGTTTTTCCCGGGGAAAAAAATAAGAACGCTCGCTAGAAGCGTGGACGCGCGATTCGCTGAAACTCGCGCCAGCGGCATAATTGGAGCAGTCCGCCATAATGGACGCCGGGTGGTCCGACTTATAAATATTTCATTAGGACTGCACGTACGTGCTTAGCTGTAATTACGTTCCGCTCGGGATCGAGAAGTGCAAATTCTGTTTACACACGGCCCGATGCGAATAATTGATTTGTCGAGTAAATTGCCGGGCGGATGCTTCGCGTTCTCTTCCCTACCCTCTCCCTTCCATCCCCTTCCAACCACTCCGGCGTTCCAACTGATTTCCCCCCAGAAAAAACAATGAAAGACGAATGCTCCTCCGGTTCTACGCCTTCCATCCTCCTCTCCCCCCTGAAACCCCTCTGACAACCAGGCGAGCAATGGCGAAATTAATTACGCCGCAATATGCTAATTAATCCCGGCGAAACACGCTGCCTGCTCGTAATTTAATTAACTGGAAATTCAACGACCAATTAAAGTCTCCGCCACGGTTTTTCCTCCGGAGAGATTTTATTCGATTTCCAGCCAGAGGACGAACGACTATCCGCGGATGTTCTTTACGGCGGGTCTTCTCCGCGCGACGATAAAACTTTCGTTTCACGTTTCGCGTTTTTTTAGGATTGTTGATAGAGTCGTCGAGAGAGTCCCAGTTGATTTTCAATCAGCGCTTCCAGAGAAGTGGCTGGAATTGTTCCAGAACGCCGTGTGCTCGGAAAAAAGTGTGTTCCGTGACCGCTTAAGGTGCCGACAGGTTTTTCACGTGGCGCGCGAGCGATTCGAGGACTTTCCGTTTACACGGGGAACAGTTTAAAACGGGGAAGAGGGAGGGAGGGCTATCGATGAAAAGAAGCGGCGAGCGAGCGCATAAACGCGTTTGATTCGCAGTCTGCGTGCCGAGTTGAACAAATTGGCACGGCGTGCGCAAACCGCGCACGGGCTCCTTCGTAATAGCCGCCATCAACGGATTGACCAATTTCTCTCCCGTTCTCACCCCACGTCACGTCACGCCACGCCACGCGATCATTGTCGCCTCGGATCGTTAGATCGTCTCCCCTCAGGACGGGATTCCCGTCGTTCCCCGTCTCTCCCCGTCGCCGCAAGGGAATCTCCCGTGACTTCCTCGCGTAGCTCGGAACTCTCCTGCCAAAATGACCCGAACTAACGACCGACCGATTCTCGTTTACGCCCGGAACTGTCGCTGGCAAATCACCGGATCGCGTGGACTCCCCTCGTTTTTCGCCACGGATCTCCCTTCCACGGAGTTTTTCGGATCCTTCGGGATATCGAGGACTTTTCGTGCAGAGGGGACGTGCTCGAACGCGATTTCCGGTTGAATTTTCGCTCGAGAGGAAGAGGGTCAACGTTCTCCTCCGGAGAATCACGAGCGGAGAATTTTTCACGGCGAACCTTCGAGGCGAGGCGAGGCGAGGCAAAACATCTACAGGAAACACTTCCTGGTGCCTGGTGGCTGGCTTCAGGTTCCGGGTGGAGTGTCTGGCGCCGCGAGAGTCCTGTGCAGGCCGTGCTTCCTGCTATTGGAAGTTTCCTGCGATTAACCTGCTCTTTCAGCATCCAACCGACCCCCTCCCCCGACGAGACCTTCCACCGGCCGCTCGGCCGGGCCTTTGTTCTTCCGGGCTGAACGCTCCGTTGCCCGCAATTTATCTCCCGCTAACCGATTCCTGCTTTCAATGGTGCCTTATCTTCCGGTTATCGGAGAACATCAACGAGGAAGTGCACAAGCACCCAGCACGAGCAAGCGAAAATCCTCTCGGTCAACTTTCCAGGAGTTTCAATCGCACTCCCAGTCGTTGTCGTTGTCGTCGTCGTCGTCGTGGGCGAGCAACTTCTGCTCTGGAAGAGAGAGAGAGAGAGAGAGAAATGGAATGATAGATTGGGAAGAGGGGGGAAGGGGAGGGGATCCGGTTTATCAGAATCCGCCGAAAATTCCCAAGGAAGTTTCGTCAACCCCCTCGTGGGGTTTTCGGCTAATTTCGCGGCACAAAGGAAGCGCAAAGGCGGTATTTGCGTTGGGACCTGTAACTATCGTGGCCGGCCACCCGGCCATTAGTGGAAGGGGTGGATGAGCACGCGGGGTGGCAATTAGCAAGAACAATAGGGACCGGAGAGCCTGTTCTTTCTGGGAAGTAGGTGGGTTCCAGTCCTGGCAGACTCAGGTATATATTATAGGAGGGTCCGCCACAGCCGAATATGGTATACGAGCCCTGTTTATACATATACAGGGTGTGCGAACCGATTCTCTCCTCTCCTCTCCTCTCCTCTCCTCTCCTCTCCTCTCCCCGAAGCTCCGGTCGACCGGAGGAAAATCCTGCGATCACTGGGAAACGCGCCTCTGTCGCTTCAGCGTTAAAGTTTGTAGAAACGGGAAAAAACAGCGGCACGCCAGGGTGTTCCCGATAGTCTCCGAGGTGAACTTGGTGGAACACCTTGTAGAGCGGCAGGCGTTTCTCGCTGCTTTCCCGCCGGGTTGTTTTCGGGTTCCTGACGTTTCCATGGTCCGAGCGAGCAACCGGTGATTAGCCCTACTTAACTCGACTGCGACGCGGCCATCGCCGAGTAAAAGGCATCCTCATCAATTATATGCAATTGCCAAATTGCTCCAAATTACACGCGCGCTCGCTCGCTTCCCTCTCGTGATAATTCCTCTCCCCCCGCGCTCCGTTTTTGCCCATTATTCGAATTCCATGCCCGGCGACCTATAAAACACCCGACGTAATCTCTGGGATTAAGAGCTTTGCGAAATTTTGCCGGTGCCCCGTCGAACCCCTCCGTTTCTCTGGAAACGATCCACTGTCACCCCCTACCCCTCACTCCGCACCACCGTCGAGAACTCCTCGAGATTCTTCGGTTTTTTCGACGGAACAGAAATAGTGGGCAAAGGGGTTTTCGGTGTCCGATAGAGGAGAACACGTCGTTTTCCGGGAGTGATCGCGTTAATTCCCTTAACTACATCCGGTGGGGGGTGTAGTGTGAAAATGGCGGATTGGCGTGACCGAAGCTGAGTAGACGTAAAAATCGAGTACGAGGATATTAGCATCCAAATCCATACGGTAGCTTAATCCAGATTAACTGGTAGTATCCATATCGAATGGGCGCGCACAGTTGCTCGGTGAGTCACTCACCTTTTCATACACACGCGCACACGTGGATACGTCACCGGCGATCCTAGCAGGTCAGTTTAGCCCCGGAGGAGAGCTCAGAGAATTTCGAAGGGTCCCGCGGCCCAAGCTTAGACCCTTCCGCTCAAACACAGACACGCGCGTAAGCATGCGCCTGTTAATACGCACGCACACACGCGAACTTAGTTTTCTAAAACAATGCCTATCCATTTCCATGGAGCCAAGCTGCTCCACGGGGCCAAAGTGGCTTATCCACCTGCGATCGGAAAATTGGAACCGATCGCATTTTCCGGGAATTTTGCGGAGTCGAAAGGTCCGCCGACCAAAGGACTCCATCACTTTTCCCCCGAGCCCCATTCACGTTCCCTCGAAGCACCCCCCAGCTCCAGAAATAGACGACGCGTCTCGAACTTCTTCAAGGGCTGCATTAACAGGTGATAAAAGTCCAGCGATAAAATTCCACGTGGAAACACAGCGATTTCATTGCTGTCGTGACGCAAATAATGAAATAAATGCCACGAAACTGGTTCCGATGGGGAATAGCGAGGGTACTTGGGAGGGAGGGAGGGGGGCGAGGGGAAGTAAGGTTCGATCGTGGTCCCGAGTGAAAGAGGATAAAAGGACGAAAAACGGGCCCATTATGCGGGTGCACTTGTCGTCGGACCCTTCTGTTCTTCGTGCAGTCTGCCCACACGCGCGCGCGCGCACGTATACTCTCCCGACTATTCCATAAAATCCTAACGATAGACACATCGACGAACACTTTTATGCACTACCCACACACACACGCACGCGCGAGCGCGCGCAGTGCGTACAAACGCACACTTCACTGTACTTCTGCACAGTCTCAGGTCCTTTTTGTTTTATTACGCGTCGAACGGTTCTCGAGTGGTTTTTGCTCGTAAAATACTACTTTACATCGACATTCTTTGATAGACCTCCGCATGAGTGTGCGCGCGCGATTTCGAATAAAAAACGCGAATACTATTCTCTGATTTATCGCGAGGAGTTCGATCGAATTCGAAAGCGAAAGACAGTAGAGGCAAGGAGAGAAATCAAAGGGAGAGTGTCCCAGAAGAAATGGGCAATGAAAAATATCCCGGGGCCCCAGGACCCTCCCGAGGTCATTCAGGAGCATTAATTGTGGAAGGCAGGAATTTTTATGCGCCCGTGCGTTATGAATTTTATAGGAGACGCAAGATCGCTCGAAACTGGACCGAAATTGGCCGCGGGCATTTCTGGGCCCGTCCCGTGTCTCCCCGTGGGGGGTCCGGAAAGGGGCTCCACAGTCAGGGATAGCCCGACCCCCGCGGGGGCTGGGATTATTACAGGACACTGCTGCAGGATTATCGAGGGACATCGGCCCGCAGGTTGCCCCGAAAGACAAAGAACTCTCGAGACACCCACTGGATACTCGAGAAGCACCGGAAGAGGCTCGAGTAAAACCAACACTCCGCTCGAGCCCTCTCACAAATTCCGACTGTTTGACTTGCACTTTTCTCCCTGGAAACATCATAAAATACTCCTAACAAGATCTCCCCCCTTCTCCCGTTCCCGATATTCCTCGCTCCCTGTTTCATCTCTGACCATCGCCGAAGATCATCGATTACCGGAACTTCCGGTATCTTCTATCGAGAGAAAGTCTCGTCCAGTCCCTTTTCTCTTCTCTCTCTCTCTCTCTCTCTCTCTCTTTTTCGCAACCGGCACCTTGGCGCCGGAAGCTCGGGTTGTGGTCAGGTTGCGCACCGGGTTTCCTCCTCTTTCCACGTCCAGTGGAAAGCGATCGTGCAATGAATTTCGCCATGAATTTTCATGCGAGACATCGGAGTCCTTCTGCGCAATCGGACCACGAGCAATCGGGATTTCCTCCGATTCTCCGATTCTCCGATTCTCATAAATAAGTTCCGGCAACCGAGGAATTTCGTCGTCCCACTTTTCTCGGTTCGTGTTGCGTAATATCGCAACTTCCCGATGTCAGCCGGGGCCATTGTGCGTCGGCTCCTTATCCTCCTGCTCTCCTCTCCCCCCTACCGCCTGTCGAGGGACGAGTGGTCAGTGGTCGAATTTGCGTTGGTATTGGGAACACAAACGGCGGAGGCCGAGTATTCCTGGCCTGTCCCACCAGAGGTGCTCGAAAGTTTCTCACGAATCTTTCGAGGAATAGCCGGAGGGTCTGGCGCGTTCCTCTTCGGGTCCGGCTCCCTCTCTCCCCGTTTGCCTCCGTCTCTTTCAAGCAGAAAATCCTTTCGGCCGTGCCGATGAGCCTGGCGCACGGTAAACTTTTTTTTCGCATACCACCGAGAGAGTTCGTAACCCTCCGAGTGTAGCGGAGCTACCACAACAGGTGTCCCAGAACTTTGAGCGGTCGTCCGATTTCACCGGCGCTTATCGTTGACCCGTTTCCCTTGTCCCTCGTTGCAGCCGTGCGCAGCGTCGACCGGAACTTTCGCAACTTCCTCGGGGAGGACTCGCGCGACACGACGGGGGAAATTCGCGCGGTTGCGTCTCGACCTCGGCCTGTCACTTCCGCGTGGGGCTATTTTGGTTCGGCGGGCCTGAAAAATCAGTGACGCGCACTCCTTAATTTGAGTAATGCTCGTCCGGCGCCATTGCGCCGTGGTTCCCCGGATTATTCTCGGAGCGGAGGAGAGCGGTGCTCGCTGGCTCATTAGTTTGATCATTCCCGACACTCGTGCACCGCCTAGGTACCACCTAATGCGTCACCCTCCCCCACCAACCCCTCCACTGTCCCGCGCATCTCCACATCCGGGATATTTGACTGGCGGCTTCTTGGAACAGAACTCGGGAGCATTTGCGCTGGATAAATGATCTGGCCGCGCTAATTAGTAAAATCCCCGGGCGCCATTGCGCGAGCGAGCGAGTGCAAATTGTCCGGCGTGGCCGGCTAACGACCTGCACCATCATCGCGACGAGCGCCGTTGCCACGAACCCAGTGCGGTGCTCTCCATTGATTAATGGCTGTCCTTGCAAATTAACCCCCTCTCCTCTCCCTCCGCCTCCCTAACGTCGCGAGGACCGTCGTAGAAATCAGACATTATGGCAAATTAATGGAGGGGGAGGGAACTCGACGAGGAACGCGCGAGATTCGTCATTTCCAGCCGAGAGGTTAACGCTCGCGGCGCGCCAATTGCTCGCGCGAGGAACTTCCCTTAATTCCAGTTGCGCTCCGGAGTATCGCGTTTCAAACGCGCTTCTCCAGGGACTCTCCCCGAGAACTCTACCCTGACCATCCCCATGTCTGTCGCGATGGATGATCGATCGCGCGGTCCTCGTGTCCCGTCAGCCGCCGCTGGAATTCCTCGCCGCCGATGTGTTGCTCGAACAAGCAGCACTCGGTTACAGTCTGAAATCTTTGTTTGTTTTAATTCCCTCGTGCTTTTCCCACCGGCAAGGGGAAACCTCGCGACTCCGCGTTCCAAATGTGAAACGCCGCCTCCTGAGCGCCCACCCCTCGGCCTCGTCAAAGGCCTTCTGGTTTTTTATTGAAATTAAACGTTCCCTCCCGCTCCTGGGGATGGGGGAGAGTCGAGGCCGGTAGTTCCCCGCCCCCTCCGCCGGAGTCCACTCGCGAGCAGTAGACGGGACCTCGAGATTCTGCCGGGGCATTCCCATCGAATTCCGGTGCGGACCTTCGCGGCCACATATTTCTTCGCTCGGTATGCGTGGCTCGATATTGGAAGCGGCCGTCATCGTTCGACCAAATAATACGCCGGCAACGAACGAGAAACAATACAGGACAACCCGCGCCTGGGACAAACGCCGCGGTGTCTCCCGTTGGACGAAAAACTCCAACGACGGTTTAATTCCGAGGTTCGACTCCCTCGGGACTCCGATCGACGATAATTATGACGAAAGTGGGAATAAAGCGGTTCGTTAGGGCTGTCGTTAAGCGGCGCGCAGGTAATGAAGGGGGCAGGGGGAGGAGAGGCGGTTCTCCGGTGAAGGGGGAGGGTATTGGTGGTGGTACCGGGTTGGAATGAAAATGGAAAAAAACCAAGAGGGAGTCGGGGGCCGAGGGGCCCGGGCAAAAAAGAGACAGGGCCCGAAACGCTTGACGAACGTCCCGACCATGTGTTTTGCGATCGTAAAGCTGTCCAATCTGTCGTGGCGCATATCGAGAGATCCTCGAGTTCCTCTCGACGGCCACTCTCGCTGCTTTTAATTAAAAACAGCGTTTCCACCGACTCGGGGCAGCCTCTCCCAGGAAAGCGCGGATTTAACGGGCGAATCTTCCGATTCCACGGACCGCCGCCGCCGCCGCCGCCGCGCGCGAGACGTTCTCAACTTTTCCCGTTCCGACAGAAAAACATGGCGGCTGCACGCGCCTCGGAGGAATCCGGGAATTTCCAGTAACCTCCGGTGAACCGACGGCCATCTCCGCGCGCGTTCCGTTCTAATTGTCCACATTCCTGGCAGCGTTTAGAGAGTTTCTCTCCTCCCTGATGAATTTCAAATTTACGACCTTCCTCCCCGGTATTTCCTTGAAAGCCGCATGGTCGCCGCAGGTTTTACTCGCGGGGGTTGAAGGGACGGGAGGAGTCCGCGATGAATATTTCTTAATTGATGCGTAAAGTCCGATCGGGAGGTGGGGTGTACCGAGTACCTCTTTGCCAAGAGACCGGCCGAGTTCTCTGGATCGTCCATGAGAGGAGAACCATAGATAAGGGTGGAAGGGAGGGTCGTGCGTGGCTGTTTGGAAGAAAAAGGGAGAAAAGAAGAAGCAGCGGGAGGTCGAGCTTCGGGCTTCGAGCAGAGAGCAGAGATACGACCGACAAGCCCGGGGCCCGGGACCGAAAACAAACAGACTGCACCGTAGGGCCGTTCGTTATGCGTCCATGGCATATTAATTATTTTCCGACAACCGGCCCTCGCGTCTCTTTCTTTCTGCCCGCGCCACGACTTCTTTTTTTCAGACCCTCGCCCGGTCTGCAGTCTCCTGCGACCCTCTTTCGATACGGGAATACCGTTCATTCCTCCATCGACTCGCTCCCACATGCGGCTCTTAATATTCATTTTGTGAAATCACATTTATCGGCGTTTCAACAACGATTCCATTTAAACGGCGAGGCTAGTCGATTGCGCAATTAAAGCGCTACTGGCTTTTTGCAAATAAATTCATGCCGTTACCTAGCAGACGTGGGATTGTGTAAATAAACGGGTAGTAGCAGCAGCAGCAGCAGCAGGAGGAGCAACGGACAGACGCAGCTTCGGCCTCCTCTGCTGCCATTTTGTTTTTTCTGCGCCCTGCGTTAATGAGGGCCACACGAAATAAACAAAGAGAAACGAAGAGAAGCAGCTCTCGCGGTGACTAACCATCGTTGCCGCTTATTTATTATGATAATGCGTGTAGCCATCTTTATCCCAGCCTTTACCATTACCCCTTTCCCAACTCCTTCTCGAGTTCCTTCTCCTCGTCTCCGCTGACCTCTCGCTAATAAGCACGGCCTACAGCAATTTACTCTGTCTGTCTTCCTTTCCCTCGCTCTATTTTGCAATCCTCCACGTATTATATGAATTTATTAAGCAAACCAAACTGAATCCTTTCCAGGAACTTGCTTACTCACTCTCGTACACGCTTGTATCGAGCGAATCTCACAAAGATGAGATTTCAGAAATTTTCTAAATACCCAAACGCTCTTTTCCCTGTTCTCTTTCCACTTTGCTGCCTTTCCATGCGCGCATACACACGAAAATCCAGGCCCCCTGGATCCTCGTCCCTCTCGCTCATTAAATCTGTTCCTCAACCTTCCCGCCCCCTCCCACCCCTGCGTAGCCTTTCCCTGCAGCGGTAGACTGGCAGGGTCCGACTCATCGGGGAATAAAAAACGCTAAAACAGCCGAGTCACAAAAGAAAGATTAAAGTAGAGAGAATATATAGAGAGAGGCATGCGGCAGGTCTTTATGCTTGTGCGAGTACGCGCGCACTAACACACTCGCGATAGATCAGATACGTTTATAATGCCCTTCCACTCCCATGGTATTTGTGTATGCGAGTGTGTGCAATCTTTCGCAGGGTTACCATTTGCGCGTGTAGGTTCTTCTGCGAGTCGTGCGCGTTTGTCGGTGTATGTGAGCGTTTTACAGGTCCTACATGTTTATTCGAATATCTCTATCGGTCTTTCTCTCTCTCTCTCTCTCTCGCTCTCGCTCTCACTCTCTATGCAAGCTCTTAGCTGCCGTGCTGACGTTGGCTAGCCGACAACCTTCTTCTTGCCGGTTGGCTCTCACGAGTCTCCCGGAGAGGCTTCGAGTACTCCCGGCCGACAAGGACGCAAAGAGAAAGACAGGAAAAAGTCAGGATGGACGGATAACAGATTTTATTAATGGAGCGAGGAACGGAGGAAATTAATTAACCAGCGAACAGCCGAGGATCGATCGAACAAAGATCCTTTTTATCGCAATTAACGAATATTCCCATAGCACCGAGAGGAGAGTCTCTCCTCTCGCTGCGCGTATGAAGGAGAAACGAGAACTCGCGTACGCGCCCTTCTCCTCTCCCTCCGTTATTGGCCGCGGCGATCGCTAATGAAATTAAGAAAATTTTCCAGAGATCGATGAAATTTTCCGCCCTTCCATCCGATTTCCTTTCCTATCGCGAGTTTGAGCGCACTGATTCATTCGTGCTACGCTCTTACCCTACAATACAGGCGGACAGGCGGACACAGAAATCCGAGCGGGAACCCCCTCAAGTAGTTTCGGCCCGTTCTCTTTAATTATAATACTTCTTTCCTGCCTGTCTGCTTGTTTGCCTGCCTTCTTGCCTGCCTGGGCTCCTCGAGCATCGCGCAGTCTGCTTTTCGGTTCCCTTAATTCGTGTAATTAAGGACTCGCTGTATTACCGACAATTTCCAAAAGAAAGAAGCAGGAGAAAATTATGGCTCCGATGCAATTATTATCGTAGCATTACGAGTAACGAACGGTAACGAGCTGTTTCTAAAAGATACCGCCGGAAAGATGACGCGTTTCCTCCAGATTGATCCATCCCCCCCTCTGCGCTCCCCTCGCATTGCACGATTTTCGCTTTTTCACCTTTTCTTCTCCTTCTTCGGCTTTGTATTTCGTGGAATTCGTTTCAGGATTCTCAATGCGTCTTGATTTTTGCAGGTTCGTTCAGTGGACAGGAAGTGAGGTGCTACTGCAACCAGCCGGAATGCGTTCCTCAGGGTTACATGTGCAGGGGGAGGGGTTGTTTCACGGAGTTGCCTTCGAGTACTCATCCTTCGCTGCTGAGACCGGAACACAGCGGCCACAGCGGATGCTTGGACGAAACTTTCAAGGATCGACAATGTCCCACGGGCTTCCTCTGCTGCGAGCAGGATCTCTGCAACCACGTTGATAGTCCTGCAATGAGAAACAGGCTCAACAAGACTCTTCAAGGTCGGTGAAGATCCTCATAATTTCCCCTCGTTATTACAGCGGAAAAAACCTAATGGGCGTAACTGAATTTGCGGCTTGAGAAAAGCTTTCGGTCTCCTTCGGTAATGATCCTTTTGGCGAAATTCTTCTGAATCGCGATCTAAATATAGATCCGGGATCTCTTATGGACTGCGACGATCCATTTTTTCCTGCGCAGAATTTTTCTCGTTTTTCCCGAGGAATCAAGATCGCGTTGAAATTTCTTCTTTTCATCTCGTTTCATTTCATTTCGAGTAATTTCGTGTCAGTTATTTCCTCTTTTGCTCAAACGAGACCATCCTCGAGCATAATGTAATAATCATTTCGCAGAAAGGGAGTAGGTTGCCATAACGCGAACAAGCGAAGCGACGTTTCCCAGAATGATTTTGTATCAACGTTAGTTCCTCATGAGAGACTGCCCACGCGAATCAGAGTTCGTCCGGATAGAGAACGATAGTCGTAAACCAGGAGCACGATTTCAAATGAAATTCATCGCCTTCTCTCTCATGATCAGATTCGACGAATTCAACGAAAATCGACTTGCGATGATTTATAAACGTGGAATGGATTTCAGTTAGCGGCTGGCCTTTAATGCGATCCGTCCGGATAAGGTCGTCGAATAGATTCATTTCGATGATGATTCCCCGTGGTAAATTGCTTTTGTGCTCGAGAGTGTAATTTTTCTTGTTTTTTTTTCTGCTTCCAGTGCTGATAGGAGATCAGAGGGCATATCTGGGTCCCGTGCAGCCAACGAGTCATGGAAATCAACCGAATGATGGATGGTTCAGGACAGCAACGATAGCGGTGCCGATTTGCGGTCTGATAGTCCTGTTGATCCTGGCGAGTTTGGCAATTCGTCTCTTGCAGCCGATGCCCACGCAGGTGGACAAGCTCGGGGCCCACGGAATGTCCGACAACGGCCCACCCCTCTTGGCACCTCCCAAAGTGCCTCTTGTTTAGCCGGGACTTCTTCGATGAGAGACATTCGTATCAAATCCTGAATTCACGCGTTTTCGCTCAATGTGTTTCTTCGGGATACAAAGATGCCTTAAGATTTTCTCAGTGACGTTACGCGATATCCTGTTTTGAATGGAATTCAAGATACAGTTCGTTTAAATTCAATCGTTTACGTGGCGATTTTAATAAGCCATTGTGGGTTTGCCTTAAAAGTTACTTAAGCCCGTATTCATAATGAAATTTTGGGAGGAGCTTCCGATGATTTTGATAAAGACGATCTCATCAGAGAGATTTCTTTATTAATACGGACTGTAGGAAACTAATTAGTTTGTAACTAATTAAGACTTTGTAGAGAGCTAGCGAGCTGTTTGGCTCCACAGGCTGTGATTCTTGCGAAAAAAGCAACTATTGTAAATTATAATTCGGTGCGTTTCCTTTGGGAATCGATGAATCTCGTAGTGAGGTTTCTCAAGTAACGAATAAGATATCCAGGAATGCTGAGAAAAGAGACGACAAAAAATGAAAAGAGAGAAAGTAATTGAATGATCGAGCAAATAAATATGTGATAAACTTTTGTAATTTAAAATAATTTATTTAAATTGTGTGAGCATTTCTTTTTTCTTTTCATCTACCCTCTCCTCCCCATCCCTCTTCCCCCATTTCTTTAGTGAGAACAAAGTTTTCAAAAAATTCTTAAAAATTTAGTTGCTCGTTCATCTCAGCCACTGGATACTTGCGTTTTATCTCTATCTTTTAAATATCTTGTAAATAGACTTATGTATTTCCATTGTATTATATAGTATGTTAAATTTTAGCGCTGTGCGAATTTTTATACTGCCTGCTGGTGCGAAATTTTAGGCGGTCAAATCAAATGTGCCGTTGAAAGTTGTTCCTTTACTGATTAATAAAAATACCTAGCTGGAAACTATAATATAAAACGCCTTGGAGAATTGTACAATATTTGTATTTTCATAGAGATATTATAGAGAGTTTTTCCTAGCATCAGTTGGATGCTCCAAATAAAAATCAAAACAATCAAGTAAAAAATTGATTGATTTGATGTGCTTTAACGGCTCATTTTATGGCTTGCATATTGAAAACCGCTGTGTACTTCTCGCACATCTCTAATCGTATTCCATGATAATGTATTGTGATAATATGATATAAATAATTGACAGATCAAGTCGAGTGTGTATCTAACGCGTTTATTTCACAATATCGACGAGATTGAAATATATGGCAACAGTTTTTCAATATTTGCTCTCTATTTATTTGCTCTTCGATTCTGCAATTACATACACATACCAAGTCTGCAATTAATCATACATAGAAATGGTACGTCGTTATCTCATAAAATAATTCCGTTGATTAGGTTGACAGATTTTCTTCCCTATGTTCAATTTGCGATCATAAAATGCTATATATAAATGTTTTGGCATCACAGTTTAAAATAGTACAACATTCCAGTCTGCACTCGTTCATTACATTCGAACCACTAATACACCTCGTTTTTGGGAAATTACTTTATAAAAATACTGTTCAAGGTGTCTATCTCTCTTTATTTGAGTTTTTGTCTTAAAATTGGTACTATGCTGTCATCAGAATTATGCGAATTTCGATCGTGACACTTTCATTCTCAAGTACATGCGACAAACAGTAAAAGTTTCTTACGAAATTGTATAGAATAAATGTATATTTATTCACGAATTAAAATATTCGTAAGCTCAATCATTGGACATTGGTCGTTGTCCTTTTAATACTTTTAGAAGAAAGTGAAGTTTGATCATTTCAGTCGACCGTCCTTCCTCGTGTGACGGACTTACCTTTCAACCTTTGCGTTTCACTTTAAGACAAAATCTCGCCGAATGATTTCACATAAGCTTCATGAAGTTTATTGATAAAATCTGGATCGTTCCTAAGAAGATATTCGAAGGCTTGAAGAAGTTGATTTCTCGTTAAGGGCTCTAACGGTCTGTTTACAGGTTCTGGAGGGCTGGGGACAGCAAACATCACTGGAGGAATTAAAGCTGGACCCGATGTGGTTCCTGATAATGTAGGAGTACTGATGATATCCTCTGTTGTCTAAAATGAATATTATTTATTGAAAAGATACCATAAAATAAATATACACGTACACGCTCGCGCGTACGCAAAATCTCTACTTACCGAACTAGAAGGTGCATGACCAAACAATGTTGCAAGAGGATTGGGATGGCTAGGTGCAAGAATAGCAGATGATTGATTATTTGATAAATTAGACGAAGGCGCCGCTGTTGGAGATTGTATCCTAAGGAATCCAGTCGGACTATCTGTATCATTTGTATTTTGATTTAAGGATGATTGAAATTCCTTAGTAGCATTTTGTGTTATATTCGGATTAATAATATCAAGAATTGGTTTATTCCGTCTTTTTGATTTGGCCGTACTTTGTAAATTAGAAATATTATTCATAGGGACTGCATTAGACTGTTGTATAGTCTGTTGCTGCGAAGGTTGTGGAGTAAGAGATCTGTGTTGCTTTTCAATGTTTTCCACTGTATGAGCAGCTGGATGAGACATTAAACGAGCTAACAATGGCTTTCCATCGCTTACAGCTGTATTTCCAGGAGAAGGTTGATCCCCGGGTTTAAAATGTCCTGTATTAACCTATAAAATTATTCACGAAGAAGTAAAAATGTTAATTTTTGCCCTATCTTCCATATATATATATTTACATATACACGATTTAAGTAGAAATCAGTAGAAGTACTAACTTTTGCTTTGGCGAAAAAATCCATAACACTTTGCGAAGTAACATCAGGACCCAAAGGAGCCGCTACAGGACCGTACGCATTATCATTTGTATTTGTATTTGACATCACAGGAGATCTATTTTCAGTGTTGCCAGCATTATCAGCATTTTCACTAGAACTACCACCTCCTCTATTCGTATTAAAATCTTTTTGAGCTTTGCTTAGCATACTGAATATATCAACATTGTTCATATTTTGTCCTGTTGGCTTCTTATTCTTTGCGAGAGGTTTGTTACACATTTTTCGGTTTTCTTCTGATACTTTAACAAGCTTTGTAAGCATGTTAGCAATACGCACACATTCCTCTTTATCATAAAACCAAATACCATAAATATTACATTTTGAATTTCTATAAAGTAAGAAAGGCTCCTGAAGCTGTAAATCCAAGCCTTGTGTCACTGGTTCCACTAGGTTACTAGTGTTTAGCCTGAAAGCAAGGTAACGCTTATTAGATAAAATGAAGAACTGTACATCGCTGGTCATTGGACCAAAGGTGTATATAAGGCGAATAGAATTCTAATGCAAAAATGTCTGTGCAATAAAACGTAAATATATAAAAGCTCGTGCGCACTACAATACCTATTCATTATGAGGATGCTATTGTAAGGTTCTCCAATACGAGAATATACAAATAATGCACCCTCTATGTCAGTTTTCTCCCATTCATTATTTTCTGCATTAAAAATATATAAAGCTACGTGAGTCGCAGTCTCCAAAATATCCTTGACGTAGGGGTCAACGCGTTTTAAAGCGGCCACGTTCATTCGTAATTCCGTAAGGTCCGTCATGTTGTTCAAATATGTGAAGCAACGATTTATTCTTAATAACTTCTTTCTCAATACGTGAAAGAACTATCGCTTTTATGTGACTTTTACGCAAAAGACACGATATTTTGGAGCACCAACAGCAGCTGCTTTTCTGCAAAACGCCATACTAAATTTTACAGTTGATACCGTTGACTTCTTTTGTAAGTTCGTAAAGTAACTGGAAAAGGGCACTTACGATCGACTATGGAGGTGAAATTTACGCGGCAAAATCTCCGTTGCGACTGATCAATAATATCCTTTTCTTATTTTCCTTTCCTCTCTTCTTCGCAGTACTTGATCGCTGTCTTGCGATCTTCGCGTGAAATTACACAGAATTACGCGACGTCGAATATTTCATTCAACAAATTCACATTTGGCTCTAGAAGAAAATCAACTTTCGATGACTTTGCATCTGATTGGTGCTCGCCGTGCGCGATATCGCATGATTCGTCCAAAGTACAAAGTTGCCTCTCGTTTTTCCTTCAATCGACGCTGCCGGTCATCGTCGTCGAGCATTCCACTCTAGATCATCACTGGATGCTCTATGATTCTTCAAATTGAAATCACAAATTCAAATCGACGAGTTTCACCGCATCAAGAGAGAAAAATTTTTACCTACTTGGAGACTCCACCCCGGGATTTTCCCAATGTTTATCACGACGATGCGGTAGAATTTTCACGCTCGACAAACTTTCCACAATTTCTTGCCAATTTTCTGGTTTTTTTTTTGCCTCGCGCGTAAACGAGCGAGGGATGACGACGAAGACACTTGGATTTTTCTGTCCCTCGAGAAGATCCGCTCGACTTTTCTCTCAGGAAAATGGAGAAAATCGCGAAAGAGAGATTGGCGCGTCGGTTTCCCGAAGTTGGAAATCGCGACAGTCCGCACACCCGAAGTTCTCTCTAATCCCCGGCGAGTTCGGAAGTTTGGATACGTTTTTCGCGTTTCCCACGCAAACTTTGAAATTTCGTCGTCGTCGTCGTCGTGGTAAGATAAAATGCGAACCTGGCGAACGGTGTGGATTATTATCGGTCATTAGCGAAATTAACGCGTGACGCGTTATTGCTTTCGCCTGAAAATATCCGTATGGAAGGCGCGTAAAAGTGAATTTTTGACAGCGTTATGCGCGGTGGCGCAGCGCATGGAAAAATTGGGTCGATGTGTGAAAGATGGCGGTCGTTGCGTGTTGTTGAAAAGTGGGAATCCCGTTGAAAGTTAAAACTCTTGGAAGAAAAGATGAGAAGTAGCAACGGTGAGAGTTGCGGCGACATTCGCGCGTTTTTTACTTTTCCGGAAGAAGTTCTATGATCTCGAATGAAGCGACTGTGTTGCTTTAGCCTCTCGAAAAAATTTCCAGTTTGTTTACGGCGGGATTCGCTCGCGTGTGGACGGTGAAAAACGTGAAGCCGCAGTGTGCGCGAGGGCGAGAGAAGAAAGCCCAAACTAAGTCGGGACTGGCGATAAAGTGTTGTCTTGCCGGACTTCGGCCCGGTGAGAAGATCAGTAGAAATGCTGAAGCAATTGCAGTTGGGGATGAGAGCTTTTCTCCTGATGGCCTCCCGCGTCTGGACCTGCATCTGCTTTCTGCTAAAGAAGCAGGTTAGAGCCGTAAGTAGGTGCTTCTTCGCGCCTCTTTCCTCTCTCGTTCTCCTCCATCTGTTTATCCTTTTTCCTTTTTTTACATCCAGGCCCCGTCAAAACATCCTCTCTCTTTCGATACCTGACTGTTTTTCTTCTCTCTCTCTCTCTCTCTCTCTCTCTCTCTCTCTCTCTCTCTCTCTTCGATCCTCTGTCCTTTCTCCCTTCTACACTTTTTCCCTCTTATTCATATTTCTCCTTCTCATTCTCCTTCTCACAGATGAACCCTCTTTTCTCCCTTTTCCCCTTTTCCTCTCTCATTCTACGCTCTGTACGCTTTATTGCAAGCAAATACAATTGTCATGCTCTCCTCCTTTGCTTCTTTTCCTCTTCCTCCTTCCCCTCTTCCTTCTTCTTCTTCTCCTCTTACCCCTCTAAGAAAAGTAATTTATCAGTCGCTCTTTTTTCGACTTTTCGAACAATCGAGGGAGTCTAAAAAATTCATTGCTTTTTCCTGTCTTTCTTTCTGTTGTGGTGCTATTGCATTTTCTTTCAAGAATTACACCTTTTTCCTTGATGATAGTTGCATAATTTTTCCTTAATGAGTAGTGGCATGAAATTGGGAAAGATTGTGGCTCTGAGAGCAATTTGTACATTGATTCTGATTATTCAATAAGAAATAGATAATTATCAGCTTCAAGCTAAATTCTTATCTATTCCATAGGCCAAGGTCAACAATAAAGCTATGTATGTTGTACAAGTACCGATTAGATGATAGATTTACCTCTTTCTTCTCTTTTTAATGTGTCATAAATTAGTTATTTATTTTAATTTATTTTTTATCAAGTTACTTTCATTCGTAACTGTACAATGTAATTTAAGTGTGGAACTGTTAGAGCTAAAGAGTTTATCGAATACTTTATTTTATAAAATAACTAATTTTAGATTTCGCAAATGCAACCAGTCAAATATGAGCTCTTCCCATTATCTCCACTGTCAAGGCATAGGCTAAGTAAGTAATGCGGCTCCTTCTACATGAGAGACATAGTGCATACGTAATCTAAAGATTAAATTTTATAGGTATAGTTAAGAGAAAAGTGTTAGTATTGGATTTAGATGAAACATTAATCCATTCTCATCACGATGGAGTAGCAAGGCCAACAGTAAGGCCGGGTACACCTCCAGATTTTGTTTTAAAAGTGACAATAGATCGACATCCAGTTAGATTTTTTGTCCATAAAAGACCACACGTAGATTTTTTTTTGGACATGGTCAGTCGTTGGTAAGTTTTGTTACTGGAGAGTATTATTGTTAAATGACTTCTTTTTCTCTTGATTTATAATTAATGTTCTTCGTCGTTCTTCCTTCAAGGTACGAACTAGTAGTTTTCACAGCATCTATGGAAATTTATGGTGCCGCAGTTGCTGATAAACTTGATAATAACAGAGGTATATTAGTACGTAGGTACTATAGACAGCATTGTACCCCAGAAATGGGTTCCTATACTAAAGATCTAGCTGCTATTTGCTCAGACCTAGATTCTGTCTTTATATTGGATAATAGCCCTGGAGCTTACAGATCTTATCCTCGTAAGTTTTCACTTAAAATATACATATATATATATATATATATATATATATATTTCAGCTATTTAGTTTAACGAAATTGCACTCGATGGAATATTCTCATAAATCAATTTTTTCTAATAGATAATGCAATACCTATAAAATCATGGTTTAGTGACGCAGGAGATACAGCTCTCTTGAGTTTACTTCCAGTGCTAGATGCTCTACGTTTTACGCATGATGTGCGTTCAGTTCTTTCAAGAAATTTACACTTGCATCATACTTGGTAGCATAATCCTGGTTGATGGACAAACTAGGATAGATTAGGAAACAAACCGCTAACAGTTTAGAGTATCTAGGCTAGGATTATTGTTATTGATAATAGGGACAGTAGGACTTTAGGCTGCTAACGAGGAAAAAAGTTCTTTTTTTGTCCGTGTCCCTATACTCGCTAAATCAACAATGACAAATAAATGTCATGGGGTAAGGGACCGTCAGCCAATTGTTATATCAGCACAAATCGTCCTAGGATCATTTTTTCATAACGTGCATTTTGTATATACATAATGAAAGATTTTTCCAACTGTATAGTAGATACTTAGTAGAAGCAGAATATTATCATGATTATAGAGAAATTATTCTTATTTTTTTTAAAGCTTGCCTTTGCAAATAATTACTATTAGTTACTCGAAAACGTGTTATATTTTTTTTAAAGTTTAATGGTTTTCTATTTTAATGACCTAGGATGGATAAAAAGACAAACTAAGTCATATTTCAGATGGACTTTGCTCTCACTGTATCAGTGAGGTAACTATCTCAATTATGTCTAATATAAAGAAGTATTACTACAAAAAGTTATACCCGTTTTTGTTAAGATTTGAAAACTATTAGTCTGATATCGACTTCAGACAGCAAATTGATAAATAAAGATTATTGTTACAGCAGGAAGATATAAATCCGAATATATAGTTATGTATTTTGTCTGCTTGTCTAATAATTGAAAAATAACAATGATTGCCTATCTGGTTTGTACATATTAGGACAAAGGTTTCACTTGTATGAAATGAAAGATTTGCGTGAATGTATACTTAATAATTCTACTTGAGAACTTTTTAATATTTGTATGTGTATATGTGTATACATATGTACATATAAATATTCATGTATGTATAAATATTGAGCCACGACTATTTTAATGAGTTGTGATTAAGTAACCAAGCCCATGTGCATAAAATTTGAGAACGTTCTCAAATTTAAGAATTGGACATTGAGAACATAATTTCTTTATTAAATTACATACATCTAGATGAAAAGGATTGCTCATATTAGTTAATCACATTGTCATTAACCCTTAACCCTTATCGGTCTGTTGATTATATTAGATTTTGCAAACAGATCTTAGATAATTTTGAGACTAAAATAAGTAAATTTGAATTAACAGGAAAGAGGTGAAACAAATCTAAATGCATAGATTTGTATTTGAAAATAATGTATTATTTGAAATTAGTTACAAGAAGTAATTTTTTTGTCTACTTTTTTTTATAACTTAATTAAGATTTTTTTAAAAGTAATTCAAAATTAAAGTTTTAAGTTTATTCTTCATTTTCATTCTGAATAGTGTTAAATTCTTTTTTTTTTATTTAACGAATGAAGTAGACTTCTTTGTCTCTATTTTTAAAATAATTTATTATTTCTTCATTCAACAAACATCTATTCTAGGAAAGATTTTTTATTTCAAGTAAAGTAATACGCGATGAGCGGTAAATGCAAAACTAAATTGATGATAACAAGTGAATTTTATGATGCATTCCTTTAACTACTATATATGCATCGTTTCTATTTCGTTATTATTGATATGTATATTCTTATCTACTCAAACATAAAGAAATAATATAATTTTTCTTGAATCGAATTTTCACTATTTATACAAAACTGTGTAATACCAAATGAAAAAAATACATTGACCAAGATATATAACAAAATTATATTGTAATTAAATGTATTATCTAAGGCTATAAGAAGGTATAGAATGCTGAAATGTGCGAAACGTTAACGTAGATAATCGGTACAAGTTACAGATATGGATATCGAAAATTTAATATCATGTGAACACACAAATCGGATACATGTATGTAAATGTTGGAAAGAAATTAGTTGTGAAATGGAAATAGAAGGTAAGTAAAGTAGAAAAAACATTTGTATTTTTAACAAGAAATTTCATTTTTGCTCGAAAAAGACATTTTTTCAAAATGTTTTCAGTAAACTGGCGCCTCTTTCCTACTTTCTATAAATCTATTTAACGTAAGAATTAAAGAGCTCTGAAAATAAGCGATAATCGATATAAGTATTAAACTTGTTGAACATCAGCTTAACGCAAAGGTTTTTAGAAGATAAATCCTGTATTACAATAAGTATGGCAATAGAATCTGATCAATGGATCGCAAAGGGTTAATGATCGAAAGCTTGTTCTCTGTAGCGGTATACCAAAATAAAACTACACTAAATAATAGTATAAAATGGTATAAAGAAAAACTGCTATATGTAAATTTTTTTTTAAATATAAGTTATGAAAAAAACTAAAGGTCTCTGACGATGAAATTAATAATGATAAAGGATTTGGGAAAAAAACTAATGGCTGTTAAGGATTAACACTTAGCCGGCCAAACGGGGAAATCTCCCATTTCGACTTTAAAGACGCGCTTTCTGTTATTGTAATTAAAATTGTTTTATATAAACAATATGTGAACTCGTTAAAGGAAATTGTTACCGTAAATATAATTAACTGTTTAAATAGTTTTCAAGCTCTTTTTATTTCAAACAGTGAGTATTATTTGCGTTGCGAAAAATGTGCGGTGGAAACCGTAAAGTATCTTCTATCGCGCGTAGGCGGCTAAGTGTTAACTTAGAATTGGTTTGATATACAATATATTAGCCGTGGGGGTACACATACATAACAAGTGTACATTTTTTAAAAAGGAAAACATTTAGGAAGAATATAAAAACCCATATATTAGGTTATTAAGTATGAAATGTCCGATTTCGAACGTAACAGTTGATTTATTATTTCTTAAGTTAACTAATTAATTAAATGGGTTAATATTGTTGGAACAGAAACGTCAAATTTTGCTGCTAATTCTCTTGTGGTCTGAGATGTATTTTCTTCCACTGCTGCTTTCAATGCATCATTATCAACCTTGCTCTCAGGTCGCCCACGTGGTTCATTTTGCAGATTAAAATCACCCGATCAGAACTTCTAAAACCATCGACGTACTGTGCGTTCATTAGCGGCATCTTTACCAAATATTTTATTGACATTTTGAGTTGTTGTCTGCACTGCATTATTCCCACGACGAAACTCATATTCGAAAATTATGCGAATTTTAGATTTATCCATAGTTTATAAAATTTAACGACAAACAAACGATTTGACAGATTATTGAAAACTAAAGACTTTACCTGAACAGCAAACATCTTATCTTAACAATAAAAAAAAATAAACAAATAACGAATGTAAACATCAGAGAAATCGGATATTAAACTAGATGCTTAATGCAAACAGACATTTCATATTTAATGACCTAATATATATATATATATATATTTTTTTTTTTTGTATATAATTAGCAAATATGTATAATGCATATAATCATGCTCATAATACACGCGAGCATACTTATATGCGAAATATAGTAATTTATTGATTTTAAAATATATAAACTAAAACATCTTACTTTAATGTACGAATAGACTATTTGGCTTTTAAGCAGGATTTTGCATTGCCAATGTTACTTTAGGTTTCGATAAAAATTAAAATGTACATATTTAGTTAGTGATGTTTCAGTTATTTCTGATCTTGATACCTTTCCTAATAATATAATGGCATTATAAATTTTTTTATATATAGTACACTTAGAGTAAATATCACTAGGTGAAACGCGTCAACATTTTACTTGAATAAGAAAAATGTATTTACATAATATTCTTATGACCCACGAAAATACCGTCAAACATCATCCGAGATTAAGCTATATCTCTTTAGGAGACCAAGCAAATTATAAAGATCTTCGAAAAATGCATAAAAATAGGTTTAGTGCCAAGTATAACCTCGCTGTAATACCCTTTTGTATTTGTTTTTTAAAATAATAGAATAGTTTACATTCCCATACTGTGTGCAATAGACTTTTTTCGAAATAAATCAGTATGTATTCTGTTATGTGAAGACTGTTTTGGTGGAAGCAGTGTTGGGCAAAGATTATTCTTTGGGTGGATCTTTTCGTATCATTTCATTATCGTTTGTATTTGTATTTGACATCACAAGGAGATATATTTTCAGCATTACCAGCATTATCAACATTTTTACTAGTATTCTTCTGTGTCTTTGGGTGGATCTTCTCGTATCATTTCCAAGGAACTGTCAGAGTTATTTGTGCTGCTTCCACTACCAGTATCATCTTCTTTCTCTACACCTTTTTCACAAGGTCTTTGGGTTGTGTCAAGCTGCCACGATGGTATTGACGCTGGCGCACTTGGAAATTGTTTCCTATTTTAGTTTATTAAAAATGATTTAAAGCATTCTTCAATATTTTACTAGATAAATACATGTGATTTATATGTAATATTTTAGTATTGCAAATATGTATTATCATAAATTGAGCAATAAAATTCAACTAATATTATTTAATATCATCAAAGTATTTATAAATAATATAAACAGTTTACTTATTTTATTTTTATTATATGATGGATGATTAATTTCTGACTGTATTTGCAGATTCTTATAATTTATTACAAACCTTGATAGAAGTAATGCTTTAAGACTAGATAAATCTTGCTTTAGTTCTTGTACTAATAAACTAATGGCTGGATCCGGAGCTTGGCTTTGTACTAATTTTTGTACATCACTTTCTACTTTAACGATGGAATCTTTCATATCCTTCATATGTACCTGCACCGTCTTATTTAAATCAGAAACTACAGATTCAACAGAGTCCTTTTTCTTACGTCCAAATAGAAATGGCTCGATGAATTTCTAAAATAGACAAAGCTAGTTGTAAAATAAAAAAATAATTAGGAATGTAACAGTTAATGTATTCTTACCTTATAAAACCAATAAATGCAATAAAATGTAGTACCAACTAAAGCAGTAGTATGAAAGATGTCATAAATTCTCTGTCTCCATGTAGACTGTTGTAAATTATTTTGATAATATGGATAGACAGGCTGGTTTGATTGAATCGGAATTGATACAAAATCATTCTGTGCCTGATTAGTTACCCTAGCTATTTCGCAAGCTCTAGAAATTTCTTCCTCCGTAAGTCCTTTCTTTTTTAAAAATTCTTGTTTTCGCTCTAAAGGACTTGTTGCTACTTTTGGATTTTGAAGAAACTTCACCGCAGTTTTCACCTTTGTAATAACAAAAACACTTTAGATTGGCACTACTTAATAAATGTTATATAACTGATTATACTAATCTCCAAACTAACATTTTTATTTTTGCATTCATATGAAAATGAATTATCTCACATTTAAGTAATATAATCTTATTTCAAATACTTACCAAATTTTCTCGTACAAGAAAATTGTTATTATTGGAATCTTGATCAGTCATTGTGCTTATTAAAGATACACTATTTCCATACACAATATTTCATATTCATGTTTCGTTTAAAATTCCAATGTGCAAATCACATTTTACTCTTGGATAAACACAATGTCATAGTACGAATGATATGGTTCTGCTGATGCTTGTATCACGAAGGAGTAAAGAGAAAGAGAGAGAAAAGGCCAAGAGGAAGAAATCACTAGATTACACACATCGAAAATTTCGACATTACCATATCAGATAACGATGAAATTAAAGTTCTCATCGGTCGATGATGTAGAATGTTTTAAAGCTTTTATTAGAGTAGCTAATCTATGATATTGTTTAGTTAAAATTCAATTCAAGAAATGAGCTGTTTTAGATCAATGATCTATTTTATCAATAAAAATGATAATCCTGGAGTTTTTCAATATTTTATATTTATTTAATTTATTAACATAATACATATGAATTTTTCATTAATTTACAGCTCATTTCAAATCAAATTCACACTGATTTGGTACAATAAAAAATATAACAAATAAAGGACTTATAATTTTCAAATAAATATTAAAAATACAAACTTGTCGACATTCATTCTACAGATATGTAGATGTATGTATGTATGTGTATATATATATATATATATATATATATACATATGCTATGCAGGTTTCACTTTTACGATATACAAGTATAAAATATGCATATATACACACACACATATACATATATATACACAAATCTCTAAGAATAAATATTTTTATATCGTTTATAATTCTATATGCTTTATAGGACTACAAATAAATAATATATTCTTAATGATTTGAGAGAGATTATGGACATAATCCTTGGTGCATACAAGATATGACATTTCTTTTTCATCATTTAAACGGATGTGCGTGGATAAAATTAAAATAATTTGGCAGCGTGATTATTTATACTACGTACTGACATATAGGCTTAATTGATATTTTGGAAGACGGCATTCACTTATACAATATATCTCTAACAGACAATAATGGATTATTATTTTCTAATAAATGTATATACTCTCTTTGATTATGTTCATAGCTTTCGAATTGATCTTATTTTTAATCAATAAATAAGATATCTGTGTAAGTTATACATATATATTAATATATTTATGATTCAGCACGATTAATCCAAACAATCGTCAAGATGTACAGGTGCGATATGTTCTTATTGCTGTGTGTTTGTTGGATATGACGTACTATTTAAATATTACTTCTTACAGCAACTACCACGAAAAAAAATGTAGTAGTTCTTCCCTCAGCGCTACAGCAATAATAAAGTGATCTTTTACTAATTATATTCTGAATAACAATCTATAGACGTTGAAATCCTTTCAATACGAACTAACGTAGATCTTACTATATATATAAATCTCTTTCTTTTTTCTCTAATATATATATATGTATACATATATATATACATATATTATATATATATATATATATATATATATATATATTAATAACTATACGATTCTCTCTGTAATGAAACTAAACGCGCTGCTAAACGCTTGAACACCTTGAAAATCTTTATTGTCAGAACTCTGATATACATATTTATATGTATAGAATATACTTACGTACATATCTATGCATTTTGTATACCATCACGCGCGTGCAATATATGCAAACTCCATAAGTTACTATAAGTATTCGTTTAGAAGTCCAGATTTCACCCCTACGAATCCCGGACATGCGTAACTTCATGAAACTTCCTTTTTCCCCCGTTTTCTCCTATGTCTTCCTTTCTTTCTCCATTAACTCATTACGATACTATTTTTCTTTTTTTTCGTTTTCTGTTTTGAAAAATTCCATGAGAACGCGTCGAGAACTTCCTCGTAGCAGAACGAATAACAAGACGAACGTATAATTGGCGCGATTATTGTCAATGATTTGGAATTTTCCCTACACGCGTGTGTACGCTCATAAAGGAAAGGAAAGGAAAGGAAAGGAAAGGAAAGGGAACCAGAGAGTTTTCCGTCGAAAATCGTAGAAAGTTAGCAAGAGCCTTACGCGCGAACCTGAAGGCAGTGTTGGAGTTCCAGCTGCGTCTCGGACAAATCGGCTCGGTCGTGCTTAAAAATGAAAAAGGAGCCCCGAGGATTCGCGTATTTGCGTGGTCCCCTGGCACGCGTCGCCCAGAATCTCGAGGAAGCAAATTTGTCCGAGTCCTCGAGGATTTTCCACGAGCTTTGACAACTAAGACGCGCACACTACCCCGTGGTCCTCCGATGGTTCAAAGAAATACATACGTGTGATCGTTCGTAATACGAAGAATGAGGTGGTGGTTCTCGAGGAACGAGCGTGGCCTACGAAATCTATAAAGGCGTCAGTTCGAGCGGTGGCTGGCCCATTTTTGCCCGCAGGCTCGTCACGTCGTCCTCTATTCGGATGAGCAGCTTGTACTTCTGCGGAAAGAAAGCGAGTAGCGATAATGATAATAATGAGAGTAGACGGGGTTCTCGTTATCTCGGGAGTTTACTGCACTTTTTTTATTACTGACCGTACTGTTGTCCCCCGGGGTGGTCATCCAGGCATAAATCATGTATCCGGGTATGCAGAGCATGGAGGATAGGGCGGTTAGCCAGCCGAGCACGTGCGACCACCAGGGGTACTCGTAGTCCAGGTACTTGATCGGTGTCCATTGCACCAGGTTGAACACGAAGACACCCTGGAGAGTTTCGTGCGTTGAAACACAGGTTCGATCGCTAACGTGGGGAGGGGTGGGGTCTACTTACGACACAGATCATGGGGGTGGTAATGGTCCAGCAGAACTTCCACCACATCAGAGGGTAGTAGCCGATCATATCGCGGAGAGCGTCGTAGAAACGGTTAACCCCGAACGCCCAGCTGATGGAGATGCACTCGAAGAAGATGAGGAAGAGAAGGCAGAAACCGGAAACCGCGTAGGAATCGAGGATTTGGAAGACGTACATGCCACCCTGGGAGATGCAGGACAAGCCTATCAGGTAGGACAACGCGCAAACAATCGCGATGAAAACTTCCTTCCGTCTGCGCAACAGCTGGGGCCACTCGTCCACCTGGAAGATTTCCGGTTTGTTAATCGAGAGAATAATCGGCGAGAATCCTCGCCGTCGACGTCGTTGACTCGCTCGGATCCCTGGAAACGATCGAAGGGATTACCATAGCCGTGATGAATCCTTCCATGGTGCAGAACTGGGAGTCAAGGCCGATGAGGAGTAGCATGAAGAAGAAGAGGCAGGACCAGAGGGGGGCACCCGGCAACTGCAGCACCGCCGAGGGGTAAGCCAGGAAAGCCAGACCGGGACCGGAAGCCGCCACCTCGGCCACAGGTTTCTGTTGCTCGTGCGCCATGAATCCAACCACCGAGAAGATGACGAAACCGGCGAACATGCTGGTGGACGAATTTACCGAGCACACGATGAGCGCATCCTTGTAGACGTTGTTGGTGAACTTGTTGTAGCTGCCGAGTGCCACCAGAGTCCCCAGGCCCAGGCCGTAGGAGAAGAAGATCTGGGTGACGGCGTCTATCCATACCTTGAGAGCAGAAAACGATCGGTGAGTCCGACAGGCTGGATCGGGATGAAGGGTTGGGGGAGGGAGGGGCGACAATCCCAAAAAGGATTTTAGGAGCCAACCTCGGATTCCTTGAGCTTGGAGAGATTCGGGCTGATGTAGAACTTGATGCCCTCCATGGCACCGGGGAGTGTGATCCCTCGAATGAGGAGGACCGTGAGTAGCACGTAGGGGAAGAGGGAGGTGAAATAGACGACCTTGCCGGTCCATTTGACGCCTTTCCAGATGCAGAAGTAGCAGAGGATCCAAACTAGCAAAAGAGTTGCGGCCAATTCCCAGCGGATATTCCCGACGTATTCCACACCCTCGCTGATTTGTAACGCCCGCCGCCTGGAAATATTGATTAGCACTTTATCGATGTACACGACGACGATGACGAGGACGACGACGACGACGACGACGACGACGACGACGACGACGATGACGACGATGACGGTCACTAGCTATTTGTCACAAAAAAGAATCAGCGGCCAATTTAGAAAAACAGGCATTGAAACTGCCGCTGCTACTCTGCCCTACTACCCCCGTGAGCCCCCTGTAGTCTCGTAAATTCTCTTATCGAGTTCCGAGGGTGTAAAGAGGGCGAGAAAAGGAGAAGGGCGGAGAAGGAGGGGAGAACAAAATACTACGGAGATTCTCCGAGAAATATACGTACTCCCAAAATTCTTTCACCGGGTCGGTAAGTTCCGCCGCCGACACGTTCACCTGATTCAACGAGCAAATCTTGACGAGGGTGTGGTTCCTCGTCGGTTTCTCCCAGCAGTTTAAGGAAGCCCTGTCGTAGGGGTTCACGCAGTTCTTCGTATTCCAGTAGTTGTTGCAGCTACCCCAGGGTAGTTCTGAGAGCAAACGGAGAGAGAGAGAGGAGATCTATGATCAGATCGATTCGAGCGTTTGTCATCGGTTGGGGGTGTGAGTGAGTTCTACCAACCACTGTGCATGGACATGAAGAAGTAGAATATCGCCCAGGCAAGAATGACGATGTAGTAGACGTTCATCCAGCAGGACATGACAGCCGCCGCGTAGCCGATGCCCTTGAACAGTGGCGCGATCTTGAAGACCCCGAGGCCGCCGATCGTCAGCATTTGACCCAGAGCGAGTTCCATGAAGAACATCGGGATCCCGGCCAGTATCAGAGTGAGGAAGTAGGGAATTAAGAAGGCGCCACCCCCGTTCTTGTAGCAGAGGTACGGAAACCGCCAGACGTTTCCAAGGCCAATCGCGAGGCCAACCTGGAAAGAATCGCGAAAGACGGAGGAAAATCGAACGATGATCCTTCCGCGAAGGCATAGGAGGGCGCGTCCTTACCACGCTGAGGATAAAGTCCAATTTGGTGCTCCATGTGCCACGATCCGGAAGTGGCTTGGATTTGTTGTTGGACTCAGCTGGGGCACACGTGACATTCAGCGAGGTTCTGGCGTTTTCCGGATTCTCCGGGTCCGCCAGCTCAGGGTCCCGCGACGTTTCCGTCATCCTCCTCGCCGTGTCTCCTAGACAGTCGCGGGGACAAGACACGCGTCGCTCACTTCCGGTACCCTTTACCACCGATTCTCTTCCACTACCTCCGGGGTGGATCCTCCTTTCGATTCACGCAGGGATTCTCCACTGAGGCATAACACCCTCCGGGTTCCGCGAGGTCTGCAACTGAGATTCGTCGTTCCTTCGGAATGAAACGCGCTTGTTACTCTCTCTCTCTCCCTCTCTCTCTCTCTTTTTCTGTCTTTTAAGAGAATCATCGTATCTTCCACGGAGCACACGGAAAGAGGTGGGGAACGAGAACGAGAACAAGCGCGCGTTGGGCGAGGAAAATCTTAAACGAACCACTTCCGCTGGATCACCTTGCTACCGCCATTAAAGCGTCGTTAATCTCCACGGAGAGTAGGAGAGAGAGAGCGAGAGAGGGAGAAACGAGAAACTCTCTCTCTCGCTTCCCGTGAAATCGGTACCGTTTCGCAAATCGCCGTGCCCCGGGAATGCCGGGAATTCGCGCGAGTCGCCATTTTCAAGTGCACCCTCGACCCCGACCTCCCCCGGATGTCGCTCACGGTTCTCCTCGCGGGAAAATGGCCGGAAAGCGATTACTCGTAGGAAAGTGTAATGGCCGGCGACGGGGATGACGGCATTGACGGGGCTACCGAAATCTAGCCGAGCAGAACCCTGGCACTCCATGCGAGAGAGCGAATTGGAATGGCGGGCACAGCTGGCACAGGCACCCGTTCTATTAGATAATTAACCCGCGCTCTCTTTGTGCCTCAATCGTTTCGAGCGATTAGGTCCCGTCATTGAGGTCGCAAGTTCGGCGGTGACCGGAAGTTCGTGGGCTCACCGAAATAACCTCTCGACCGTAACGTCGCGAGCAGCCAAGCAAGCGAAGAAGCGAGCGCAACCAATCGGACTTCTGGAGGGGGCGGACGTGAATTCATAATCGGACTCTCGTCCTTGCCTCTCCCTCCCACTCACCTACCCACCCCCTTTATCCCCAATTTTCTACGAGAAAGCCGAAAACTCCTATCCGCCTTTCGCGACTCTAACGAGGAACAAAGGCTATTTTTTCATCTTTTCTCTCCTCCTCGTCTCTTTGTTCCTTTTGTGCGACTGCGAAACCCCCGTTCCACCCCCGCGAGCCCTGTGGAGCCCCGTGGAGGGACGCGAGCACCTCAGCCCTCCACCCTCAGCGTCACCGTCCACTTTGGAACCCGGTGGTATCGCTTTAATTTGGAAAATTCAATTTTAATCGATCGCGCGCGATACTGCGGCGTGATGAGATTTAATATCGGGACTAACGCGAGTGTCTTCCGGTCACGAACTGTCGAATCTGTCGATATTGCACAATCGCGCTTCACGTGGTGTCACTCCGATAATATCTTATCCCGCGTCTCTGTGGAACATCGTAACAGGCTGCTGCTGGTGCCACTGGTGGTGCCGTTCGCCAACGCCGCCGCCACCGCTGCTCCTTCCGCGGAAAGAAGAAAACGAACACCATCTCCGGAGCCCGGAGGTCCCGGACGAGTTCTTCGCCCGAGTCCGATAAGCGGACGTCGAAAGTCCGCCTAAGGTTTTCCCATCGACAGATCGAGGAGAGATCGACGAAAGAAGGAAAGGAGCAAGTTGCGAAAAGTTTTGCCGAGGACACCGGGGGAGGCGGAAAAGGAGGAGGAGAGGGTGGTTTGTTGGGGTGGAAAAAGAGGTTTTCCGTGGCGTTCGATTCTGGAGGGTGGGAGGGTTGATAGGGGAAGCCGATAAAAGGAAGTAAAGTGGAGCAGAGCAGAGCAGAGCGGAGCGGAGCAAAGCGAAGCAAAGCAAAGCAAAGAAAAGAAAAGAAAAGAAAAGAAAAGAAAAGAAAAGAAAAGAAAAGCAAAGCAAAGCAAAGCAATGCAAAACAAAATAAAGTAAAGTAAAACCGCCAAAGTTGACTGGAAAGAGGGTTGAGATCGGCAGGCCCGTTAAATACGAATGTCCGGCAGGGGCCCCGTTTAATAAATATGACGAACGCGCACGTTCCCGTCCACGTCCCATCTCATCCTCTTCCCCCCGGCACCCATTTGCTCCCTCTTCCTCTTTCACGCTCATAAAAAACAGCTATATTCTAATTAGCCGAGGATGTGCCGTGTTCCGCGTGCGTTCCGCGCCTCTTCTGTCGGGGAGCGAGGAAATGGCCGCCACAGGATTTCGCGGCCTCACGCAATTCGACACGTGCCGATCGATCCGGCAACTTCAAACTTCGCCCCTTCCACCGGGTCAGCGGCGGGCCGTCGCTGGAGATTCCGTCGGCTCTCTCTCCTACGTCGCTCAAATTTTAGCCCGGGGATTCCCCAAGGATCGTCGACGAGTTCCCACCCATCCACCCCTAAGCTTCTTCTCGATACTAACCTGATGGCACTTGGCGACTTTTCTCTCCTTCGATCCTTTCTCTCTCTCACTCTGTTCTTCCCTCTTGTACGACTTCCGTCCGCGGGTTGGCGGGAAAAATTCTTCCGGAGTGGATTCCGCAGGCTGGAGGAGCGTCGTCACTTTTCCACTGATTTTCCACTGGGACGCGAGGACTCGCGTCTTCTCGCGCGATTCGAAAGCGTCGGAGTCGCGCGCCGAGAAGAAATTGCGCGGGATGCGGGTACGGGTGCGGGTGCGGGTGCGGGTGCAGGTGCAGGTGCAGGTGCGGGTGAGGGTGAGGGTGCAGGGTGGTCGGGGTCGGGGTCGGGGCGCGGATTTCGAACAGCGATCGAGCCGAGGGGACTGAGACCGGCGGAGATCGTTGCTTTCTCGAGGATGGAGCGCACCCCCGAGCCAAGGTCAGGAGAGAGTAGAGCGACTTCAGGGTCCCACGTCCAGGAGTCCTTGGAGAGGACGGGACGGGACGGGACGGAAGGCCTCGAAAAGAGCAAAGTCCGCGAGAGTAGCAGCAGCAGCAGGAGCAAGTTTTCCCGTAGTAGTTATCTCGAAGCTACAGGTTAACTCGGCCGCGGCTCTCGGATGGCGAGAGGAGGAGGAGTAGGAGTTAGGAGTTTTCCTCTCTCGGGGAAGTTCCTTCCCCGGGGTCAGAGGGTTGGGGGCTCGTTTCGGGAGAGCGAGAGCTCGTCGATCGATTTCGAGCGAGGGAAAGAAGGCCCGTGGTGTAGCCTCGACTTCGAATCGATTCGAAGGGACTTTGGGAGGACGAGATGAGCGAAATTGAAACGTGCGAGCCTGGAGCAGCGTGCGAGCCGTCGAGGAGCCCGCGTGGAACTGGGATCCGGAGACTCCGGGCTGGATCCTCTGACGGACGGACGGAGGCAGCCGGCTGAGAGCGGCGGCATTAGCAGGGAGAAAAGCAGGGCTCCCCCTATTCCTTCTGCCCCTCCACCCGCGAATCCCCACCCCGCCTCTACCCTACACCCTTCCTTACCTCTTCCTCCCCCTTTCCCTCACCCTCACCCTCACCCTCACCCTCACCCTCACCCTCACCCTCGTCACCGCCACCGCCACCGCCGCGACCCCGCGTCTTCCTCATCTCCTGCATTTGCTCGTCGTAGGGCTGCTGCTGTTGCTGCTGCTGCTACCACCGCCTCCACCTCCACCACGTCGACCGTCGTCGTCGTCGTCGTCGTCGTCGTCGTTGCTATCGTTGCTACCTAAAGCGCGACGATGCCAATCTCGCTAGGAATTGCGCTCGATGCCCGCTCGATTCCACCTCGGAAAACCGTCAGCGATAACGTCCCGATAACTTAACCCTCTCCCCTCCCCTTCTCTGGCTTTTCAAGTAGCCGCGAGCGACTGGGAACCGAAAGAAATTACGTCGACGTTGTCCCGTTATTACCAAAGGGTGGCCGGGGCGGGTAAGGCGAATTCAAAGCCCGCGGCTTATTAAAAATTCGAGGGTAAAAGCGCGCGCGCGACCGAGTGAACCGGAAGTGACCCGGGACTGCAACTCCACGCGAGTCCAAAAATCATCCTCGAGAGAGGAGTTTCCTCGGGGCTCCGGTTCCTCCGGGCTTTTCGACCTTTCGCCGGGCGGATTAGCCTAACCAGATTAGGCGAGCGGAAAGATCGGACGGAGCGATGGAAATGGGCCAGCGGAACTTGAGCGGAAGTAGATACGGGGCAGGGCTCTGGCATCGCGTACACACGCTCCAGTGCCGTGCTCCTTTTTACATAAACAAGAGAGAGGAGGAGAAAGATAAAGAGAGAGCTTCCTTCGTTGCTCGCATCATTAAAAATCAATTAGTTTCTTGGAGTGAGCCCACGACGAGTCCCGCAAGACCCGCCAATTTTCCGAGATTTTGTTTGACTATCGGTCTATTTCCTTCTTCCGTTTTTTTCTTTTCTTCCTTCCGTCCTTCCATCCTTCTTGTCGATTTCAGCGCTACGTGTTGCGGGCTCTGGTAATCGAAGAGAGAAGAGGAGGGGCTAGGAATTCGGGCTAGAGGAGCCGTGCGGGGGGAGGGCCTGCCAAGATCGCAACAGTATATCATCATCAAGCTGACATCGCTCCGCGAAGCCCCGCACCGCGTCTCTCCCAATGATCATTGGCGAGCCACGCACTTTTGCCAGCTTCGGCATTCAGCTGTCCCTCGTCGACTCACGGGAAAATCCTTTTCGAGGGCCGACTCCGAAATCCTCGAGTTCTCTCCTCGTCCTTCGCCACTCCCTCCCCGTCCCTTCTTCTCCTGCTGTTCTTTAATCAGATCCACGAGAGCGGTGAGCGCAATTCCAGGCAGTTTCCTCGCTCTGGGATCTTTTGGACCGTCGCGTGCGGTCGTTTCCAGCGTCCCTAGAATTTCGCGATCCCGCGATAAATCCTCCTGTCCGACCGTTAACCCGATTAAATCGGCAAAGCCTCCACCGACGGCGGCATCCACCCCCCCGTCGTTTGCTTTGCCGCGGAGAACCGCGACGCGGAACTATCGAGCCGCTTTCGCCAGGATTAAAAAGCTCGAGTGAAACGACTTGCTTCGCGAAGCGATGACACACTTCGATATAATTACCCCGGGTTTTATTGGGATTATTTGTCCCGATGTCTTCCCGAGGCTTTTGTCCGAGTCCTCGATGGCCGCCGTTTCCAGTTTCGCCCAGGCCCCAGGAAACGACTCAACGCGCAGCTACCGTCGACCCCGACGACGGCGACGACATCGACATCGACGGAGTTCCTGTGTTTCCTAATTGTCGGCTAAAGCAGTTACGACCTCTTTGCTTTGCTTTGCAACCCTCTTTTCTTGTCGAATTGCCACCAAGGGCGCGTAATCGCGCGACTTTGTCCCGTCGATCGAACCCTTTATCCAACGGATCTCCCGGAAAAAGGAACTTATTCTCTTCCGCGGGACTTTTTTCTCTGCTCCCTCCCCCATTTCCTCCCTCTTCCCGTTAGACCAGTCAGGAACGCGACGAATGAAAATTTGTATTCTTATCGGGGCTGTGCGGGGAGGTGGAGGGGTTGATGGAGGAATTTAGCTTCGGCCGAGGAAGAGCAAGCTCGGCGCGCATTTTAAATAGCGTCGGCGAGAGGGGGTGAACGCGCGATATTCTCCTCCGTCGGACATTACAGGAACGAACACACGTAGAGCGGCTAAGCGATAATGAAATCCTGTCACCGCGCGGTAGGACGGTAGGACGACTAAATATTAATTAAACCAGATACCGCGATCGCGAATCTAGGCCGAGCTTGGCGAATCGTCATTGGTCGTTCGCCCCAGCTCCATCCGGATCACGAGTCGTCGCCGCCGCCGCCGCCGTCGTTGTCGTCGTATTTCTTTTTCCCGTGAAAGATCGGTAAAGTTTTCCGAATTTCCATTTTCCTCCCGATCGTCATTCTCTCATGAATGAAGAAGAAAAACCACGGGATCTTGCGAATAAAAAGCGAGAGAGAGAGAGAGAGAGAGAGAGGGAGAGACATCGACACTCATGGCGAAAAAAAGTTGAGCGAACGTTGCGCTTTTTTCCATCGCTCTCTTTTCCCGCTCATCTCTGACTGCCACTCTATTTTTAACGGCAGACGCATTTCCGCAATCGCCTCGTGTAACGCCACTGGGGTTGTCACGGGGTCGCACGTGCGTGTGCGCGTGCGTGCAGATCGCCGAGCGTGTGTGTGCGCGCGCGCGCACTTTTCCCGCTGGAAGAAGCGACGATGCTCGCCAGAATTTCGGCAGCAGGTGGCCAGTATCCATACTCCATACATCAACGTCTACACTCTATTGACGCGTCCATCCTGTTCTCACGGGCCCACGAATACCAGGAGGAGGAGGATCGATCCGACACTTTCAGCGGGGCCGTTCCACCACGCGCTTCCTCCATTATCTCCTGGCAGGAAATGCGCCGAAACGAGCCAAACGTAAAAATCATGAAAATCATGAAGATCGTCGAGACGACAAATAGGGGATGATAACACCGGTTGAAGGATAGAAACTCAGCCCGAAGTTGAAACTGAAACTGAAACTCTCCCCGTTGCCGATCCTCCAGCGCGGTCCTGGTTGCTTCGCAGGAAGGATGTGCCGATAGCACTGATAGTACTGATAGTACTGATAGTCCCGATAGTACAGACACCGGTGGGGGATCGATACTTCCGGCTGATTTTCGAATCCGGGCCAGAGCCCATCGAGGTCTAGGGGGATAAGCCGAAATTTATGTATCCGTCGAAAGTTTCTTTTTTAAGAGACTCGAGGGGACGCGCCGGAGCCTTTCGAAGGCAAGTTCGAGTTCCTCCTCCCTTAAAGGATGATGTCCCTGCTGGTGGCACCTTCGAGGGTTTGCCAGGGACAGAGTAGAGTCATGGTCGAAATCGCGTTCCGGAGGGTCGAAAGGATCTCGCATTTGTCGAGGGTGAGCATGCCGGCTGGCTGGAAGTGGATTTCACGAAGGGGAGCGTTTAATCGGGCAAGCGGAACTGGAATCGACCTTGTTCAACCTCGAAGACGTTGATTTTCAGCCACTGGGATCGAAGGAATTCAGGAGCGTGCCAGCGATTCCTGGAATTTGATGCCAATCAGTATCCGATATTGAAAATCGAAATGGTGTCTGCCCTACATAAACCTCTGTGCCTCTGGATTAGCCGAGAAATGAATTCCGCCAAATCAAACGATACCATCCCCGCCACACGCTTGTATTTTGCGTATTGCGAAACAGTCTTCGCGTCTTTAATAGGGGGTGCGTGTACGCGCGTACTGCTCTCCATTTAATGCGCGACCCTCTTTCTCCCGCTTTCCCACGCTTTTTCGCGCTTCTCCACGCTTCCACGCTTCTCCACACACACACACAAATACGCGCGCGCGCCTTTTCACGCCTCGTTCCCCGCAGCTTTCAATCAGTTTTGGCTCTTGGCGCAAAATCAAATTGGTAGCCTGACAGAGGAACGCTGAAGTTCAACAGACGCGCGCGCCAGCCCGCCCCCACACACCGACACACATGCATAAGTTTGAATTCGAACGTTCCCGATGAAACGAAATGGCGATAAAGTAGGTGAGCAAGACTAGGAAGCTGGTATATCCGGAGGGTTCACGTGACACCGATCTGTCCCCGCATCCGTTCTGGCGTACAGTCCGTGGTATAGGTCGTGAGGAGGGCATCGATACATTACATTAAAATTTATTTGAAAAATCAAATGAGAGTTTACAGCCAAGAACGATGACCAGAGCGTTCCGGGCCAAAAGGGCCAAAAAGGCATGGAAATAAGAAATACGAATGCTCGAGGGTTCTTTCGTCCCTCTATTCACCGTATACTTCCGGTATACAAAATTCAGATTGAAACTCCTCTCCATTCTCCGCAAAAATCAATTTTTCATCACCGCGAATGTCGCGGGATCTTTTCGATTCTTCTCGAAGGCCATACCTTCCAAGTTTTCGGAGTTTCGTCAATATTCGCACAAGATTCAACCGAAGAATGGCCTGAAACGGAGGAGCAGCAAGAGGAAGAGATGGAGGAGGAGCTACAAAAGACAAATTTCAGATACAAGGAGCGAAGGAGCCGGGGTGGAATTGAATTTATTTGCAGGGATTCTTCGGTTATAGTGTCGAAATCGCATTTATCTATTGGGATTTTATATAATTTTCTCGTCAAAGTACAATCCGGATGAGGCACAGCGTTGATCCGCACTAATTTCCGCGATAACAATATTTTATGTCTCACTGATCGTACTTGGTTGTCATTAGGTTCGGTAGAGGGGAGCAGATCCCAAATGACAAGAGGATGTGCGGGAAGTGGCGCGGGAACCGCGATACTGGTCATCTTGTTGTCATCGTAACTTTTTATGCGAAATGAATATGAATTGCTATTATCGGGATATCTGCTTTTATCAAACCACTTTAATCCGTGCGAAACCTTTTATCGAAAACAATACATTAATTTTGCACCGAAGGCCGTTCCATCGTTTTTTTTAACGCCTTCTCTTCCTCCTGCAAAATTTTAATTAATTCGATCAAACAAACGAATCGAATGAAAAGAGAGAATTAAAGTCATAATTAAATATATCACTATTTCATTTTTGAACGATGGCTTTCCCCGTATTGAATTTAATTTGAAAATCTTCCAGGTTTCCTCTTCCGATCCCATGAAATTCTATTCCATCCGTTTAACGAGATCTCGTTATAAACGGTGTATATTATATTGTATAGGAATTATTAAGCGTACTCTTAATTTTGCCTCCTTTGCTGTATTACGTTAGTTCGCTCATTTGCTTTTCCGTAGTGTTTAATAATAGATTTCCGAGGCCCTTTCAATTTAGAAATCAACTTAGAAATTGATAGTCAACATTTTCGTTGGGGCTATTTAAAGGGGATGTTTCCTTTGAGCTTGACAAAAAGCTATATTTGTTTGTGATGAATCTCGAGAGTGCGCAAAACAGTACACGCACACACAGTTAAACCGAGTTTGACACATTACAATAATATATGGTTACGTGACACAGGTGTGAGAGGTACCGGTCTTAGTTTGTATTCCAGAAAAGATGTGCTTGATTAAGAGATACATATGCATTTCAATTTAAACGAGGCTATTATCTACTTTTCAGTAAACAACAAATCGTACGAAAAGGAATGTTTTAATGGTAAAGTAACGTTATTTTGCTGAAGAGGTTATGTTAACTGTCAACTTATTGAGAACGTCCAAAGATTTCATATTTTTTCGGCATTATCGAAAATTCATTTGACCATGAGGACGTCAGGCCTTATAGATGCTCGTGATTTTGGAATAAAAATACGCAGAACCTTTGATGTACATCATTCTTATCGAAAAATTTTAATATTTGCGTTCTTCGCTTGTGGACTTTTTTTGTATTTTGGACCAACTGTCGCACAATGGCTTTTCATTCGTACTGTAAAACAAATTAAAGGTAATGCTTGCTTAATGTCACGATAAAACCCTTAGATTCTATTTGAGGTAATTGTATGATTTGATTAATGTTCCTTCTCTTCCTCCTTCTTTAGAATTTGAAGACTATTGTATCAGTGAGAGATTAGCTGGTTTCTACTTCGAAGCTGCAGAGTATAATGCAAATATTCTTCATAATCCACCTCACGAAGATGATTTCCAATATTTGCCATATGTTGGTAATGGAATAATTGGTGTACCTATTACATCGGATGGCTGGATTTATATAAAATATGGAAGATCGTTATTAATACCAGTTAAATGGAAGCCATTGGTATCTCATATTCCAAAAGAAGGTGTTATTTACAGCGAAGCTACAGTTACCCATTTTACAACTGGAATTGTTCATAAATATCAGTGCCTTAGAAAGGGCTATCACTTGGATCATCAGTATTATGCTCATAGGGCACTTGAAGGAATTTTGGTTCAAGATCTGAAAATTTCCAATCCAACGCCTGTCAATCGAGATGTAACCTTAAATCTATCATCATCATCTTCACAATGGAGTAACACTAGAGTTGAATCTATTAGGTAGCGTATCATTTTTATCCATACATTTCAATGGTTTCACTAAAATAATTTGATTTGTTTGTTATGCAAAAGGTTTTTATTGGACGGAGTTGGATATGATTTTAATGTTGTGACAGGATATGTTTCATTACCTGATGTAAATAAAGTCATTGCAGTTTCCATAGCTTATAAGATTCCTCCAAGAGTAGTAAAAGTTAAAGCAAGAAGTTCTATTAAATTAGAATTTTTAACTGGCATTCAATATAGCGACCCAGTGTCATCCGATCAGTATCATATTGAACGTGAAATAACTAAAAGAAAAGTGATAGATGTATGTATATCATAAAAATTAATTCTCTTACACTATTCGTTTTAATTTCCTTCATTTATATTCAGATAATGAAGAAAGCAATATCGCGTCAGCAACGCGGCTTGAAAGAAGAACATGTCAATTTGTGGCAAAGTTATTGGAACACTAGTCTAAAGATTAGTGATTCTAAAGCAGATGGAGCTATAAATGGTCATAAAATAAATTCAACATTATACTATGTACTTTCTCAAGTTCCTCAAGGTATTCCTGATGCAGAGAAAAATTTGGCATATAACGAAGGATGTTACCGCGGACATCATACTTTGTGAGCTTTCATTTCAAATTCATTTATATGTCCTTGTGTGTAAGATATCTCAATTTATTTAACTCTTGCGCTTAAATGTGACTTTCTCTTTAAAAGGGATGCTCCACGTTTGTGGAAAGACACTTCGAATATTGAAGGTGTGAATGAAATTGTTCAGGCATGGTTAGTTACTTTAGAAAAGCAAGGTTGCCACCATTTAATGGCTGGAGGACCTGCCGCAGTACAACAAGCCTTAGTATTAAGTTTAGGTGGCTTTAGATTTAGTAGTCAACATTTGGAGTTCAATATTGATCCGCAATATCTTCATCGAGATTACTTATTTAGGTATTAAATATAAATTTCCATTCACTCTCGAAAATTTCTTTCTTATTTCGAGAGATAGAAACCAATCGGTATAATCTAATGGTTTTTTATATCGTTATTAAAATTCTGTACGTTTCAGACGTATAAGTTATGGAAACATGACCCATGTGAATATATCAGTCACTGTGGGAGAGGATAATCGTGCAATCCTAGGAGTTGCGTTGGATAAAAGTGACAGCATTTACTTTGGTTGTGATGCAGGCTGCTTAGATGCACCTGTGCCACTCAAACAATCTTATACGAAATTTCCAGTAAAGCTCACTAAACCTCTTACAGCAATATTGTATATAACATCTGATCATCAGCATATGCAAGAGCTTCGAAATGCATTGCACGTTCACAAAGTAGACGCGGGTATAACGATCATTTGATATATTCTCTGTTTCTTTACTAATGAAGAAGTTCTGAGGTTGTATGAACAACGAAATACAATATTGTTAAAATTTTGCCTTTTATTTCAGCTCCGGCACACGATCATCATGTAATTGCTTTGCATAAACATGGTCATCAACTTGGTGGTCTACCGACCCTTTTCTGGGTCAGCATATGCTGTTTAATAGTGGTGTTCCATTTATTTCTCTGTAAGATCATTCTTAACGAGTACTTCGGATATCAGGATAAATATCGATTACGATACAAATAAATAATAATTGTACATAGTTCTTTTTGTTATTGAATTATATATATATACATATTTTTATAAATACATTGTATAACGAAATCATTTCATATCCAATTTATCCTTTTACTCATATTGTAAGAAACATTCTTTGGCATTTTTTCTATATTTAGGAACTGACTAAAAGAGCCAGCACTTTTTTTTCGATAACATTTATTATAGAATATATATTAAACCGTGTGGTGTAAAAACATAATATAATTCAGAGTCTACTAGTTCATCTTTCAATGGTGCAATGGAATGTCCTTAAGTTTTATGATACTTACAATAAAATCATGTTTAATCTTGAGCTAACTTTGAAATGTAATATACATAAGAGAACGTAGAATTCATGTAATTTAATTGACATCTGACTGGAATTTCCTCTTGTATTTCTCGTGCAACAAATACCTCTGATTTTCACAAACTTTCTCATATTGAAAGACATGTATTGTGTGTCAAGTACGAGATTCCTAAAAATTAAAATGCTTTAAAGTACAGAAAATTATGATTTAATACTTTACCTAAAGTAAGTACTTAAGAAATTTCATAATTCTACGATATTTACATTTATAACAATTGTCACACGACTAATTGCGTGAGTGTACACAATTTTCATTCTTACACTTTATGCTAATTAGAATTAGAGAATTGTCTAAACAGATTTTCTTTTTTTTTCTTTTATCCAGATACATTTTTATACATGCATATTTTCTCATATTTCTGAATTTACGTAAGTCAGAGAACTTTTTTATCTCAAATTCATTATGTAAACCATTCATTTATGTACAAAACTCTTACTTTTACTTCTTGTAGCGTATGCTTAAATTAATTTTCTACGATTGCGTAGGTTTTCACGTAGTTTTAACTGTGTTTCGATTTGGCACCTCGCGATGAATATAAAATCTTTTGTCGTATATGAAAAATCGAATACCTTAATTTTAATTTAACATTATAGTATATGCATTTAAAATACATTATATAATTTTGTACACAGACTCCTCGTCATTCGATATTTACATTTTAATCTACGATTTTCTTTTTCATAATGAATAGTGCTAAAAGATATTGTACTTTTCTCTGTTAGCGACTGTATTACCCACACAGTTTCTTACAAATCAACTATTTTAATTATAAATTAACTGTTTGAGGTGTAATTAATCAATCACGTTCTACGCGATACTTCTATAACTTTGTGATTGATGAATTATACCTTGTATAATATCCTAGTAGATCTCACATTATATTAAACTTACGATATATTCAACATTGTCACACTTAATACTCGTTTTTCCAGTAGTGTGCCTTGTTATAAATTGAGTTCTATAACAGTAATTAAAAGATTTTTTTTACACAACAGATTTCTATTAGAGAAAAATGCGATTGCATGATACCAATGGGTACTGGGAACCTAATGAATGTATATGGAAAACTTAATAACATATATATATATATATATATATATATATTCAATATAAATGTAAATGAAATCATCTAAATAAATAAGAGAATTATTCACATAATACTAGATCTATAAAAATATGTTTACGATCACTTAAAATATTATGGAAATGTATGAATTTTGAAGATACTCACTTTACTTTTAATGGAATTCAATAACTATTGGATAGTTCGCGTGTTCAATGTATGTACAGCATTATATTATATAATAATATTATAGTATAAGAAATCCATCTCACGCGAGGGTTTGACCATTTTTATTATCGTGGGCAGTTATGTATCGATAAGTTATACAGTTTTTTGATATTTATTATAATTCATATCAAGATAAACATTGAACTACTTTTTGCATCATTTCGTTGCTGCAGTGAATGATTATGAAATTCACTTCACATCTATTCAAAATGGCAGATTTCTACACTCTCATTTGGCACATATAAGTTTCTGCGTTTTTTACATCTTTAAGCGTATAAACATTAAGAGTTCCTCAATTAATCAATTCAAGAATTAACTATTCAAGTTCGCTCATTCTATCAGAATCTGGCTAAAAAGTGCCCCTGTAACAAATTTTTCATATAATATTTACCACAGAATTAGGCTCCTAACACTCATTTGTATGAAACAACTGTACTATCATTGCATACTTGTAAGACCTACATATTAAGTTAAAATTAATATTTGTACAATTATTCTAGCGAGTAGTCGCTTGTATTTATTTTACGAAACGTCTCATGGCATTCTATCTACTTTAATTTATATGTGTGTGTATATATATGTGTATATATATATATATATATATATACTTATAAAATACGAGTTATTACGTTTGAGTCTTTGGTATGGTTATTAGAGAATAAACATACGTGTGTGATGAAATAAAGATAATTTCATAAAGATGCAAACAGATCAAATCGCAATTAACACAATTGTACCCTTAACTTTAACTTTTAATAAGTAAGTAGCTAGAGAGAGTTTGTGGTATATTTATTATTGTAATCTTTCGTCGACGATTTTATTACAAAGTAATATCAATGTGAATCAATTTTTCTTTAAATATTATACTAATAACTTCTTATACGTAAGTATGTATGTAGCTTACCTTGATTATAGTTAGTCAATACTATCTACTGCCAAGAACGTTTCGAATCTTCTCTTATATCTAGCAATTCTTATCGTGCTGCAAGTAACATTGTTTAATTTTACTCTTTGTACAAGAAACAACGAATTTGCCCTGGCGCGTCCTGAGACGTTACTTGGGCATTTTATTCGCAATGGAATTAAAATCTTAAACGGTAGTTAACAGTTAACTGTACAAGCGGGTCTTTTATAGTTTTGAATTGAAAGGAGATCGTTTCTTTTATTTGTTCTTCCCTTTTTAAAGAAACGCTGGTTGGCCATTGTAAATATGCTCCCAGGTCTTAGTTCGATCAGTCAATTTGTTTAATAGATACTTGTTTGTCTATGCTATGAAATTACTAAACTATCTCTGGAAATTCAACGCTCTCCCAAAGAAACGTATTTCATAAAAATGATGATCAATGCCAAGGCCAACTTTCATATTCAAGACACATTTACAAAACCATTCATTCCATCCAATCATTACTGCTGCTATTATGTAGTTTTGTAGTTTCCTCGATTGTGACTAATGCAATATTCATACAAATTTGACGAATAAATTCAAAGGGAATTTAATTGGCCAATTTCCCAATAAATCTCCGTCAAATTCTGAAATATTTTGGATTTCTGTCTCCTCCCCGGGGTACTACCACATGATCTTTATAATGGAGAATCGATACATGGAAGACTCGTATTTCTTAAGGGGAGTATTAAAGTTTCCAGGAACTTGCGATACGAGTACGTTTAACGTACAGTTAAATAAATTAGGCGGCAATTACGTTATACAAACAACTGTACAAAACCGTAAATCTCTTAAAGAGTTCACCACATTTAACGTCTTCGCGCAGAGTTTTTTCGTCGCGTTAATTAGCGAGACGTTTTTCTCGGTTGAACAAAGCGCCGATTCCAGAGTTCTGGCCAAGCGATTATCGGGAACTACGATTTGTCCGAGAGTGACGGTGAATTGCTTCGAAACGTTTTTCCTCCACGAGTTGCTTCCATCTCTTCTTCCTCCACCATCCCTCCCGCCCCTTCGTCTCCTTCTGTTTTGGCACGAGAGTCCACCTGCTCGGATATAGTGCGAATCGGCGATGCTCGAGGCTTTTTTGCCGACTGAAACGAAATCGATAATCGCCTCGTCATTGTACTGAAAAATTGAAGCATTATCTCGCTTCTATCGAGAGCGGGGGGAATTTCTGACCCGAGGATAATGTGCAGTCTTCGTACCAAAGAAAACTTAAAAAAACCTCTCGCGACTCAAGCAGGATACAGCTAAGAAAAAGAGAAGCTAAAACTTGGAAAATTCAGAAAAAAAAAACTTTACAAAGCTAGAGGGAGTGGTTTAAAAGCTCGTGGGTGCAAGCAAGACGAGGAGGCGATAGGAGAGGCAGGTGGAGAGGAGCATTCTGCTCTCGTAGTTTATCGATATGAAAGGGAAATGTTTCCAAAGTAAACTACTTTTCTCGAGGATTCAAGGGAGAAGATCCGAAGAGCGAAGAAACTGACCTCCTGACGGTTTCCCGAGTCCGAGTTTTCCATGTTGCTCGAGTGGTTGTCGTTGGATCTGGACGGGCTGGGGCTGGGGGTTTCCGTGCGTTCCGGCAGTTCTTGGAGGGTTGAGAGCGAATCCTCAAGGTCATACACCTCCATCTCGGTCTGCGGCTTGGGCCCCGAAGAGGGTCGTTGGTCGTGATCGGGAGGGAGGTGTATGAGAGCGACCTAGCTAACGGAAGTCTCCTCGACGGAGGGGCTCGCCAAAGCTTGCGTTTCCCCGTTTGCGTGTTTTGGTTCCTGCGCCCTGGATCCGCGTGCCGGTGGTGGGCTGCTCCTCGAGCACGAGGTCACGCTCTGCATCGTTTGGCTGCGCGCCGGGGCAAACCGCATGCTGTACGCCTGACGACTCACGCTCTGCTGGCCCCCAGTCTGCAAGGTAGCGATTCAAAGTTATGCCAAACCCTCCCCCCGCGCTCCCCCAGAAACTCCAGGCTCGACATACTTTGCGCGAATCTGACATGGAAACTCTAGTCGAGAACATCGACGTCTGTGAGGTTCTCCAAACTGGTCGGGGAAGATGAAAATTCGGTTCTCGTTCTTTACTCGGTTACTCGGTTGCGTGCGTGCGTGCGTGCGTGGGTGTACGCACGACACACGCGATCGGCGAAGTCTTTTGACCCATTCGGGACTGAGACTCCGCCCGATAAATCCTGATAGATTTCGATAGATTCGGTACGCGTACCGAACACGAATAATGGCTCGCGACTCGAAAGGACGCAAAAAGGGTTCGATGCGCCCGAGGAGCAATCTAGAATCGATAAATGCTGGCGGAATATCCGGAGCTGCCAAAGTAGCTGAAAACCAACTCCGGCAGACTCTAAGGGACAATAGGGGAATACGTCGTAGGTATATTTGCCATTCGCCAAACACCAAACACCGATCATCAATTTGTCTATGAAAGTAAATCGAGCTGCCAGATACACGCGACGGTGTCTTGTTCACCTTGGCAAGTTCTCGATATTGACTTCGATATCGAGCCCTTCGTCCCTTAGCGATGGAAAAAAGATCCGCTCGCACCGCTAATTAACTCTTCGAATTGTCAAATTTAACTCCGCGCGGCTCGACAATTAGTATCCACATCCATCAATTATAACTCTCATTAAAGGCTTTGTCAATTCATAGTGTTATCCATTTGAGTGGAATTCGTTAAAGCTTTAATTATATAAAAGAACTTTTTTTTGCTTCTTTTTTTTACCGCATTCCATAATTAGATTACAACGTTTGTTGACTGAATTTCACGCTCCAATTAGTCCCGGTGGTCATAGATCAATTAGATCTCATTAATTCGCTAAATCCGCAGCTTTAATTATTTCGCAGTAATTTAATCATTTGCCGGCTGCGCGTACCGTTCGCAAACGTAAAGGTAAACGCAAACGTAAACGTAAACGTTCGCCACGAATGTCTGGACGGAAAATTGCATTAGCCGCGCGTGAAACGTGTAACGCTAATTTCTCTACTCACGTTGGAGTGTCGAATGTTCTTGTTTGGCTGGAACAGGACCAGGTAAACTTTCGGCGTGAACAGACAGCCCAAGGCCACCGAGGCGGAGATGTTGATGCACATGCACATACTCGCGATCTGCACCTGAAATTCCGGAGGAATCCACTTTAAAGTACCGGAGAGCACCGGAGGAGGAGCGTTTCCGCTGGTTTTCACTCCCCTCTGACCTCTCCCCCCAGAGATCAACTTGTACTCGCAGCAAGGGTAGGAATTTGGAGATCGTGAGAGGTCATTTGAATCGAGCGTACGTTGATCTTGGTTACCTTGTAGTCCTTCTGGGAGCTGAAGTAGATCGGGACGAAGGCCAGCCAGACGATGCAGGTGGAGTACATGGTGAAACCGATGTATTTCGCCTCGTTGTAGTTCTCCGGGATCTTGCGCGTCTTGAAGGCGTAGAGGGTGCACATGAGGATAAGGAACATGTTGTAGACGAGGGACATCATCAACGAGAAGGTGGAGACCCGGCAGGTGAGCACCGCCGATAGCGGGTAGGGATGAATCTCGGTCGTGTCCGGCGGTTCGATAATCAGCCAAATTACAGCGCCGATCAGCTGAACTGCAGTGATCCCTATACAAACGGGAGTTACATAATCCAGGATCAAGGTCCTAGGCCTTAGGTCTGGGCGTAGCTCGATATCCTTGCGACCTCGCTTCCAAGTGCCCTCGGCATCCTCTACTTACCCCCTCGTCACGACCCGCCCTCCCCCCTTTATTTACCGTTTCCTGTTTGTTACAATTACCCCTTCCCGGAACTACCCCCCAGGATCCATACCATATCGTACGATGCCAGGGGTTGTGCGAGACTCTGACGAAAAAGGCTTCTCTCCGGTAATTAGGGGTGGTTTCTCTCGACAGTGGTTCTCTCCTCCGTTCCACCTCGGGTTCCGGATCCCGAGGAGGCCACTGGCCGAGCAACTCGCCCCGGGGGTGAGTTGTTGTTGCGTCATCGAATGGCGCATACTCACCGATTGCGATCACCACTTGGCTTTTGGGCGAGGTGTAGGAGGGCCTCTTGATACCCTTCGTGCTCTGGTTGAAGATCCGTGAGATACGATTGGTCTTCGTTAAGATCGCGCTGTAGCAGATGCTCAGGCACAGCCCCAGTCCGATCCTCAGGTACGTGCAGTTCCAGCTGGTGGGCTTGCTCAGGATCACGAAGCTCATCCCGTAGCACGACAAAATCCCCACGAGCAGCACGTAACACAATTCCCTGCCAGATGCCATTATCACCGGGGTGCGGTTGTACCTGTTGTCCGGAAGAAGAGGGGTAGGTAATTTTTTCAGTTTTGCCACCGCGTCCACCGCAAAGCGACCGTCGTCCCGCAGTACGAAGAGCTCAAAGATCAGCGACGACCTCGCCAATGAAATCCGATTTCCACCGATTACTTTGATTTTCATCCCCCGGCAGTGATAACTAGCTCGATTGCCTATCGAATTACCAGGTCGCTCGATTATCAGATAGTTTTCCATCGGTTTACACCAAAGTATCGAGTGATTACCGGTCTCGTGATTGCATCGAAAAATCGACGCTGATCAGAGTTCACCCTCGGGGGACGCGGTGATCATGATGATGATGATGATGATGATGATGACAGTTGGGAGGGGAAGGTGCAGCGACTGACCTGATGAAAACGATCGTTGTGAAGAGGGTGCTGAGGATGCCGATGGAGGCGAAAATCAGCGGGACCAGGGCCCAAGGGTTCGTCCACGGAATAACCTCGGCGGTGAGCTTTATGCAGCCAGTTTTCATCTCGTTCGGTCTGTACCCTGGCGAACACTTATTGCAGGTGTCGTTGAACACGTAAGCCTCATCGCCGCACGGCATACAACTCCAACAGCAGGCGTCCTTCTAGGAAAAGAGTTGGTCAATTCACGGGGAAGTGAAGGTTTAATGTGACACGATGTCTATTCGTCTCATCCCTCTCTCTCTCTCTCTCTCTCTCTCTCTCTCTCTCTCTATTCTCATTCCGTTCCGCTCTCTTCAAATTATCGCACCGATTCATTTGATCGACCTCGATCAGTTCGCTTGATAATTAATCCTGTCGCTCAATTAATTTCATTGGTAATTCCCTCGCTCCCCTCTCGCACCCCTACGGTTGTTGGATCGACGCGCGATTGATTAATCATTTATAGGTAACACTCTGATTTATTTTGCCGTTCAGTTTTTTCGCGAATCCACGCGGGACAAAAAGCATTCGGCGGTTATTTTTTGCCCTGCCAATAATTGTCCCGGAAAGGGCAACTGTAGCGGGGAAATTTCGTGCAAGCAGCTGCAATTGTACGTGCCACGCAAACCGAAAGCTCCGGGTTCTGGAAGGGAGAGAAATATCGGAATTTGCGACAAACGTTTCAACCCCGACGTCGTACCGAGCGTACCGATTGTGCAAATAGCAGGAAAATAAAGTGGGAGAGCCCTGCCACCGCCGCCCTTGCCCCTCTCCCTCTCCCGGGCCACCACACCACCACCACCACCACCACCACCACCACCTTTGGCTGGGTCGTGAAATTTAGGAAGAATCAGAGGATGCGAGTGAGCTTAACCTGATTCGGATGGACAGGAAATCAAGATGAGATTCACGCGTGATGCGGGGGGTTGTGGAGTGGAGCAACCCCTCGCTGCGCTTGGATTCCCGGGACTCGGGTCTTTTTTCCCGGATGGAGAAACGTAGAGATGGACATGGGGCGCCTTCCTCTTGATCATCGTGTTCTGATTCAACGATCCACGGAGTTCTTTCAGTCTCAAAGGGTGACGAGTGCTTCATCGATTCGACGAAAGCTCTCGAAACAAAAGATTTCAAGACCCTCGTTAAACCCCGCTTAATCTGCTCTCGAGGATAATGACTCGAATCGAATCGAAGAATATTTTACAAGTCAAGTCGGAAAGGTTTTTCGAGCGTCCAATGAATAGGCATATTCCTTGCTTTGACCAGAATCACCGCGGTCCGGGGTATCCTGCAGGATTTCCTGTTTTCGCCGCGATCGTCCTACGCGAGGGTCGTTAAAGGACACCCCACCCCTTTCTTCGAGGGATCGACGTTCCGTCGTCGAATCTCGGAGACCATCTCTCTGTTTTTCGCGAATGATCGGAAAAACCCTCCCTGGGAATAAAGCTCGACTCTCGGGGAAGTCGAAGCCGAAGAAGCCGGAGAAGCCTTTTATTTAGATTTGGAGATTCCCGATGAAGAATGGGCGTTCCTTTCCTCGTGGAAGAGCTCTCCGGAGTCCCGAGGACATCTTGCTCGAGGAATCGATTAAGGCCTAACACGGCAATTCTTCATCCCCGGCCCACCCCCGCCTAACTATAATTGGGGCCATCGGTTTAGAATCGAAAATGAAGGCGAGCTTCTTTGGGTGGACTTGGATCGATCGTCGTTCCTACAGCGAGGAGCTATGAGAGCGCGATGTGAGTTATGGTTTTCCTAGTCTCTCATGGTGACCCAATTGGATTGGCGGCGAGCAAAGTGAATTATGCTCAAGCATCGATCCAAACAGTCCATTCGGTTAGCAACGCTTTAGCGTCAAGATCAAAAGTGAAGGGTCTGCGCGAGTTATTCCAGAAGCTCAGGCACTCCGGGGCCCGTCTTCCACTTTCATCCGATAAATCCCGACTTATATCGCTCCGATCGAGGAACCACTCGACCACCAACAACCCTCTCGTTCGCAACCTCCTCCGATCGTGATAATTTTCCTAATTCGACGGTTCATCCCTGAGGAGGCTGCATGTGCGAGCAGCGCGCGAAACGAGAACAGAAAATACAAAAGACAGAGAGATAGAGAGAGAGAGAGAGAGAGAGAGACGAATATGCCTGTGAAATATCCCATGGGAAGTCGCGTTTCCTTTGACCCGGGGGTTGCTCAGGTTTTTGCTCGGTCCCTCTGTCCCCGGGAGTTTCGCAGGGTGAAATTTGCTCGCGCTTCGTTGCCTCGAAAGGGGCGGCGGCGTTTGGCTCGAAAAAAAAGAGACTTCAGCACCCTTCGTCGTTTGACGGGTGCCTGGTCCTCTCGTTGACTTTTGACCTTTACGCACCTGGAAGTTTCGTACGCTGCCAATCGAGCAATTCTCGCTGCAGAGACTCCGTGGAATGTGAAACTCTCCTGGTCCCGATGCCCACCTCGTCATGTTGATGTCAAGGTCCAGTCTAAAAAAGTCAAGTTTCAAGTCCCCGTGTTAAAGAGCCGCGAATGGCAGTACCAAATTTCAGCCTTACTTAGTTAGTATCTTGGTATGAAGGTCTAGTCTGGGAAAGGAATTTGGAATGTTCGATTATTGATTATTGTCAATGATACTGGAAGCTAGAAATTAATCGATCGTTCATTAAATATTCCTGAAACTCAGAAAGACATTATTCTTACAACACACTCGCTGTTAATATTAACGAGGACATTCAAACCGAGTCGTCGCCATCACCACCCTCGAAAAGACAGCCCCTCGCGCCAAGGGGAGCGTCCATGAAAAGCAACCTGAATATTTTTCACGTAATCACCGGGGGATGAATGCCCACCGGTAAAAACAAGGATTACTGAAACTCTACGTATTTTATATTCCTATTTGCACGTACATCTGCGCGCGCGCGCATACACACACTCACACACATACGCTCGATATAATTGGATATAATTGGATCAAAGTACGAATATCGATATGTGCGTGCTACTGCTACTACTGCCGTCGCTAGTGGTGTTGATGGTGTTGGTGCAATTTATATCCTGCAAAGCGATATTCATTTTGTCGATGATTATCGCGATTTAATTAAATTGCCTAATCATTTTCTCCAAGTAAGCGCCCCGTGATGGATTCGTGCGTGTGTTTTGGATCCGTCGCTCTCCCCCCTCCGTCCTCCAGTGTCCATAATTTTTCTTACTCTTTCGGGAGGGGTGGCGGAGCCGATGATAATCCGGCGCTTGTTAAATGTGCATGAAAAAAATGTACGACCATTAGAAAACTCACATTTCTTTCCATGTACCGATGAGCGTATAATCGAAACGGCCGTCCTCGTTCCGCTGGTATTGATAAATGTTGTAAAAGCCGTAAGCGTCGCCGTCGGCGTTGAATTTAATTTCCGTGCCCTGACGGCCTGCACAAAAAGGATAGAATATTCAGCATAAAGCGGTTGGTTGTACGTTTCGAATTAATGAAGAGTGTCCCACTGTCTGGAAGCTCGTTTCATTTGTAACTCGAATTCTTCGCTAATTTCATCAAGCACCCATCGTCCCACTCCTTCCCCTGGAACAACCCTTAATTTTTCATTTTTTCCACCAGACATTAAGCTCCTCCCTTTCGTTTCATTCCGCATTTTCCATTTTATCCGAGTAACTTCCCATTCCGCCTTTTCAAATAGGATTTTCGAAATGGAGATTGTAAAAAATTCCAGCAATTTTTTTCCACGCGATAATCAGGTAGTAGGGGGCTGGCAACTGTGATAGGGGGAGGAGAGGAGGAGGGATCTTTCGCGGAATTGAATCGAGGTGGGTACACTACAAATCTTATTAATTTAGCGAAGTCTTGGCTATCCGGCCAGCGCGAACTTGCCGCTTTATTTGCCAAGATTTACAAGGCAAACTATTAATAAACTTCCTCCTTCTAATTTCACTCGAAGCATAGCCACGGAATTTCGCGTTTACAGAATTGTAGTATTATTAAACTTATAACTATGTATTGCGCGTGCACAGTGGGTGTACGCGGAACAATGATATACGAACAAAATAATAAATAGCTTTCGAATTAAATGAATAAAGTGTCAAAAAATAAAGTGTTTGACGAGCGTCCCGAAGCGACGCGCGATTTTTTGCGGTTGTTCCGATGCTGTCGCCGCAGTTGATGGCAGCCCGCGCATTACGAGAGAGGAGCTTTTTTTCCGGACACCCAGTACATGCACGCATATACACATGGACGTAATACCCAAGGAAATATGTGCAGCGATATTGCTCGGCAGAAAGTTCTCGCGGGCATTTTCAAGAGTCGGCGCTCTCGGGAAAGCGGCATTAAGCCTCTCGGGAAATAAGGGAAATAGTTTCAAAGGAAATCTATCATAGAGGGACTCTTGTCGTCTACCCGGAGGGGTAGGGAGGGAGGAGCCTCCTCCTCCTCCTCCTATCGGCCTAGAAATTTCTCTGTCTACAAAAAAGGAAATTCCAGGATTCCTAGAAATCCTGACACCACATCCGGGATACGAGTATCGAAATTTGCCATTCAGGGATTATCCGGGGGATGGTTGTTGCGCACCCTTTACGAAGAAGAATCTTCGAGGATCCCCTGCGGAGAGCCACCCCTCCAATAAGAGCGGAATTAATAAATCATGACAGCAGTCCTTTCGGCGCATGGAAAAGAAACAAGACGATCTTCGGGTTTTTTTTTTATTAAATCGTTGAAAATCAAATAGGCCCCGATCGGCCAGCGAACCGAGGGATGCTTTCATTCGGCCTCTGATGCCCGACGATATTATTTATCCGTATAATATCGTCGATATTAAAAAATCCTTCGTGAACTTTAATATCCCCGGGGATCTTAAGTGCCGGCGAGGTTTTTTTCAACGCACGATTTTACAGATTCAATTACGTAAGAGGGGGTGAAAGTGGGGATGACGGGGTTCTTCGCGACATCCCTCTCCCCCGTTGTTTCGCTACGTTTCGCCAAACTATCAATAGCGGGGGTGATAGCACGGTCCGCGATTGGTTCGTAAGTTTTTACGCAACGCGAGGAAGCGAAGGCGGAGGAGCGACGATGAGGCGGGGGTTAAGGGTCGAATCGACGTTAAAATAATGGCGCGGCACTCGATAAAATCTCAAAGTCTCGCGAGAGAATCGACGATAAATGCAAGTGGTGGGAATTGCCGAGTGAGTGCTGGCTGCTTAACGACGTTTTTTTACCGCAACTCGCGATCTTCCGGGTGCTAGCTCACGGGGGGTGCAAACTACCCCGTGGAATGACTCGCGAGACTCCGGTAAGAGGATCCTCGAGCCAGCGGGGTAATTTAGCGGAGATCGCCAATAACGATCGTATCGCGCGGTTGCCCGAATAAATAAGAAAATCCAGAGATTCTCCCCCGTAGAGTTTGAGGCAATCCGCGCACCCCCGTAAGTCGTTATTAGGTGAGAATTCCCAGGGTAAAGCACGCGGATATTGCCACTGGCCGTGGTCTGAGCCGAGAGGTCCATCGCGATTGCGTGCACCTTCTCGGAACTGCGAAGCGACCGATGAAAAAACTGCGTAAACTGGAAAATTCCAACCCCCGCCGAAAATCCACCCCCTCCGGGCGGTGAGTACCCGGCAATCAAGCGAAGACGCCACGGTTGTAAATGTTCCCTGTTCCGTCGGTTTATTTTTATCGGTCGAGATGTTGATTTAGCGAAAACCCACTGTTTCCCCAAGCAGTTTCGGGTTTGCGGTTGTCAAGGTGGACTGGAGGGTCCGGAGGTGGAGGGGAATAATGAGAGGAAAGAGCCCCTGTGCGGGTAAGTAGCCTAATTTCGTGTTGCCCTTTGAGAAGTGGCTGCCACTTCAAGACAAGTTGGCTGGCCAAGTGCGCACTTGTTCCCTGGCATCTGCCCGAGCCCTCATCGATGTCCAATACCAGAGAGACCCTCGCCTTATCCTGTCGTTTTTTTACGAGCTTTCCTTTCCTCGCCCTCTCCTGTCCCCGTTCCTCTCGGAGTACTCCTCACCACTGCTGCTCCCTTCCCTCTTTCCATCGAAACCAGAATCCTTACGGCTTTCGCTTCCGTAACGCTCTCATATTTTTTCTGCCACTGCTACTATTTTTTTCAAATACTCCTCCCCTCCCCTCTCCGATCCCTCTCTCAATCATCAATACCACCGAAACTCGCCTCTCCTTCATTTACGAGGAAGTTCACCCTTTATTCCATATCACTGGCTCGCCTCCGCGAAACCCTTCTCGGAATATTTAATTACTCGAGCCGACGGTAACATTTATTTTCGGAGGATCAATCGGATCTTCGAATTCTTCCCTCTCGATACTGCAATAAATATTATCGCTTATCAGCCCTCGGAGTAGCGCATCTTAAAATATCCCCCGGGGGATAAGATTTATAGTCGCGTCATTTTCAAATTTATACATGTGGTCTAACACTCGCGTATTTTATGGCCGGTATAAATATAGCGTCTATGTGATTTATCCGTCTTCTTCTTCTTCTCGTTTTGTGCTTAGGGGCCTGATCGTCGTGTTATTGTCCCTCGCAAGGTCCACTTAGCGAAATTGCCCATTCCCGGAAGTGGATGCCTGTGCCCTGTCATAGACCGTAAGCCCTTGGACGAATATTACTAATGATTTAATGCCGAGATTATATTCTGCATAAATGCCTGTAATATACGTATTGCACACGAGATCGTCATCCTGCAGCATCCCGTTATCTCATTGAAAGGGTCGGCGGAGTGGTGGTGGTGATACAAAATTCTACCTCGAGATAATTTCTTCTCTTCCCGTTTCCTCGCGAATCCACGCGATTTTAGGTAGCCCGATGACGCGCGTTTTAGTATTAAAAAGCCATTGTTTCGCGTGTACATTCTTTCCCACTGGAAGCCTGACTAAAAATCCATTAAAACGAGTAGGGTGTTCGTCACATTCGCGTAATGGTAGAGATTCATAATTGATTTTTAGTCACGACTGTCCCTTTCGTCGCGTAATTATACCGCGAAAGAATGAATTATCGAGGGGAAAAAATTGATCCTCCATCTCTCTCTCTCTCTCTCTTCGTTTTTTCGCCAGCGATCGATGAAAGAAACAGGGAAAACCCGAGAAAAGAGTATCGCGCAGGGGTTTTGGTAAATAAATTCCCCGACCGTTGAGCCCGGATTTGATTAAACTCAATTTAATAATTAGCCACGTATGTAAATTCCCCTGCAAAGCAAAGCTGCCACGTCCCCGCCGGCGATAATTGCACGCTCCTCAGGAGTGGAATAAATTATTAGAAGAACATCGCAGTTCGATCCTGCCCTGAAAAATTCGCAATGACCTCGTTGGCCGCGTGTAATTTTTCCGTCTTCGCGTCGTCCCTCGAGCAAATTCAGCAGAGTTAAAACAATTAAGGCTGTTCTACAGCCGGGCAATTAGGAGTGCCAGCTGTCGTGGCGGCAGATTCTCCTGCCGCACCATTTTCGCCGTCGACTACTTACTTCGCTCCTATTCTTATTCTTAGTGGCCGTGACCGTTTTGGGTTGCCGGGGAGGGAAACGCGATAACTCGCCAATATCGCGCGGTACGGAAAGATGCAAATAAGATACGACAACGTCGACTCCTTTTCCTATTAAGAATTTATCAGGAATTTTTCCCCCGCGGAAAGTGCAGCTGGTTCCCGGAGAGTTTCTCGAGTGCGAGCCAACCCCCTCTTCTCCGACCCCCTTCTCCGCGACCCGATTCGAATACTCGCGATCCAATTTGTTTGGAAAGTGCGCGCGTAGGGTTGGCGGATCGTTCGTTGGAAACTTTAACGAGTTAACGCCAGGGAGTTATGATACTCGAGCGTGCCGCCACCCCCACGACCGATTGATTAGCTCTCTGCAAATTAGTTCCCCGCGATATTTAGAGCAGGAATGGAGGGGTGGCGACCGAGTCGCGTTTAGCCCGGTAGCGCGAGCAAGGAAACGCGCGGTCTTCCCCAAGGTTTCTCTCGTTCCCTGCATTCATCGGAACATTGGGGTTACGTAGGACGTGAAACGTGTGGCTACGAATGGGTGAAATGACGTCACGGAATTCACCCCGGGTCCGTGTTTGGCAAAAGCCTCGGAATTTTCCGCGCACGAGCGAGCGGTTCTGCTGCTCCGCCCCTTTCTCACCCCCCTCCGACGCCTCCTCCTGGCCAGCGCTCAAGTCCGATAGTTGTTCATCGGTGTAATTAATAATTGTGGACGGGCACCGCAGGTACATTAGCCGGTGCTCACCCGAAGAATGAACTAGCTCGGGGCAAACTTGTCAAAGTTAATGCTTAATGTGTTAATATTGGGACAGACGAGAAGTTGGCCAGCCACCGCAGGCGACCTTTGTTTAAAATGGAAACATTGTTCCGCTTGTGTTATTAATAATCTGGCCCTGCGACGAGTTCCCACGAAATTGAGCATGGGAAATTCGTGGATGGCTTTTGCCACGCAAATTATCCCTTCAACAATGAAGCAAAGGTGACAATAAGCCGGCAGCAGGGACTTCCGCTAACAATTTCCGCGATTTACATGCTAAGGAGGAGACAGAGAGAGAGAGAGAGAGAGAGAGAGTGTCAAGCTCGATTTGAATTCATTCACAATAATAGGAAGTGGAGCAGACCCTCCCCCCTCCCCCGTGTTCTCCCTCATGCTAGGCAAATTCCTTTCGTTTGATATGCGAATTTTGCAATTTTCAACTAGCAACGTACTCGATTATCCCGACTTACCTTTAAGTTTATTAAAGGGATATTTAATAACGCGTGTTATTAAGACTTGCGTCAATATTACGTTGAGAGTTACCGTGGGGTTACCGTTGCTATTGTAGTAATGTTAATTAACGGTGGAGGGCAACTTTGCGCGATTAGCTTATAATAGTGGAAAGCGTTAATTGGAAATTGCTGTCGTTTCGAGGAGAATTGGGCTGAGGCGTATCGAGGAAAACGGTAAGGGTGTCAAGTGCCCATGGAACCTCGAGTAATTACACGAAAGCTACTGGATAATACGGGGAAAGGGATGGTGTTTCTTTTTGAGCGCGCGTGTGTGCATGTACGTGTGTGTCTCTTTCGTGAAATTGACCAACGTTGAGAGGCCAGATCGTTCGTTTCCCCAGGATCCAACAGGACTTGCCCGTATCTCGTCCGGTAGACGTCTGATGAAACATTGAGTTTGACTACTAGATTTTCCTAGGTGCTGAAAATCTCAAAAGTTTCCATGGCCTCCACTTGTAACGGGTAAACGAGTTCGGGGGAAAATTCATTCGTCCGCGAGAAGCGGCTGATTGCTAATTGCTGTTTCATGAGAAACTCCGCGTTCCCACCCCCCAGTACCGCTACTACCACCACCACCGTCACCGTCACCGACATCACTACCCTCTGTGCTTTTTGGAGTCTCCGCCTTCGAATCATGGAAACAGATACCGAGGGAGGACTACCTCCTCGAGGTAATAATCATTCCGGTATAACGTTCCGTTAATTTCACAACTTCACTCTCGTTTCTCCCCCCCCCCCCCTCCTCCTCCTCCTCCTTTATGTAATCCTTTACGTAACGCTCTTTAATTGCAAGCTTACTGCTCTCTTTATTTCCTATTCCCTCGCCATTTCCTGACAACTCTCTCACTTTCTCTCTTTCTTTCCCTCTTTTCCTTTCCGGAAATTCCCTCTCTCCCACTGTGATCTCCATCGGGAAAAGGTGAAAGGTGAAAGGTGGGAGGTAAAAGGTAAAACTCGAAGGAATTCCCGCGGAATATTTCGCCTGTTTACATTCAACGCTTAGAAATGAAATTCACCTGGTGCACCAGCCAGACTCCGCAGGCAAGTGCACGATCGTTTCTCCCCCTGAAAAGCTACCCTGTTTTCAGTCAGGCAACCAAATCGTTACTTAAGGTTTTGTCGATAGAAAATGGTTAGTGTGCCGGGGTTCCGATAAATCATACCTGTGTTAACGAAATTCAAAGTCGAGTCTATTTCGAATCGAGTATCGTCGTTTCAGCTCGATAGTTAATTTGCTCGAGAGCAGGGGCGAAGCCAAGGAGTCGCTTGACGAGGAACGTTCGATCCTGGTGAATTTTAAGGATTTCCTCGGGTCTTCCCTTCGGCCGGGAATAAATGTCATTGAATTTCACGGGTCACTCACCTATAAAGCTGACGTTCCGAATTTGCTGAAGCAGTCTCTGCCCTTCCGGTGCTGGCCTTAAAGCTTCGCAGAGATAGTGTGTCGTCCCAGCTGCACCTACGCACTCGTCCTCAATAACGTTGTGTAGGCTGTGAGCCATCGCGTAAACAGCGTCAACTGTAAATAATGAAAAAGCACCTTGCAAATGAGGCTCGCTTCACCCTTACTCCGGCGGAAGTATCTCCCCTCTAGCTTCCCCGTGAAAAATACCTTGTACAACATTCGATAACGGGAAATTTCTTCGGGCTTTGGAAGCGGGGAAGAGGGAGTTGGGTGGGACACGCGCGGTCCGGAGGGAGAGGTAATATTTCACGAAAGGTTTGCAAGCAAAACGTTTAAAAGCTCCGCTCCGCTCGTGCGCCGTCTAATCGTGACGGCTCTAATTTCAGAGCGTGTCATTAATTTCGGGTGAGTTTGACGAACACGCGGGCCTATAAATTGGCAGTGCGATCGGTAAATTAAATCGGCAGGCAGGTGGGTTCGCGGGACAGCGCGGAACAGAACAGGACAGAATAGGACAGGACAGGATAGGGTGGGGAATGGTGGGCGTACAAAGTTGTTTCAGTGGGTTTGCGTTAATAGGAACCCCGTTTGAGTTCGAGTTCTGCTAATCATGCTTGACTGACAGAACACTGGCCGTTGTTACCTAATCCGGCTTGCAACTGTCCGTTCTCATTAAAATTTGATTCCGCCGGCTAAACTAATTCAGAGCACGGGCTGACGGATCTGCAAAAACGCTGCAAAGTTAATCAAGTCCCGCACGCTTTTCATTATGGTTTCGACGAATCTGGAGATCTTGTCCCCCTCGCTTCCACCACCTCCAACCGCGAAACGAGTCAGTTTCAGCGACCAGAAATTATTTCGCAAAAATTACAGATCTCGCTCTATCGCGAGGCGGAAGAATCCGGGGAATCCCTGGAAATTGTTTAAAAAGTAAATACTGCTAATTGAGGCTTGAATTGGCAAGATTCTATAATAAGGATCTTTGCTAATACTCCGGCGGGGCTTCTCGCGATTCGAAGCAATCTGCCTTTTAATCTCGGTACTAGCGAATATTTTCGCTTTATTATTCTTTCGCTACTTTCCTCCCTCCTCTCTCTCTCTCTCTCTCTCTTTTGGTACAGGAGCCACTCCTCCATGGGAATTTAATTGCGTTGGGCCACGCCTGCGATACTCTTTGGTGACAAATGAAATTATCGGCGTCACACGCTCACACTTTGCCGGATCACCGATAGTTATCATTTTTTTTCCCTCCGGTACGTCGTGAAAACAAAGTTTTAATTCGCAAATTTCAATTCCCCGCAACAAAATATTTTTCAAAGGGAGCAAAAGTTTTCCCAGCGTTAATTCGATTCCGCAGTTTCTCCCTAAAAGTAATAGAATCCCGTTTTGTTCGAGTTTATCCGCACTTAAAATAATATCGGAATGTCCACCGAAGGTTGGAGAAGTCGGAAAGAGGGTAGCAGGGGGAGGCGAGCGGTAGGAGTTAAGTGAATGATTTCACTCGATGTAGCGTATAAATCACAATAATTCCGTGTAAAGCGTTGGACATCGTGCAATGACGGTGGGGTAAATGATTCTTTGTCGTAGAAAAATAGCCGAGGGTGGAATCGGAAGGGCTGGCCGTACAGCGATGGCTATCTTCCGATGGACCAAATTCCTTTTTGGCAAGAATGGCCCCCTCATTCCCGGAAATAAATGATGGCGGCAACAAAAATTCGCTGACACGTGAGAATCGTCATTTCTTTCCCATCTGACTCTAACAGCCCCTCCTGTTCTTCTCGAAGTTCTCTCTCCCTCTCTCTCTCTCTCTCTCTTTCTTACCCCCTCCAGCACAATTTTCAAGAGCAGCAGAAGCAGGGCCGAGGGTAGCTCGATAATCTGCACGAATCTCTCGCGATAAGGCGCGAACGGACCTTTAACTCGATTGCCCTCATAAATTCTCCCCGTTCTTTCAGCATCGCCACAAAAATTCCCCTGCAAATGTAGCGCAGCTTAGTTCTTTCCTCTTCCCCCTCCCCTCCTTTCAAGAGGGATAATTAGAATTTTCTTATTAATCGTTCTTGCTCCTACCCCCCCCCGAGGCTCGAAAGAGGCTAACGGGAATGATAATGGTTAATGAAGCAACGCAAACGCGCAGTTTATTATCATTTAAAATTCCACCGGGAGTGGAATCTCCTCGCCACGTTAAAAGGAGTCGATCGAACTAACTTGAAAGTTTCGTAGAGGCAATTGAAACGAGAGCTTTCGTCGCACGAGCCAATGTCACTCGTCGAAATGGCAACCTGCGCAAATGCAATTAACGAAGAGAAGAGTGGGGGGGGGGGGAGAAGAGAGAGAGAGAGAGAGAGAGATAGAGGCGACAGGACATCAAAATCAGAGAAGATCAAAGAACAGATCCAAATCGATCGTAACTACCCTTCCGTTTCTGATTCCGGGACGAGGGGGCGGATAGAAGAGAAAAAATTAGGCGTGACACTCGTGGGCCGTCGATTCGAGGAGGGAGAGTCGATGATAACGGGGAGTTTGAATCGGAAATCGGTAGCGCGTGCGTTCGCGTTCTCCGCGTTTTCCGCGTTAGCCGATAACCTGTCAGGGAACATGGACGGTGGCATTGAGGCGACGGAGATTTCTCTATCGGCCAGGTATTATTATTGCGTTTCTGCGGACTACGCGTGTATTCCCGTCGAGAGGATGCGTCGCTCCCGCCGATCGTGCCGGAAACGAGGGAAATATCGACAAGTCCGAGAATATCGTCAAGGACGCGTCGAGTCCGGGGAGAAGCGTCGGGGGTGTGGTGTTCGCTTACCTACGAAGGGCACCAGGCCCTCCTGCTCGTAGTCGACGAGTTCCTCGGAGCCGGTGCATCGGTGCGGGGTCGGCGGTCCCCCGGTGGTGCCGTTGACGCTGAAGCTGCACTTGTGGTGCTGCGACCAGAACTCGCGGAACCAAATGTTCCTGCAGTTGACCATCTTGCCCGGCAGCGAGGGGTGCGGCTTGTTGCTCTCCGTCTGGCCCTCGCACTCGTTGCCCATCCGCGGCCGCAGGCTCAGGTAGTAGTCGTCGAATCCTGCAACGAGGAGGAAACGAGAGGATGATCGCGCGTTGGAAAAACAACGGAGGAGCCGACGACGCGAGGAGTTCGCGACAACTTTTAATAACACGAGGCGAGCGCGCGCGCGCGCGCGTGCTTTAATATCTCGGCGCTCCGGCGGATAAACCCTCCCTCCCCCTTCCATTCTTCATTTTGCTGTCTCGTAATTAAAAGTTCGTTAGCGCGAGCAAGTGCGGAATCACGTGAAGCGGAAGTAACGCGCAGATTATCCATAGGCGACAGACGGAACGGGTCGGGGGGTGTGGGTCGAGTCGGGGCGAGGAACTTGAATGTTCCCGGGGAGCAAGTAAATGCCCGGCGATAAAGTAGTTTCGCGCTGGCTACCGAGGCTGCCAGGCTGAAAGAAAAGTGCAAAGTCGACACAATGGAGTCTCACCCCCGACCCCCTCCGCCTCTCGGCCCTGCCCGCACCCCGACGTTCTTCGATCGATGGAGCGCGGCCTCTCCGAGGGGAAATCTCGGGAAAATCTCGAGGAAATCATCGGAGCTGCTCTCGAAAAATCAAGCGGAACTCGCGAAACTCACCCTTGAGAGCCGTCCTGTAGGGTAAAATCGTGATGGCACCCTCCGCCGCGAATTCTTGGTCCCTCACGGGATAGACCTTCGCCCCCCAGGAGTCGCTGCCGACCCACATAAAGTGTCCGGTTCGGTTCGCCCTTACCGTCGCTTGCAAAAGCTTCCTGCAACAGAAATATACGTGTAACGGATCAATACTAATCTCCCGCCGCTGTTACTTGCATACGTGGGTGCGCGTATACGAGAGCGCTTATTCGTATTTGTTCGGTTGTTCGTTTATTATCAGCGCTATCGCTTTGCCTCGTTCTTTTGCCTCGTCGAATCCCTGTGTTGCTGTAATCTGTAATCTGTAATCTGCAATACCTTGGAAATGTTTGCTTACATTATGTATGGCTTGCTTGACTCGCATTCGATATCTGCTATCTCTATAATAGGGACGCTGCTCTATGATAATCAATGAACCTCCATAAAGTAATTATTCGGCCTGGATCAGTGCACTAATAACAAATAAAGGATCGGCAATCGCATTGTAGAATACTTTGTGTTCTATTATCGCGCAAACAATGAAATCTGTGAATTTATCACAATCCACTAATTATCGCGCATTATTTATTCGGCAAATGTCATCCTTTGTTGGCAGGTAACATGATATACATATTTATAATGACGCAGAGATTGGCGCAATGTGCGCGCTCAAAGTAAAATTACGCCACTTTCAATCAATTAAATTTATTGCGTCGAATTCATTTGATTCGCGTTGTTGCCTCGCTTTATCTCGCTGCTCGTTTGTTTCGCTAGAGCGGGCGCTCGGATCTTGCGTGGACCGTGGAAAAAAGGATTTGGCGAACTTACCGCATTCCATGCATTTAAGAAATTGGATTTCTACGCGAAAAAAAGGTGAAGGGTGGAGGAAGAGAGAAGGAAAAACGGCCAAAGTACACTTTCATCTCATTGGATAACTCCGGGAGGAAGTTTGGTCAAAGTTTTTTCTCCCGGTTACTTGGCAATATGTAAACATTTCTTTCGAGGAAAGAAAACAGAGGTGGGTGGCGGGGGCGGTGGAGAACAAGGGAGAACGCACAATTATGCAGGAGCGACAAACGAAGGAAAGACGAAAAAAAAGGAAGCTGGAGAGTTAAAATTTAGATTATTAGGAAGATTGCTTTTTAATTAAAGTACACGCGGAAGTCTCGGATAATTAAAGCCACGACAACGATGGATTTCGTCGTGGGAGAAAGTCAAAGAGGGGGTGGCGGTGTCCTACGTCCCACCCTCCGCGAAAGGTGGTTTCCGGCAAAGGGACAAAAGTCGAGGGAAGAGAATAAATATGTGCGAGTCTCCCGGTGTCAGCCGGTAATCTTTCCACTTTTATTTGATGGATCATTTATTTCTCGCTCGCGAAATGATCTTCCTATGAATGCTATCTCTGTCGGTTCGCCACCCCAGTAAGAGGGGTCGCGACAAGGTGCAATAAATAAAATTAATAGAAGAAATGGAGCGATATCGACGTCGGCGAATTATAAATCACGGTGATCGCCACCGTCATCGTCATCGTTACCGCCCTCCTCGCTCTCGCCCTCCTACCCTCGTACCCGATATCCTGCAATTCGGGAGGACAAAACGTCTCCCGGGGAAGCCGCCGAAAATCATTATCACGATTCACGTAATTTCTTCGAAAAAACATAATGTTGTTTTTAGCGACGTTTTAGGAACTTCGTATCCGTCCCCGACTGTACAGCGATGCTGCAAGCGTTATTGGCAGCTAGAAAAACTATCGATAGAAATTTTCGTCACGAACCCGCGCTACCTCCCCTCCATTATCCTCTCGGTTGAATAGGCTTTTATTGATTTGACCAGTCGGCGCCGATCAAGGCTTCGATCGGAATAGCCGTTCTCGAATGGCGATGAAGTGTGAATTAGTAGTTTCCAGTTTATAAAGGATTGCCATTCCCTCTCCCTTCCATTCCTTTCCCTCCTCCTCCACCGTCTCTCACTCACGAAATTATCTGGAATCTCGAAAGAAATTCAATTCCAGAAATTCCGACGGTAAATCCTCCTCGATGCTGAGGCCCCGAGCTTGCCTGATTATTTCTATTAATCTCGTAATATTGATTTATTGATTCGGAGGAATACTTTGTTTTTCATAAATGCATTACCGACGTCTCCGAGCATGATCATCATTGCTCCATTGAATTTCCACCAATTGAAACATCAGTGAATTTTCTAATTCCTCTTGTCTTATCCCCTTTGGCATCCCTTCATTCTTCCTCCATCTTTAAGACGCTAAGTTTGTTTTTTTTTCTTTTTTTGGAGAAAACAACTGTTTTGGCAATTGAACGAGTAGCGGCGGTCGCTGCTAAGTCGCATTTAAGTTAAACCAACAAGTTTTCAGCGAGTGGGATTAAGAAAATAAGAGACTCGTGACTTCTCTCTCTCTGGCAAGCTGAAACTTCTATCGGACTACGAGTAGAAAAGGAGGGCAGGGGGTAAAAAAGAGAAAGCGCAAGACGGTAAAAAAGGGAGAATAGCTTTACAAGGTATTTTTCTTCAGTCTCGCGTTGCCAGGCATGCAGTTTCTTCGTGCAATAGCGATTTTTACCAGCGAGTCCAGGCAAGACTCGCGTCCCACGGGACAACGGGGATAAGTGTGGAATCCTGAGACGAGAGGGAGATGAAACGGGAGACACGGCATTTTCCCCGAGAATTCACGATACACGCGTGGGCGCGCGAGCGAGTTAAATTTGCGTGTCCCACCATCTTGAAAATGGAAACTCGTAAATTTATCCGTGCGCTCTAAGTGATGAAACAGGAAAATTTCGACTTCTCGACGACTTCATTGTTAATACGGGATTTCACCGAATTTCCCCACACTCGCGGAAAAATATTAAAGAAACGGTCGGGAACGCGGTGGGTTCGCGCATTGTTCAATTACACTCGTTCTTGCCCATTATCGTTCGATACGAAACTCGTTAAATAGCGGCAAGACAAAAGGTAAAAACTGGCAGGGAGAAATAGTGAAAAAAGTCAAGAAAACAAATACGGCAAAGCCAAGCTGTATAAGTTACGAGATTGTTTTTCCCCCGGTGAAATTACAGTTTACGCGTTTTCCTCCCGAATTAATCGGGAAATTATTCGTTCTTCATAAATCCTCGTGGAAATCTCGTTAGCGAAGAAAATGAGCGCAAAGTTCGTGGGAGAATATTTTTTGTTTCAGGCGTACGCGCGGTTCTCTCGATGAATCTCCTGACACATCGGTTCGATGAGCACGAGGGAGGACTAGCCAGGGTTGACGCGTCGATAAAAAATTCGTCGCTACATTAATCAGGTAATAGGTGGGATTGCGTAATTCAGGCAAATAGAGCGAAACACGCGCAACATTTGGTGTAGCGAATGACATTAATTGCATAATTTATAGTATATCGAGAAGAGCGTCGGAGTAATTCAACAATTTCACCCTCGGCTTATTATTTATTAATTCGAGTCTCTGTGTGCGCCGATCAATATTCTCGTCTCCCGTTGTAACCGATGTAAACTGATAAAGGGTGTAAAGGGCACGATAAGGGCTTTGTTCGGCAAAGCTGGAGAGTTCCGCGGCTAATGAGGCAAGAGCATTCTAAAAACCGAAACAAGCGAGCTCTCCTCCTGCAGAATTCTCCGTTTAGGAATACGAGACGACGTTAAGCTCGCGAGGGGAGGATTGGAAGCGACCCCACTCCCCCGTTTCCGGAAAAATACAGTTCCAGCTGGGAAAGATGGTCTTACCAGCTGGGACCATTTTGTTCGAGCGTAACGCACCGACGGTGAATACGATTTTCACGCTAGTTTATGCTGCGTAGGAACAACGGCCGATCATTTATGCAGAACGCAGAACATTTCTTGCTTCGGGGAAAATTAGCGATAAAGCGAATGGTTCGCGCGCTTTTAGCGATAAATGATAAAGCCCGAATGACGATAAAGAGAGAACGATTCTTTTGACGATTCGATTCTCCTTTCTCCGCTGCACCCCCCCCCCCCCCTCTCCACATTTCCGAAGCATTGTAAGAGCAAACTAGCGTTTGCGCGAGTTCTCCAATTATAATAAATATAGCGGAGAGAAAATTTACATGTAGTTCTTTTATCTCCCCGCGCTTGCTCGCTGGGGGATCTCTTCCCCGGCAAATCTCGACTTTTCAGCTAAATTGCTGGCTCTTGGTTTAATTACTACTTTTTTCTGCGCAAACAAAGTCTCATTACCTAGCGGAGTAGTGGCTAAAGAGTCACGGAATGTCTCCATTCGTCTTCCGGTGCTTGTACGCCGCTTCTTTCTGAAAATCTGACGTACGACTCCAGCCCGGCCTGGAATGGTGTACAAAGTCACGTTGATCGCGAACGTTTACAAAGACATCACGAGTCCCTTTAAAGTGAATTTTTCCCGTGTACTAGAACGCGATGGTGGGGCGGGGGCGGGGGAGGGGGGGTGATGTTGTATCGGCGAACAGTATTTTTCCGGAATATTAAAATGTTATTAGCGATGCCTCCCAGCAGCTGGAATAGAGAACTTTAGCCCGACTCCATAATTTAAACATCTGCATAATCCAGCGGCAATAATAACCTTCGTTACAGGATTAACATAATAGCGGCTATTAGAGGTGGGTTTTATCGAAAAATACCATCACCGTTTACCACTGATCAGATTTTAATTGAGGGCAGAACGGAGGCTCCGAGAGGGACGGGAAAAAATGGTCCCAGTAGTGTCCTGGGCCTGAAACGCGAGTCGAGGGAGCCTCGGGAGATAGGGGAAAATTTGCATTTCCTTTTATTGGGAAGAGTCCGACGAGTCAACTTTTGACTTTTTTCACTTTTGACAGGTGAAACGCAACGAACTGTTAATCGGCGAGCATTTAGCACTTAATTCGGGGGTGCGTTGGCCGGGAAAGCTCAAATGACGGAGATTAGAAGAAGAGAGAGGGTGTACATATATGGACGGACTAATGAGAGAATGGTTACGAGCTGAAAACTGTCGTTCCGGATATTCCCGGATGCTGGCTCGTGTAATAAAATGCTGAGGCGGCAAGACATGTACTGTTAAAAATAATGGGCGGTGAAAAGAGAGAGGCGAAATTATTTTAACGAAAGAAACAGGACTCGGTTCGGCTAGGCTCGGTTCGGCTCGATTCGGCCCGGTTAAATTTCTCTCTGCGCTTTTTCTCTACGTGGGATCATCGTAAGTAAAACGCGAAGAGTGAAAAATGTTTACGTTAACAATACGCATTCTCGTAGGCGGGGCGCGCAGGGGGAGGTCTGGTGATTTTTCAGACGTAAATCGTCGTCGAATTACGGGGGTGGCGCGTTTCATCGAAAACCCCTTTAAATAAAAAGGAGTCGCCGACTCGTTTATCCTCGAGAGACCGTGAAAAATCCACCGAGGGAAATTGCGCATGGCGCAAAGTTCACGCGCATTATTCTCGACGGCTGGAAGGTAGCAGTGGTTACAATCAGATTTAATCAGACCAGCCGCTGGCGAGCGAAAAGCGAAGCAGAAGCCACAAATTCCGATATCGACTTCCCGGGCAAGACCCATTGAAATTGAATCGTACGTGCAGTGGATGTTCCTCGGCATCAGGAAGCGAAGTACAACGAGAAGTCAATTATTTGCTTCTTGATACCGCCGGAAACGGGGAATACGCTAGAAACAATATCCCCTTATTCTCCGACAATCCTTAATATCAAATCCGATCATCTATCCCACGAGCAAACTCAGAATTCCATTAGGAGTGGGGAAGCGGAGACGGGGGTGGGATGGGGATGGGGCTGGGGATGGGGTGGGTTCTTTCCTTCGATGGCTAGTTCGTTCTCGGACCGGTGGGAGCCAACCCCACCCCTTCCCACGACACGATGCATCATTTGACATTCTATATTTGCAGCGTACCTCGAGGGGGTGGATGGTGTGGGGGTAGTGAATAATTAAAGTCAGGAAGACAGAGTGGATCCCGTATATAAATAAGGAGGAATCATCAAAGACGAAGCGTTTTGCTAACTCGGTAGGTGGACGTGGACTGGATCCTCGACGAGGACCATCGGTCAGTGTCGCTCCGGGCGTCTGAGCTATTCGTTGGCTAAACTCCTTCGCTCTTGGCCACAAAAGTGTCGAGACCTGATGCCATTTGTTTGCCCAACGACAACTGCACTCGCCCGATCACCAGGGGTTCCAATTATTTTCTCGGGAGCTACAAGCCGTACACTCTGGAACCTCCCTCTGGCTGGTCCCAGAGTCCCCTGAGCCAGTGGCCATTAAGCGTCCCGCGGACGTGCACCGGAAACGTCAGGCTGACGTTTCTGAGGAATAACCAAGCGTCGCAGCAAGAAACGTCGAGGAAAAACCTTTTGACTGTCTCCGCCGAATAAAGGACTTGTCAAAATGTCCTCTCCTTGCAAGTTGCCGGTAGTCTTGGAAGCGCGGGGAAGGACTCTCGACGTCGAGTAAAATTCTCCAGGAAAATCCTCCCCGGAGAAGAGTCTTGGGCTTTGATGAGGAACCGCGAGGTATCGCCGTCACCAAATCACAAAGATGAAAGACTTGGTTGGATTTTTCTTCTCAACTACGAGAAAAACTCGGCAGAGAGAAAGCGAGAGAGAGAGAGAGAGAGAGAGAGAGAGGAGAGGGGCGGCAGATTGACGACGGTTTTCCCCGGGGGATAGAAACAAATTTGGCAGAAGGTCGCTTTTAACGACAAGGAGCTTTGCGCGACGGTTCGGTCCGCGCGAGTTTTTCTCCGGTCGATTTCTCGGCGATTCCCGCGGATCATCGATATTCCTCCGACCTCCCGTCAATGATCGTTCTGCCCTTTGCCCTTTCCGCGACCTATCCCGCCCCCGGGCCCGGTTAATTGGATCCCCGCATCCGCGCGTGATGCGCAAGACGAATCGTCCGACTTTATTCATCGACTTGCGTCGATCGACGATGGAGACCTTTCCGTGACCTTGAAGCGTCCTCAGGTACCGCTGGCATCGATCAGTCACACGGGGAGCCGGCGACTCTTCCCATCTTTCGGAAGCCGTGAATGATTTATCACGGGTCATCCCGACTCGCGCGAAACTTGGACCTTCACGAACTGCTGGGACACCGAAGCATCTGGCCAACCCCGTCAATTAATACTCGTCCGTGCACCACGCGGGTCGTCCGGGGTGGGATTGGACTTGGGGGAGTATCGGAACTCGATCTGTCCGGGGCGAGGGACACGGGGGAGAGGCAGGAGTATCGCGAGCGTTGGAAAATCGGGAAACTTGTGACGCGCGAGGGGGAGCACACGTTCGCTTCGTCGGCGAAGTGGTGGTCGGTGAATCAGGGGTAGAGTCGAGAGCGTGGAGGGTAGGAAAGACGTATCTCGGAAGTTCCAGGCGATCGTTGTTGACAGTGGCTCGACTTACGTTCCGGAAGGCACTCGGGACATGCCGAACTGCAATCCGTTCCTCGAGCCTGCCGGGCCACCACCATCGGGGATCGATCCCCGAGTGTACACACGGGGAGGGGAAAGTCATAGCAGAAGCCGAAGCACACCCCTAGAGGCACGAGGGTGGAAGTCCTCGCATGCTTGGCGAAAAAAACAAGTGGATACTTAGCCCGACTGATCGGAACCCGGTGACCTCGATATTCGTCGATCGATTTGCCGAGCGGTTTTCGCAGCTGCGGAAATCATAACGGGGGATGGGAAAAGGAAAGGAAAGGAGTCTTGGCTTAAACGCAACTTGGCTACCGATCGCTGCTTGTAACGGAAGACGGGGAACGTACGACTGTGCGCGTCCTGGCAATTCTGCCAGGAGGATCTACCGCGGTTGACAATCGGGAGGGAGTGGAATCCTTTTTTCTGGATTAACGCGTCCCCTGATCGGCGGAATTTTATTATACACGTAGTTTACAGAGAGAGAGAGAGAGAGAGAGAACCGCGTGGTAGAAATCATTTTAATAATGGGACTGGACATCCATTGAAATCAGATTTTGCAATACACGAGTAGCAGCAGCAGTAGCAGCAAACAGGAATATTTCGCTATTCCTATGCACTGGTTAGTCCTTTAACGAGTCCGAACTATTAAGAGGACTTCCGTCGACTTTACACGATAGTTGCATTTCACGATGATATTTACGCTTATTAGGATCTTTATCGATTTTCCGAGCGATCGCAGATGCGCGGCATTACCGGCTGTTTTACCTAGAAGCTAGTTTCTCCTAAAGGGAGCTTTCGCCTAAAAGCTTCCAGGAATCACTTTCCACGCTGTGTATCACCGCCGCGAATGGAGAGGAAAAGGAGCAGCGAGAGAAGGAGAGGGAAAACTCGTCGAGGGCATTTCTCCATTAGAAATCGTTTTCCACTTTTTTCCATAGGGCGGATGAGCGCGCGCGCGCAGCTCCATAGGAAATGGATGTACGTGCCTTTTCATCAGAGTTATCATTTTTCGGAACGCGACACACCGGCCAACTTGGAATCTCGTTCCCGAAGAGATTAACACCTATCGATCGTTGCGCGAGATACGCGCCGCTGCCTGTTCGCCACGCCTTGTTTAATTTGTCAGGGATTATCTGGATCGCCTCTATCCCTGGATCGTTCGCTGGTCGTTCGTGGTTTATGCGCAGCAAACCTACCCTGACGCTTTGACGCAGTTTCCCGAAGAAATAAGCAAAAAGTCGCTAGAGTTTTTCCGAGAAATAGCAAAAGAAGAAAAACAAAACAAAAAAAAGAGATAAAAATGCAGGAAAAACACTTTTTTTTTCTTTTCATGGAGAAAACTCGTGAAAATGATCGAGGGTAATAAAAGGGGGAACAGCGGCGGGAAAGGGTTGTTAACTCCTTGCCATTACGACCTGCGGAGTATTCCGGATAATTTGGAGAGAGAGAGAGAGAGAGGGAGTCGTGAAACGAGGATACTGCGATGAAACGTGAAATTCATTTGGACTCTTGGCACAGACGTGTCTGGAAACATTTCTGTAAGTGGGTGCTTAGAGCGTGGCCGACGAAGCTTTTAATCGCAGACGAGCTTTTTCTCAGTTTTCTTACTAATGCGTCTCTGTCTGGCGTCAAAGAACATCACTTGCCAACGGCACTGTCATTCTAAAGAAAATTAATGGAAAATCGTCCCCTGGAACGGTAAACTTTGCGCGAAACCGGAAGGAAATTGGATGGAAAGCGAGGAAACGAGGGAAACGAGCAGAATGCGCGATAGATGTATCGCGAGCTTTGGATCAACCGATTCCCCTTTTCCTCGGTTCGTTTTTAATGGGGAATCATCTTGTTCGAGCGAACAAAAAACGAACAGCTTCTAAAAGAGTTTGCTTGGCCGGGAAAGTAGAGTTTTCCTTTTTTATTCGGACCTCCTGGAAAATTCGTTCACCCGGGTGAGTCCGACCAGTGGTGCAAACAACGCTAGAATCCTTTTACTTCTGTCTGACCATTTTAATCTCTAGATGTTCCTATCGAAAGGATAATCGACTCCACGGCTATTCTTTCCCCGATCCTTCCAGGTTCTCGTTGCATCATTATTGCGAGAATATTGATTTCAAAGAGAGAAGAATCTCTCCTCGCGGTGAATTCGATGAAGGACGACGGCGACAATTCGAAGTAGTCGACTCTGTCTTTGGTCGGACACTATTGAAACCAGGCTGGAAGAAGATAATCCGGAAGACGGCGGGGATGTTTTAAAATATTTTCAACTTGCTTTTTTTCCGTCGCGGAAGGAAAAGCTCGAGGTACCCTATAAACGAGCACATCGCGTTTCAGAATGAGAAGGCTAAGTGTAGACCATACCGAGCATACTTTCTTTTTTTCCCCCTTATTTTCTAGTTAATCCAGCTCCCTACTATCCACTTTCCGCTAGCTAAGACGTGCATTAACGATAACTCTTAAGAAAAATATCGACTGGAAGGCAAAGTTAAGAAATGAGAATTAGAATTAATTTTTGATCAAAGTAGCTGCCGCTGATAGTTCGCGGTTTAGGTTTCTTCTCGTTCGCGAATAAATGTACGGGTGTTCGACAACCGCCGCTTGGATTTAGAGAATTTCTAATCCCCTGTAAATCCTGAGGCGCGTTCTTTCATTCCGCTCGAAATTATTCGTTAATGAACTATTCGCGCTGGTTAATGGAAAAGCTTGAATTTCTCGATAAATTCGAAGTGAAAGCTCCGCTGGAAATAAATTTACCGAGAGTAGAACAATAAATGGCGCTACTGCCGACGATATAAATAAGTTGCGAGGAGTGTAACAAATGATCCAATAGACCGCGGACTTTTTATTATATGAAAGTCCTGCACGTGTTTCAATAGTCACTCTCTCCATTGGCGCACCTGCTCTAATTTTATCCACAACTTGAAAGCTGCTTCTCGAGATATTTATTTAGACCGGGGAAGAAGCTTGATAGGGGTGGGAAGAGGATAGAGGGTGGGGAGGGTGCATTAGCGCTCTCGTATTCTCTAAGAAACGGATCGAAAATAGAGACGAGGTGGAAGGGAGTGGAGGCCGAAGGGGAAGAAACATTAGCGTTGGCCAAAGGAAAGATAGATAGAGAGAGAGAGAGAGAGAGAGAGAGAGAGAGAGAGAGGAAAGCAAAGGGCAGGGGAAGAAAGAGTGTTTAGTCGAGTAATGCAAGCCTCTCGAGAAAGTTTTCTTTTTCCAGCGTCACTTCGGCTTTTATTAATCTCTGCTAGCTTTCCAGTTTTACAACCAGCAAGTTTTATGAGTTTCCGATGCTTTAGCTATTTTCCAAGGGTGACATGCAAGCTCGCTCCCCTAAAATAGGGGGGAAGGAAGTACCGACTGACTTTGCATTACTACGCGAAAGAGTGCACGGCCAAATTGACTTGCAGCCAGGATCTTTGCGCGAACCTTTCTTCCCCTGTCTTCCTCTTTCCTCCCTCGTTCCTCCCTTTCGAATTATCGCCGATTCTTTTCAATGCCATTTTTAATGGCCGCTATTCCATTCGTGATTACGCGAGGTTCTTTAACTCGAGAATGTTGACGGGAGCTTTTTACTTTGCACGTGCCGCTCTTGAAACACTCTGGAGAATTTCGGTGGAACAGAGAGATGCGAAATAAATAAAACTCCTTTACTTTTCACGCGCCACTGTTTTATGTCTGTCCCATTTATCACAGTCGGCGAAATAAAAACATTGAACGATGTCACTGTAACAATGATTAGTTCTGATATTGTAACGCGGTAATCCATTATGTGGTACACGAGTCAGCTCCGCGTCTGGCTCTCGGAAGACTCATTCTACTTTCTGTTTTCTCACGAGGAAAAACTGCAAGAACTTTCAGGTTTTTACACTCAGCGTCGTTAAAATATGTTTTATGTAGAAACGAGAAGAAAGAGAGGAAGAAAGAGAGGAAGAGAGAGAGAGAGAGAGAGACAAGCAGGAAACGTAAACTTTTTATTTGCTGGTATTTTCGCGATAACACGAAAACAGGGGTTTGAATATGTTACTTTTCATTTATGCAGATTTCATTATGCGAGCTTTCTGGGGAAAGTACCCCTCGAACTTTGGCAATTAATGACTCTTTCGATGCAAATCACGCTGATGGCGTGAAATCTGATTTTACGCAGAAAGTAATACGAGAATGGCTCGCATTTGGAACTTCGAGCGTGCATCAGAAAATCGCTCGGCTGCGTGGAACGGCAGAACGGAAAGTTCTGATGTAGTGCGCGCCAGAAATTCCAGTTTTCATATTCGTTTAACTTTTACTAGCAGCTTCGGCAGAGGGTTAATGCCTTTTACAACGCGCAGAGTGCCGATGAACTCAGCAGGAGAATAAAAGATCGCGTGCTCCTCTCCCCGATGTACTCGCTGGGGTAATTTCACTCTCATTCTCGCCGCGTTGAACCTACCTCAAAAATATCCCTCAACCCCCGGGAGCTCGAGTTCCACTTATGAATTTTAGTAGGATCCCAAGGAGTGCGTGAAAAAAAAACTTGTACGACAATTCGGAGCTTTTGTAGCCGGCAAAACCTGTATTCTACGATGCATTTTTTTCAGATGAACCAAGAGAGGTGGATGCGCATATATAAATTTATTTTCATAGGTAAACACTTCGGGAAAAGAAGACAGGGGGAAGATAGAAGGGAGAAAGGCAAATGGATGGGGATGGGTATGGGGGTGTGTGTGGGGCATTGCAGCGCGCTGGCTGGCTATTGAAGCCGATAGACCGAGTCGTCACCGAACTTCTCGAGCTATCCGTTTAACTTTGGACTGGAGCCAGAAAATTCTCTACTTAGCGAAAAGTATATTCTTCCCTTAACATTCTCCGAGCATTATCTAATAATATTACCAGAACATACACTTCTTACCTTGTCGCGGAAAAACCAAGCAGAGAGACTTTCCGGCGATGTACTCGTTGATTGCAATATTTTGCTACTTGGATTTCGTACATGTTATTTGAGAGAGCGGGAGGAGGACGAGGGGAAGGAAGAAGGACGAACTTTAATTAACTTATCTTCCTGACTGTATGCAAGAAAGTGCGTACACGTTAATAAGGGTAATAACTCATCGGGATTCTCCTGAAATTATTATCCTTGCACAAGACTGCTATACTTGTTTCGCAGTGAAAATCTTTCTCCCCCATGCAAATATGTATATTAAGAAGAGTAATTAATTAGTACATCGATCGTAATTTGCCTGGGTTCCAAGCAAGTTTCCCCTTATATATCCTGGCGAGCTGATAGCGATCCCCTTTAAAGGACGAAAACTGGACCAAGGAAGCTATACGAGGAGAAGCTGGACGGTTAGTTAAGGCTGAGCTTTCAGAGTTGGTTTGCCTATTCACAATGTCAACTACAAACTTTTAGTCCCGGATGAAACTGCTAACTGACGGATACACGTTGGTTAATACTGTGCATCGGTGTTGGTGAATCCTTCGCATCGAATAGGAACAATCGAATGAAAAGTAATACTTTGATCGGCAAGCGGGAACTAATTTTATTTTTATCCCCGTTCTCGCGTTCGCGCGCGCCAATTCGGAGCTTCCAAATTTTCCGGTATTGCGCGATAATAATTTTCTTCGACCTATTTGTATGCCGCGTGTACGCGTATTTGCGCGTGTGTGCGTGTGTGATGCGCGCATCGCGTCTCCGTGCACAGGAAGCGGAAGCATCGAGGGTAAATATTGCTCGAGCGACCGCTCCTGGAGGCCGGGGTGATCCACCGGATAAGGAGAAGCATAAACAATAACAAGTACACCTGTTCGATCCAGGAGAAATTGCATCGGTAAAGCCTTCGGGTCATCTCGGTGCGGTTCTTCGTGAAAAATAGACCGACGCATCGACATTTATTAGAGGTGCGAGCTTCCGAAGCAACGCGAGACGCGTTGCAATAATACATGAAACTGCTGTGAATGGAAATATTTGCGTAGTCAAGTATATGCTTTTATCGGCTCGTCACGAGAGATATCTTCCGCATCGGACTTCTCGAGCCTTCGGGAGAAATTGGAAAATAAAATGTCTTGGGGGTTTACGCGACTGGAGGGGAATTGGAAATAATGGATGAGGTATCGTTTTCGCGAAAGTGGAAGACGAGTGGGGTGAAGTAGCGCAAGGCGCAGATACTAGGGGGAGTAGAAACGTGAAGATCGGTGAAGATGGCTGGGAATAGGAAGGAGGAGAAGGAGGAGGAGGAGGAGGTAGGGATACACATTCGGGAGAATTTTCCTCGAGAACGATGGAGATAAGGAAACAACGTATACGCGTGCAAAGATTCCACAAATTGCCTTTATCATAAAATAATACGAAGTGCCTATCGAAATTTCTACGGGCAATTTTTGAAACAATGTAATTTTCTCCAAATTTTCCAATTCGGTCATAATGCCGGAGTAGAGAGGGATGAGGGTGGGGGGGGGGGGAATGTCAGGAAACGTGGAAACGATAGTCGTGGTCAGAGAATTGCGCGGTAACAGCAATTTGATCGGGTAGAATCTCTAAGCTATCGAGATTAGAGGTGCAACGTGCCAATGGGGCCAGGACAAACGCAATCACGCAAATGGCTCGCTCAAGGACTCGTCATCCTAAATACCTGCAATACCTTCAATCCAGTTGCCCGACCGTGTTTCTGCGCGGCATTCGATTACGATAAGAATTAATACCGGGGCCTAGAGCCGACTCGTCGATTAGTCACTCGAAACGATGATTGGCAAAATCAGCCAGGATTGGTGGCCGCTGATTTCATCCCCGTCGTCTTTGAGAGGTTTTCAAAAATCAAAGAAAAAAATTCTTCCGTCAGACTTTCGACGGGACGACACTAAAGGTGTTCCAAATGAATTCTCCAGGAATTCTTCGTAGTCGCATGATCCGCTTCGCAGAGAAAGAGAGAAAGAGATTTAACGAGATTTTATAAATAACTGGGAGGAGAGGGAATACATTGATTCACAGTCTGACGTGACGCGGACCTTCTCTACTTTCCCCTAGATGCGCTCGGCAAAGTCTCCAGGGAGAAATGGCCCATTGGGCTCCGAGCTCGACTGTAAAACGGAATACTTGATAATTTCCGAGCAAACGAGCGTCAAAGCTACGTACGTGGTTACGCTAAGTGCTACGTAACTCGTGCGTTACCTCGTATACTCGAGCTGGAACTGCTACGAGTGTACTCGAATGTCCCAACATATCCATAAACGATCTTCTCTTTTTTCATCCACACTTTCTCCCTTGACGTACAACGGCGTACCTGACCTCTCCTCCTGCTCGCCGTCAGACAAAAAAACCCCGGATAAGCCCCGCGAGGAGAGTAGCTTTTTCATCGACTCGAAGCAATGGATTCGAGAGGAATGTGGCGGGGAGCGAAGGGCAAGGGGTCGAAAAGGGAAGAACAAACTCGCAGTCCTCTAATTGAAGGTACAAATCAATTTTCTAGCGCAGGAGCAGAGATAGAAAGAAGAAACCGTTAAAGAAGCTTAATTAGCGTTCTACTTATGGCCACTGTAAACGGAGTTGCGAGCAGATAAAGTTAGAAGGAAGGTTAAAGTTTCGCAAGCTCAAAAGCTGTGTGGCTGAGCGGCGGCGAGGAGAAAAAAGCTCGGGCGAAGCTGTTCGGTGCAGGTCACGACTGCGTTAACTCGGGGGTAGGGGTGGTAATTGCGTAATTAGAGGTGGGATGAGAGTCCAGTGTGTTAAGTAGATACAGTCGGCCGGGATAATGGAAAAGTTGACGCCTCTTTCGACGCCGGGCTACATGGGTATGCGATATCACAGGGGGTTGTTGGGAAAAAGGGAGGAGAGCAGAGGGAGGAGGAGTAAAAATTTTTTCGGGGAACGTGCTTCGCGTGCCGACGGATTTATTGGCCTAAACTTTCCGAATAAGGAGACTGCGCGAGAAGGGGGTTGGAAGCCAAACTTACCGGATGTTGTCCTCGTCGACGAAGAGAACCACTCCCCTCGCGCTGTGCTTCGCGCTCAGTCGCTCGATAATTCGATCAAAGTCCTCGCTCTTCGAGTTCCTCAATATCTTCTCACTTACGGCTACGCAGATGTTGTATTCCACGGACAACGCGATGAAACTGGCAATGCCCTGAAAAAGACAATAAATTATTCAGGGAAAACTGGCGGAAAGAATTTCGAGGTAGCTCCACGCCCCGCGATATCATCCCCGAGGTGAGAAAAACTTATTTCAGCGTTGATCGTGTAAAAAGTTAGAGCGAGTAGCGAGGAAGAATCGTCTCGTCTCTAACGCATGGAATAGCTGGAACGTTTCGCGCGCGTCTAGCTAGAAAAATATTTTCCCCGATCTTTCCATTATTCGCGGGATTTGGGGGATTCCGGTGAAAATTTCAATGGTCCGGCTCTTCTGGCCGAAATCTTTCGGCGAGCTTTCCCGCGAACTTAATTACTGCGGGAAGCTTTCAGCCACTTCAAATATTCCCCAGTAAATTTCTTCGGTCTCGCTAAAGTGAAATTAATCAACTCGCCTAATGACTGAAAAACGATGTAAAATATATCATACTGTTTGCGGAGTCCGAACTTGCCAGTCCACGATCATTAATTTTATCAGCAGATTAATCGCCGCACTGACATGGAGGAACTGCTATTAGCAAATGATTTCGAGATGGATTCCCGTTCCGTTTTCGATATGATTTATCATACGACCTCCGTCACGATGAGCTTTCCTCGGCATCGGCCAAATAATGACGTACACGGGCAATAAGTAGCATCAATAATTTATAAAGGAGAAATCTGTGGCAAGAAGCACTTTATCCGTTACCGATAGTATAATACCGTGATACAGTGATACCGAGATACCACCAGTGTAAAGTTGGCGTTGCCTTAAAAACACCATCAAAAAAAAAAAAAAAAAAAAAAAAACCTGAGTTCCCTTTGCATTCTACACAGTTCTATGCCATTTTTAAGAAAGTTCATCACGCTTCCAAAGTCAGCATTTCAAAAACTATACAATCGCATTTGAAAATTCCAAGTGCGCTCTTCTTACAGAGACTCGAAAAGAATATTTCCAAAGAGTTCTAAATCGATTTGCATAATTTCCTAATTCGTGAAATTGTTGACCTACGTGAAATTCAAGCAAATCCATTGGCAGCGGAAATTAATTGATTAACGGTGACGAGGATAATGGGAGGTCTCGATATTATAATTGGCCTAAGCTTCTAGAATTTATCGTCTCATCGTCTCATCGTGTTTGTCGTTTCAGGGAGGATCATTAGAGATCTGCTTACCGCTCGGTTCGCGTTTATGGCAGGTCGTAATTTTCATACTCCACCATAAATATACGACCCTATAACAACGTACGTAACACATCCACTGATCCCTGCTTTAATAATTTCAAATTGCTTCATGAATAAGATAATCAAGTTTTGACGAAACACTTTCACGATACTGCAAAAACTAAACTGCGGCAAAAGCTTGATATCCTTTTGTAAGAAAAGACTGGCTGTAATAATACTTTTACGCGACGTAACGTCGTTATTAAATTTTTCTCCTAGGTGGACTTGGACTTGTATAAATGACATAAAATGTACTTTCATCGGGTAACATTGTTATTCAATTTCTCTTGCCGAGAATAGAAAGTTTCGTGCCCCAATATTTTCAGTATAAGCAGGATCGGTAATAGATATTTGTACCGTCAGGTTTCTTTCTCGATATATTTAAGAGCATTCACCGGCTCGTAATCGTGAAATTAACGCGAAAGAGAGAGAGAGAGAGAGAGAGAGAGAGAATTGATACTAACAGAACCTCCATGGAACATAATTTATCAGAGTACTCCAGGAAAACTTGAAAATTTCAAGTCGATTTTCCAGCGAAACCACACGCTTTCTTTTTTCATTGTTTTCGTACAGGATACACCCTTATTCTCGAGGGTACATACACGCGCTTTTGCGCGCACACGTGACACGTATATATTTCCTATTTGCATATCGAATCTACATTCTCCTGTACGCGCAGCGGTATATCGTGTATGTATTTTTGGGACGCTCTTCTGTTCTTTCTTTGTTTTTTCACTCTCTCTCTCTCTCTCTCTCTCTCTCTCTCTCTCTCTCTCCACGGGCAAAAGCATTCATCCGATTTGAATGCACGCGTGTAACTTACGTTGTCACGGTACCTCATCAAAGCCACATTTCGGATATTCCACGGAGGCCAAAGTCAGCACTCTCTCCTCAGGGATCGATGTCCCAGGGAAAAATTCCCATTCCCCGTCATCCTTCGGTACAAAGCAAAGTAGATCACGGGACACGCGCGTAAACGCTTAATTATATTCTTCCATCGGATATGACGAAAAACTTTTGGGGAATCGCTGAATTTATTTTTCAGGCAATACTTTATTAGGTTTGCCCTCATAAATATTTCACAAATCTCATGGAAATTTTTCGCGAGAAAGAGACTTTTCGCTAAGTTTCACTTGAGTCAGTTCGATCGTGATAATAAGAATCATTCGATGCACGTATAGAAAAAGGGAGCGGTGCGAAGAGGCGCTTGTCAAAAGGATATATTAATAATTGGGTTTTGCTTTTGAAAGTTGCGCCCCGTTGCTTTTGGAAGATTCGGAGGACGAGGGAAAGGAGGGGGGGGGGGGGGAGCTTGGGGGTGCGACGCAACGCGTTCGTATTCATAAATATCTGACAAGCTCTATTCTCCCGTGGGTAACCATTCAAGCCTTATCGTTGCTTACATTGAGTTTGGCTAACTTTTCACGCGCTCCATAGAAACAAGAACAACGCGTTATTACTTTTCTTCTCACATGCTCGAGTGCCAACAAGTTCCCCCCCGGTGTTTTAGCGTTCATCCATCATTTCGGTATAACCATTCGGAAGACGTCGGTGGATAAAGTAAGAGCTTCCTCCCACCACATTCAAAACGTTGTCGAAATGATTCGACATGTTGGAACGATAAACGTAACGAGATCGCTGCAACTTTGTCGATTTTCTTGCTGAATAACGAGGATCGAATACCCGGCCCTCCTTGCTTCCTACTGCGCTTGAAAATGAATAAACGAATGCACCTGTCTTATTGAACCCTCGGAAAAATCCGGGGACAACGCTTGACAGGAATTGATACCCTCCCTTGGAAGAGGCAAAAAGGATGAAAGGATCTTTGAGGAAAAAATTCGATAATGAACCCTTCGAGGGTTCCTTACGGGTCTCCGGGGCGAAATTGTCTATTAGAATTATTGCAAATCTGAGAGTCTCGATGATCGAGGAGGACGCTCCGGAGGAATTTTTTAATGAATGCAAAAACGGGAAAAAGGTAGACACGGACAAACGAAACGGGGGAGGGGGAAGAAAGAGAAAGAGAAAGAAGGAGAAGGGATGAGAAAAAAATGGGAAAAAAGGGTAGGAGAGTTACCTCAGCTATATTTCACGGCAGACAGAAATTGTTATTCCAAGTTTTTTTCGGCATCGATCAATCACTGCTTTTAAATCCAAACGAGAATGGAGGGAATAACTAAATAAACCACTTCTGATGGACAGTTCTGATGTACAGTTTTTTCCCATCAGCCACACAGAGGATTTAGCGCTTGAATCAAATTGATAGTGTCCACACATCCATCATTCGCTTACTCAAGCTTTCATCTCCTGCTTTGTGAGCGCATCTGAATTTTCTTAAGAGGTTTCTTCCACGAGAATCCTTGATTCTCCCAGTAATTAAGTGTCAACAAGGATTCTCGAAACTCAATCTTTTTACTACTCTTTCGCTCTCTGTTTCGCGCGTGCGTACAGTCACTCTTGCTGTCCGAATACAAAGCGAGAAACAACGCAGCGCAAATTCTCAAGTTTATTTTTCAGCAATTTCCAGTATAATCGATCGCAACTTGATTTTGGCCCCTTTTCCTCATTTTCCAAAGATCTTATTAGAGGCTGAAAGGAATACGGGGGAGGAAGATACCAGAGGATAAAGCGACCTCTCTCCAAGTTTGTCCTCGAAGCTCCCTAAAGTTCCTTCGGAGTACAACGAAATTCTCTATTTCGTTTTCGACACACACTGGACAAGCGCTATTTCATTTCTATTCTTAAGTTTTGCTCTCGTGGTCTTTCTCAATTTTTCCTTATCGCGGTGATTTCTCTTTTCTCTGCAATTTTCAAGGTGGATTCCGATTTTGAACCGTCGACGAGTAATCGTATCGTTATGAGGTAATCGGGGCAAAGTAATTTTTCGCGCGAGATCCAATGACAAATCGCGGAACTGGCAGTGAGATTGCTTTTGCGATTGGCCTCGTGCCGCGTAATTTGTCAGCTCCTTTTTTTTTCTGCAAACGAAAACGCGTACGGTGCTGCACAATCGATTCACGGGGTTGGAAAGTGGATGGTTGGGGTAGCTTGATTCTGTCTCACGGATGGATCGAATAGAATTAACTGCTCGAAATTGACATTGGAGTGTTTACACACTCATTCCACGACTCGTCCATACCAATAAAGCATAATCCGATTTGCATGAAATTTAGTTAGCGCGAAATACTTTTTGGTCGGCCGACTCGATAAAATTCCGTCAATGTTTACCAACGCGTGCCTTCAGATTTTGTTTAAACTTGTTACTCTTTTCGCAACTGTTCGCGAGGAAAAATAGAAAAACGGAAAAAATAGTTCAGCCCCGTACCGAGGTACACTCGCGGAACTGACCGAATTCCCGATCTATCGTGACAATCGAGAAAACAATTGATTTCTGTGGAAAACGAGAAAGCGGAAATCCGCTATGAAGAATTTGACTGATTCCGCGTTCCTTCGACCAATTAACATTCGTGCTAAATATTCCGAAATAACAAAGTCCCTCTCAAGCGTGGTACCGAGCAATTTTTAACGCGAGAATTCACATAAAACCCATCCAAAGGCAGCTGCGGATACAATGGCGTATAAATTGGGGTGTGTGGGGCGAGTTTGCGGAAGGTTATGACTAATGCTCCCTACCTACGTGTTTCTTAGTGGAAATACAGTGCATGTTTTGCCAGCATAATTTACAGTAAATAACCATATTTATGTAACCATAGTTACCTCGTACTGTAAGAGACTCGAGGGTTAATTCAAACAAGTAAAATTTGTACCTATATCGCGAAAACTGTTTGGTCGAATGCCTCATCTGTCAAACCTTCGTACGGCGTATCCGTGTACATCGTTAATTTAATTAATTAGCCGAAACCTTATTATTAATTAATTCAATGAAATCTCCCCTGTAACATTGAATTCCTATCAAATTATTCCATTAATCCAGTAATTGATAATGCATATAATCGATTATGACAATTTCTCTTTGCTGGTGCATTAATTGCAGAAATGCCTGATAGGTATCTAATAATTATGGATAAATTTTGAAGCGGAAAGGGAAGGGAAGGGAAAGGTGGACGAGGGAGGAAGGGTTCTAGAGAAAGGTTTCAAGGCACGCAGGTGGTCTAAGCTGGGGAAACGAGCGGTGAAAATAGGTCAGCGTATCCAGTCGCCGAAGAAACTGGGGGTCGTTAAGTAATTTACTTCTGTGTATTCAGCCCATTCCGTAAACCTCATTATTTCTCGCGTGATGAATCTGTCGTCCTTTCTATCAGAACCTGCGTCCATCTCCTCGCGGAACGACTCTCGCCTTAGGAAAATTTTTTCAGGTGCAGCATCTCAAGTAATACCGAGAAATATTTCTTATAGATTTTAACGTTCCGGGGTGTTCTCATCGGTTTTTCTCCATCTTTCTCCCAAGGTCTTGTTATTTTTGAAATAATAAGCCAATGGGCCATTCAGGGAGTTTTATTACAGATATTTTTCCGCCGAGTATTTTCTTCTCCCGGAGCGAATATCGAAATCCGTCTCCTTTTTCAACGAATTAAAAGTCTTTCTCGAGTGTCTCTCCTGCTTCATGCCATTCGCTTTATGATTTTCCTGTTTCTAATGAGCGCGCAATAGTTTCCTGTGATTATTTGCTCAGCATTATTACCTTGGACCCATCTCCTTTTTCCTTTGGCAGCTCGACTCGGTATGAAATTCGAGTGCCAACCAAGTGAAATTCTCAACGATTAATCGATCGACTCGCGTGGGCGCGTGAATTTCCGTCGATTCCCCTGAAATTCCTTCCCTCGCCCGGGACGAAGGGCTATCCTTTAAAGGGAATATCGCGAGCCGTCGAGACGCTATTTTTCACGCAATTTCGAGGACGCCAAAGAAGACTCGGACCACACAATCGAGGCGAGGGGGAAGCCATTAATCCAGTGTTGTTACTCCGCGAGGACCGTCTGACCTTTTTACAAGTGAAAATATCGGCGATTGCGTCATGTTCGGTTTAACTGCGGCTGTAAAAGCTTCTTAAAAGGGACAAAACAGATTTAACAGTGGCCGTAAAATCAAAGTGAGGTAGTTGCGCAGTGGCACGGTAACAGCGAACTAAAACAAATGAGTTTTTACGGGCCACTTAAACGGGCCGCTTATCTTTATGAATCCGCTGCCTTTCAGCGACCGATGAATTCTCGCCGAGTTCCGCCAAACACGTTTACGAGTTTTCCGAACTGCAAGAAGTTTTTCCCAAAAGAGAAAAAACCGTGAAAACAGCCTACGTAGTAAATTCGAGTGGAATCGAACGACTGGGCTCTTGCAATGAAATTAAAGCAAAATCAAGTGAATCGCTCGCGAACCGAACGACGAGACGATCGGAATAGTCGAAGCGCTAAATCAAAATGTAGAGCGTACAAGGGCGATTAAAAATTGGATCGAGAAAGAACTTTTTGACTTTAACGACGCGACTTTCGCATAACCGATCGGACATTGGTAATTGAGGCTGATAAAACGTGGGTCTAAACTCCTTTTAATTGGATTCTCTCCCTTTCTACCATGAAGTTTTGCTCCGGGGAAGGGAAGGGAAGTGGCGTTGGGGGTTGATTCCAAGATGGCACCCCGGTACTTAGAAAAGGGCTAATCGAATTCGAGGGAAGTGGAAGTGGAAATGAAATCGGCACCGAGACGTGCCACGACCCATCTTCAGTCCTCGGTGTCTCGTAAAATTCCATCAAGCCTATTATTAGCTGCTAGGACCTCTTCTTAATTGCTCGTGTTTTATAAGGAGGGTCGGCATATGGATTTCTCAAGGCCGAGTGCCCAGGTCCATCTGGCACTGATCCATTCCGATGAATCGAAATCATATCGACGAGAAGAGCCGATCTGTCCATAATGGCAACGAAGGGGGGAAGGGGTAACCGGTTGCTGAGAGATTCCGATATGTCCAGCCTCGAGTTCCAACCCCCTGGAATGATGTGTGACCCACCCCTCCCTCCCTCCCGTTGGATTCCACTTCCGACCTCATTACAAGTTTCCCTCGGGGTACGGCTAGACCAGAGACGTTGCGTCAAGGGCTATTAACGTGTTCTAATTAACAGTACGCACAAACTTAAATGTTTCCACAGTTATGGTAGGTCGATCGCAGTTTTCGCGTTCCTCGACTTCCAACGGTACACGCTCGACCGGAAACCCCTTTAACTGTGTTGAACTTATCTCGCGCATTCCACGTTTTTACGAAATGCCACGTAACGATCGCATTTTTCAGAAGTTTCAGCCGAGAGAGAAAGAATTCAGCCCTGTCGGAGAAACTTGGCGTTTTGCTTAATCGCCGCGAAAAGCGATCACCTCGAGGAAGAAGAGAGAGAGAGAGAGAGAGAGAGAGAGAGAGAGGGAAAAAGATTGCGCGAAGAGTTACGGCGAAAACAGAGATTTTGCCCAATTAGAACAAACTTTCCAGCGATCGAAGTTCGAACATGCGCTTTCGCGACTTGACGCGATTCTAATTTCCTACGGTGGAGCGCACGGGGGGGGGGGGGATGCTCCACGAATTTCGTCAAGGACGAGCAAAGAATGCACTTTGCAAATTTCCTCGATGGAAATTGGAGGAGTCGCAGACGCCGATCACCGGGAATTAACAGGGAGAAATTTTGAAGGAGGGTTGGAGCTTATCCCCGTCGATAGACGAAAAATTTCAGCGAAGGAAAGTCGAGTGACCTCGAGGAGAGACGTTCCGTAAGTCGAAGAAGGTACTTGAAGGGATTCTCACCTTTTCGCCGTAGTCACCCTCGACGGCGACCGTCGAGACGTATTTCCATCCAAGCTGGTGAATTACCTCGGCCATCGCCTGCGCCTGGAAATTGTCCGGTGGTACCACCCGGCTGAAATACTCGAAGCGACTTTTGTCCGAGAGCTCGGTGGTTGTTGAGGCGTAGCTTATTTGCGGGATCTGCGATCAGAAAGGTTATTCCTCGCTTTAGAACTTTAGCGGAGAGAGCTCGCCTCGCTTAAGTGATGTCTCTACAAGCGAATTACTGCTAAAACGAGAGTTTAAAGCTCCGAGCCCCGGCTTCTTCAACAATTAAACTCAGCTACAAGTAGCTCGTTTAATTGGCCGAGTTCGCCAAATATTACGACCTCGAAGGTTAAACAGAGACCGGTGCGCGCAGGGTTGATTTTAGCGAAATAAAGGAAATAAAACTCCTGGCGCTTGTGTAGGTCCGGATGAAAATAACTTTGGGAGTAGCAAAGAATTGATTGGAAAACAGTGAGGAAAGGCAGAAGAAGCAGCAGCGGTCCAATACAGAGGTAGTGAGAAGTAATGGTGGTCGAGGGATTCGATTGGTGTAGAAAATCTCTCATCGCAATTACCTGTGAATCCGAATAGGGTGGGGGGTGGGGGGTGGTTCTAGGAATTCCAAGGAGGGTTTTCCTTGTCTCGAAGGACCGACCTGAAGAATTTCAAGAGAGTGCAAATGAAATGCTCGGAAAAAGTAGCTCCGAGCTATTAGCAGTAACAGCAGAGTCAGTGGTTTTATCAACTGCTGCGGCTGCAGCTGCAGCTGCGGTTGCAGCGAAACCTGGAAGATCCTGCAGCTGATAGCATTGTCCCTTAGTAAGCCCGTTATCGCAATTGCGCTACGTTCTTATCTCGCTGCGAATGCATTAGAGCGCGTCGCAACGACGATAAATGCACTTCCAACCTGTTCGGAATTGTCCTTTGACCCAGCGAGACCCATTAGTTAACCGAGTTCAGCGCGATTCCAAAACTACGCTCGTTATGTCATAATTAGCACTGGACTACTTAAATTTATTTCTTTCTTTCGTGGCAACCGATCAAGATTACCTCCATTCTCGCTCCGTCTGACTCTGGCCTCGCCTCAAGATAAATCACGTGGTCCATGAGCCAAGTTTTGATAATCCGGTAATAGCGTTGACTTAAATTCCCTCCGCCCTCTTCGATTCGGATCGTTAGTCAAACCGGAAATCCAATCTCCCACGCAATTACATTCGACGTAGCTTCATCGGATGGTGTACGTGCAATGCTCGGCAAGGATTTTTAGCGTTTAATTCGCGGAACTAACAATTCATCGTTGTTTACACGAAAATGGGGAAACACCCCATAAAGCGAGCTCCAAGCAAGCATTTCGTACATGCGCTATTATTGATCTGCACTACTGAATAAAGTTCAAATGCCCCAGCAGCCGTGGTCCTTCTCACTCGATGCTCTCCAATTTTACAACGCTACTTTCCATAATAGACTTTAGCGTTGTTTTGTTGAAATCTGAATCTCAACTCGCAGTTATTTGTCCGTGTATTATTGCTGGAAATCCTTGACTCGTACTACTGGGAACATTATAGACGGTAAATCACCGACTGTTATTACTAGTCGCATAAAGCTTAACGTGCGCGCAAATACCTTCTCTCTCTCTCTCTCTCTCTCTCTCTCTCCTCTTTTTCTATTTGTTTTAACTTATTTCTTTGTGCTACGTTGATAGCGTCAGTCTTACCGAATCTTTGATGCACCGTTTCTCCGATTGTTTCGTCTCTTCCACTTGTTTTTTCTTCAAACAGCGAGACACAATTTGACACAAGCAGGCGGTAAAATTGGCATGTTTCGCCTGTATGGCGGATTATATCAGGGGTTTATTCCCTTGCGTAATCCGATGACAGAATTACAATGCGGATTCTCATAAATATATATGGGGAAATAACCGTATAATCTTTATACCATACATCTTGGCGCGGGGGATCGATAGTTATCGGCGAGTGCCGCACGTCGTTATATTGCGCATCCAGGAGAACTTGGCGTTTCCAGGAACACGTTTCATATCGCCGCTGCGTCCTTTCCTCCCCCAGAAGACTCGCTCTGCATGCGAAACTTCGATGCGAAATTCTGCCATAAGCAGTTGCGTTATATCCAGGAAAACTTAGACCGGCGGCGCTTCTTTATTAAGCGAATATTCGCCAAGGCAGAACTTGCTCGTAAACGTGCAAATGTGGAAGCAATACACTTGGAAACTTGCCATTATTAATAATTAATTTCGTTGGGAGGGTTATATGGGATAATAATCAGTGAAACTTCGAGAGTAAAATGTTTCACACGTGGGGTAGAGAGTATGTCCGTCCATCACTTTTATGAATCATTTAACGATTCTCGAGGTTACGCATGACGAATGAGAGAATTTTGCAGATTTACCTATCTCGTCTATCATTTTTAACATACTCCGAGAATCGTTTCTATCCTTGAAAGGAACAATCGATGCTTTCAGTGGTACAAAATTGAACCTCGTGGTGGCTGAGTGGTGGAAGAAGAGATCAGTTTCCTCGCGTAGAGAAACTCCTTTCGAAAAGAACCTTCAATCTTTTATCATCCGAAGAACATTATCTGCCATGCTCTCTCTCTCTCTCTCTCTCTCTCTCTCTCTCTCCCCCTTTAAATTTTCTCAAGCAAATTTCTCCTCGTTCGTCTACTTGCTCCGCTGGCGATTTATAATCATTCGCCCTATTTTGCGTGTACGATCCTTCCATTAAACTCCCAGTTGAAATGTCTTCGACCATTAATCGCAGTCTTTCTCCCGAACTATATAAATCAGACTACCCCGCAGGAATTAAAGGTATTTTGCATAACTGAATTTCCGCGGTGCGCCGATTCAATCTACTCTTTTTTTACCTTTCTTTTATCTGTTTAAATCCAATAGGGAAAAAGGATTCGAGGTTTTATGTGGCATAGAATCAAAGTGCGGCAGCACCGTTCTTTTCCGGCCATCCCACGGGAGGGTGGATCCATAATTCAGAGGAGGGGATGAAGTTTATTCATGAACAAGCTAATTATTAGCGAAGAGATAATTGGCCGAGCCAACCTGCATTGATTTTGGTTTTCTAATTAGGGCGGCTGCTCGAGCTGCCCTCGAAAGGTTCCAGCTAATTTTTCATCGAGTTTTGCTCACTGCGTAAACTTCGAGTCTTTTTCTCGAAGAATGCGTTACGTCGGTGGCAATAAAATGTTTCCCTCGTAATATCTCATCTCCTGTTTTCTCTCTGGTCTCGCAATATCTCGCTCGGAAGGGAAATAAAGGATAGGGAAGGGAGAAGGGAAGGGGAGGAGAAGCCATTATGTAAACCTGCGCATATAAGCTTCAACTTCCACGTGCTTGACGTGCGTATACATTCATAATCTGTTAGCCGTGACGTGCCTTTGTTGGGATAAGCTTCATCAAAAACGTTTAGTCGAACCTACCATCTTTTTTTCTATTCCTCCCTTATCGTTTCCTTATCAGCGAATCGATCCAACCACGCGCCCCCCTCCCCCTAAAGTCCCTAATGAAAATTTGCCTGATCAAACTTGGCCACGCAGCCAGTTCTTCTTCGTTTAAACGCCATTTTGGCACGCGCGTAGCAAAATCGTTGGCTCGAGTTACGTAAAAGAACGTCGACAGAAGAGGGAATTGTAACGGAGAGACACACGCGCGACGCCTTCCATCGAACTCTCCATCGTTGCTGCCGGAAGTAAGAAGCCGAGTCGATCGGAGCTTTAAGGTCAAAGAGTCCGAAGGAGGACGAGGATAAAAAGAGAGGAAGTGGAAGTTGGCTGGCACGGGATCGAGCACAGAGAGAATTTTCCAGCGGGAAGTTTCCACGCAGGACTCGATATGCAATTAAAGTCACATTGGCGGGCAATCGCGGTAGATCCGTTTAATTAAAAGCTCTATTAGCCTTCGGCAGGCCAGTCGTTAATTTATTCATTTGGATTCCGCCTTGAGTGCATTGGGAGTGGAAAGCAAACTGAGATGGCAACTGGCAATCGGTTTCGAGAGGGCCATTAGACCGACCTTCCAGGGAACGGCGGCCGCTCGAGTATCCATTTGCACGCAACATGCCTCAGGAAAGCGGTTGTTGCGCTATTATCTCTCAAGATTTTTCAGAATTTCCTCTCGAGGAAGCGGTGCTCTCCAGGAAAAGTAAACTTTACGGATACTTTGGAGATTAAGGTAGAGTCATGGCTACACCGCGCTCCAAGAGTGGGGGTAGCGTGCACTGCAAAATGTGAAAAATCAGCTTCGAGAGAAACGTCGGTTAGCGAGGAGCGTTGTTGCGCTTTTCGCGAAAGAACGAGGAATTTTCAGGACGAGGAGATAACGAAGAGAGAGTGGGGATGGGGGATGAGGGGTGAGTGCTGTGCGAAATCGTTCATAATCTGCCGGGTTCTGTCCAGTCGGGCGAGGGAAGGGAGAAAATGTGGGTGGGTCCATCGAATGAGTTGGACCGTTCCTTTTCAGGTTGTCCGGGAGTCCCGTTTCCGGCGGAGGACGTCTTCCGGGACAAAGAGGGTCGACGTTCGTGTCAGCAGGACGACGAACGGCGCCATTGAAGTACGAATTTACTTTCCGGCGGTCTGCTGGTCGCTTTGCGGGAAAACCACGACAACCTGCCGTAAAACGACCGGCCAACACAATCCGGCTGACCCTCGAACTTCCCCTTTATTCCCCACATTCTCCTCTAACGATGCCTTGTTCTCTTTATCGCGAATCTCTTCCGAATCTACGATAAATACGAATTACGCGTACACAAGGATATAGGAAGATTCGCTTTACCCTGCGGGAAAAGCTTATTAAAAATGATCAACGGACAACGTTCGGGAAATGATGGGCAGGAATGGGGGGAGGAAGGGGTAGCAGGGTCGAAGAGACTAGAGAGGAGAGAACGCTACTTCTATGCAAACAGGTACGAAATGCAATTTGTGGGTGACCATTGACCTCAGAGTGCAGCGAGCAACGTTGATTAATTATATTTGCACGCTGAACAATCGTTCCACCGAGTTGAGCCTTTAATTGTATATGGCTATCCTGGATGAATTCTATTCGTAAGTGAAACAATCGCTTCACTAAGCCATACTTGTAATTGTTCATACCGTGGATTTAATATACTCTTGGGGACAGGATTTCGTTACGCTCGGTATTTCGATGTACAAGAGATTGCAGAATTTAGAATAGCTCGCTGCTGACTTTTACTCGTGAAACGGTGGATTAAAGAGCAAGCGGATGGATTAATTCGTTTCAGTAGTCGAGTTTCTTTGTCTCGGTATGTTGTACTCGAAGAGTTATATTTAACGATTGTTTTATTAGATGAAATTGTTTATTGATCCACAGGAGGAGGACCATCGAGAAAACCGTTGAAATGAACAAGTGGACTTTTCGCCGCGTAAATCCAATATCATGGTGTATCGAACGGCGGAGGCATTTCTAGCCGCGAGCTAGTGCTCGATCCCAATCGGGCTATAGTCAAACATTGCGAGAACAGAACAATGAGAAAAATCTCCTGGCAGAGGCCACGCCAGGAGAACAAACAACAATCGGCGCAAAGACGGAGAAATTCTCAAAGTTTCTTTGCTGATTTTCCTTCGGTTTTCCGGCACAAGACGATCCAATTAAATAATTATTTTAGCAACAATTATTCGGTTCCACGGACATTTTCCTGAGATTGAGAGCGCGTCGCGTGATGTGGCGTGGGGTGGTGCGGCGAGAAAAATGCAGGGAATTCGGTTGTGCCGTGTGTTTCCGCAAAACCGCGATAAGCGCGAGAGGGCTCGACGCGTTTCATCGACGTGTGGACGTGTGGAGTACCGAACGAAAAAACGGGAGAGACGGCCATTTTGAATCAATCGGAGGGATTACGACCGAAAAATAAGAAGCGCCTGGAAATGCGCGCGGGAGATAAAACTTTAATGAGTCGCTGGTCCCGGTCGGCTTCCATAATATTTACGACGTGCGTGAACCGGGGAATTTTCACTCGTCTTTTTGCCGGGGATTTTCGCTGAATTTTTTAGCGCGGATCCACAGTGACGATCGAACGACGCCAATATTGTCGAATGAACCGCAAACGGGGGGGATTCACCGATCTCGTGCAACGCGGTGGCCTGTGCTTTCGTTTTAATTCGACGGTGCCATTAGAGACGGAGATGGGGTGGCGGCACGCGGTAGTGACTTTTCAGAGGAAAAAAGTAAAAAAAAAAAAAAAACAAGAAACCGCTTTTCTTCGTTAAGCCTCGTTCGAGGAATCAGGACAAAACCAAAAGTTCCGACGAGCGACGAATTTTACCCGGCAATCGAACTGTATCGAATCACGGTGTATTTCCCCCACTGTCGCGGGTAGCGAGACCAAAATTAAATTCGGACGGACCCAAAGCTGTTTAATTGAATTTTAAAAATTCGATCGACCAAACACGACTCGGCGCGAGCGAGCTTAGATTTATACATTTAATTAAAGTCGTCATCCAAGAATTATGGGCTTAATAAGAAGAAGATTTAAGCTCGACCCACTTGTTTACAAAAAACGCCCGGCTATATATTAGGAGAGTGATACTTCATGTTCTCCGAGACAGCATTCGGAAAGTTGCTTTTAGAAATCTTGAGGTATCAGTTTTCCGCGCGCAGGAGAGTCTGCTCGGTGGTTAAAGCATGGCAAAAAGCTCAAAAGCGACAAGCTTTCAGTAAAGAGGTAAGGTGTCATAAATAAAGCGGGGCTTATCCGCTGAAAACGGAAGTCTTCGCGGTGCTTTCGCGGCTTATCCATGTGTGAGTGATTGATCGTCTTGTCAGGGCGCGTCAAGCATCGGAGCTTTCCCTGAAAAGCTTTGGCGCCGCCGCCGCTGGTCAGATCTCCACTTTGCTTCTTTGGCCGCGGCAGTCGGGGGACGGCCATTTTCACGCTGCGCTGCCTCAACGCGCGCGAGCTGCTCAAAGAAAATTATAAATCGCCCGGCCCTCCGCTTCTCACCCTCCGTCCCAGCTTCTTCCACTTTGCAGTTGAAAATTGAGTGAAAATTACACGGAAACGAGTGGTTTGCTTAAAGCCAAAACGGAAACTTAGTTCTGGCTCTGCACTTTATTTCACGTATCGCCGGCTTCGGCCGCTCGGTTTCTCGACGAGTCCCGAGTTCTTTCAGGGAAGTAGCGGGATTGAATGGGGAGAGTCGCCCCCACCCCAACCCTCACGCCCGTCGATTAATTATGGCTCGTAGGCCCCCGTGGTACAAGAGGCAAAAGCTCGCCGCGAACCAGCCTCTACTTTCATGCGTTATCTCGCCGCGAGTCAGCGAAAACCGACGAGGAGCTTCGTTGCTTCAACTTCCGGTCCACTTGACGAAGGTCTAACGTGCTGCCGCTACCTGCATACCGGAGGAGATCGAGTTGCGCGCTCGTAGCTACGAGCGAATGCGATTCCGACTCGTTGCACGCGGGATGCCCCGGAGTCCTGGCAACTCGTTTCGGCACAAGTTTTGCGGATCTTGGTGGCGGCACCCTCGCTCCCGTGGAGACGCGCTCCACTGAATCATCCAGCTGGAGCTCACTGCTGGTCCAATTAATCGACCTGTGCCAACAGCCAGCGGAAAACGAAAGTTTTTACGCGAGTGCTAAATGGAATTCTCCCCTTCGCCACTTACCTCCTTTCCTTCAGGGAGGATGGTATGGTATTGGGGAGGGGGAGGGAGTGTAAAAGCTCTGCTGTTGTTAAAAAGCGCTTGTTTTTTGGGGGGGGGGGGCGAATAGCCGGAGAGTTTCGTTAAAATATGCTACCACCCCTAACGAACGTATCGCGAACGGACGAGGCATGAATGACCCGCGCGGGGGGTGAGGGTGACTTTATTTATTTAGGATGATTGCCACTGGTGGAACCGAGCGACAGAGTGTGCCGTTATCGATTATAGGGGATGTGATCGAGGAAACTCGGCAACGCGTTGAATATCCATTCCAGGGGACGATCGACAACGTGGAAATTACAGGGCCGATCCGTGCGGAAGGACCGTTCGAAAGGATCCTCTCCGGAATCCTAATTCGCTCGTCAAAACAGCCCCTATGAGCCCAAGGACTCTTCGCGGGGATTATCGACTATGATTAATTCAAGGGATTAGCGATTTTACGATCGAGTTGCCAACACAAACAGAACGACCGAGCAAATTCTATACAAGTTTGCTTCCGTCACTCTCGAAGAACAATCGATAATTCCTGCCTGCTGCTTATTACCTCGTTACTAATTTATAGAGTACCTGTTTTTTGTCGTTGCTGTGTTCGCGCGCGCGTACTGGCCACTGGATACACTCGGTTCGAAGATCTCTCCTCGGTGGTCGCCTCGCTGGTTCAGGTTTGGAGATGCGATTAAAAAAAGTTGCCTCGAGCCTTACGGCAACTCTCGATTCCTCTAATCGAGACCAAGGACGCGTGAGTTTCGCGGGGAGAAAATATTCGATCAACTTAGATTCGATCCTAGGAGCAAAGCTCTGCGGAAGGGTATCTCTACCTGTTTCGAGAAGTTTTAATCACTTAGAAAGTCTCCCGCGTCCCCGAAGTTCCGATACTTGGGGGAGGCCTGCTTAGCAGTTCGGATGTAATAGCAAGAAAAAATTCTATCCCCGAGCAGATACTACAATTTTAATCCTCTTAGTAGCCAGAAGCTTCTTAAATAATGTCGGAAAGATCCGATGAAAGAGCGTCCGCCAACTTGCGCTACGTCAGTCAACGAGAAATAGCAGCGAGGGACAGAACCGCGTGTATTTTACTCGGAATTATTCCACATTGCGAGCAAACATCCCCTCGTAGCGCGTCCAACGCGATGTCCAGCGTGAAACGTCGAGTGTTGATAACCGTTTCGCGAAAGAATACTTAATATTTTCCGGAAAAAAAAAACCTAGTCGGGGTTTGCCCCAGTGACTTAAATTCATCGCGTATCGCATGGCGCGAGGGAGAGGAAGGATCGGGGGAGGTTTTGAAAACCCGTGAATTTTGTTAGGGGTGAACGACGCGTCCTCTTTTCGATGGTCCTGTTCCAGGACATAAAACCTTTTGCCGAGAAATCCGGAGCGTAACCATCGCGATAAGATTACCAAAGCCCATTCAGCGTGTACATGCTGAAGAGGCCACTACAGAACACGAGAAGCAAAGGGAAGCCGGGGGCCCGGTGCCGGGATATTCTAGGAGAAATATCCTAGAAAAATATTTTCCATGGTCAGCTTTACGGGGGAGTCTCGCGAGAAAAAGCTTTGGTGCCGGAAAATATTTCACGTATTTGTGCTTAAAGCTTTCAACGCGCTTCGGGCAGGTTCCCTATGATCAAACGCGCAATAAATTTTCCATTCGGTAAAACCTACGGGAATTCGCGCGATAAATCACGACATTGCGCGATATACTCGCGACTAAACTTTTAATAGCGCTCTCAAGACTTAGCAAAGCGCGAACGCGTGAAATTAATAAAAAAAAATCCACCGGAATTCGGAAGAGCGAGATTTTCCAGCAAGTTTCCTCGTTACGTCCTCGAATAATGTGCGGGATCGGGATCGGGATCGGGTGCGGGTGCGGGTGCGGGTGCGGGAGGGGGGAACGAGGAAAATGATTTGAATGTAGTTGAGTCGTGGAATTGCTGCTGGAATGCAAATCAAATTAGATTTGGAGAGGCGTGATCCGCGTGAAGAACGATCTACGTGATGGGGTTGCGGGTGTGGAGGAATTTTTCTTTTTCTCCTCTCCTTTCTTCCTTTTTTCTTTTCGAGAACGTCGTTATCAGTCGGGAACAAGAGGTATTCGATTCCGAAGAAGAGACGCGCACATACCTTGAAGAGACGCAGGATGTTGGCGACCATAATCGAGACGACACTGAAGGATGCACCGATGACTCCAGTTACCGGCTTGTGCGGTACATAAATTGGCGGTTTTTCGTCCTCGCATTTGTACTCCGACATATCCTGCAAGAAAACCAGGAAGAAGCGTTTCATTAAAGTAGCACCGTGAAATCGGATTCGTCTGTTGATATTTTTCAACTTCCATAGAAAGCGGGCGCGTGTGTTCGGTGGATTGGCATAAAAATTTCAGAGGGTAGCCTTCGAGCAATTTGTCATTGTTAGCAATGGTCTCGTGTTATTTCTGAGAATGATTATCGCAGCTTATGTAGCCTGGACTGAAAATCGTTTTAGTCGAGGAGAAGCGCGCGAGAGAGTGAAATCCATTATGCATAAGCCTTAAGTGCGACAGCGCCCATTTTCGTAGGTCCGCCTCCTCCGCCCCCTCTGTCGCCACTCACCCCTCGCCGCTCCTCGCCGCCATCACCGGCTGCCAAATCGAACAGGGAAATGCAAACTCGCGTTTGGGTTCTCCATACCGCGGGTCTCTCCGCTTTCCTTTTAGCCTTTCTCCAAGTGCAAGTAAAGATCCCTCGCGTGCGATATTTACACCCCCACCGCGGCTCCTTGTCGGAAAATAACATCGAGATGCAGCCGAGCAGGTTGAAAAAGCGAGCGACGCGATGTCATTGACAAAAACTTCGATGGGAAACTTCGCTCTGGAACAAGGGACGGGCGATTTTCGCCGCAGAATTAACGAATGGGAAAGCACGAGGGAGGTAAAGAGAGGCTCGCCAAGAATTTCTGCACCGCGTCCCACCTACACCCCATTGTTTTGCTCTCGTCTCGTGGAATTCAAAGCGACCCCGAGCGAACAAGAGAGCACCGAGATAAGATAAAGACGCGTCTTCCAGTAGAAGAGAAGTTCCAGTGGAGAGCTCGGATAATCCATGTTTAATTCACTTACAATAGTGGATACGCAATGTTTTTATGCGAAACAGCTCGACGAAGCCATAAGCCATTATGGAAATCCGCAAACACGAATCGAAATCCGGGGGATGTTCATACGGGACTTAAGAGATACACATGTAAAACGAAAGGATCGCTTGAATATCGTAAATCGTTTTAGTCGGGAATCGTGGATAGCGATAACTTCCCTCGCGCGTACAACCTACCCCAGACCCCCGCGGTGTTGAAAAAACCCCGTGTGATCTTGCTCGATAGAAAGAACAGTAAAGAAAATGCTCCTTTTTTTCATCCATGAATATTTTTTTTTCTTTTTCTTTTTTGAGGAATTCACAGGTCGATTATTCCATAGGAGGAATCCGAGCTACGATGAGGAGAGGATATTGGGAAAGGTTGCGGTGGCACGTTGGGTGCTCGGGAATTTTTAGGGTCTACTTAGTCCGACCATAATTAAATCCAGTAAAGCGGCAGACCGGTAGGTCGAGCTGCAAGCTGCAACGCAGGGTTTAAGTACCATTTCCGATGCGAGGAGCATTACCCGGATTATGGCCAAGCTAAGTATGGTCACGACCTCCGCGCTAATTGGCTAAGACATCGACAAACATTTGCCCTTTGACTGTGCGCGATATACTTTGCCTCCTAAGCTGCTAGGAGATAAGGTCGCTGAATAGTCAGACGATTAAGTGGTATTACTCCTGTTTCCTTTTACATACGTGCACGCGTAATCTACTTTGCCACTACGGCCGGAGTAATAATAATCAATTAGAGTAATAATCGTCTTTGGAGAGGTCCTCGGGAATTCTGCGAGTTCAGCGGGGTCGTCTTCTTCTTAGGAGGAACTCTTACGTTGGGAACCACGAGAGAATAAAGCGTTAAAAGTCGATGGCGCGTGCAATCGCCAATTGGTTCTGATAAACAAGACGGACAAGAGTCGATTGTAAATTAATGATCTTCTTGACCGACGCTTTAGGAATTGTATCACTTTGCCGATAAATTAGCTCGTTTTCCTTGGCCACGTGTGCACTCGAGCTTTCAAGCGAAACGAACCTCTCAGCCACCACGTCTTATCTGATTACGCGTTCGAGAACAATTAACTACCGTGAGAAACCAGACTTCACTCGCGAATAATTCAAGACGGAACTAATTCATTAATCACTCAACGACACCTTGATGGACCATACGTCTTCTTCATCCTCTCGCACTGTGTTTTCTTTTTTACTTATTACATAAACCAGTGGAGAGTCGTCTCGATGTTCTCCCTCGGGATAATCCTGAGAGATCCTTTTGTTTATGGAACGACGGGCATTCGAGCGCGGGGAAATTGATTAATTGGAATATAAAAAAAATAGGGTTTTCTTCCGGAGAAAAACGAGTGTTTGGAAATTGTTCGCATTTTGAGACGGATACTTTTGCGGAGAGGACCCGAAGGTTCGCCGAGGGTTTTTACGCAAAACCTGTTATCCTTGATCCTTAAGGGGGATAAAGCGGCCCGAAGTTGCGTGACGAATTCAAAATAAAAATTTGTTCCGGGTGCTCGCGCCATTTGGCAGTAAGCTCGTCTCCTTTGCATAATTTATGCCTCGGTGACGCTTAACTTTCGTGGAATATTGCGTTACATTCCGAAAAATTTGGCGGAACCCCGCGATTCGCGATAGGAAGGGCGAAGCTTCACGGTCGTTTCGCTCTTCTTTCTCTCCCCCCTCGAAGGACTTTTGCTTATTTGCCAGAGAAACCACCCTCCAACGACCCACTTCCAGTCTCCCTCGATTCTTCCCGTCCTCTTTATTTCTCCAATTTTTATCCTACTCCATCCACCATTATAAATTTCGGCAATGGTGACATCTAGATGGAAGGGGGGGCCACCTCCGAAAAAATCCACGAAATCATTTCAAGCTCAAAATCTATTTTACGATATGATGAAATTCTATTGGCAATAACCTCCTCATTGAAATTCGATGAAATTTTCATTCGAGCCGAAACAAAATTAAACGAATAAGAATTTTCACCCCCTCCCCCGACGGCTCTCCGCCCCGGTTTGATGGACGATCCTACAAATTGCCGGGGATAAAACATCAGATGAAGAAATCCCTTTTCACTTTCACCAATTTCTTCTACATTTGTGTAAAAACGCGCCTCTCACCCTTTTCCATTTTTCTCTCCCTCGCTTTCACTTTTCTCTTTCAAGAAACGTGATCGATCATCAAAATCTTCCCGACAGGTTATTTTCTCAGGAGCCACTCTCTGGCAACGGTGTATTATCCTGCAAAATAGCAAGGACTCGCAGTCCTTTATGGCTTCGCATTTTCCAGACGTTATCCTTGAAGGATTAGGAGAAAGGGATTCGAGGAGGGAAAAAATTGGAAAATTTTCGACAGTGGCATTGCTCAAAGAGAATTCTGTCCGGAGGATAATGCATAATCTTTCTGTATAAATAATTTCAGGAGGGAATAAAAATGCCTGTACCTTCCGAGAATAATAACTCTGATAATATGCCTCGATTTCTATACGGTGTCCTTGAATTATCAAGAGCTACGCCGAAAAATCCAAAAATTACAGGGAAAAGCTCGAACCAATCGAAAGTACGAGGTCAAAGAAAAACGCATTTTTCCGATAAATCAATCGATCGAACCAATGAAATTCTTCTAAAAGTTCCTCCAAGATATCAAACTAAACTGATGAAATTCATTAAATTGATTTCACATCCGAAGTTAATTTGTTCCTTGGAGTAACACATAGAGGAAGTTATTATTTCCCCAGTGAATTATCCGTGAGCTTCTGTTAGTGATTCCAGTTGAGCTGTAAAGAAAGAGGACTTGCAGCAAAAAGCTCAGTGTCTGCTTTGCCCTTCAGTCCCTTTAACCCCTTCGACTCTCCGAACCCCCTCGCCTTTTAGCTTCGCGACAGGCTGCAAGCTCTCTGTATGGAATAAATTTCCAATGAAGCATTACCATAACAATGCTGGACGAGAGCTTGCGCATCGCAAGCTCTCAGATTTCGAGAACAATTCCTGACGACGAGGATATTAATCGTCAACCACATCCACCCTATAATAGAAACCAAAGACCCTGACGGTTTCAAAACGAAATTTCTAGTTTTGGTCAACTTAGAACGTATCTAGGAAAAATTTCCCTTTTATCGACTACTGCCTGTTAACGAGTAAGTAGGTTTCTCAAGTGATCGAACCCCGCTAGTGCGAGTGTTGCGGTCAAGAAAGTTCAGCTTCCACTTATTTCTGCCTGCCCTTTCCCTGACATTTTCAGGAAAGTTCTCCGATAGATCGATCTTCTTCGCCAAACCTCTTTTTTGCAGATTTTATTATGGGACTGACTGACTGATATTTTGCATGGTTACAAATTCCATAACATTTTCTGCCTGGTCGTCAATAAAAATAATTTGTTGGTAAAACAACCTATCACATTTACATGAAACAATTTGAATCGTAAAACACAATTTTTTCGACGTCGAGTTAATGCTCAGCCATACGCGTATATATGTATGTGTTTAAATTTGATTCACTCGTGTGTATAATCAAGTTTATGAAACGTGCATTCCAGTAATTTTCTGCAAATTAAACTTGTTTCAAGCGCGTGGTATTTCTTTGGAAAACGAGTTGATCGTTGATGAAATTTTCAAGAAAATCCCGTCACACTTTCACCTTGTTTATTTGTTCGCTTAAAAATCAGAGTTGATAGAAAGTCGATATTCTTAGCCGCACTTTTTAATCTATCATTAAAAACTGGATTCTCTGGATATATACGCGTATGCATATATCGATAAATATTATTATGATAAAGAGTTTGCCGAGACGAAGGAAGAAACGAACACCCGCCTATTTATAAAAGTAGCGATTTCGATGGAAGCCGTTGCTTTTCTAATTTATCCGAAATAAAGAGAATATCGGAATAAGAAGTTTGACGTATCGAGGGAAGAAGTGGCCAATTGTTTTCGATTTAGTCGCAAAATTAAATCTGAAAAGCTCGTCATTGTGACGGCGCTTCCACGTATTTCCTTTTTTCCCCTTTTCGCCCATTTTCAGTGATGGAGCCGAGTCCAGCAAATCCAGGCGGCCACGTACCATTCCCACGCATCCACGGGACAATAATTGAATCTATTTCCTTTTTGTTGCCAGTTTCACACCGGAACCCAACCTCGAATCCCATCTGAACGTATCCTGCCACTATTCTATCTTTCTACCTGTGACGCCTAAAATGTCGCCAAATTGACCGAGTGCAAATCGCCGAAATTTACCCACAAACACTCCGAAAATCAGTGAAAAAACTCGGTTATTCGGTTTTCATAATAAAAAAATCTTATTTTGACGCGACAATCGCGCGTGAGAAGCGGGAAGCAACGTGGCGGAATAAACCGAATTGAATGTGAACCACTGTAAAATTTATTGGGGAAAATATGATTTTGGTGCAGAAGCAAAAATAAAAGCCAGATACGAGGAATCTAATAGAATCCCCCTTTCTACAAGTGGAATTCGCCACACGTGTACGGAAGAGCACAACATATAATTTCTTTGCGTGGCGTGTAATATTTGTAGGAGCGGTAGAAAGTGATTTTCTGATTCGCCGCACAGGCACAGGTAGCAGACGCGTGTAAATGTGTGTTTTGACGTGTGTCCGTATATCCGTGTATGGTATTGGTTGGAATTCGCGTTTTGCAAGGATCAGGGGAAGATCCAAGTTTCGGATCAAGCGGACTCGCCAAAGTTCTTCGGCCGAAGAAATTCTGGTACCATCGTCCAATAGCTTGGATTCCACTGATCGGTTTTCCACTATGAATGGGAGTATCGATTTCGCAAGTTCCTCGATACATTTTCAATCTGTGTATTTACCAGGAAGTTGAGAATTCCATTGGATGGCTACGACACGGAATGGGATGGAATGGGTGTCATTTTTGGGAAGAACTTTCGCCAGCACCGAGAACTTATGCTCTAAGGGAACTCGAAATCATTCTAAACGCGAGTTGATAACACTGCGCAGCGTATAAATTTAGCCGAGATTCGCGCGGTTATTCGACTCCACAGACTGCATTTCAAAGCTACTCGCTGAGCAAACCTTACGTATTAGGAACACGATCCATCCCTCGGGGGAGGGCCTAATATTTCCCTGGATTAGCATTTCGCTAGCTACAGAATACGGCTAATGAAGTCGAGGAGAGAAAAAGAGACAAGGGAGACCATCGCTATGAATTTATTGCTCCGAGTGAAAATCAAAGGGTTTCGCCTCGCCTCTTAGAGTCTCCAGGAAGAACAACGCAAGAGAACATCCATAGAGATTAATTATTACCCATGAATATAAATCAAAACTTGATGGCCGATTAGCGAAACACAAAGTTTCTTCATGTACAACAGAGAAATGTTATTATTCTCTTTAACGAGGATATGGCTTGCACTTTGAGCTTTATACGTTTCGCGGGGTTTTATTCATTCAAGTATCTCCGTTTACTCTTTTACGGATAATCTCTACCATTTGAAAGAAAATCCCTTGCGAAGTACAAAGGAGGTTATTAATATCCAGCGTGTTGTCAATATGCATACATATATATATATATGTGTGTGTATTTGGCGATGAAAATTTACAATTCCAATGGAAATCCATTATTGGGGGCCGCGACGAGCGTGAATTTATTTTATAATTGCAACGTTTATCGGGTGTTACCCGGAGAACCCAACAGTCGGGATCCCGAACGATCGATTGTTTTTCCAACAACTTGACGGCGCATTCAGTATTGACGAGGAAGCACACCGATGGGATCTGAACTAACTTCGCGAATCAACTCTCCCAAGCGTAACTCATAAATTACATATGATTTTCCTCAAGACATTTATCCGGTGATTTGGTTCCGCTCTTTAACTTGGAACTTCTCTTCGGACTCTTGCCAAGGGCTTTTATTTCAATATTTTCTCTTGTCTTTTGCTCGGGATGTTTGTTTAGAAGTTTCATCTTGGAATTTCTTTTCCCCCGGATTTTTCATCAAATATTTATTCAGCGAGTTTTTACCACATTACGGCTGATTATTTAGTGCGAGCAAAATTTTTAAGAATCTTTCCCCAGACGCTGTATGTTTTCGTTGTTGCGGTTGTTATTCCCGCTGCGTTGCAGCCAGTAGTAGTTCCTTAGGATTTTTATTTAGATCGTTAGGAGAGAGGTTTCGGCTAATTTCTCGCACTCTTCCTGACCATGCCGTCTGCTCTATAGTTTTTAACAGGAGCGCGAGACTCTCGGGGAGCTTCCGGTATGGCGACAGGTATGACAGGCACGTTCAGCTTCCAACTTCTTCAATTTTGCACGCGGTATTTCTACTCCCGAGATAAATTTGCAGGGCGCACCTGAATGCAAAGTCCCGCGGGACGCCTAGCGCACAGCAAGCGAATACGAAAGTCACTTTCTGTACAAGTTAAAAAGTCTCAAGACCAATTTTTCCATTTGCCGCGTCCATGCTAGTGAAATAGCGGAAAACACTACTCTTCCTCTCGATTGAAAACACTCCCCGGTGCTATCGCGGAAAAAATTCAATTTTATTACTCTATCGCGCGAAGCTTGTTAAGAAAATATAATCCCTGAGCCTTCTCCCTCTCCTTCTCTCCTCTCCCGTCGTTCTCCACCCTCGTGCAAAATCCCCTGGCTTCCTCAAGTTTTAATTTCACCGAGGGAAGATTTTTCCGCTCCCCTATTTTACATCGAATATATCAAAAGCTAGTAGAAATTTCCCTTCTAATTAAAATATATTTAAATACAAAATTTATTTCTGGCTCGTTGTCGGACTCTTTAGAATCAATTTTATGCAGGAGATTCGAGGATTTTTAGTGTATGGAACACGCGATGGCAGTGGGTGGCCCTATTCGTTTCCGGTGGTCTGCGCTCCCCGGTAATCTATAGTATAATGTGTAAAAAGTGAATATGGAATTTGGAAATTATTCCGGTGGTTTTGGAGGGTTGGGGCTAGGGGCTCAAATATTCACTTTCATCTCACGAAAGCTCACTTACGTAACGTACGGCCACACTCGATAACTAATGCCCCACTATTCGAGGCAAACCCATCTTCCAACCCGTCCGGAATTTATTAGGGCTACATAGCCCGTTCAATTACATCTCCTTCTACTGCCGAATACTCGAGATTGCGTCGATCGCATTACTGCACCTTCCGCAGCATCGATCTTACTACTTTTCCAATAGCTTTAGAATCCCTCCTCATTAAAGCTTTACCACTTGTACAATTTCATTCGCCTGATTTTATTTTATTTTCGGCACCTCAAAGGCTACTGCTGCTACGGGGCAGCAGCTTTAGCGTTGGTCGAAGCACAAACCCATCACGAAGCCCATCAAGAAAGAGCCAAATAAAACACCCCGAAAAGGGCAAGCTCGACCTATGGAAGCCTAAGCAAATTAATCGCGAATCACGATCGAGTGAGAATTCGCGTAATCGATTTTTGTGTTTTTCGATTGCGACTGCGCAACGCACTGCTAATCCTGTGGGCGTAATAATTTCAGTGTCCACCCTTTTCTAATGAGCTACAACATTCTCACAGTGTGGGAGTTTGATTCGCCAAATCTGCTTCGGTAGCCTGCTAGCTCCAATTAAGCACGGCCAGGACCAATGTTTGTTGCATGAATAATTTATGTGGCGAGCTTAACGCGCGTTACCGGAAGCTCGTGCCACGAAAATTTCAAATAGATAGCCAGCTCTTTCCTTTGCTTTAACCGGATAGAATCTTGAAAGGAGAATCGCTTCTTCGTTTCTACGTTTCTTACAAAGTGTGTCTACTGTTAAGTAAAGGGCAACGTATCATCAGGGAAGATGATTAAAATCGATCTGTTTCCGTGAAACTTTCAAACTCTCCATTTCCTCAGTTCCTTTAGGAAAGGAGCTTACATTTTTCTCATTGAAAGTAATAAATATTTAAAATGTTATCGGGCTTCGTACCAGAGACGCGATAAAAAAATCAATTGAATAAGTATAGAATCATCATGACTTCACGAGTCAATATTTCCAGATACGGGGGAAAATACAGGGAACAGTCGTTTCAAATTATCCTCAGGATTTCTCAAGGATAAATGAAGCACATTCTTTTCCTTATTATCTGATTTAATGATTTCAGCTCTGAATAAAGAAAAAAATAATGGATCGGTAACAAATTTTCCCCTTTTTTTAATTAATATTTTACAAGTCTACTCAATTGCTTATTCCATTAAAAATGGAGAATAATACTCAAAAACAAGAGACATTTGAGAATCACCGAATCACACGATACACAAGAGACTGATTCGAACTTTAGTTTTCTTCAGGCATAAAGAAAAAAACTCATTTTTAATTGAATTAATAAATGAACTTTATACAGTCGGAAGGGTTTTAATGAAGAATAATTGAGAATCAATTGGTATTGGGTGGGGGGGGGTGGAAAGAGAAGTAATGAGATATTGGAATTCGATGGAGATTCCGCAAGTAGTCGAGGAAAAATCGAGATGTAGGTGGGTAGGATTACATATGTCGGGTATAAACGCATCGTCGGTGAGATTCTTAAAGCAGATGCACCGAGACGGGCCAGTTGAAGATACTTGGAATGGGAAACCAGAGAAATTTATAATCGTGAAAATGCGTCTTAAGCAGGGAGTGCTGGCTCCTTTTTCCCCGGGGCCTTCGCCGAGAGTTTCCAATCTCTTGAACATTCCGTTACATCTGTAACATCGCGTTAAATCCCACACAGGCTGAACTCCCTGGTAGAATATTGCACGTAACGGAAACGAGTGTAGCTCTCAAAGGCTCGAAAACTTATTAAAATAACGAGACTCTCATATTTCCAAGTCTTTTCTTCTTTGTCTCTCTCTCTCTCTCTCTCTCTCTCTCTCTCTCTCTCTCTCTCTCTCTCTCCCTCTCCACCGTACTCCGGACTCGATGATCCGGGAGCCACTTCCAGAAAGCAGTTTTTCTTTCTTCGCTCTCCCATCCTCTTATTCTTTCTCTTTCTCCAAAAGTGAAACGTCGTCGCAGACGTTAAACTCGCGGAAAGGAAAAGAATTTAGATCGCGCGCTGCTGTTCCAACTAAGAGAACCGAGAGAATTCTGCCAAGTATTTGTTGTGGTTCCACCTTAAAGCCGAGGAATCTAATAATCGAAGCAAATTACAGTCTGTTCTTTGGATAATAATACACCGTCGTCGTGCCCCGCGCGTGAGGCGGTTTTCTCCTTTTAAAACGAGCCATGCGTTCCAAGATGACGCGAATGAAATTTCACGGGAGATTAAACGTCGGAATATCCGGCGAATTAACATCTCGCTTTTTTTCCAAGCACGACATTTTTTGACCGGGAATTTTTTACGACGATGAGTACTCTTCTGGCGACATAACCGTTCCGCGCTTCATAAAAGAGGAGCTCGCTTTAGAATCTCGAGATGTCTACAAGGCGTAATACTTCCTGTAACGATGCACTTTTTTCAAATTGACCCTTTAACACTTTCAGCCCGTTTAGTGCTTTCCTCACACTTTTCCCCGGGCAGCATTAATGGAAGAGACCCAATAGGGAGGAGGGCGAGGCCATTGAAATAGAGAATTTCTGCAAGTTAATCGCAATCCCGTGGAAATGAATCGCGCGATAGCACTTTTCTCAAAGCAGCGGAGTTTCTCCTCTCGCTTAAAGAGATCGTCGCAGAGGCCAGGGTCTAATCGCGCGAGATCAATTTCCACGAGTCGAACATGCGTTCTCGATGCGACCGCCACGAAAAGACCGAGGGGGTCAGAAGTCGCAGAGCGCTGGATTTTGCTCGCGCGAGCACATTTGTCCAGAGGACTCGCGAATGAAATTCAACGGACCACCGTTGCGAAATGCGATTTTCTTCCTACGTACAAGGTTCCGGGAGGGGGGGGGGGGGGGAGGGAGGAATCGTGTCCCGCTGCTGGAACTCTCCAGCATCCTCTGGGAACTAACGCGGTGCCTCAATTTCCACGGCCAGCGTGTAAGTGCAAATTCGCCAGTGTTGTCCGATACATCCAAAGTTCAGCCTGGCATCCCTCTCCCTCCCTCCCTCCCGCCACCTATGAGACTGCGGAGGATAACCCGGGATTGCCTTGGCGGACACGCCGAATAATTTTCCACGCTTGCTTCGGTTCGTCCGCGAGACGAGCCAGCCGAAGTTCCGCCAATGTGGTTCTCGCGCGAATGCAATTTGTCGAAACGGAACTGAACGGAAAGGGGGAAAGGAAAAAGCGGAAAGGGGGAAAGGAAGAAGCGGAAAGGAGAAGAAGACGAAGAACTCGGGAATTTCCTCGCGACACGTTTGCCGGGCATTTTCCGAATACAAAAGAGCTCCTCTCCTGGAAGCGGAGTTTAGTAGGTCCAATCGAGATTGGAGGGGCTGTTTTTTGCGAGAGGGGGCGAGAGCGAGTGTGCGAATAAGGGCAAGATGGCGCGCCTGTCCATTCGGAGGCAGAATCTCAATCCTGCGATATTGGACGCCGTCGTCTGTGAAAATTAAATTCGAATCTGGCTGAGCCCACACGCCAGGTCGGCTAGGAAGATCCATTTCACTAGCGAGATCGAGATGCTTCGGTTCTCGGATAAACGTTCCAACGTTTTGCCTCCAGCCCCCAGCGCATTTTCTCCCGTCGACGACGTGGGTCGCGCGCAGTCGATGCTGATTGTCAGTCAACATCAACTTTCCAGTAATGTAAAAGAACGAGAACGAGATACGCGAAACGCGATTCGTTGCCCCCCCCCCCCCCCCCCGCCGCGGAGATTTTTCCGAGTTCGCGGTCTTTCCGGTGCGATTACTCGAACGAGAAGGAGCGCAGCCACACGTCACCCTTAGGCTCGAATGGGCCATGAAACAATTTTCGACAATCGAACCCTTAATTGGAACGTCAATACCTTAATCGACGCGATGAACAGGAAAGCCTAGTCGACGTGCCTGTGCCGACGTCACGACGAGCGACCGAATTACCCTCACCGACTGGCACATTTCGAGAGGAACGCGACAGGAAGCTGCGGATAATTGTCGTCCACTCTTCTCATCGCTCGGTGTAAAATTCGCTCTGTAAAATTGTAAATAAGATAGAGCGGGAGCTCCCTCCGTGGGTAAATTTGTTTGATGATGGAACTCGACGGTCGTTCAATTACATTCGAAAGTCTTTTGGAGCTCGGTGAACGCTCGGGAAGCTCGTGGTAAATCGCTTCGGTGAGCTTAACGGGATGACCCGGAGTGATTCTGTCTCACTTTGACGTGGTCGACCCGAATCATCTTGAACAGCGTGATGAGATCCCCTGCACTCGGTTGGAACACGTGTCCCTCAGGGACGATATGGACCGCTGGCATTATGGGATTAATCGTCCGGCCACTACTTGCGGAAAAATTTTATCAATTTAGCCAAAGGCTTGAAACGGCTCGCTCGCCTTGCTCGTGGTAGCTGTACCGCCCCCCCCCCTCCCCCGCCCCTGGGCCATTTGCTCCACTTCATCAACTACAATTAAGCGTTTTACATAAATTTCAATGCACCGCGCAATGCGCGCCCTCGGATTAATTTGCAAATGGCTCCGTGCGCGAATTACAATTATGGAAGAGACAAGCACGTACAGTGCATGCATTTATTCGCAAAGCACCTGCTTACAACTGCTTATTTTTCCTGATTAATGGGAAGCGTGTTAGGGGTGCAAAGGGAATTATTTAAGTGTGAGTGTCTTCGGGGAAAAGCTTGCTCCTAGTCAATCGTCTAGCGCGCGCCAGAGGAACGGCATTAATTTAAGCTTGGCTGAAATTTAAAGCGACACCGAGCCGTAATATCGCTTCGCCACATTAGTCAATGCAATTATTCAATAGCAGGAAATAATCGGATGAGCTTTGTGATGCTTTAGCAGCTAGTCGAATTATAAAGGGAGTATCACTTACACCATGTAAGCACGAAATATTAACCTATATTCCCTTTGCCGTTGGCTACCGCGTGTTTATTGTCCAACGTGTGTGCGCGTGTACGCGTCTCCGCGATATTCCCTTTCGTTCATTGCGTCGTCGTTGAAAAATATTTAACATATTTTATCGGGCTGACGCGACCCCCGGGAGACAGAGTTCTCTTAATTGTATATTAGGAGGGAGACCTCTCGAAATTGTCGAGCAATGTGTTGGAGGAGGAACAGGCAGATTAATCATTCGCAGTTGACCAACTTCGAGGCTCCTTGCGAAAGATAAGAGTGCGATAAGAGCGCGACAACTTCCGGCCTCCTTGCTATTTCTTCGCGCAACGATCGGTTCATCGCGCGATAATCGACTGGAGCGGTGGATTTGACTCCTCCTGGTTTCTTCTCGACTTTTCTCGAGCGTCTTGCCGTTCTCGTCTCTTGTTTATCCGCCGGCCAATTATTCGTAGCCGGGGGTTGAAGTTGGTTCTTCCGGGGACGACTTAATTCGGCGCAAACAGAAGTTGTCGTTGTCGACAGACGCCATCTTGGAGAATTGCGCGCGTAAGTCGAAGAGGCTGCCACAGCCTAAGGTATAATGAATTTCGAGCGGATGTAGACACGAAAGCATCCTCTTTGAAACTTCTTAACTCGCCTTCGTGAAGTTTCGCGAAACTCGATCGAGAAAGTGTGTCCGTACACGATCTCGATGGGAAACACCCTCTGTTCCACGTCCCGTGAAATTGAGGATCGCGCTACACTGTGGCAGAGGACGCACTCCTCTCCACCGCCGTCTTTTTCTCCTCTCGTTTTTATTCTCTAGCTTTCTCTCTTGCATTTGCCTATCTCTAGCCCTCCGGCACCACCTGCTTCTCGTGAACTGGCGGCAGAAAACTTCCGTGAACGATTCCTATCCGATCTCCGCGTCAACCTAGTTAATGCGTTAAACTTTTCACCCAAATTTTTCCCAGGGAACATCCCTCCCTCCCGCTATTTCTACGTCAGCGGAGGCGTATCCTGATTTATTCTCGAATATTTTTAACCCCCCGTCATTGGAATTCTCGGAATATTTCCTCGAGGGTGAGTGCCATCCTCCCAACACCATCCAACCAGTCAGCCACCAATGGGAATTAAACCGCAGTCTACGGAACAACGCGTGTGTTCCAGTAATGTTCTATTTTCTTACCTGGTTCATGTACGACCTGACGAACTCCATGCTCTGTTCCAACGCGTAGGTATCGCGACTGCAAGAGTCGAGAATGAGCGCACCCAAGGACGTGTTCGGCAGCAGATTGGAATCTGAGTTTATCTCGTCTAAAGCATAGAGCATCGCCTCCAACCGCTGCACCCCCTTCTCTTCCTTCACCGCGCCGCACGGTGATTGGCCAATGGAACCTGCCACCTGTACGGAGGAAAAAGAGGTACACGGATATTACGTAAATTCTTTGTGGAATTCTCCCAGGTCTCCTTCTCTCGTTCGTTCGTTCGTTCGTTCGTTCGTTCGTTCGTACGTTCGAGAGTATTTTGAAAACAATTCGAGAGCATCGATTTCCTGGGGCTTGGAACTACTGGAAACTCCAGCATAGGTGGCCGCATAAAAAATAGGAGAAAAGTTAAGCAGGAGATTTATAAGCTGTCAGCCGTGAAAAGTGAGTTAGCGAAGATGGCTCTCGTTCTAGTTTCAGACATTTACGTCATCGCATACACGTAGCGCACAGTGGTCCTTATCTCAGCAGACAACCAGCTGACGAAGGGAAAGAGAAGAGGGTCCCCGCTGTTGGAAGGTTAAAGCGATCGAATTACCAGAAAGATTTGCTGCTAGACAGGAGTGGACACCCTCGACCAGTCACACATGATGCAGGATCAGGTCGAGTTGCCTACAACTTCACATTCGCGAACCTCCGAGGATGTCTCCGATATCGACAAGGGCTGCTGCCTCAACCTAAACTTCGCTTCCCGACACGTTCGGGTCTCGACCCCCGTATACAAGAGCCACCAAAACACACTCGTAAATCCTATCCAGTGATCTTAATGCACGCTAAAGTACACATACTTTTGGCGCACCTCTTCCGGAGTCTATGTGTTTGATCTATGTTCCCCGTTCCATCTTACTTCCTCGCTCATGCCTGTATCTTATGGTCAGGATGTGTTTTTGAAAAATTACTCTAGTTACTCGCGGTCTAACTTTGCTGTGCGCTTTAAAGGAAAATCCCTATCGCGACGTGCAATCAAAACTTATTTTTAAGACGGAACAGTACGGGGATCAGAAAAGTGTTGGATAGGAAAGCTCATTTTCAGGAAATCTACCCCTCTCCTTGATTCATTGTCGGAGGTCAGATATATCGTGAAACAGCATCTGTAAATATTGCGAGACCTGATTTAGCTCGGAAAGCCTTTTAGTAAACTTTTTAGTTTACCCGGGAAATTGGAACAACAGATATGTTACGATTCAGCGTTCGATTGGAATGAAAATAAATCAGATAACTTCGGGGTCTCTCCATTATCCGTCGAGACTTCTGCTTGTTAGCTACTTTCGGCCGTGGATCGAAAGAAACGTGTACACACACTCGTCACACTTGGAAAAGTTCAAGTGTCGTCGATATTTTCCAGTAGTCAATGGCCGGAGCTTTGGCCTTTTCCAAATAGCTCGATATTTTCTAGGTTCTACTTGGGGATATTTTTCTCTCAAAAGTAAATCGCTTATACCGATACTGTCCGTAGGGTTTGCACTCTACAATTAGACGCAGTCGCCTGCAACCTGCATTTTAATCGATGCGATCATTTTATCGATCAAGTCAGGCACTCGAGAAAGGAGAATTTCCTTAAGTTGTATTTTACCATTTACCGAAAAGAGATTTAGTGGAGGAGAACACGATCTATCTAAACTGAAATAGGATTGGAAGTGCTGTTTGTCGAGGGATAAGATATCCAAACGTGGCTCGGAGTCACTCCACACGGAACTAATTCGCGTGGGAATAACCTTTCAGCGAGCAATGGTAGGATCAGCAGCTCTCATTATAGAAAATGTTATTCTCTATTTCCCCTTCCGCTATTATGCATCTCACGATCCGAAAGGATCCGACGAAAATAATTCTCACGTAGGTTGACGCCTGAGCTTTATTAGATCCTTGACTTTACACTACTTTTATGTTCCTCCAATAAATCTAATAAATTCTTTTTACGAATATAATATTTCTTCCTACTCTCTCTCTCTTTTTCCCTCTTTTAATTAATTATGTATTTCTATTAAAAATTTTACCATTCTATTTTCTACGAGGGGACAATTTTTTCAACACATCTTTTTGTTAATATTAATGATTCGATTTGCATATGCGTGTTGTCCAGCAATATTTGTTGGAGGATAAGAAGATATTGTAATAAAAGGAGTGTGCTTTTATAATTTTATAATATTCCATTACCTGCTCGTGCATCGGGAAGATCCCACCGAGGATGATGTCAGCATTTATCCGAATTAATTTCGAGCCATCTTCATCGCCATTTTTTCTCATATAGCACTCGCTGGCTAATAGGAAGCAACATATCCACGGTAGAATCCTCTGCAGGCTCATTTTGTCCATACAAATTTCAGGATTTCGATGGCTCGCCACTGATGTCCCCCTGAAACAACGGAAAAAACCCGGTTAATTAAAAGTTGAAACAACGGGAACGAGAAATATTCCAGTCTCCTGGTATGGGTGGATGTAACATGAGTTTCCATCTAATTATAGAAATGATAAAAAGAAATTGGCTGCAAGCTCAAGCACGAGCCTGAAATGCACGATATAATTTATTCACTTTTCACAGATGTGACTAATGTAATATCAATAAATGTACTCCTCCCTTTTCCACTACTCCCCTCCCATACATATTAATGTAATTATTCCAGTCGTTGATTTAATTACTTCAATTGAGTAATTATCGTACTTCATTTATCCGTCTTTCTACAAGTTCTTTTTTACTTTTGCCTTTTATCTCTCCTCGAATGGATTACGACTGAAGCGACCCTTACTTTCCATTATCTGTAAACGACATTTTTTTCATTTACGGAAGAGTTGATCATCGAATAATGTCTATTAGACAGGGATAGCTGTATGTCGATAAAATCGATGAAAATAAAACATTCAAGAATACCAAGTTATTACGTTTATCTTTTATTCCGCCTATTCGATTGTCTGTGCTTTTTATTCTAAACCCAGTCCCTTTACCGAGGCTGCTATTCACCTCTCTGTGATTGAATCTCTCGAAAATCAGAATTATATTAAAATATGTATATTCCACAAATAGCTATTGCGGTTAATTTAAAAATTGTACAAATAAAACATTTTCACGCACACGCTTTTTTCCAATATTGATTTCTGCAAAATAATTATGTAAATTTTATTTGATTTTATTTTAGGTTCATTATATGTGTGTGTGTGCGTGTGCGCGAATGTGTGTTTTTTATTATTATTTTATTTTGCGCAATATTTCTCGCAAAGGTTATTTTGGTTATTTTGATTATTTTCCATTTATCTATTACAAACACAAACACGTGCGTGAATGCAATTTTCAGAACTTAAGAATATTAATTTTTCAAATAAACATCGATTGATAATTCAATAGCGAGAGCAGGATTAACGGTTTACGTATTTTTTTTAGCAATTTTTCGGATCTTTTTACTCGGCTTTTTTCGGTGTTTTTCAACGAGATGACAGACAAAAACTTGAGCATGACACGTCCAAGCAGAACTGGAAAATAAATAACGCAGATGGTGATAATTCTCAGAGCTGCACGGTGAAATGAAAAATGCGTTTATGCAGTAATAAAAAGAGTTACTGAAAAAATGAAAAAAATCACTTTTGCGCAAGTAACAGTGGCCCTAATTATAATATTGTATGCTTAAAGTTACATTTTATTATTTATTCTCGAGTTTCCGCAGTAAAAAGAGCTTTTTCGAATTTTGTATCGAGAACTGTTTGAAGAGCTAATAAATGTAGGTAGAACAAAAAAATAGAAAGAGAAAGAGGGAGAGAAGCAGGAGAGAGGATGAAATGGTTATCGGAATTCAAGAACTTAACATTTATTTATGCAGAAAGGGGGAAATAGGTATCTGAGTCACGGATGAGATAACGTGACAAGAAGTTAATTCGTCCCGATGTAAAAGCGAAGCGGACAGGCAGTTTTCACTGAGGAATTTCCGTTTGCGCTCACTTTAACCGAGTTTTCTCTTTTTCCGACCTAAACTGCTATTCTCTCCTCCTCGAGTTTTCTTCTTCTTACTTGTATGAACTTATCACCAAGGATGTGTGTATATATATATATTTACACGTAGCGTATTATTCCCTTTCATCACTCCATTTAGGATGATGGATTTCACTGTAATTAATAGGAATTTAAGTTGAAAGCCTAAACTAATGAGCTATTATGTTACGGCTCGAGAATTGATTTCCACGCAGCCCTTAATTCTCATCAAGTTCTCACACAGATAGTATATATTAATTATTCGCGGAGTTTGGTGGATGCTACCAACACTATGCCTCACAGAGCTTTATCAAATATTTATCGGTCTCTCCAGATGCTGCGGATGTCCGGCATTTGATTTGAGATCTAAAGTTTGATTATTAGTTTAATGATAAAGGATGATCGTGTCTTTCCCTAAAGACCCAAATCTTGTTTGTGAATTTTATTAGAAAGTCTCGGGGGTTGCGCAAAAGTTTCATGGTAGCTCGAGAGATGCTCGCGATTGAAACCACGGCGAAACGAACTGATCGTTAAAGAGTGGTAAAGTGGAAAAGAGGATGACTTGGACTTAACGGAAAATCAAGCCTCCACACTTTTTCTTTACATAGCGGCAATAAGTTCTTGTTAGAGATTAATCCAGAGATATACTCCTCGTTGCTTTTCGATACAGAGTTTTCCAATATAGGCACCTGTGTGGACTCCGATAGAAACTCATTAGTGTCAGGATAATTAATGAATTCTCGACAATTTGTCTTTTTGTTAATTATCCTTTGAAAACATCTCCGCCGTTTCTACAAGTTCATTTTTCTCGAGAACTTACCCCATGAAACATCTTGTTCCACCAGAGAGTATCTTTTACCCCGATAATTCTACGCGTTCTAAAATTTTTTAGCTCACCTCATAACCATGAAAACTTGGTTAGTTAAGGTGAAAATACGACCGGTGGGTTTTCTCAAAGAAAAAACATTAACCAACTGCATAATTTTTTCTAATAAACCCAATTGCTTTCTCCGAAACTCTGATTTTTGCTAATTTTCTTAATTCACCTCTTCCCCGTGAAAGATATATAAATTTATATCACAGCGGAGAAATACGTAGCGGTAATATAAGCTTCTAGAAATAAGGGAAACGGAAATTTATTAACTTTGAGAAGTTCTTGCCTGTTTTAACGAGGAAATTATATAAGTTGCTCCGTTATTATTAACGAACCTAATGAGAACACAAGCGAGCGCTGAGAGGAAGATCCAACGTACAAAAGGAACAGGAGCCGTAAAAGAAATTATCAGCCGAGCTATGGATAGGAAATACGAAATGGACAGTGAAATGGAAAATGTCAGGATTCGAAATGCTATCGTTAGCGGCAATAATTAGAGCCAAGTTCCTTGGATGAGTCGTTCATTGATGGGAACAATTCATGCCCCCCCCCCCCCCCACCTAACCTTTACATGAGAATAATCAGGCAAAGTAGAAGTGAATTCCGATAAAGATAAATAACGAAACAAGAAGGCTCGTTCGTCGTTTTGTTTCTGCTGGCAATTGTTAATTTATGCGTGGGCGATACCGATGTTTCGAACAATTTTCACGTTTAAAGGGTACAGCCCGAATTTGCTCACGCATGTATTCCCTGATTGTTATCCAGGGCTGTCTGGTAGCCGCCATAATTAGGAGAAATCCAATTCCCTTGCAACGACCTCCTGTTTCTCGCGTTTATTTATGCGGCTAATTTTCCACATTTTCCAGAAAATTAAGTGTCGGCTTTCAGAAATTATGAGCGAACATTTTTCGCGAGGTCATTACTGGCATTTAGCGCGAGTATCGACCTTTGTCACACACCACCTTTAACAAACGCTATCGTGAGATCTGACGTTAAAAAATAATGCTCGATGATTCTTCGAGCGTGGATTTCCTGATATTTTTCCAGATTTTTTATCTGTCAGGCCGTACAAATGTATTCATAGTAAATTGGATTGTAACCGAATGATTCCTAACAGTAAAAATTCTATAAATACATACGTAACCACACAGTTTCCCTATACGCCTATATAAGATACGCGCGTACACATTTACATATTTTTACGAATTCCTTGAAACATTATATAACACGTATATTAGCCATAAAATATTCGAGCATATAAAGTTCTGTAACGGATATAAATTATGGGAATTATGAAACGTAACGAATGTTACGCGATAGTTAGAGAAAATCGAGATAAATAAAGATGAAATCTGCGTGCGTACGTGCGTGCGTACGTGCGTGCGAATTCGCACGCAGGCGTTTATTCTCTCATTTATGGTTCTGTGAATAATGATTTATTCGCGTGGTATATTAAATAGCTGTATCGATTGAAGCATTGAACTTTGCGAGGACAAAGAGCATGTCGCAGAAATTGATTGAACTAGGAGAATGCCGCCGGTTATATACACGCATACCCACACACACATAAATAATACAGACCAATAACCAAAACCATGTGTATGGGCAAGAGTATTGTTACTTTTGGACAGGGCTGTACCGTCGGTTCACGTTCGATATTTGCTTTTTCTACCAACGCCTCATTTCGGCCAACATTATTGGCGAATGACGACGGAACGCTGAAAATCCTGAGAGTTCCTCTTTATAGTCGAACTTTATTACGAACACTTTGAATCGGCTTCCACTGGAAGCCACGTCGTTTCATTGAAATCGACGAAAGTATCGCCAGCTATTTAGCGACGTTTAATATTTCACAGTTGAGATTTACGTCGAGAGTCATTTGTCTCGCCAAACTATTTCCCGCTCTATTTTTCTATGGTTTTACGCGCAAGATGACAAAATCCTTCTGATTATTCTTATCAATATCGCCACTGTTTGAAAAGTTTGACTCGTTCGACAAAATGTCTCTTGGACAAGAAGGAACGAGGAAGCAGTTGCGATAAAGAAGCTCGCCACTCGAAAGTTGCGAGTTGCAAGTTGCGAAAGTACTTTCTTCACGTTCGCTCCAATCTCTTGCACGGCTCACTTTTATCCAACTCCGTGAATAAATGACTTCATAAGCCCTTCGCGGCCCAGGATTTTTTCAGCGGAACTTTCAAGGACACCACCACGACGAGTACCTCGACGAGCATCGGCCCCGATCGAGATGGATGACTGTAAATTGGCAAAATGAGAGAATGCCGCGATCCTATTGGCGAAAGGAAATTTTTTTGAGAGAATTAGCGAACAATCGCCGGAGGATATCGACGGAAAAGCAGATTGCCGGGAAAAGTTGCGGGAAAGAAGATTAAAGAGGGAAGCAAAGAGTAGCGGCCCGGAAGTCGAATGTTAACGAGAGTGCTGTTTCCCTTTTTCCAGCGAAGCGCACGGCCGGAAGTTGTTTCTCCAATAATGGAGCTCGTCGCTTGGAAGTATCGGCGAATTCTTTAGAGTGTTCTCCGCGAAATAGCCGGAAGTAGATTCGGGAGTTTTCCCCGAATATAATTTGATAACCGGTTACATTGATAGATCGTTAATTCGGCGAAAGGAGCTGCGAGGTTGACAGTGACTAAAACTCCTGGCAGTAAAGCGAACACAGATAGGAAGGAAACTGACGTAACCTTCATTTCTAGAAGGAGAGCTTTGAGATCTCGTGCTCCACCGAGGGTGGTTTCAACCCCCAAAGAAGAGTGGCCTGAAACTCATGGTTCTATCTCACAGTCGTTTTTGCCAACTGGGAATACGAGATGTTTCTTCGACGATACTCTCCTCCCACCTTTCCTCCTTGCCTCAAGATGGGAAAGGAGAGACGAAGAGGTGGCAGAGTATCGGCAGTCGCTTCAGCATGTGGAAGGATTGCTTTCCCGGCGTAAAGAACCCGCAAAAACCTCCCCCTCCTTGCGGATCCCATTAAGATAACGTTATATCGACTTTTGCCGAAATTAGGAACCACGTGGGAAAATAAAAAATCCAGAAGGGAGAAAATACTTTTCCTATAGTTTCCATGGTTTTTCCAGCCTTTTTGGGCAGCGTGGGAAATGCGCGGTTCGCGGTTCAATTTCTGCGGGATTTATCCGGCGGGAGTAACATGGCGTGAAAATTCGGTCCTCCCTTCGTTCTGTCTCTCCTATCTCTCTCTCTCTCTTCTTCGCAGGATCCTTGTTCGTTCTCCTCCCGCACGCAGTACGACTAGTTACACCACAGCTTTGTGCATGTATTCGTCACGTCCGCTTTTGTACTTATTCCGCGCGAATGTGTAACCCCCATCCTACCCCGGGAAAACAAATAAAAGCAACTTGAAGCTGCAACCGTGAGAATCCGCGCGAAGGCGCTAATGAGTCATTACGAAGGAATGAAGGAAATCTGTATTGTGCCAGAACCGGGAGTTTTGTCAAGGTTCAAATCCTCCGACAGAAGTAAGGGTTCCGTTGTTAAAGCTAAGACCCAGTGCCGATGATAAGGGGTTGGACGGCTAATTAAGGGTTTTACCGCAACTTGGCGCATTCAGGAAAAATATAAACTGGTTTTAGAGCATAAAACAGGTCCTCTTCAATTTGCGTAAAAGTTGCTTTGAACGCGAGACTCCTCGCCAATGGTATTGAAAACTATTTTCACCCCCCGATGGCCGCCCCTTAATAAATTGAACCGAAACGAAACAAAATTCTCTCGTAGAAAAGTTTCGTCCAGAATATTTGCGCGCAAATATTTTGACAGACCGAGAACTCTTCATTAAATTGTAGCTTTGCTTCTTCCCTCCGTTCCCCTTTACACCTAACACTCTTCGCGCGGCCTCGGCGAGGTGTATCTTTTTTAAAAAATGGCTTCCTCCGGCCGGACTCTAAAAGATATATTATATTTTACTTGGATGTATCAACGGGTCGCCAGGGCCTAGAAATGGATAAAAAACGAATGACGTTTCTCCCGATATTTCTCGACGTGGATGCGTTTTATTCGTCCTTAGAACGAACGAGCCATGTCGTAAATTCCTGGATGCCTCATAGAACGACATTTATTCCCTTGTATTTTTGCAATAAAAAAGACGCGTATAGCCATGGACAGATATGGAGTCCCTGACGTCGCAAAGGGCAACATTCGGCGATTTCCCATTAACGCGTGTCAAGTACGACAGATCATATGACTCAGTTTAAGAAATACCAGAAACTAACTTAACGACGAAGATAGGCCAAATGATGTTCTCGCGCTATTTGTCGGAAGATTCCTCGTGTGAATTTTACGAGACGCGTGCAACGTCACTGTCCTTTGGTTCGAGCAAAAGGAATGAGACGACGCGTGCAATGATTTGTCTGTTTCTGTGAATATATTCGAGCGCACGCAGGGAGATTTGGCTATTCCGGCGACATAACCACGGGCATTCTCCCGGTTTAATCAATTCCTGCAATACGGTCTTTGTCTTTGGGAGAACCCTCGTTCTAAACCCATTGTAAACGAACGTCCCCCCTCCCCCCGGGTTATCCACAATGTATTTATCCCCCATATAGCAACGCGGCAATTCTGCCAATGTTATTCTTCCGCAAGCTTTTTTTCACTTTTTCTTGAAAACCAACCCCCCAAAACTATATATGCCTTACGAATCTATCAAACACACGCGTACACACATACGCTCACCCGCATCGACATACAGAGCAAGTTATCGATAGTTAATAAACGTGGTAAACTTCCGCCTTGCGTGCTGGCACGCAAGAGGTGCGTTGGGAAAGGGTGAGAGGTTGGGAGGGAAAGTTTCGCGCGAGGTCGAGGTAACTGAATTAAGAAACACATAGCTGACAAAATAGCGGAGGATACTTGACTCGTCGCTCCAGGCAAATTGAAATGTTTTCGACAAATATTTTATCGGAATCCGCAGTCGGGACTGAGTATTTCCGGTTCCGTATACGTGTAGCCGCGTATGCGCGGTCAACCCCTCGCTCGAAAGCTCCGTGGAAAAGCGGACGGGAGTTGCCGTAGCCCCGAGACGCATGGGTCTCGATAGTTATTCGGTACAGTTAGTCCCGGCAGATTTGCCAAAGCCAAACTTTAACAGGAGGCGGGACTCTCTTCTCTCCCGTGAGTACGTCGCGTTCCGCGTCCCACCCGCTCGTTTTATCATCGAGCGAAATTATCATCGAGCCAGTTCGATTCACTGAGCGGGGAGGGGTAAAAATTGGAAAAAATGAAAAAAATGACAAACGCGCTGAGAAATTCCTCGGATCGTTTTTCATTTTGTCCTCGTTTCGAAGAATAATTTTCTTACTGCCGAAGGGAGCGGGTGAATTCTCGCAGGGTACGGCGAGATTTCGACTACGGTGGAGTAGGCAGGGAATTCGGTGAATTTCCGTTGGATCACTGGGAGGAACTGGCGCGTCTTCGTGTGCAAGCAGAGCAAGAGGAGGAGAGCAAACGCCGGATAATGAAGAAGGCACGTTCGGAGTTTCCGCGGAGTCGAAACGAAGCCAAGAGCTTGAGTCCTGGGTCGCTTGTTACCGGAGAAATGCCAGTTTCCGAGTTAACAAAATTACTGACGCGCGCGCGCGCGCGCGCTGCTGCTGCTGCAGAGATTCGCGCAACCCGCATATGTTGCGAGAGGATGACGCGCGAAACCAAGCCAGGACCTCGCTTCGCTTTATCCGACGTGAATTTAATGTCGAATTGCATCACGTCCAATTGGCCGGTTCTCCGCGGAAACCAATCAAAGCTATCCGGGGAACTTAAAAAATCTTCTCACGTTCGGGAAATTCACTGTCACCTAAAAGTATCGAGCGGAGGGCAATTCTCTACTTCGTCTGATTAGAAATCCGCAAACTTATTTATTCCCTCGCAATTTTTTTCTTTCGCTTTCCCCCCTCCCCTCTCCACAAATCCATTCGAATAGTTTTGCTTGCCTTGTTCGCTCTTTTATGCGTGCGCGCGTGTATTTTACTCGGACGAATGCAATTTATTATGCGTTTCTATGGGAAACGAAATGGTAAAGTGGTGAAAATTTAAATATCTTCTTGAAGATCCCGAAGAAGATTCTCGAGTCTAGGAAGACTGATGAGGTAGAGGAAAAAATGCTGGAAAATTCGTGTACGTGAGATTCTGAAAGATTTAGTACTGTTTTCTCGCGTAAGATCGTAAACTTCCAGGTAATAGAGATGAATGTGGAAGAAGACAAATGACGAAGTGAATAGATAAAGGCAGAAACGTAAAATATGGAATAAAAGTCGCGGGACTAGAAAATGCACTTAACATTTTTTTTTTTTCAGATATTTTGCAGTTTCGCGCTGACGACAAATATTCACTTATTCTCCATTGAGAAATAGTTAGCGCCACGCCGGTGTATTTTTATCGAATCGCGCGAATAAGTGAAATAATCGAATAGGAAGTTTTTTTCTCTTAAAATCCATTTAGCTAAAAAAAGTGTAGAAATAGCTGAAAAAATATACGATTTGCTTTCATAATAAACGTCCGCGAAGACACGAGTTGAAGCGGCTAGGAAGGATGAGACAGGGAAGGAAATGAGAGCTTGAGGGGATTCATCTATTTAAAATGATCTCGCATTTCCCTCTCGTTTTCTCTTTCTCTCTACCCCTTCACCCCCTTCTCTCGCTAGAACGCTTTGCGAAAGTTCGCAAGAGATTTTTTCTTCGCATTATTTTAAACGTCATATGCAAGTTGGCCTGTGCGCATTTTCACTGGGCATTACCCTCTATTAATCAGCATAAGAAGACTAACTCTTGCCATTTAAGCTGCTTACATAATTCAAGTTTAAAGCTCGTAAAGTTCAAAACTAGATTATTCATGTTTTCCAAAATAAGCTTAATTAGACAAATAAGCAGATGAAAAAAAGCTCGCTTTTCCCGAGCAGAGAGCTCTTTCGAAATCAAGCCTAATGGAGTCCAACGAGGAAAATTCCTCTATTTTCCACGAGGATCCGCGAGTATTGTTTTTCAGAAATGGCGGCTGCTGTAAAAAGGAAAGTCACGTTAACTGAAATGGGTTATCGTCCTCGTGTGCGGTTATATGCTCCTGTTGAGTACGTGGACTTTTTTACAGCGCACGCAGCTTCTATCCACGGTATCTTATGACTCTTTCTTAACTAGCTTACGTTGTCTACCATACATATGTATACTTTTACGAGACACGTGTCTCGGGCTCGTTCAACCTTCTCAAAGACTCCATCGGAGTGAAATCATTTCAAAGTTTCGAAAAAGCCCGGAGGATCTTGAAAAAATAAGAGAGGAAAAGCGCGTTGATCAAATTCACGAAAAGAACGGTCCCTCGAATAAATTAACCCACGAGTCGGTTCGAGGGTAAAACTTAGACAACAACAAAAAAATAAATAAGAAAAATAAAAAAAATGGAAGGGAAAGAAAAAAGTTTGGGAAACTTCCGGAAAACCAAGGGAGGTCCCGGAAAAGTCAGTCGATGTTTGCCGGGACATGATTTTCGGGTCACTCGACTAAAGTTGAAAGCTCCTACATCCCCCCTCATCCCCCAAGTCACCCAATATGGAAAGTATCAATGCTCCTTCGTGTTTTTCTCACTTTGTTCAAATATGACTTTGTCGGAGAGTCCAAGGAGGAAGAAGAAGAAGAAGAAGAAGAAGCCGCCTGAAGCATCGCAAAGTGGAAAGAAAAGAAAGTTTAGGCGAGTCAGCGAAAGCTGACCCTTTCGTTGACCCTTTCTCCTGGCAGAAAGGTGAAGGAGGGAAAAGGAGTCCGCCGGTAGGAAGTGAAGTCACTAAAATAGTTGGCTCGTGCTACTCGAAAGGATTGAAAAGTACGCTTAAAGTTTTCTACGAGATGGTTCTCATCATAATACGCTGGTCTCCGAATCCTACCCCTAGAATCTTCTCCGCCACCCTGGACTATTTCCAGGAACGGGAATCACGAGACTTTAATGACGGGTCAAAGAAATTTCTTAGAGTCCCGTGAAACTAATTAAGGGGAATTTGTCGTATCAAAGCCTTCCGCTCTTTCCGATCGGCGAATGGGAAAATTCAGTTTTCTCCAGGAGATTTCATTACTGCCTCCGGCTGATCAAAGGATTTCAAGCTACGGGAATCGATTTATTGTATACGTAGAAAACAGGGCCCGCAATATCATCATCGATGCTTTTTTCTCCCACGAGAGAAGCAATTCCACAGCGACAAATCGACGTAGGAACGAGTTAGCCGCAATTCCTTTCTGGGGGAGGGAGGGGAATTCTCCAATGAGAATCTTTGAGGCTGCAAACCCCATAGTTCCACGGTCCCGTAGCCGCGCGCAACCTCGTAGGCCCGTGGCGCTGCAGTTCGTAAATAAGCGAGCGCGAGTAGTGCGTCTGGGTAATTCATCGGACCATGAGCGTAAACTTTCTTTCGAGCTCTCGGCGTTTGCTTTACGAGCATCGCGTTCTGTCCCGAATACGAAAACCCGGAATAACCGGAGAGGATGCCTATTTTTTCGCATTATGCAGATCCTGCTTTTCTTCCGTGACGCCGGGTAATAGCTGACTCCTGGGTAATGCGCAAAGCGGATATATCCTAAGCGGCTTCCATCTCGATTCCTCGGAATTCAATAGCCAATAAGATCCTACGGGCGCAAAGATAATTTACCGGGACGCCGTGAACGCCCGTTAACTTTCCATCTAACCGGCTGATCTAAAAGCATCTTTGAACCGCGGTTCGACTCGCTGCTTGATCCCTCCTTCCTTATTTTAGAGCTCGACCACTTAAATTCCATATCGAAGTTTGCTCAATTTGTAATCTGCGCCGCGATATGTTTTCGCAAGAGCTCCCACCCCCTCCCCGAAGGCTTCTCGAGTATCTGCTGCCTGAGAACCACCCTAATATCTTCCGCTTTCTACGGCCAAACGACGACCCGTCATGCTTTTCGCCACGTTTGACGTTTAACGGAGGGAGAGAGAAGCCGCGCGACGATTTTCTCCATCCACCGATGGGCCTTGGAGGTTCTCTCGTGGAATTTCGTCGTACGCTCATCGACGCGCGATATAATAATCGATGTGTCGGTGTCGGTGTCGATGTCGGTGTCGATATCGGAATCGGTATCGCGACTCGGGGACGAGGGGGAAATAATTGAAGCGATTACGCGAAATGACGCATCGAGTGTTCCTCTGGTTAACCCCCGGGACTAGGGTGAAATTGCTGGGGAGAAATAGCTGGAGCGTTCATGGTTTATCTTTATCCTAGCTCGCAACGACACTTTTCCTTGGGTTTTCCCGTTCATCGAGCCAGACCCGGGTAGACCAGTCGCCACCCACCCGATCTCGAACAATGCGGCCTCCTTAATTAGACTTCTGGACGTCTTTGTACTTTTGGGAAATGAGAAAATAGCGCGCGCCACCAATCCGCAATGACTATTTTCTTCGTGTCGGTACGCACCCATTTTCTCTGGCTTTTCTCGGGCTTAATTAAAAATGATTAATTAAAAGACTCGCGAGCGGAAAACGGCGTTCGCTCTTCCACTGATCTTCCCTATGATTGGCGGCGAATTTCTTTCTCTCCCTAGCGATGACTTGCAAATGAAAGGAGCTGCTTAAAATATCAGGTGCGAATGCCAGTTGGAATAGCTAAATTTGGTTTTACGCTGCAATACGGAGAGCCGAGTTTTCTCAAGATTTTTATGATTCCTCCAAATTGCCATTGATGGCTATCGAGGAATTTCTGACGAGCGGCGGAGTGGCAAGTCGCGAATTTCTATTCGTTTCGTGCATTAAGCTTTCAAATTGGGTAGAGTGAAGTTGCAAATAGAAAACTGAATGAAGGGAAACACAAAACCTCCGATGAAAAGAAACTCGAGTGCAGTTATGAAATATTATTAAGCCCACAGAGAGAGAGAGAGAGAGAGAGAGAGAGAGTAAGAGTACATCGTAGGAGTAAGTAAACGTTAGGTGCTCGACATACAAAAATATCAGTTCTCATTTGACAAATATTTACTTGCAGAATTGAGTCTGGTACCCCTTCGAAGCAAATTGCTATTCAACGATCAATTTTTCCTACAAAACTTCATTTGTGATCATATTACTGATTTTTTCATAACTTTTTACTTTAAACTCTGCTATATCCCTTAAGAATGCGCGTATTGATTTAATAATAAAATCTGTATCTGTGTATGCACAATGCCAACCTTATACTGGTGATCTGTATAATTTAATTAATTAAATCGCATTATACTAATTTCTATGGAAAATCACGAGAAGGAGAATGGAGTGGAACAAAATTTTTTTCAATTACGATTTATAGTAGGTAACTTAATGGGAAATGTGATTAGATTTTACTTGGCAAACTTGAGACGATTCTTTTTCCTTTCATTCTATCTCCTTAAAGTTTTCAAGAGAGGATTACTTAATAGAGAAAAAGGAGGAGAGAGAGAGAGAGAGAGGCAGGGAATCTTTTAATTAATAACTAATAATCGTATAATTTCCGTATTCTCGTATTGTGTCACAATTTTAGAATTATTCTGGCTTTCTGCAATTTATTATAAAGTATCCAAAGTTTTTGATAGAAGGGCGGAGGGTGGTAGCGATTATTCTTAGTCAAATCACTGCGGCCTAATTCTCTGAAGGAATTCCGCCGGGATTTTCTGGCGGCAATGAAATTTCAGCAGGGTCGAACTCATCGATCATATTAGAGTTCGACTCGTTCGCTTTCCAACCACGACGACGAATTGCCGTCAGACGGGGAATCTCCATTTCCGCTTCCGTCGGGAGTCTTCGAGAATTTCGTGTCCGAAATTCGTTCGACCTCTTCGTTTGCCCCGGTTTCTACTTGAAAATAAAAGTTTACTCAAAACCCCATCTCTCTTCAACCCCCTAAAAGAAAAAACAAACAAACCATCGTCATTGTCATCACAGCTCTTTCACACGGACGAACCAAAAAATCACTCTCTTCGTTAGAAAAATCGATGATTTCATGCGGAACATTCCCAAAGCACGCAGATTTTTTGCCCCCACGAGGGATTAACTTTCTAATTGGAAAATGTAGATTTTCCATGTAATTGTTTACCATCGGAACGAGTATTGCCCGAATATTCCGGATAACGTTAATAAACGCGGTACATGTTTGGAGTTCGTTCCTTTCAGTGGAGGCTGTTTAATCATGGTGGTTTGGAGGATTGCGCAAATACGTAACTCATCCGATGCAAGTTGCGCAATCGGTGCCAACCATTATAAAACTGAGCTATTTAGCAATTTGAACGCGGGAGAAGCGTCGGAACTAGAGCACCGGTGGTGTAGCTTTAGGAGGCATTGACCAATCCCGGTGTCTGGACTGTCTGGCTATGTCACTGTCTGTCTAAGGCGAGTGTGAGTAATGGGAACACGAGAAACCAATTAGAGGGGGAAGTGGTGCACGAAACTCTTGTCAAGATCACCTTGGGACCCCGAGTTCATCGCGGTTCTGCCTGTTATCACTCCACTTTCGCTCGGCTACTTTGTCTTGCGGTTGAAAATTTTCAATCCCCCCTCCCCCCCCCGACTTTCCAACCAGCCAAGACTCTCTCGCCACTCTCACGAGGAATTCCAAGCAGTGACGTCAGAAATGACTTGACATTAGCGATTCAACGTTGTCGGAAATTTCGGGCCCGGAAGCCCCGAAAGCCCAGGAAGATCACGGGGAAAGAGCAAGGAGGATTGGCCTGGTTTTCCTTTTGAGAGACAGACAGCCGAAAGCTGGACTTGCAAGCTCCCCAGGGCGGCGTATAATCTTAAGTGCCATTCGGAGGGTTGAAACGTTCCGCGGTTGTTGAAACGATCGAGCCCTGCATTGGGCTATCCAGCGGCGATCCAACGATGTGGCGATGCCGATTAATATTTCAGGTGAATTCCCGCGAACTACCCTCCCGCTACCAGACGCTGACCAACTGGTAACCAAACTCGGAGAACTCGATCACTGGGCCGATCATAATCGAGCCAGAAAAGTTTCGGATGAGCATCGACGAAGCATCCGCGGATACTCCGTTCGTCGGAAAATAGAGAGCCGACGATAATTAATTGAGCAAGTCTCGATAGGCTTGATTATTATTCATGAGATTCCTCATTAATGGTATTAACGAGAAATGATAATGAATACGCAACGTTTCCTCGATCATACATACGATGATATGGCGAATTCTAATAAAGCGAGAGTATGGTGACGCCACTGCATTATGATCCTAGCAGTTTTCATCGAATTTACGCTAATATTGTTCCGAATCTCCGGCAAGCTTTGCGCAGCAACAATTACGCTAATTTTAACTGCTTTATAACCGCACGGCTCTGAAGTTTGCCGTATTCGCGCGCAAAGTCTATTATTCTATTTCCATAATCCTCCTTAGATTTTGCTTTCGTTGCGAAATTTTCATAATGAGGGAAGGGCCTTGTACTTCGATGGGTAACTTGAGTTTTCCTTCCTTCCCTCCTTCCTTTCTTTCTTTCTTCCCTCTCCCGTGGATCTTGCCGCGAGATTTTTCATCTTTGAGAAAACATCGGCAAAGAGAATCGCGTAGCTTTTCCTGCCAGATTCTCTCTCTCTCTCTCTCTCTCTCGTAGGAGCGGTTAATCGGTTAAAACGGGGGATGTGTCCAGCTTACAAGCAAAATTTCCTGCCGACCGAAACTTTTACTCGCCACATTTTCCTCGGTTTCGAAAGCTGCTTAGGCTTTCAACATTTGCATTGTCCAGAATACCATTAGCCAATAGGATTATTGCGCAAAGAATCCAAAATAAATTCGTAGCCTCGAGATCCGATCTCGGTCGAGTGAATTAATTGGAAATTTCAGTATATTGCTCGACCGCTACAGGGAATATGATAAATATTTCAATGACTCAAATCCCTCAAGCGTTTACTATTGATTATAAATAAATCTACAATCATTGCATTAATATTCATTATTGCAAAAAGCTACGTTTTTATTCGAAGCATCAATTGGTTGTAACCGGCAAGATCTCGAATAAACGCAATTTTAGCCGAATCATTGTTTCTCGACAAACAAACGAAATTCATAGATTATTCCGGGAGGGAAATCAATGTCTCTCGTTAAACGTATCAAATTCATTCATTGTATTTTCCAGTTTAACCGAACGAATGATTTTCTTCCCTGTCCATTGGAACGCCGACATCGTAGTCCACCAATACCATCGTCGACGAGATCACCACTATATCCCTAAACTTTCTTTCTTTCTCTCGCCCATGCTTTTCTTTAAGCAAACTTTTCTTGGTGAAGACGAATTCGTTGTTTTCCCTGGGAAAAGGAAATGCGCTCTTTTCACGAGCGAATAACTCGGGGGGGAAGACGAGAGAGGGTAGGAGAGGTGAATTTTGAAAGAAAAGTCAAGCATGTCTCGCGGCGATCCTTCTTTAGCTGCAAAATGCGTGGAACGAGTGACAAGTGCAACTTTTTCTTAGCGTCTTTCCCACTAAAGTGCAACGTCGCGGAACAGTCAAATGTAACACGTGCCACGGTCAAAATTTCCACGAAAATCGAACGTGTGCCATTTCCCGGCTTTTCTCGCGGCTCTTTGCGACTCGCACGATGAAATTCTAACGTGTTACCCGCCGAGATATTCGGACGACGTAGAAGAATTTAATGTTTCGTTGTCTCGATTATTCGCGATCAGGTATTCTCGGAAAATCTTTGAAAATCTCTTTCGAGGGAAGCAATCTTCCATAAAAATGCAAAGTGCTCTCGAAATTCGGGTGTAACCCGCTGGAATGCGTCGGTGTGTGTGTATGTGTGTGTGCGTGTGCACGACTGTGCGGTGAAATGCACGTTTCCTTTCTTTCGCGCTCTCTTTCTTTCACGGATATACCGGGGCGGTTCAGCCAGGGAGCGGAAGTCGATTTGAAGGAATAAAACGGGCGAGAGGGTGCCACTTGGGGAGAATTACATTTGGGAGTATCGAGTTGTGTCCTTTTATAAACTGAGGCGGGAAAGAGGACAATCGCGCACAGTCTTGCTGGGATTTATCAGGGCCCCGAGAGAAAAAGAAGGAGGAAAGGAACGAAAGGGAGAGATACGCAACAAGCTAATAATTTGGCGAAGAACTTCCGAGAAAATCAGCCGGGAAAACTGGCAATGAGGGCGAGTGAATTTTTCGCGGAATTCAAAGCAACCGATTACGGGGGGTTTTGTGAAAACTCTAAGAATACCGGTCGTGTACAGTGAGTATATCAGGTTTGAGCAACATCGGAAGTTGATTTGAAGAAAATGAAACGGCGAAGGTGGCAGCTGAGGAAAATTGCATTCCGTTGGTTGGACTAGCGTTGCTTGCTTGCTTGCTGTATGGCGTTGGGTTTACTTTGACTGAACGAGCCTCGTCGTCGTTTTTACTCCGAGTCTGACATGGATTTCCACATGGAAGTCCCTTTCCTGATTTCCCGCAGAAACGACGCCTCCAGCTCCAGATCGAATTACCCTACTACCTTCTTGTGCTTATCTTTCAAGAATACTCGTTACTCCCGTTAAAAAGTACCGACAATGACTCTCTTGTTAAAAATGTACTTTCTCTCTCTCTCTCTCTCTCTCTCTCTCTCTCTCTCTCTCTCTCTCTCTCTCTCTCTCTCTCTCTCTCTCTCTCTCTCTCTCTCTCTCTCATCCTTCTTCTTCTGGCTCTTCCTCCGGAATTGTTAGCTTTTCGCATTTATATATAAAACTTCGCTAATTTATTTCACGACGCGTTACCAATTGGAGAATTATCGAAAATTGCGTTCGATTTGCATTTAATCAAGCCAATAAAATGAATTTGATTATTTTCGATAAACTGTTGCACGCGATAAACTAATGATAATCTCGTCGCGGTATCGTATTCTAAACAACGTCGGCATTTCAGTTACACGATCACGTGCGTACACATACATCAAACAGATAACGATGTGTAGTGAGGAAAAAAGATTTTTAGGGAAGGGAAGAGGATGTGTGTGTGTGAGATCCTGAAGCTTGAGTATCAAACGCAAACTTTTCGCCCATGAATCATTTTCCTCGACTGTATGAGTTTTCCAGCTCTGGAATTTATTCGGTAATTATTCAAATTTTCTCTTGGAGAAGTGCGAGATGAGCGCGAACAAAAATTTCCGCCGCGATATTTTCACGCTTTATTCCATGCCGTCTCTTTGTCGATATTCGAGGCGAGTCCGCAAATCTATTTCGGAGGAGTTTGCACAATAAGGCGGAAAAAAGGCAGCGACGGATTTTCCTTTGGATTCTTCCTACCCCTCCTCTCCACCAGCCGCGCCCCACCGATCCCGTTGTCCCACGGTGCCGAGTAGCACAAGAACTTTCTTGGCGCGATAACTTGGAAACTTCCAACAACACCGAGCGTAATTGACACGAATTTTACCGCGATCGCACGAATAAATGGAGGAGCGAAAAAATTAATCGGATACGTTAAATGCAGTTTGTCGAGAAGCTTTTAATTGACTCTGTTTTTTGGCCGTGCGATTAATCCTTCCTCCCCGCCCTCTTTCCCTGAGTGAAAATCTTCGAAGCAGACTGCTGGACGGAGCAGTGCAAACTACAGTGTTTTTCTCCTGTTTTCCCACACGCACAATGAAACACCCCTTTAAGTCAGACTCTAATGGGGTGACTTCCGAGTTTCCCGCTGAAGGGCAAACTTTGTTTTTCCGAGGTTCCGGTAGCCGAGGAGGAGAGGGGATCAAAGTTCGAACTGAAGCCAATCGCGGAGTTGAAGGAGGATAATCAGCAACAGCGAGAAACTGGTTTCTTCATCGAGAAGATCGTGTTTTTCTCCAATTTCATTAGAAGTGCATCAAACTCAACCGGAAGCCAGCGTCTTTAGTCCCGAAACTTGGAGAACTTCGTTAGGCCGTGCGAAGTACCGGCTATTCGAATCTGAAGATTCTATTGAGCACCGCTGCCATTGGCCCCACACTGTGATGCCACTTCCGTTCTTTCGCGAGCCCCTCGTTAATTCCTTTCAATCCTTCGGGAACTCTCTGATCCGATCAATTTCAGGCTAACTTCAACTTTATGAATTATCATTTCTCTAATTGCATGAAATTTTTATTCGCTTTTCACCCGATGTTACATCATTACATTCCACTATTGTAGATTCCACCGTCTTTCTTTGCATTGTTTATTTTATTGATTTTTTCCTCTTTTTTAATCAGTTCCCGTCCGTTTGACAGAACACGAAGCAGCTATTTCGCTCGTCTCTACTCCCGGCGACCTGGCCTGTTTCTTTTCGATGTAGCTGCAACGTGACGTCACTACCTACTCTCGCTCTCTCCCACCCGCCCCCTCTCCCAATTTTCTAGCCAAACTCGCACCATTTCCAACTCTTGCACTCACTCTGATGAAGAAAAAATTTCTGGAACGATATTAGGTATATCATATCATTTTTCATTTGAAAATGGGGGGAAATATCTGAAGGACAGCGAGAGAACGACAGGGAAAAGTAGCGAAACGCCGGTATTATTATTCTTTAATAATAATACGTCTCTCTCTCTCTTTCTCTCTCTTCTTGTTTGTTGCTGCGCTTATCATCTTTTTACCATCTTTGCTAAAGTGATTCAACGTTAAAAACGACTAGCTAAGGGTTTTTATGTACTTTATCAATGGTTTATGAATGGAGTTTCACGATGAATTTGCATGAGAAACTTTTCCTCCTCGAGCAAATTGCTTATTCGATTTAATTGTTTTCCCCGAGAACAGTGGCGGTTTTGCATTCCTATCTGCGAACAGGCGAGCAGTTTGATTATCGAATTTCGCGAATTTCCAGCGTGAAGTTGCACATTCAGCTTGCAGCAATGACAAGTTCGATTGGCAGATGTCCTGAAAGGATTACCAAGACCTTCCTTGTATTCCCCGACTGAACTCGGCACAAATCAGACATATTTCTTCTACTTCCCTACGATTATTACATCCTTTTATATGCCAAGAAATTTCTTTGAAAAGATTTCATGAGCGTTTCACCCGGTCCTTTCTCCCCTCGCGGCGAGTCAGTGTCGAGACAGCCAATTTCCCCCAAACAACCGCTGAAACTTGACTTTATTGAATCTGCTTAATGGAATTCCAATTTATCAAAAGTTCTTTTCGTCGCGAATCTTATAGTTGACTGACCAAATATCTTAAGAGCGCAATTGTCAAACCGGTGGAAATTCATGCGCGATACACACTTGACCGGACTTCGGGATTCGCTTCAACGGTGGGGGAGGATGAGCGTGAGGAACCGGCCAAGAGTAAATTTCATTAAACGAGATGCAACGGAGGATCTGGCTGGCTGGCTGGCTGGCTGGCAGACTGGACCACTACTACTGGTCTTAAACATCTTTCAGACGAAATATTCGACGGGGTGAGGGGATTCGTTTTGTTAAAACAAAAGGACCCTCTGGGTTAGCGTTCCTCGGTCTTGTCTGACCCGAAACATCAGTGAAGAGAGGAAGCACTCAGCGGAATATCGATTTTTCTTTTTCGGATTCACTCGAGTGTAATTGGCACGCGGCAACTCTACGAGACAAAATTTTATGGCAGTTGCTGGAAGAATGGGGATCGATAAGTAAGCGGCGACTATTATAACGCTCCACCCGCATCTCTCCTTTCGCAGTTTCAAGCGAAAGATGCTAAATATCTTTTGTGGGCGCGGCAGAATCAGGAGGATCGAAGTCATCATCGAATCAATTAACGAGAAGTGGTCAACATCGGCTCCACGCACCTCACGATCCTGAAATTCAGGACGAGAGAGAGAGAGAGAGCTAAGGACGTACGCACTAAAGGAGGAGGAGGGATGGCAAAGTTCCAATAGGGTTTCCGAAATTATTATGCATTGGCCGCTGACCAATCCCGCGTTATTCCATATAGCGTAAAAAGCAATTTACAGATCGAGAATTCTCTCGATCCCAGAGAGTACGCTGGAACACAAGCGACTTCATTAATTTTTTGCATGCTTCCTCCGTTTGTTTCCGGTCAGCGGGCAATAATTTGCGTAATGGACGCAAGCGGAATTCATCTCTCCCTACCAATAACAACACGGTCCTTCGATCCGCACTTCTAATTGACGTCAACTTGATAACGCGCCTTGTTTTCGCACAACGTTTCTTCTCCCACTGAAACCTGGAGAACGTCGAGCGCCTCGCGTTAATTATTAAAATTTTAAAAATTTATTTTAGCGAGAAAATATCCACTTTCTTTCCTCCCCTCGCCACGTAACTGCAGCATCTTATCCACCTTGATAATTTCAATATTTGCCAAGGAGCTTTGAGTTTACTTAATGTGTACATTTAAATGCGTCGCGCGCGCTCCGAAAGCAGATAATCCGAAATAAGTTGGATATTTTGCGAAATTGCGTCACATAAAGTGGTTTCTCGCTAAGACGACCGTAGTTTAATGCAAGAAGGGATTTAAATGAATCTCCCTCTCTCTCTCTCACTCACTGTCTCTCTCTCTCTCTCTCTCTCTCTTTCTTTCTTTCGCAAACGTGTCGCTTTTCCTTCATTCAAGTCAAAAGTCCTTCCACGATGTATTCTTAGGCGCGTACACTCTATTTATTATTGAGTTTCTCTTGATTTTATACGATTTGTGCAGTTTTGGCATTTTGTTTTATCGAGAGTTTAACAGTGAAGTGGTCTTTGCGCTGAGAGAGATTTCACCTTCGAAATTTACGCTCTGGAAAAGTTTCTCCAGAGACGCCCTCCAGATTTCAAGGGGGAAGAGTCTAAAAAAGTGCTCTGTAGCATAAGGAAGAGAAGGGGGTTGCGGGGGATGAAGGAAACGAATAGATTCTCTCATTGAAATGGAAAGGGATTAATGGTGGTGCTCGCCGGAGGATTTTGATCGGTAATCGAGACAATACTTGCTAAGTCACTCGCGATTCTGAAGCATGGATCCTAGCGAGGACAGTTGGCAGGATGCCATGGGACCGGGGGAAGGTCCTTTTAAATAGGCTTTGCGCAACAGATCGCTTATCTCGAGAGAATTAAGCCTTTTTAGTGGTTGCGCGTTAATTTATTCCGACGTCACTGGCTCCAGTCCGTTCTTATCCATCAGCGTTGCACGCGCAAGTTAATTCTCGGAAAATTGCGGAAAATTTTCTTGAGACTCGGCTCGTTAAGCGATTAGTTGAATTCAGTGAAATTCGTCAGTGTAATTCCACAGAAACTCGACGCGTTCCTCCGCAAACTTATTTACCGCGTAAACGTCCGCCGACGAGTGAAAACGAAGTGACTGAAGGCAACAGCGCGCCGACGTTTTATTAGTGTTTTATTGAAACGTATTTCAATTTAACGACTCTGCGGTCTATTGAACCGAACACCCTAGGCTTCTTCCTCTCGTTGTAGGAGGCGGCTATTTTAGTTCGCTAGTTCGATGGGATCCGTCCGCGGCTTCCATTTTGGTGCAAGGCTCGCGTGCACGGGAGTTCAATTTATAGAATCAAATCCAGCGTTTAAGCGTTCGACGACCTTGACTCGAATCCTCCAGGAATATATCGTTGCTCCGTTTCCGGCAGCCCTAACCCCAGAAGACATTTCAGCGAACCGCACGCGACACCTCCCGCGGAGTCGCGAGCGTGCGATTGTTTCGAATCGAGCTGAAAAATGTAATTTTTTTCTCCCTCTTCCCCACCCCCGAACTATTATGACGATGAAGCGCGGCTGACTTCGCTGAACCTTCCGCGGATACCAGAGGATATCGAGGCTTTCTGGTTAAATGACGTGCGAACCGAGTTCCCGAGGAAAATCGCCGGTTATCAGCGCGCTTTTTCTGCTCAAAGTCGTTCCTTATACAAGCCCATCGGTCCGCGTACTACAACAAACGCGATAAAGCCCTCCGTATCTCGAAGACTCCGCTAAATTACATTTTCACGGCAGCAAATTTTTCGAGGTGAATCCCACGGGGTTTAACGAGCATGTTCGACCATATAACCGCGCGTGAACTAGCGTGAAACCCAGTTCTTCCAACGTGATTACCTCTTCCCCTTCCCCGTCCCGAGTCGGCCCGCTTCCTACTTTAGGAAGATTCCTAGGATTTTCCTACTTTGCTCTTGATCGTGGAAAATGCGAGACTGCCGAATGGGGAGCTTCGCCAGCTTTTCTACTTCCTGCAGTGATTTATGGAGTAATGGATATCTCGGTGCAGAAAAAGAGGGAGGACAGAGCAGCAGAAGCAGAAGCAGCAGCAGCAGCAGCAGCAGAAGCTGCACCAGCGGCGACAGTAGGAGGGAACTAATCAAAACTTGGAAGAATTAATTAGGAGGGAAAATGGCGTGCGGACGATTGCAGCCAGGAATTGTACATCGAGTGGGCATGGAAAGCTAATGGAGGGAGCCCCGAGTTTCTTATTTATGGCACACGTTCTATTGGGTCATTCGTGGTTGAGAAATCCACTGGCTCGATTTCTAACTCGTAGGGCGAGTATCTCGAAATGAAAAAAGTTTCATCCATAGTCTTGCGTTACGCGGTTGTTGGTCGGAGGGCCGCTAATCTTCGTTCCCGAATGAAAGGAAAATATTTAGGCAAACGAGAGACAGAGAGGAGAGGAACGACTCCTTTTTTATACGTTATTCGACAAGATTGAATTGTTTTATTCCAATATTTCCCCACCGTGGACCTTTTCCCGTCTACGGATCACGTGTACTTCAGCGGAGAACTTTTTAATAGGAGAAAAACACGTATCTGAATTTTTTGATTGAAATTTTGATTTGAAGTAAAATTGAAAGAGAGCGGCGGTGGCACTCGTTGGTTTTCAGGCGCGAGCAAATCAAATGAAATCTACGGGGAAAGAAGAAGTTGTTTTTAACAAGTCCTCTCGAAAAAATGTGTAATTGCAGCAGCGATAGCCAAAGGGTGTATTTGCAGTATTTCAAAGGGGGAAAAATAGAATTTGCAGTGATTTAGACCGGGGAATGCCGGGAAGAGCTTTTTATGGAGCTTTCTTGTTGGAGGAATGAAAATTCATGGTCGAAGAGTGGGCCGCAGTCGTAAAGTGCCTTCATCAGTCAGCTAGGTACAAGCAGACTGGTCCTTTAATGCATCTGTCCACCAATATGAGAACCATTTCTCCTTAAAACCCATACCACTCTAATTTCATTTCTCATTTCCGAATAACGAGTAGTCTCGCGAATAGCGCTGTGTCGCGAATAACTTTATTAAATTTCGTTTAAAAGAAACTTTCAGGAATATCAACGAGTCTTATCACTCCCGGTTGATTTCCTTCGATGGCTGTGCTTGCGCGTGCGTGCGCGCGTGACCAACGTCTTGAAAATTCATAAAATTTTTGTCGCTTTGCTATCTCGTAGCACGGCGCGTCCCACTCGAAAAGCAAAACTTTCAGGCTCCTCTCGCACACGCGACCTATTTCCAGACTTCAAAGATTAATCATTCAAAAAAAAAAATTCTCTTTTTGCACAGAGTCTAGTTTTCACCCGGCAAAAACACAGGATCCAGTTACTATCCTTTTATAGCATTTACCTATGACTGACGTACGGTTGCGTTCATAAATTTGCCAATGCCGCGTCGTGATACTTTGAAAAAAAGAGTAATTTTTTATCGCATCATCCGGCTAGCAATAATAAATCATTAGAGGTAAAAGGCAGAATCCCGGTTGGATTGTACGAGTGAAATAAAAGCTTACGCGCAGTTATCAATATTGAGGGAAACATTCAATATTTTAGTAGCGCACGTTATACAGACGGAGCACGTTATAATAGTTCTCGCTGCAATTGTGCAAACACGAATGTAGGTCTTCCGTGTTATTCCGATTGTAGAATCGACGTGTGCTTCATTATGTGAGCATTTCACGCATGATAGCTTCTATATCTCGTTATAGTTCGTTCGCCGAAATCTCAGTTAAGCTCATAGCTAGAGTAGACTGTTAGTATCAATACAGGTAGCAACATCAACAAGTTGGTATAACAGTCCTGCCATAAACAAGTGGATATTGCGCAAATATCACTTTGTGCTAATGCACTAGAATGGCCAGTGCACAACGATTACATCAGTTACGATGGTAGCTGCACACTCTTGCGTTGCACCAGATTGCCACAGACACCGATTGTCTGGATCCATTGATAAATTAGTGAAAGAGTAGCTCTAGTAGTTTTAGTGGCTCTCCCTTTACTACCAATGGCAAAAAATTCCTCTTTCTCTTCCTCTTTACTGTACTTCACTTTTTCTGCTTTTCCTTTTATTCGTTGCACCAACTATCCCTCGCTTTCCCACCCTCCACCCTCCTCCCTCACCATTCATCTAACATCGTAGGCAAAAAGAATATAGATTTTCAAAACTTTTACACGAGGTGCTGTTATGTTCATGGATTATTTTCTAGGGAGAGCATAACTGCTTGTGAGGAAGACGAAAAGCTTTCTCTCTTGTTTTAAAATTGATTAGATTTTAGCATACGTCCTAGACAAATCTACGAGGACAATGGCGCCAGTGACGTGAGCGGTTCCTCTGCTACTCAATAAACATCCTGTTTGCACAAAAACACACTCACACACACACAAAATGCAAATAGTTTTGGTTCACAATTGGAAAGGAAACGTGAGAAAATACAGACGATAAAGTAATTCGCGCTACGATGAAATATATTATAAGGAAATGCCTAATTACGAATGTGTGTGTGTGTGTTTGTGAGAGAGAAAAAGAGACAAAAAACACAAGAAGAATCGTAAAGAAAATTTCAGTGAAAAATATGAGAGAGAGAGGGAGAAAGAGTATTTAAATGAAGGAGAAAGAGTAAAGGAAAATTTATTTGCACGATAAAGAATGCAGAGAATGTGAGCAGAGAGAAAAAGTATTGTTTCTAAAAGAAGAAGGAAAAGAGAAAAGTGGAAGACTCGTAGAAGAAAATGTAGTAAAAATAGAAAGAATTTCGATTCGAAAAAAATCTCCAAGTGTACCAAGGTCAGAAACGATGGTAATAATTATGTAGAATGGAGAGGAAATAATAGCATGGATTATGCTGTAATATAAAAACATAAGAATGAACGAAAGAACGAGAAAAATTTAAGACGTCGTCATGGTCCAAAATCGAGCACAGGTACTCAATCGCACAACTCCTAATAGGGAAATTCTAATAAACCGCACAGGAAACGGAGGAAAGCGTCGATCGTCCAAGTTCTCAAGAACTTGGTAAACAGGAGGGATTTGAAATCATGTATCACAGGTACAGATTGTAAGAATTCGCAAGTTTTCGCAACGAGGACGGGGGGAGTAGAGGATAGAAAAAATGCGAGTGAGACTCGATTGGTGGTAAAGTTGGTGGAACGGAAGCCGAATAAAATTAAAGCGAATTTGCATAAGAGAAGAGAGAGATAATAAATGATAAGGGGGTGAGGAAAAAGGGGTGGCAGCGACTGCTGTGAAAAAGAGACGTACGTCGAGGTACAGCGGCTTCCACCAGGGGGTCAACGGGGAGTTGGCTGGGCAACGGCGACGACGACGACGACGACGACGATGACGACGACGACGACGACGACGACGACGGCGATGGTTGTGTCGTGGTGTCGTGGTCAGGGAAGAGGGGTGAGAGAAAACAAGTCTCACTCGAGGCCGGGTAGCATCATGAGGGAGGATCGTCCTCGGGAGTCGAGACGCGAGAAACGAAAACCGCGGCACCGGTACCGCGGCCAGACTGAAGTAGGCGCCAGCGATGCTAAGCTTCTTATACCTCGACATCCGGCGCACGCGCTGCATCCGCGAACGCACCCGATGAGCTTCGGATACCTCGACATCCTCATCCTCGGTACATCGTACCAACGATGTTTCCCCTCGTACCTAGAAAATGGATTCTTCGCTCGATTGCTTCGTCCCTGCGTGTGCCCGATACCCAAATTTCTATCGCCATTTTCCTCTGACCTCGTCACCCTCCCATCAGGTCCACAACCCGAAATCCGAAACCTTGAACTCTTATCGTCAGCCCGAAAAGATCCTTGCTTCGAATTAAAGGTGACGCGCGAGTCTTGATCATCCCGCTATTTTATGATCCGATTCCCTCCGACTCGGCAACGCTTTTTCCCCGAAACGTTCATCAACTTCTATGGGAAAACGATCGGTTTCTCTCTCGCGAGGCACTTAATTGCTGCAGAAGAGTCGATGACTGAAATTCGAGAATTTACGGTTAGATGCAAGTGACTCTTAGCCAAGTAACACTGTTGGCGATGTATCGAGTGACTTCCCGACGTATTTAGTGGACACCATTCTGGCTCTTGCGTCAACGACATCCCCCATCGTCCAGGGGGATGTTGGCTACGGATTCCGTTACCATTGCGTACCAAGCGAAACGTGAAACTCATTATGATGATTTGCTGAACCATGCATACTCCGAATACCGGCGTATTGAGATACGTCTATTCATGCCATGAATTAACGCGAAACCGAGTTGTCGCGAAGCTCTCGCCGCCAGACCTGTAACTTCCCTAATTATCGTACTTCCGGTACTAAACGCCTCCTTCATTATCGCGTAAAACACCTTGAGCCTCTTGAAAATCCACTTCGCGCAAACGAAAAGAACCCCTTTTTTCCCCTCTACGAAGGAAAATCTATCATTGACACCCCGGGCGGGCCCAGCCACGGTCGAAAAACCAACGACCACGCTGGAAATCGTTCGACGATGCGACGCCGGACTCTCATCGGTTAAAACTCCTCTTGGAATAACTATCTTTCGAGGCCGAAAATGTAGCCTAAGCAACAACTTCGATCCCTTGGCGAAAGATAGTCATACTATGTGCTACTTTATCGTGCGATTGAACTCTAAACGAAACGAATTTCTCGCGTGCTTTCTATGAAAAAGGAACTCGTTCTTTTATTTCATGTTTTTTTCATGTTTCCTCAGAGCATTTTTCGTAAAAATTAGTTGTTGTTAAATTAAATCATATTACAGTACCTTCTACGTTATAATATATTCAAAAACTCGGAGTTTACTCCAGAGAACCATAATGGTTGAAAATTTAAAATAATAAATTAAAAGTTTATTCTACGTCTCGAATTGAAATGAATGATAAATGTTAAAAAATACGTCAAGATATTTAGAGTTCAAATTTTGAAAAATTATCGATAATAATAATGGGACTTACCGAAACGGCGGATTCCATCGCTTGATGCACGACCAGGAATGCAGGTTGCTCCATAGAGTATCTCGTTCAATACAGCGCATTTTTAACACTTCACTTCACTTTATACATGAACACAACACGCACAAACGGATTCTGCAATACAGAATACAACCAATTACGTAAAAAGGAGAGAATAGGTTCGCGCGAGTTTTAAACGAAATTAACGCGTCACTAATTTAAAGGAAACTTTGGTAAGTACAAGAGTATGCGTGTTTTGATGTAGGCTAAATGACTCAAGGTTATTTAGGGACACACTGTATGAAAAGTACTATTAAAGCCGCAAGCGGTAAAACATACACCTTAAAAATGTTTAGATTCAAGTCTATTGGAAAAGTATCACTTTATAAGAAGTATGATGCACTGAATAAAATTGTTGAATACATCAGCTGGTAAAGCTAGATCAGGTATGTATACCATCAAGACGCCTTTTTGAAAAGATCTGATCTTTTATAGCACAATATTTTATATGGAGATTTATACAATAATCTGAAAAGATGAAAAATGTGCAATTGCTTTTAGTTCGGATTTTACACGAATGCAACCTGCAAACTTCAGATATATGCTATGAGCTTTACGTGCTGCGAGTTTTAGCGATGATCAGTCACGTTTATTCTTCGTGCGACGAATAAATGATCAAAAGCTCAAGAAAGCTTCGATTATTGCATTTATCATATTTCTAGGATCTCCCGTCGTGATTTTTGTATGCATCTCTATCTATGTATATTGCTAGACCAAGAAAAATAAGACCGCTCTGTTCTAGTTGACAAGTCAAATCAGTATCAGATTAAATATGATCGTATAAAATGACCTTCAAACGGCTAAGTATAAGCCTAATGGAAGTACTGTAAAAGCACTGTCTTATTCTCTTTTCAGCCTAAACATTCCTACATTTAATTCGTATTTCTCCTATTGAATCAATAAAAATTAATAATAAATCAAACTAATTAATTTAAAGTAAAAGTTAAAGTTTTAACATTGGATTGGTTCAAGCTGAGAATCCTGTTCATGTTTGCGCATTAGTAACCGCATTTTCAACTTTAACGTAAATCATTTTACGATACTAACAAGCTACATTTGTTAAAAAATTCACGATACAGGATGACCTATTCGATAAACAAATCCACTTTGATATCAGTCATGCAGTTAATTGTAAGCAAATTTGCTGATTACCCTAGATAGAAATTTAGCTCGAAGCAGACGTACACCATTGAAATCCGATAACCTGTTGAATTTTCATTTGTCGGACACTATTACCACTTACTCTATTAAGGTAATTATACCATACAAGAGGTGTGTGGAAGTCCTGAAAAATCAAGAAAATTTGAAAAATCAATTACAGTTTTCGCATATAATGAATGAAATTCTCTTAATAAAAAGAATATACGATATTAGAATTAATCTGTTTTTTTTAAACAAATAAATCTTATTTCATACATTGCAAAATACATTGTAAATTCCAATATAATTCTAATTTAAATGTAACCAAGTATAATTGTAATAAAAATTATCCAATTTAATTACCAAATTTTCAAATAAACTTTCTGAATTCTATGAATAATTTTTGAATATTTTGAGAATGACTAGTATTACAGTACTAATTTGTTAGATATACAAGTTGGATAAACAACAGATAGTTTAGAAAAATTAATAGTAAAATAATGTGGAGATAGCATTTCGATTTGGATTTATCGACTGAGCTCTTCATTAGAGTTGTGTCGGTAACCTTTGCCTTAGACGCTACGAGGGACTTAAACGTGATGTTAGTTGTACTAGTTTATATTAGACGTTGAGCTAGGTAGAGTACATTTGTGAGAATGAGAGTATAAGATAAGCCATCTGTTATTGTTTGATTGATCTCTTATGGCTGCAGCGAGTCCACCACATATCTAATATTTTGTAATAGTAAAATTGTATGCAAAATGAGTTGGGAAATAGCATTTACTGATATGTGTCGTGCATGCATGAAAGTGGACGGTGTTCTTTTGCCCATGTATGATGACGATACAATTAGTAGAAAAAATTTGCCAAACAAATTAGCCGAACTCACTTCAATCCAGGTTAATATAAAAAATTATTGCATTCTTTACTTTAATTTCTTCCAATACATTAATTTATTTAATTTAATCTTCTAAATGAATTCTGCTCTTTTTAATAGCATAACCTATAAAGAATCTTATTTTATAATCAATCTCTTTCAATTTAAAATAGATTGATAAGTTCGATGGATTACCAAATATGCTGTGTGCCAAATGTGCCTATCGGACAGATGCATTTTACGAGTTTAAGTTACAAGTACAAGCCACTGACAAGAAGCTAAGGAAAATGTTCCAAACACAGCAGCTTAAAGTAATTATTATAAAATTATTTGAAATCTAAAATATATATTATTAATTTCAGTGATTCTCTATTTACTCCAATTATATATTTTGTTTAGGAAGAAATACAAAATAATGAATGCGAGGAAGAAGAAACTGATCAATATATTGACAATGAATTAATTACAACTGAAATAAATAATTTAGAAGAAAGATTAGATAATGTAATTAGGGAGCAAGATGAGGTTCCTGTGGAGATTGATATATCAGCTTTAATACAAGATGATGACACAAAAAATAAGACAAATCTATATCTCAAGAATATTCTGATGTCAAAAATTGATAAAATTGATATGAATGAATCTGATATAATTAAATCAGAGATACCTTCTGAAATTACAGACTTTCTTCAAACAGGGAATTTGGATTATGCTATTATGTATATACCAGAAACAGAAGATATATCTATAGAAGAAGTAAAAGATGTAATAATAGCTGAGCCAGCTAAACCTAATAAAGTCAAACGTACAAAGAATACATCTACTTTGACAGTTATAAATCAAGATGATTCTAATCATCAACAAAATATTAAACAAATGGAGAACGAAGAATGTATATCTAAGGTATTAAATATGGAAAGTTTGATAACAGAGGATACTGAACAAAATGATAATCAGAATGCAGGAAGAAAAGAAACTGAGAATGTAGACCAAAGTGATGGATCGGATTCAGATTATTTTCCTGATGCAAAGGATAATATATTAGGCAGTTTAAACGATGCTATCACAAGAATCAAAGAAATTAAACAGGAAAATAAATTAAAGCAGTATCAGTGTACTTTGTGTTTACAAAATTATGATGAGCTATCAGGAGTTCTTTTACATACAATTGATAATCACGTGCCAAGCACTGGACCATTTTTTTGTGTTGTATGTGAAAAGGATTGTGATAGTAGAAAAGAATTGAGAACTCATGTCAAAACACATACTGGTGCATTTCCATACTCGTGCTTCATTTGTAACAAATCCTATTCATCAAAAAGATATTTGAAAAGACATATGGTATGTCATACAGATTTTCCAAAATATCGATGTCCAAAATGTGGAGTTAGATTTAATATAAAGTCTGAACTAGAAGCTCATGTCACAACCCATATAAATGGTGCGCCGTACGTGTGTAGTCAATGTCCAAGAGTATTTAATCACAAAGGAAATTATAAACGACATTTGATTACCCATTTAGATCCACAAGGATTACATTTACCAAAGTATCCTTGTGAAATTTGTGGTAAAAGATTTTTAAATAATCGAACTCTGGAGACCCACATAAGAGTTCATACTGGTGAAAAACCATATAAGTGTGATGTTTGCAACAAATCATTTTCGCAGCAAGGAAATCTTATTAATCATGTGCGAATTCATTCAAATCCTCGTAGCTATACTTGTGAAGTTTGTGGTAAACGATTTAATCAACGTGCTACCTTGAGAGATCACAGTTTATTACATACAGGAGAAAAACCTTATGTGTGCAATGTTTGTGGATTTGCATTCACATTTAGTGCAGCATTGAGACGACACATGTGGACTCATGCTAATGGGAAACCTTTTGGATGTGAAGTGTGTAATGCTCGATTTGTTGGAAAATATGATTTAAGAAGACACATGAGAATACACAGTGATAGACCACGTGGAAAAAGAAAAAGAAATGTAATTAAGACTGAAAATAACACAAATCCTCCTGAAACTATCTCAAAGGAAGAGAATATACCTGAACAAGAGCAAGAACAGCAAACAGAATCTGTTATAATTGAACAAGTTTTATTGAATCAAGACGAAACGCAAGTTATTCAACAGGAAGAGTCTGAGAAAGAAAATGTTGATGCTCTATTCAATTTAATACAATATGGATAAAGTTAGAAAGCTTTTATCTTAAAATTAGACATTAATATTTTTTAAAATTCGTGTAAATACATATTTGATAGTGTATAAATGCACATTACAATGTATTTCTTTATCAAAGTAGACTTAATATGAATTGTTTGTAAATAAATCTTATTATAATTTTAATTAAAATTATTAGAAATATAGTACTGTATAAAATAAAAACCGCAATTTATTACATTTAGTATTATGTATTTGTGAATTCCTCATATATATATATATATATATAAAGAATGCATTTAATTTTTCAGTAAAATTTACCCGACGAGAACCCTTAAAGCAATCTCACGATACAGATGCAAAGTGTGTAGCATTTCTTTTTAATATTTAACTAGTAATATATCTTCAACGAAACTCCGTACTATTAATTATTTAATTATAAAAGTAATTTAAAATCTTATACCGCTATTTAGTATTTCATAAAAAAAGAGTAGCGCGCAAGAGGACTAACTTTAATATTCCTTCTCTCGAAATGTTAAATTAATTATTAAAAATAAATTATAATAAATAATATAAAGTACCTGTGCTGTTCTCCTGTTGCTGGATTAACACTTTATTCTAAATTTCAATTTTTTCCGTTATATCTGGATCGAGTTAAAAAATCGATTGTCTTTTGTTTCTAGTATGCTTTCTTTTGACGGTAGAGTACGCCACATACATCAACGGTAAAAATGGTCGGTAAAAATTCAAGTGACTCTCCAAGGTACGAAGTAAAATCGAATATTCAATCAAATTCAATTGAATTTAAGATTATTCAAAGATAATAACGTGAAGGTGTAAACGCAATGTTCTCAGAGATTCCACTTAATCACGCGAAACCAGAGAATCAGAATAAGCGGGAAACTGGAGAGAAGAGAATTCGCAATTGTCACAATGAAGCTCGGCGTTCTCGCACGGAAGCACAGGTATAAAGCTCGTTCTTACATAAACGTACAATTTATGCATGGTTTATTGTCGTTATTATTTGCACCCAGTAACAATTTCTAAGAGTTTGCATAATTTTATACACGAGACAGGTTTATTGACTGCTTTCGTATTAAGAGTTTTTGCCCATAATGCTCTCTAAGCTTGACTCGCATAGTTTCTAAACAATCTGTTCATCGATGGGAAGGCTAATAATTACGGTCATTAATAATTCTCATCGTACCAGTCAGCCAATAATTTCGGAGAACAAGTCTATTAGTAGTCGATGCAGCATAATATGCGTTTAACGAGCAGAAAATGATACTTTGAAATTGATTTCAGACGCAAAAAGGTCGAGCGAGCAAGTTCGATATAAACATATTGTTATCCTTCGCTCCTTGTCCTTGAACGGAGAAAACTGGCCGAAGCTTTTCGTCTGTGTTTTGATGCTCGGCAAAGGACGTCGTCGTCGTCGCCTCTCGAATACATTGAAAGGATGCACTTGGATGATGAAGAGAACAACGAGAGTGATGATGATGATGACGACGATGATGAATGGACATAGAAGAACAGTGCAAACAGATTCTCCAAAACAATCGGTAGGAAGAATGCTAAGCCGTGTTGCTAAGAACGTATCGGGGAAACTTAATCAAAAGAGAATGGATCGCTTGGCTCGAATTTCTGGAGGAACATTGAGAGGCGCGGTGAAATTTTGCAAAGATGGAGTTTGTGAATAAACAAGTGGAAAACAGTATGAATAAAGGAACGAGCGAAGGAAGAAAGGGAGGAGAAAACGCATAAAGATACATCTGGTCGCGCGGTTCGGATGCGATTGAAGTTGGTTCAGAATAGATTTGGTTGCGCAATTGGTGATTGCGCAGTCACGCATGCGCAAATCCTGAAGAGATACAGTGGCGCTAGTAATGGCGACGGGAAACACGCGCCGGGTGCTTCCTCACCTCCGCCTCGCCTCCTCCACCATCCTCGCGGCTCGTGGGTAAGTACCCTCACACTCCACGCTCCAATCAGTCTGCACTCGCATGCCCACGAGGTTGCTCGCACGGGCTGGCGGCTTCCTCTCGCACACCCCGTACCTGGCTCACCACGTTCAGTGCTTTTACCCAGGAGTTAGGGGTGACCACCAGTCGAGGTACTGGCCGCGTTCACCGGAGAGGTTAGGTCGATTCGAGTGTGTTTCCCCAGTGGCGGGATTCTGTGGACCGTTTGAAAGAAATGTCCTTCGCGCGACTCTTGACACTTGACGTTTGACACTTGACCCTCGAGACACTTGACAGCTGGACAGCTCGAACCTGACAACTCTCGAAACCGCGACAACGCGCAGTGTCAATCGCGATTCACTCGGATTCGCGAAACCCAGTCGTCGTCGTCGTCGTCGTCGTCGTCAGGGTGTCCTCGTGCACGCGTTTCTCGCGTCTCCACTGACAAGCACCGCGTTCCATCCTGGTCGAGTCTCTTGTCGATCGCGTTAACCTGGTGCTGATCGCTCAATTTTACGCGAGGTTTTTCTCGCGGTTGACGTGGCAGAATGCAGTTTTTCGTGTTTTGTGTGTTCGTCCGTTGATCGTCCAAGAGTTTTCGGCTCGTGGAGGAGAGCCGGATCTCCTTGGCGCGTTCTGCACAGTGACTCGTGACTCGGGGAAAACCGGTGAAACGACTCGTCGATAAATAACAATCGAATTTTCCCGGGTAAAGTGCGACTGTGAGAGCACCGGGTTTGGAGGTTAGGTCCGACGAACCGCGCGTTTTTCAAACGCGCCTTCGTCGCCGTCGTCGCGACGACTTTCCACGGGATCGCTGAGATGCCGAGCCAGCGATTTTTCCAGCCGATTTTCAGATTGGCCGCAGACGGATAAAGTCTTCTTCTTCTTCTCTCTCTCACTCTCACACTTTTTCTCGATAAAGATCACTCCCGAAAGCCGCTGGGGACCCAAGACCTAAAAAGCTGTGTGCGAATCGCGAATGTTCTCGGACAGTCGCATTTCGCGGCTTGCCGCGCACAACCTTTTTAGCGCACACGAGGAAAATGTACGCGTCATGGTGATTACGATACCATCCTTTCTTTTTTTTTCGCTTTTCCGATCGATAATCGTCGCCGCGACCCTCGCGCGAACCTCTAACCTCTACCCTTGCCTTCCGCGACGCGAGTTCCCTTTTCGATTCGCTCTGAGAAGCTTAAGCTAAACGCGCCACGTGCTCCCGCTCGTTCCGTCGCGAACGGGAAAAATCGACCGTTCGATTTTTCCAGCGCGAAAAGCGCGATAGAGAAAATTAATTCCGGTCTCTGATCGTAGCGTTCGTCGACGCTCCATTCGTTGGTTAATTACAAGTAAGAACAATGCGTTTGCTCGCGAGTGAAATTAGTCTCGCAAAAAGGACGATCGGATTCCGTAGCTAGCGCGAACGAACGAGCGAACGAGCTAGCCGATCTGCCGACTGACAGATGGTCGGATCGGAATCGTATGATTTTGCGATTTGATTTTCTGCAACGGGCCTTGCGCGATATCTCTCGCTGCAAATAGAGGAGTAAATCGTGACAGTTGTGCCGGCGGTATCGCGGCGAAACTGGTATTATGTGCCGATATGAACATCCGTCGAGAGTACACAATAAAGCTACGCGAATAATTAGAATCGATATGTCTCGCATATGCGGATAAAGTTTCCACGCGTCCATGAGTACCTGTCATCCAGAGCGAACGATAACCATCGCGTGTATTATTTCTCACGTGTCATCGGGTTCCTCGGTTTTCTATCGGTCGGACTAACGAAGTGTAATCATTTCTCCCGCACGCGGACCCGCGTCGTGAAATAAAACTCGATCGATCTATCGATCCATCCCTCCGGCTCGAATTCGATCTGGCGTGGCGCGGCCGATCGGACTTATCGTTCCTGGTAGCCGCCGACCTCGGTCAGGGAGGGCTGAAGAGGGGAGGGAGTTAATAACTGGCAGTATCCGTTCATTTTAATAATCGGGCGATTCATTGGATAAGCGCGACACGCGACGCCTTGCGATCGATCGGATTAGATTTCCATAATTCCGAGTGGAAGTTCTCCGGCGACGAGATCCGACGTTACTTTTTTTTTTTTGGAGCCTCGCGTTGTTCCGCGGCCGACTCGAACGGGAAGAGCCGCGTTCGCGCGCGATTTATCGATCGTTCGCGAACACCCGCGAATCCGACGACGGATCTTCGACGACGGATGGAAGCAAATGGGAAAACGACAATGTTTGTTCTAGATGGATAATTCAGCATATGTGCCGAATCATCTACCACCGCCGTCCTTGGTTGTGTTCTCACAGGCTGGCGGCCTCCCCGAGGCCTTGAGAATGCAAAGACCCTTCAATCCACAAGTTAGTGTCCTCTTTTCCTTCTAGCCGATACGCCTAACCAGCAGCAGCACCTCGTTTAGCCTTTACAGATCGCCATCACGATAGCACGATGATTGAATAAATAGCACTTTTTTCCCCTCTCTTTTCTGTTTCTAGTACTTTGGCTGTTTCTCTATTTAACGCCGCTGCTCTCTCTCTCTCTCTCTTTTTTTTTAACGCTTCAACGCTTGCATCGCTCTATATCGTAGTCTGTCTCCTTTTCAGCGTTATCCTCGAGAGTTCACCAGAGATTCGCGCGCGAGAATTCAGGAGCACGCTCGCCTCTCCAAAAGTTCGGTGCCATCCGAACGCTGAAACGCGTTCCCGTAACAGACGGCGGATCTCTACCTATCCCCATATGTGTTCCTTTGAGTAACGCGATACACAGAGACACGGGGCACGACGACAGCGTGTAATACCTCCAGCATCCGAGTAATTTTCAGGCCCAAATGATAAACGATCGGGTCGATTCGAGAAGCGCGAGTCATCGCTTTTTGTTTGCCAACTCGTAAAATATGATACTTGCATTATTCGTTGTCACCGACTGCATCCACCGATGGGGGAGGCTCCGCTCCTTTTCTAATGTTTGTCGAATTTACCACCGTCCCCTCGTTCCCCTTGATCGCTCCAATTCCATCCAATATATTCGCGCGATAGGTTGACCAATGATTCGCGCGCCTCTTTATTGTTTCAATGTTGTGTGATTTTTTTTTTTTTTTTTTTTTTTTTTTTCTTTTTTTTTAGGGGGTCGGGGAGGGGGTTCTTGTCAATGTAACGATAGAAATTAAACATTCTCGGAGAATCCCCGGAATCTTGGTGAACTTTAGGATGTGACAAGCAGCGCGGAGGGAAATGGCACTGTGTATAAGGGCTTTTGCTCAGAGACAGCAGTAAGCTCTGATTCGTAATTCTGATTATTTGTAAGCATTTTCAGCAGGATTGCTTGTCACTGCTTTATGCATACAAATGCTAGCTAATGCACGCAATGAATAGGTCTCTCATTGTACATCATGCACGCATGAACGTAGTACGCATGTATAGTGTGATATTTATTGGCCGTGCCGAATGCAAAGAATACTCGAATGATGCGCTTTGGAAAATAGCTGAAACTGATCGTAAGTACCAAGACAGTCACTTGACATTTACTCACATTGCGATTCTGCCTATGTAAATGATGCATTTTTGGTTCAAACGATATGGCGTGTATCACGCGATAGGTTGTAAGTAGCATTTTATTGGATAATGATAATGACATTATTCATGCAGCCACGACTCCTTCTTGTTGTTTATCGTCCAGAGCGTGTGCAGTGCCGATTGCGCAAACTCTCGGAGGGTGACAAGATTTAATGTGTTTTGCGCGAAAAAATGCGCGATTTGTCAATCCCAGTCGCCGACGATACGCGCGAGGATTTCGAAAACTCTCCGGAACTGTCCGTTTTCTCGAAATTCCCGTGGTTTCCCGTGGCTGAGATGGGTCAACGGAAGCGGGATAGAGAGGGCAGGCGGACGACAAATTTTCCCGTGAAATTTTCGGGAAAAACGGAAGGAAGAGAATCAGTCATAAAAGCAAGCGTATCGTAAACCGATCGAGAGTATATCAAAATTCCAGCGGGATACCTAAAAAGGGAAACAATAAAAATTTCATTTCTACTTAATTGCGGGAGAGAGTGACCAAATTTCTATGTATTTTTCGCGAGTGCCCCGGCAGTCGGGGAAAAAAAAAGTATTGTGAATATGCAAACTGTCCGGCGTCCGTCGATCGGCAGCGGCGGCGGCGGCGGCGGCAGCATCGGCTGCGGCGACGGACGCAACGCTGCGCTAAAAAAGTGGCGTCAGCGGTTGCGGCCAGCCGTAATTAAAATAATAATGAATACCTAATAAATCAGTGATTGGACCGGGATACAAATACGTTTGGCAAACGCGAAACTCATTTCCCTGGCATAAAAGAATAATAGACTAATCGTGCCGTACTTAACGTTTATACAACTTGACGCGCGATTATTGGCCGTTGCAAATTTCCTACCGAAAATTTTTCATCGTTTTCATTTTCCCCGGAGTTTCCACTTGCTTTTTCGTTAAGCTTTTATCTCTTTCATTTGTTTTCAAGCAAATCGCTTTATCATCGGTCCCGTCACTTTTCCCGGTCATGATCTGCCCGCTCTCTTAGAATCTCTCTTACGTAAAATTGACAGAAATTGGAAAATCACAGTTCAAGAAGCTAAAGAGTGATAGAGGAAGTGAGGGAAGGGGTAAGAGAGAGAAAACAAGTGTGTGTAGTTCTCTCAGCAGCTTAAAATCTCGAAGCCTTTGTGTCAGATTGTGGGAGATTGAACAAAACGCGCGCTGTGACTTTAGCCGGCACTGGCTGAGCTTTTTGAATGGCGCGAGAAAATAATGTACGCCCGGACACGTCCGAATACCTTTGAATGGTAGAGAACATCAGGCTAAAATGCCTGACGTAATACTGTTAATAACGCGAAACCACTGCGTTATAATAATCCGTCAAAACCTGAAGCTTTACCCCGCCAGTTGTATCATCCGATTCTACGTGATTGACGAGTCTATTAAGCCGGCACGTTGCGCGCGTAGTTACGAATCAACGAATTGCATTTTGTAATGCAACCTGACCACGTTAACCCGTTAAGTGGCCAAGGCGAGTTTGCTCGTCCTCGGCGAATTCAAGCGATTCGCCGAAAAGACTTTTCCAAAGTTTCTTAAGCTTTTTTTTTCGTGTGGCCAGACCGCCGTAATTTTTTGACAGATCAGTGGATCCTCGAAATTCTTTTCTCCTTACTCTATCTCTCTCTTTCTCTTTCTTTTCGAATTCGTCGAATTCTGACCAAAGTAACGGTATCGGATAACGAGTAGCGAGTATAGCGATGCCCTCGTACATAACGAAGGTGAATTTGCGCTGGACTTTTGAAAGTCCGATATCCTTCGGATGGCGATAAAGACGGGGTAAAACTCGAGAGGTGAATTTACAATCGTAGATCCTTGCCTTTTACTCGCAATCCTCGCATAAGTAGCTCAAGTTGGACGCCATAAAACCAGTTAAGCCATAAAACTCGGGGAGATAAGATTCCCGGTTGCGGATACTCGTCAATGCAAATTTCATCCTGAATTGACAACTCTCCGGCTGACCACGTGATCAGGAGTCACGACGACTGGCTACTCGCATTTTTCCTCGCTAATCCCTCCGGAGTCGACCGCTGGCTTAGCCTTCGTCGAGGCAACGGTTTCGCCTCGAATTCTCGAGGACTCGAAGTGCCTGCGGTTCTTTTCACGCAGAAGAGGAGAAAGAGGGAAAACGATGACCGATCACCTACTCTCGGGCGTGCGCATTGTTTTCTCCTAATTTTGCTGATAACCAGGTCACTTTTTGCGACCACTAATCCTGTTAGCGCGTTCCCCATTAATCGGCGACCTGTCCGCTCCTCGCGCTCCTGACGACTCCTCGACGGAGAGAAAGTCAAAGTCCGGATGGTCGTCCGAGTCGTGTGAATACGCGAGTCAGGGGAGTCGGGTAAGGACATCTAAAAAGAGGAGGAGGATATTCAAGTGTCGTTGCCAGCCACTCTTGTCCATTATTCATCAGGAATTTTGACGCCTCCTATCCAGTTTAAAATCTCGTTTGCTCTTCTAGGCTGTTTCCTAAGAATTAAGTAAGAAAAACGACTGGCTACACGCCTTGGCTCCTCTGCGTCTTCGCGTCCCTCGCGAAATCCCCTTTGAATTCTCACGAAGTGGAAGAAACCTCTCTCTTTAATTCTCCTGAATTATCTGGCAAACGACTAACGGCAAAATAGATCAACGCGATCGGATGGTGTTTCTGCACCTTCGAGACTCCTTGCGCTAGATATGTGGTAAAGTCATCGTTATTATGATTAAAACGGAGTAAGGAGCGTGAGACGACACCCTGTGCGGAGTAGTTGTCTTTCTAGAGTTGCGTCGTAACGGGATATATCGTCGACAATTTTCATCGGGTGCACCTGTGAGGGTTCCGCGCAGGTGACACCGATAGTCCCGACTCGTAAGCGATGTTCCTCCTCCTGGACAAATTTTATCGGTTCATCGGTCACTCTGCTTTTATTACTAGCTCTCCGCCATTAACGAGAAACGGATTCGAATAAATGATATACATGCAGATCCCGGGATTCTCTCTCTCTTTCTCTCTTACAATCACTCTCCCTCTCGTTTTTCTCAACGGACACCGACGAACCGTCCGTCCCTTATCCCGCTGCACTTGTAATCTCTATTAGCACACGCTATCTGCCATCAGCAGCTGGACTCCTGGAACTTTATTCTTTTCCTGGCTAGCCAGTGCTCTATCACGAATTTTATTGATTTATTGCCATCACTTATCTTTAGCGCGCTGCCCTTATCTTTTTATTAGGGGAATTACCGCTCAGTGACTACTGTGCTTCGGCAAAGTCGGAATTTCATAAAATATCAACAGGACGCGAGAACAAGAAGGAGTCGCGGTCTACCGCGGAACGCATCCATCATTTACGGAGCAAAGCTCGGGTTGTACGGCGGACGAGCTCGCGAGAGACGCAAGCTCGTCTAGCCGGATCCTGAACGCGATGATCGAACACGGCGATGGTGATGATAAACTAATTTGGTTGGTGGGTGGAGGAACATGGAGGAAGAGATGGGTAAAGAGGAAGAGAAAATTTTAGGGGTGTGTTTGATGTCTCCAGGTAACGGACTCGAAGGACTTGCAAGTGCCATTCAGTACGGCGGCTTCTCTGGGCTACGGGCTGCATCACATGCTGCATTTGCCGCCGCAGTTCCTGCATCCGCTGGACCATCGGCTTCCGTTCGGAGGTTTCCGGCCGCTGGGGCCGTCCGCGTTCGCGCCGCCCAACAAGTGCCTGAAGGTCGAGACGGGAAACGGCGCGGTACCTGGTTCAGGACTGCCGAGCATCGGTTCCCTGTCGAGCATGTCGAACATGTTCTCACCGTCATCCTTGCCCGCCACCCCCGGAGGAGGTGGAACGGTAGTGTCGGTGTCGGGCCCAGTTGGGAGCGGAGGGGTCCCAACTTCCGGTACCCCAATGGCCCAGGGTCCCGACTCTCAAGCTCCGCAGAGTCCTGCAGGATCCGCCAGTCGTTCACCTTCGGGAACCGCCACGAGTGGCTCCGCGCAAAATCGCGGACCCACCCCCGAGGAGGAGGATCGCGACGCCAACGCCACCCCCGGCTCCGAGAACACCGAGCGCTCCACCCCCGAGGAGGGACGACCTTACAGACGTAAGTACCCTTTAAGGTCTGATGTACTATTTTCTTTTCTTTTCTCTTCTCTTCTCTTCTCTTCTCTCTCTTTCTCTCTTTCTCTTTTCATCCCCTCAATTCCTTCCACCAAGTCTCTCGCTCACGACGACCTCGAAGCTTTCTCGAAACACGCAACAACCGATTGTACCCTCCTCTCTCGTTATTTCCAATCTCAATTGATCTCTCACGAATGAGTAAAATTTTCTCTCTTCCACCGGAAGTAACGGCTTCGGCTCTCGACGAGAGATCTGGTGGGGGGAGGGGTCTATCGAGATTGGCTGGTAGTGCCAGAGATCAAAACTAAAAGGCGAAGGTTCGTTCGGATTATCTCCGGAGTGGACTCGAGATACAGAACTGAGAAGAATCTCAAGATTTCCTTGAAACGAGTGGTTGACGAATGACGAGGATGACTCCATCGAGATTTCTGCGTCTCTTTCAGCCTGCTCGCTTGTTCGTGTGTCGCCAGCTTTGCTAGACGTAACAGCTGCGGTCCACCGCTGCGAAGAGCAACCCGGGCTGCTTTTCGGCCTTTGTTTATTTTCGCGAGCTGTCTTAATTAGGAAAAGATAGAGCCATTCATTTTTCTCTCGGACCGCGGCAACGCCAGCTTTTTCTGCGTTTCGCCCTCTTCTTCGAGCGTTTCCTTTTCCCTCGCTGGCAAACGGCAGCTTGTTCATTCCGCTGTCCCTTTTTACTTTTCCCCTCCGGTACTCGTCCCACGCGTGGACTTCTCCTTTTGCCCAGGCCGCGCGCGGCTTTGTAAATTCACTGACACCGAAAAACCGAGCGAATTGGTTACAGAGCTTCTCCCTCCCTGCCATCCCCCAATTTCCAATGGAAATGTCTGTCTTTTTCCTAATCGCATCGGATATCTGTCGCTTCTCTCGATGCTACGCTCTCCTTACATTTTTCTCTCCCGCAGCCTCTCTCTTCTCTCTTTTCCGCACTGTCGGGGTCGTTTGGCGAGTCTCGACTAATTTTCGTTTGATCGTTGAAAGAGAGAGAGAGAGAACAGCGGAGGGAGTATTTGCGCGGGGGAAGAGTCCTGAGGGGGAGCCACAGGCAGGAGGTCAGCACTTTGGCAGTTTCCACAGCGTGTAGCGGCGGGCCGGGCCGTTTCTTTCTTTTTTAACGACGACAGCGCGAGATAACGATGCCCTTTGACGGTGGCCGACCATATCTGCTACGCAATGTCCCCCGGACTCTCACCGTTAATTAGTGGACACTCACTTTGTGGCCGTGCACGCGACCTCGCTCGATACCGCGGGTCACCGGAACAACGCGTGTTCCTTAGAGCGGAAATTGTTGCATTCGCGCTCGAACCAATTGTCCCGACCACCCCTTTTTATCCTAAGCCTCCCCTTCCTCTGCTTTTCTCGCTTCTCGTTTCTCTTCCTCGAAGCTGCCGGCAAACAGCCGGTAGAAAAGATGACCTCCCCTTAAACGAGCCTTTTTTCCAAACGCAACCCCTTCTAATTACCTTCAAATTATGGAAGGCGTATCTTTTCCCAGCGACTGCAACGGGTAAGAGCCCACGACGTCCGACGGTTACGATTGTAACGATCGCTCGCTCGATTTCTACCGTCTCCCGTGAAATTTCGCCATGTAATTTTGCTGCCCGAAGAATTTCGCTCGCCGATGGATCGCAATTGGTAGATTTACACGCGCATTATGAAGCTCGCGAGAAACGCTGCTTTTATTTATTTGGATAGACAAGATTTATTAATGGCCGCTGCTCTCGTTGCTCCGCATATCCCGCTCTTTTGTAGCCGATGCGTTTCGCATTTATTGAAAACGATATTTGCTCGCGCCGATTTGCTTGAGTGTAGGAAAATTCATATTAAGTAATTATAGCAAAATCCCCCTGTTTAATATCAACACGCTCGGGTGAAAATGACGCGAGCCTCTCCTTGCCAATGAAATAGCTGGTTAAATAACGCAGGAATTAATTTATTTATCGGGATGGCAATCATCGCTTACAGAAATTTCTGCGCGTTGCTCTAGCCGGGAGAGGTCAGCCAATATTAGTTCCATATTTTTTCCGCGCCATTAGAGCCAAATAAACGCAATGTAAATGCGCCGCGCGATCCCTGCAAACGATTATTTACCGCAAAGTCTCGCCAATCGCCAATCGCGAATGGACATCGGCGAATTCTCTGCCGCGCACCGACAATTGTCGGAACTCCGGGGGAAAATCGTAGCGACCCACCACCATCGCCACCATCGCCACCATCGCGACGACCATCCCCAAAAGCTCATCGATCGTTTTTAATCGCGTCGATTTTCGCGAGATACCAGAGATGTGGGAAGGATGGCGGGTGATAAAGGACCGGAAAGCAAAGAAGAAGAGAGAGAGAGGGGAGAGACTTCTCGAGAACGGCGGAGAATGGAATTCATTCGTGGCCCCGTTTCGAAGAGCCCGAACGTCTGTGCTCGGTTCGCGTTCGGGAATTACGCGCGCGTACAACCTTCATAACGCACTAAATACGCTGAGTTATGCTTTCTAACTCGTGCTTTACGAGCGCGTAATACGAAAAAAAATGACGAATCGCCTTCCCCGAACTCCGCACTGCAGGTTCAGCCATTTAAAGTTTAAGCGCCGGCAGTAAAACGCGAACCCTGGCAACGTTTGCTTTCGGAATCTCGCACTGATATTTCTCGGATCGTATCAATTCTCTCTCTCTCCCCCCCCCCCCCCTGATTATTGGTTTTCATTCTCTCCGGCCATTATATCCCGGAGCTCCCGGAGAGAACTTGCCACTGCCGGAAACATCGGGACTTTTTCACTTTGCCCCGTGCACCTCTCTCAATGAAAATGTCACAGATGCGTGCGTCTATGCGTATTCGTGTTCACGCGGAATTATAAAAGCTACCAGTGCGCGGTGGACCCCACGGATCGTAATCGAAAGATACGAGGGGAAATGAAAATCGCTTGTTTCGTTCGTTACGCGAGTCGAGGAGTCCGGGACGAACTCTTGTTGTTGGCTCTCGAACGCGTTGAAAATTTTGATCGGCGCGTGGATCTTAGTGGCGGCGTCGACGAAAGCCATCTCATACGGTTTTTCCGCGTTAACGACCTTAATGCATCGAACGCCATAAAATCCCGCAGTGTTACGGCGGAATCAAAGCGCGCGGTTCGATCCATATCTTTGAACGTGGGGCAAATCGGGGGAGGGATGAAAAGAGGAGGGGGAGGACTCTGCCACCCCTCTTGGTGCACGCGGAAATGCAGATATTTGTCAGGAAATTGATAACTCGAATAAACTCGTCGCAAAACATTCAAACAGGCTGCCAAACGGGTGGCTACACCCCCTCCCCCAGTCCCTTCATCCCCTACACCGTTTGATTCTCTGCCGTGGTGAACCGAAACTTCGCGCTGCGTTTCTGCGTCGGATTGGCCAGATGTGCACGTGACTTCCCATTGCAAGGATAATTCATATTAACTTGTCAACCAGATTCAACGTTGCGATTATGTACAGGTCACGTTCATTTTTCTGATAAAAACTCGTCAGAAAAGTTATGGAATGTTTGGGAGAGATGTGCTGCTGCTGCTGCTGTGCTGGCAGGATAAACGTTTGCATGTGTGTGTGTGTCTGTGCGCGCATAAAATAAAGTAAAGCTGCGGGCAAAATTCAATGATAGCGATAGTTGAATCGTGGATAGGTCAAGATTTTTAAAAGTATTTAACCCTTTATCCCTTTTCCGAAATTTAAACAACCCACCGCCCCCCGTTGCTCTTTCATAAGACTATACGCGAGTTTGTTCGTTTCGCCAACTAACCAGTGTGTTCATCAACCGCTTTCCAAGGAGAGAACTTGCATATTAACTTCGTTGAGCTTTTGTTGCTTGCAATTATACCAGCATCGACTATTTATCGCGATTATTATGCTGCTATGCTTAAGCAGTATTATGTGTGCGTAATTACAGTTACATTTTAATAGCTGTAAGGTTTATTCCGATGGAAACCGTGGGCAGAAATACATATAGAATTCCAGTAAATATTATAATTGTGCTAATTTACGTCAGAGTTTGTGATCCGCGTGGGGGGGGGGGGGGGAGTTTTCTCTCAAGTGTTTTACTATTCGACTATTTGATCTGTTTAACTATTCTAAAAATACGCTCGGTAAACCAGATATGTCATATGCTTTAAAGTTTATACGAGATTTTCACGTTCTACCATTTTCTTTTACAAGATCGTTCTGTTCAACGAAATGGACGTTGCTTTGTTGAATTTCACGGTTTTTTTTCTCTCCGTGCTTTTTTTAAGGATTATTAAACCGGGTTAGTTAAAACTTGGAATTTCATTTTTGCTTTGTACGAGCCTTCTAACGCGCCCAAGATAAATTAGAAACTGTAGCAGGAATTCGATTTTCGATATTATTTATAACTGAAAATTATGTAATCAATGGAATCATCGAACGGAATCATCGAAATAGACTTGATTTTGTGGTTTTGGAGAATGAATCGGTTGGATCCAAATTTCCTACAAGTTCCCTCTGCTAAACCAATAAATTGCAACCATAATGAGAGCTCATTTTCGATATTATTTATACACTCGCTATTATTTATAACTGGAAATTATGTAATCAATGAAATAATCGAGTGGAATCACTGAAGTAGTCTTGATTTTCTGGCTATCGAGGTTATTTATTACATAATTACTGCAATAATCTACGCAAATATATAACGATTCGTTTAATGACTTCGAGCGAGAAAGAGCCATCGCGATATTTTCGGGAAAATCCTGCACGAAAACGATCTTTCGAGGGGTCCGGTGAAAATTTATCCCCTGGAAAATTCCCCTCGAGTGTCTCGATAAACGATCTTGTTTTCCACGTTGGTTTTCGAGACTGCTTCGTCGTCGGAGTTGAAATTCGATGGAGGTTTTGGCACAAATTCAGTGTACAAAACACTATAAATGCCACCTACGTCAATCATTCTTTAATGAGAACAAGTTTCATCCGAGTGTCGACAAATCGAAATTGGCCAATGGCGTTCACGGTTTACGAAACACAAGCAGCGCGCGTTGGCATTAAATTGATGCGGCGCCTTTCCCGAGAGAAATTGTGCAAATATCAGTATGGTGGAAACAGCGTGGGGAGGGGGGTGAGAAGAAATAGAAGTCGGTCGTCAGCGATATGTGGAAAAGTCAAAGAGAGAGAGAGAGAGAGAGAGAAAAAAGGAAACCGGAAAGGATCTTTTTGACGGGGGCAAAGTCCTCGCTAAGAAACATGACATAAACCATACGAGCAACCGGGTATTTACGATAATACGCAAACTGCGAGAGGGGGAGGGGAGCGGCGGTAGAGAATGATTCCATTGTGGGGGATGAAACGGGGTTGGCGGGAGTCATCGATTGCATGAAAATCACATCGGCAGATCACATCGACGTAAATACGTAAAAACGACGCCATTTGTACGCAGCGGGATCGAAATCACGACACTTCCGGTTTACGCCTGTCGTTTTCCGCGGCCATCCCTCCTCGCGGACAACGAGTCACCGGCCATCCCCTCGCTGCCCCTATGTTATATTGCCGCGGCGTATTTATGCGGGCGTAAAAAAATACACGAACAGATAACCACAGAGTACACACGACCTCTGGTCCATAGGACGCACGCACCGCACACTCTCCTTTTTTGCTCGACGCTGGTCGGTTCTGTTTTAAAGAAAGTACCCCGACTCTCGCCCCTTTCGACAAGATTAATTTATCATCGTCCGCGATCGTTCCTACTGAAAATTGCACGCTCCTAGAAAATCCGGTTTTTCTGCATGCCCATGACGTAAGAATCGTGCAATCAATGCGCGCTTACGATTAATGGCGAATTAATGAGGAAACGAAGGTTTTCCCAGCACGATTTTGGCTAAGAGAACGTAAAAAGGTCCGGGGGTGGGAAGTTTTATCGTTCGAATTGAATAAAGGGGAACGGGTTGGCGAGAGGGGGTGGGCCGCATGATGGAAGAATTAGCAGGCACTCGTGCATATAGGCAAATCGTACGTGTGGCTGAAGCGCTGCACGTCCGTTCTCATCCATCCGTTACAAGCCGCGTGAGCACTGCGAAGCAGTTATCCTCATTTGTATTCTTAGAGCGAGCCTCATGCCGTCTGCTACGATTTACTATCACGTCGTACGAATTATTTAGTAATCAAATTTTCCAGGAACGCGCTCCCAGCGAGATTTCGCTGTTGCGCGTAGCTTTTACGATGATTTCTCTATTTTACGATGTCTCCGTGAGGGACCCATTAGCGATGGGATTTGCTGCAAACGATTTCACAAATTCTACAGGTTTCTTCTCCCCCCCCCCCCCCCCCATTCAGAAGGCCTTTCTCCTGACTGGATAAAAAGGAGGTTCTAGTATCAGTTTATTATCAATATTCCGCAATTACGCGAAGCAAAGTAAGATATTTTAGACAAACTGCTCTTTGAAGCTCCGATCGATCACGAGACTCGTCAGATTCAGCGTAACCGGAAGTTGAGGTACGTAGGAGTTTTTCGAAATGAATTTGCACGGCGATGGGTTTTTAGAGCCCACGCAGACATTCAGACGCGAGGGGGTGGCATCGGAGATACCCCAGGATGAACGCCCAAGGGCTGGCAGGCATTTTCCTTTCGGTTCTGACGATGAGCAAAGCTCAGCCGGGTTTGCGGGAGGAAAGAAAAAGGAAAAAAACGGGACCGGATATTCGTCGGTGAAACGAAAAAAGCACGGGAGTCGCTTCCGCCGTTGATCGGACGAAAATCGGGTGCGTGGGGCTTGAAAAAGGAAAACGAGAGGGGCTGTGGACAAGTTGGCAATTTTTCAGTTGCCAGGAACAAAGTTGGTGGACCGACTTCCGTTACGCTGTGCCTCTCTCTCTCCTCCTTTTTTTTTGCGTTCCTATCGCGACCCAGATTAGTGCGTTACGACCGAAGCCCGTTACTCTCGTTACCGCGGATTTTCCAGCTGTTCGCTGCGAGAAAAGGCGCGGGTAACGCGAAACTCATTATAATGCACGAATAACGAGCTGCACAGTTTAGATTGCCGGATTACAAACGAACTGGAATTATTGAGTTACAAATGACCGGTCCTCATACCCCGCACCGGACACACGCGATATTCTTTCACTTCTTTTTCGTTATTGAATTTCGCAAGGTCGTCCTTGCATTCGTTTCGTTTCTCTCATCCACCCCGTCCCGCCTTCTTCTCTCTCTCTCTCTTCTCTTCTCTATATATTCTCCAATTAGAAGCTATCGATAATTTTGCATAAAAATCTACTCTCTTTCTCTCTCTCTCTCTCTCTCTCTCTCTCCCTTGCTCTATCCATACATTCTACATATAGAATCCTCCATCGTTCTACCCCCTCCTCTCGCTCTCTTCATTTGTACACGCATTTTTATTTAACAGCACCGAGCTATGCATCCGTTCCACGTGTGCTTGAACGCACTTGATTCTAGTGGGCAGAAACAAATTTTCACAATTTCACTGTCGTACTTATCGCAATATTTTCCAACTGAATAGCATATCCCTAATTCGCGGCAGACGCGTGGAATCGATAGCGGTCATCTTTCTATTCCAGGCGACAGAAATGTTCCGATGATTTTGTTTATTCGTTCGTTTGCACCGAGGCCTGATACGCAAATAAAATGCTCTTGATCTGATTTGTCGACGCGATGGTTTTTTCTGGTTTGCCTGGCTCATGGCGCTATTACCAGGGAAAATGTTTAATTGCATTTTTTCAATCGGCAAAAAACGAGGAGTACGATATACCGGGTTGAGGGGAAAGGTGGTGGTGGGGTGTGCCTTATGCTTGGCGAACGTTCGTTCGTTTGTATTCGACGAACGACGATGAATGGCGACATTGCGGACGCGCGGTGCAACCAATTACCAATCACTCTCGCGGAACAATAAAGCAAAACCGTGGAAAAAAATTCCTGTCAAAAGTATCGCGTTTCACGTGCGCCCAGGGGGTCCTCGACAAAATAATAACGACGAATCCCCGACGGTTAGCCGCTAAAAAGCGCGAAACTCCGTTCATTTTCAAGGAAACCGCTCTCCTAATTTTCTTCGAACGATCGGGAAACTCTGGCTGGCACCCACGACCGATCCGCTTGGGAAAACATGAAAAATTCATGTAAAGTCGCGCAAATACTTTGCGATCGTCGCGCTAACGAATGACGGCTCGTAAATAAACGGCCGGGGACTGATGCAAAAATGTGCTGCAAAATGCACTGTCATCTCGCTTACGAGTAACGCGCCGGGTTGCCGGTGGAGAACGTTGAACTCGAAAATCTGCCGATGTAAAACGGATAAAATTGTGGAGGGAAGAAACTGTCGGAGGAGGAGGAGGAGGATCGACGACGGCACGTGCTGCGGAGGAAGGGGCAAAGGAGCTAGCAAAGTAGGGAGAGAACAAGGAAGAGAGAGAGAGAGAGAGATACGGTTAAGAGAGGGGTGGATTTATCGTGGAACAAATGCAGCTGCAGTGGTAGCGTTAAGTACAGCGAGCGTTGTTACTCCTATACATATTTGTGCATGTGTGCGAGCGAGATACAAAGTTGCGGAGGAGGTCAGAGGATCGAGTAAAAAGGTCCGAGTTGGAAAGTGAAGTGGTGGGAGTTGGAGTGAGGTGGGGGAGGGTAATGGGGAGGTCGCACAGTATTGGCAAAGAGGTTGGCAGAAGTAAAGTAACCGAGACGGAGTCCTCCTCTCTACTGCTGCTACTAGGCGGAGCTCCAACCTCTATACACCAGCTGCATGTGCATTGGGCACTTGGAGAGTTCCTCCTTGAATCTACGGATTCCTCGCGCATCCTCGTCTCCTCCTGATGCTCCGCTCGTTTTTCATGTTTCCCATCGCCGATCTCGACCCCTTGTCCCCCCGTTTCCCTCGTTCTTCGCCCATTGCCCCTCACCCACACACCCCTATACCAGTGCATCAATATTGCCCTCTTCCTGGACCACCTCACTGGCTCGCAGCTTTACTCTCCTCCCGGACTCTGTATCTTCTAGCCGAAGATATATTGCGCAATTCTCCGGAAACTCTTTTCGCCAGGGCGATTACCGCAAGAATCAACTTTCGACCCTCCTCCTCCTCCTCCACCACCACCAACGAGAGGACGGGAATTCGCGGTGAAAATGCTTTGGTAGAATTTGTTCGTTCCGAGATCAAGATCAAGGGATGAGAAAGAAAAGAAAAAAAAGAGAGAAGATAAGGGTTGAACTTCGAGGCTCCCGAGCGGTGATCCCGGGGAAAGTTGTTTCGTTGAACACATATTGATTTTGGAAGGGACTCCCTCGCGACGAGGTATTTTCCGTAAGTGGGAAAATTTTGTTCCGTACCTCCCTCGCGCTCTCGCGGACCCCCCCACCAGTTTGCAAGAAATTCGGAGGTTCCGCGACGGCGACGGCGACGAGACTTTCCAATGATTGCCTAACGATCCTGCGACTCGCGGCTGGCTAGAAATAGAAGCCCCGCCTCCTAGAGCAGCGAAATGTGGAAGAGTGGCAAGAGGAACTCTCTGCGGCGGCGGCGGCGCGCTATGCTGAGGAGTCCGGGAGGAAGTTGCGGAGGTCTGGGCGTGGTGAGGGAGGAGTCCTCCTCTCCTACGCTCTCGTTTATATCCGCTCGGTCCTCTCCAACCGGATATACCTCGTCCGCAACACCCTCTACTTCCGACTACCACATTGCAACGCGATACACTACTCACCCCCACTCCACTTTTTCCCCGAGGCCACTGCACGGCGAGCGCCTCCCGGGGAAAGCACCGCGTGCGCGAATCGGCTTCTCCCTTTTTCTTATTACTCCGGCATATCGATTTAGTCGTCCACTGGAATCCAACTAGTTCCTCGAAGAGGAGGAGGAGTGGGAAGTGGAATTTGGCGAGTGTACACAGCGGACATGTTGGAAGCTCGGGGGTAGCGTCCGGGGCAGCGGACCGCGTTAATCCCCGCCGGAGGTAACCGGCAGGAGTAAATCCGGCAAATCCGTGGAATTCGCCAATTGGCTCGACCGAATTGCCAATTGGCTCGGCCGAGTCTTCCGAGAGAACATCGCGCGCACGGAGTAGCTTAAGCCGTCCGTATGCACAAGCGGCGTAGCCTCCGGCGCACCACGCCACGCCACGCCACGCCGTTTACCCGTTACACGTCGACGTCGGGAACGTCGGGCTCGTGACAGAAATTACTAAACGGTCAGGCGTGAGCATATATCGTCGCCAGTCGCAAATGGGACTGTGGTCCGGGCTAGTGGACAGTAGGGTAGGGGGTTGGGGGTGGGTTAGGGAGAAGAGGAAAACGAGGATAACGGCGCGCGGACGGCATAGGAACCGCGCGCGGCCACGAACGGAACGGGAACGAGGCCGAGGCATCGGCTGTAGCGAAGCTCGGGGGTGGAGGGTCGGGGGTTGGGGGTTGGGGCACCGTGAGTCGCCTCGCGCGCATATTAATCTCTCGACGAACGAACATCGCCGTTCGCTCGTACGTGTCGCGTTGCCGATTCTCGAGGATTTTCCTCTCCCTTCCCCAAAACTCCTTCGGTTTTCCGCGTCCTTGAGCGGAGTCACGGTGGAGGAGCGACGAGCGGGGTCGAGCCAGGGGAGCAAGGGGCGCTTTCCGCTCGATCGGCTATGCGAGCGACCAATTAACCGCGTTATTAACGGCGATCGATTTCACAGGGGCGTCCGATTGGCGCGCAACGTCCAGCCGACGGTGCACGAGCGTTTAACTCGTTAACGTGTCAAGCTCGCGGATTGGGACAGTAAAAAAGTTGGCGCGTTATCGCGCAGGACATTTGAGCAGTAGGAGATAGAGCCGTGAGGAGGGAGGTTGGCGGAGGAGGTGGAAGAGGGGGAGGGGGAGGTGTTGTTAACCGGCGGTCGTTCGGAGGGTAAAGAGAGGCAGAAATCACGCCTGCGGTTTTGCCAGCGGCATTTCTGACCGCCGAACGCCGAACTTCGAATTGAACTGTCACCATCAGCAGCCCGTACGGCGCACGACCACGTGACGTACATTCGTTTGTAATAACTGCGGTTGCGACTCGAAATCACCGGCAAACGTTGTTTCGCGATAGCCCGCTATCGGTCGCGGGCTCCTTGCGTTTTCCCCCGTGACGGTGAACTCTAGGATGGCTCGCTTCGCGGAAAAGCTCTGGAAAAGCTCGACCCTGACGAGTACCTTTGGCCCGTCGACGGGAATTGCAGCACCCTTGTGCCAGACACCCTCTCCTCCATCATCGTGTTCTCTCTCTCGTCGATTTCTAGCAGGGTCGTCGAAGAACCAAGTGGGAGATTGTCCTCCGTGACCCCTGAAGAGATTCGTTCCCCTTTTCAAGGAGCCGACGGAGGACACGCGGCCGATTGTAAATCAAGCTCGAAGCACGGCTTACCCGTACGTCGTATCACGCTGATTTACGTCGTACCCTTTTCTTTGAAAATGCCTTTCTTCAGCCTCATCTGCCGCGGCTCTCGTCCGAGTGGAGGACGATCGATAATTGCGAGATGTCGACACTACCGAATTGTTTTCTTCGTCGAATGCCCGGAGAGCATTCCCCCCGCTCGGAATCCATTAAGGGTAGTTTCGCGATTTCTCTAAACACTCGCTGCCACGCTTTTTCCATCCTCTTCTCGAAAGCTCTTCTTTCCCAGCTCCGCTCGTTCCTCCCATCATTTCCAGGATAGAGCGAGCGTCGGAGAGCAGAAACCGGCGAGTTTCGCGCGAGCTACCCCGGACCCCCCTCCCCCCGACCGCCCGATCCTACGGCGAGCTGGAATTTAAGATGTTCCATTAAAGAAGTCGCGGCGGAGCAATTACGATTTTATCGTTTCCACGAATGACGGGGCGAGCTAGGGGCATCGACAGCGCATCCGTTTGTCGCGAGTTTCCTTAGGCTCTTTTATTTGTCAGGGTTTTATATATGGTCGCACATGCGTGCTACGCGCGCCTATATATCCCGGGCGTCCATAAAAATACCGGGGCGAGAGCCGATACGTCTGGAATTATTAGAAGCTTCGAACAAGATTGGCCCGGACGCTCGTTTTCCGGGCTCCGGCCTCTTTTTTTCGCGATCCCCCCACCGCGGCGACCCCTCCACCCTCCTCGATTTGCGGATTTACCCCCCCGTAGCCTCATCGTCAAACTTATCCGAAATTGCCGATGTCGAATCCACGATTGTCCCTCGAGGCAATCGCGATAATTGCGTTCCTTCGTGACGGGGGGAGGAGGGGGTGGCTTCTCACCCCCGTCCCGCAGGTGGGACACGAGCGAATCTTGTGACGCGAAAAGAGGTGGCGGTTTCGAGTGGCGCGAAACGAAAAAGTCTCGACCGCTGCGCCTGCCAGTGGGTTAAGTTTCAGAGGGTGACGGCGACGGCGACGGCGACGGCGAGAACGACAGTGCCGTTGTGCAACAGAAACAACAACGATAGCAACGGCAGCAGCGGTGGCGGCAGTTAGAGAGGGTAGACAGTGACAAACGCCTTTACCCGCTGTGATTTCAGTTAATTGTCGGTCGAGCCATTTCTCACTGTACCCGGCTGCGTTTGCCGGTTCTTGCCATTGAGAGAGCGAGAGCGACAACGACGCAACGACGTTGTAAATATCCCTAAAGGCGCCAGCGGCTAAAGGGCTCAAGCTCCGGAGCACAACGTCTTACTAACCCCAGCTTCTTACTATCCTTCTTATTTCGCTCCTTCCTCTTCTTCCTCTTCTTTTTTCGCCTTCCTCCTGCAAACGAGCGACGGCTCTTCCCAATTCTACGAACGACCGCCGTCCTTTCGATGGATTCCTACCAGTTTTTACGCTAATAAGAGGACGCGATGGATGCGTGAAGATTCTAGTCGATGCTTCATCGAGGGCTGGCGCGCGCGTCTGTCTCGTTCTCGCTGTTTTTACTGAAATTCGAATTTGCTCGATGATACCCCCGCACCAGAGCGAAATTTGTCAAGGTGGGCGCAACTGCGGAGACGCGCAGATGCGGATGAGGCGCGAGTTCAGAGGAGAGAGAGCCTGGCGATATCGTAAAGGCGAGAAATAAAAAGGAGCGCAAATAGAGGGGTGGGGGGAGGGGGAGGAGAAAAAAAGTAGGAACCGCCGGACCCTTCATCAACGATTTAATTCTCGAACGGCACGGGCTTCGAGTTTATTTATTTTCCCGTTGGCTCGTGACCGTCGACGAAGCGAGGGCGAAAGAGGGACAAGATTAAAAATCCCCTAATTACTTAATCGTGTTAAGCTGCTACGATCCTGTCAAAGAGAACGCTGCTGCCCCGGGAAAGAAGAACCGAGGCAACCTTTTTTCTCTTCTCTTCTCTTTTCTTTCCTTTCCTCTTTCTCCGTTTCCCGTGTGGCTGGCTGGCTGGCCCTCGCACCTCCACGTGAGAGTTTTCGTTTTATTGGCACATTCCGATTTGTCCAAGATCAATCCTAATTAACGCGCCACCGCCCGGTTGGAAATGAAATAATCGAAAGCATAAAACGAATCGCTGATAAAATCGACCAATTTACGCCGTTGAATTCATCAATTAAAATGATTTCAGTCAATTCTCGAACGCATTTGCGGCGGGCGAGATTTTTCCGGAAAATACAGCCTCCCGTTTAGTTCCCCGCGACTTAGCGTGTTTTGCCAACGAGCCAATTTTTCACCCGTAAATTCCTCGGGGCCGCGAAGAGCGCAGTCGGATGTAGTCGCAGCTCGAGAGTAAGCGGAAACTCATACATCCACGCGATGATTAAATCGCAGATTATTCGTCCTCGGTTTCTGTTTAAACAAACTCGTAGCGCGCGCGGCACGTGGGGGGTTGTTTACCGACAGCCCCGGAGGGAGGGAGCGCGGGGTAAGAGGTCACAGCATCCCAGAGCCAGAGCGCAAGGTAACGCCAGAGGGTAAGCTCGTGAGCGAAAATGTTTCGTTGCGTGTATCCCGAGTGCTGCCAAAATCCCTTGCGTCCCCACCCCCCTGCTCTCTGACAATTTATAAGTCGCCCTCTCGAATCGCCAGAGATTTTCCAGAGGCGGTCCTCCCCCGTCCCTGCCTTAACGAAAAGACACCCGTCGTCTGGCCGCGAGACTTTTGAATTGCGAATTCGAGTAATCTGAAATTCATTGGGACTCTTCATCCCCTCCTGGGATGAAATCATTTTCAAGGATGACTCTGTTAGCTCCGCTAGGAAGCAGGGATCGCGGGAGCTTGAAAGTTGTGTTGGCCGCGCGTTTAACCTGTTAGCAGCACTGAATCAAGCGCTGGCTCGAATTCGAGATGCCAGGGGATGGGATGGGATGGGATGGGATGGGATGACGTGGGGTAGGGTGGGGGACTCCTTACGAGGGCCCACTCTTATTCCGAGAGAGGAAACTTCTTTTTTCTGCCGAGCTCTCGGAGTCGCTCGTTTTCTCGCATTTGACAATTATTCGGTAATTTATCAAAGCGTCCGCACACAATGGGCCGGCTCGAGGTTCGCGCAAGAGAGACACCGAACGCAAGAGTTTCGCCTTTGTAAGCCTCCCATTCAAGCGGTGTCCGAGAAGTAGCGATTTAGTCCTGCGATATTTATCCCGAAACTTTTCCAAGAATTTCTCCGCGCCCGGTGCAACCCGTTCCCTCCCCTCCGGACACTCGCCAGACGCATTTGTCAAGCGAGCCGATGAAGCACGCCCAATTCGTTTCGTTAAGGAGTTTTTAACGCTCTGCGCGGGGAAATCGGCGGGTGGATCATTTAAAAATTAAGGAGCCTACGTGGGAGCCGAAGGTTTTTGTTAATCCGCCACCGTTGCCACCGCTACCTACGACCGTCACCACCACCACCATCACGGAATCAAATAATAATCAATGTTAGGTCGCGGTTTTTCCTCGGCTAACGACCGTGTGGAAATCTCAGCGAGCACCCGTGAAATTAGTTGCTTATATTACCAGGCTCGCTCGGCTAATTAGCAGCGGCAGACGAGGGCGCAGCTGCGCGTGCACTTTCCTCCACCCCCGCCGCTATGGCGCGGACGAGTCCAAACCCTAACGAAAGAATCGCAGCGCGACGCGGATGGGAGGAGGGTCGATCCTGTCTTTGGATTTTCGCGGAAATGGAATTTCACCCCGCCCGACCCCTCGGACGAATCCATCTTTAACGTAGGGATCGATCGGATTTCCACCCCCTCCGCATGGTTGGAGCGGCGAACGATCTCCGGATGACGCGTTTCGCGCGGTGACGGTTCGCGTGGTCGCTGGAATTACCGGGACACCCGGTGCATGGGTGTCCGTGGTACGGAACGTGCGGCCGACGATGGAGAGACGTCGTGGCGCGAGGAGAGGCGAATAATCGTGTGGCCACGGGGAGCGCACGAACAAAACTATGTCATTGTGTGTTAATACGTTGCCTCGCGTTTTCTCCCTTCCCGCCGCATGCATGTGCGTTCCTTCGGTATCTAGAGAGAAAGAGAGAGAGAGAGAGAGAGAGGTAGCAAGGAGGGAGGACCCGACCTTGCCTCGCGCGATTTTGCTCTCTTATGCCTCTTGCTCCTCAAGGACCCGTTGCGAACTCCCGCATCTCAGGAATCTGCAGAGCCCGAAATTAACCTCGGGGAACCGGAAAACCCCTCGAGAGAGAAAGAGAAAAAACGCAGGAATTAGCAGAGACGAAAAATTCCAGAAAGAGCTCGATACTTTGCTTTCTTTCAGTTGCGAGTTTTGGTCCTTCGGCAGGATACGTTTAGTTGCGCGCTTGTCGAGTTCTGACTTAACTGGGGATACCACGTGGGAGGGGAGGGGAGGTGAGGTCTTGAATCCTAAATTACGCGAAAATTCGAGGACCAATTTTCAGCAGCTTAGAGAGGGTTTCGCGGCGTGTTCTCAGGTCTGGTGGTTAGTGGGTATGGGCGAGCCACATATTGGATCATATCGTATCTTCTCACACCCTATGAATAATGCATCTCAGAGTCTCCTCCTTCTCCCCCTTCTCCCACTACTGCTGCTGCTACTACTTGTACTACTACCACTACTACTACTATTACTACTACTACTTCCCCTTCGGTAACAGCGTTCGTTCTCTTCTTGATCCTCGCAGTCTGTGCTTCACTTTCGCTCTCTTTTCTCTCTCTCTCTCCCTCTCTCTCTCTCTCTCTATTACTCCAGGAGGTTTACCTTCTATTCCTCCTGGCAAACTCATCTCGCTCTGTTTCTCCTTCAAGATTTGCTCGTCTCTTTCCACCTCGCGAGTATCATCATCCTCCGCTTCTCATACAGATGCTCATCCTATATTTCTCCTTGCAAGTTTATCCACTCTACTCTCTCTCGCGGATTCACCCTCCTCTGCTTTTCCTCGTAGCCTCCCTCCCCCACCTACCTCTCTCCCTCTCTCTTTCGTGGTTTACTCCAACACACTCGAGCCAATTCCGAAATCTCTCCGTAATTAAAGCTGCCATATATTTTACTTTAATCGAGAAGATCGGTCGGCTAACAGTGGCCGCTACGATTTATCACCCTCCACCCTTCTCCGGCTTCTTCTTTTCCAACATATTCCACGCTGATTGCAATGCAGAGTGTGTTACCGCGAAGCTAATGCTTAAAATGGTTAAATTGGCGGAAAACGTGGTGGATTCGAGTAAGGGAAAATCTCGAGAAGGATGCGAATTCGGAGCGAACGGGTCAGGTGGAAGAGAGAGAGAGGGAGAGAGGGAGGACAAAGTAGGATCGACGGGTCCAGAGCGGAGTGCAATCACTCCAATCGAAACGTTTATCTTGTCCGGCAGAGAGTAGAACTGGCGCGCGGTCCACGTGAAAAACTGCAAAGACTCGACGGCTCTGGGTAGTTCCGATTCTCAGAGGCAGTCCCGGGTGTCAGGGTCCACGAGATAAATCTTGGATTACCAGGCGCTCCCCTTGTTCCCGTCCTGGCTTCTTCTTCTCCTTCGTCGTTTTCTTCTTGTTGCTCTTGTTCTTCCCAGGAAGGAGCGGCACACCTCCAACACGCTCCTCCGGAGGACACGGGCTTAACAGCGTCTTACATCGGGCAACAACTCGCGTCTACAAACCCCCGGCAGCTCGGATTCCCGGGACACTCGAATTTGTCATCCCGCTGTGATCAGATTGTCCCCTCAGGCGCATTAAACTGTTTAACGGGATCATACATCGGGATTTATCACTCGCCAAATTATCAAAGAAAAGAGCGGATGGTTGTAATATTTTAGCAATTACGCGAGCGACACTCGACCGAGCGTAGCGCCGGGTTTAATTCGATTTCGCGAGACGCATTCCCTTTTTTTCTCGCAAATTCCACCTGCCTATAATTGATAACCTATTTGGTTACGCGTTTCGCAGCCAGCGGCTTGGAAAAAGCATTTCGCGATCCAGAAACGGTTACGGGTTGCGGGTTACGGTTTCGATTTCCGTTTTACTTTCAGTATCTCGGTTCACCGAGGAGGCGAGCGTCTCGCGCTCAAGCAAAGGTCGACGTCGAAGAGGGTTGTGAATGTGGTGGGGGGGGGGGTGGAGCGGTTAAAACGCGGAAAAATTCGAGGGACCAGGTGATCTCCAGAGCGTAGGAGACACAGCGGCGGTGCCTTTTCTCGAGGAGAGAGGGGGATCGGCGATATTTTGTAGTTGGAACGAGGAGCGTCCTTGAAGGAGGGTAAGGCTAAGTTTCGCAAGAGAGGGAGAGGGAGAGCCGACGACGGGGTTGGGGTTTGCACCCTCGTCGTTTCCTCCAGCCGCGAGACGTCGAGACCCTCCGGAGCTGGCCGCGATCCGGGAGTTCTCGGGCGAGCCCTCTTAAATTAATTACAGGGAAAAGATCCGCGCGCATCCGATCCCCGACTGGCAGCAGTCAGCCAACCTCCCCCTCGCCACGGCGCGGCTAAGGGCGCGGAGGGTGAAGAGGGCAAAGAGGAGCAAAGCGAGCACGGAGGTGTACGCGTTGCGCTCAGCCGAGTGTTTAACGGACGGGAATCCTCGTTAAAGAGGAAATGGGGAGGATCCGACATCTCGAGAAAAATTCCTCGGCTCAACCGATCTCAAGGCCACTCTCTGATTTTGGTGGGAAACGTCTCTTGGTTTTCCGACTCCGCTCGTTTCTCTCGCTCGCTTTGCATAAAGAAAATTCAACGGGTTCTCCCGAGGGTCGTTCGTTTTCCTGCGACCTCCGTGCGAATAGCTTCCTCTCCTTTGCGCACGCACGCACGCACGCATGCACGGGCGCACACGCTCAAAGCGAACAGACTTTATCGCTCGGAACGGACGAGAGCAAGTTTTCCGGCTAATACCGTGTAATCCCATAAGCGGCGTAAGTCCCGATGACTGGCCGGAATAATACCGATAGGCCGTTCGTTTCACCCCCTTGCCCGGTCTAGCCTCCCTCTCCTCTTCTCTGCTCTCCCTTTGCCCGTTCCACCTTTCCTTGCCTAATACTCGACCTTCCCATCGGATGCGGAGATCGACCTCGTCGTTTCTGGTTTCTCTCGGCCTCTCGGTTTCTCCCCCGGTTTCTCCCGGTTTCTCCCATGAACCGCGGCCAGCTCCGGCTGCTAATTACCGCGGGCATTTTCCGGCATGCGAAAGCGACCGCGGAATGTGCGGCTTCCCCCACTCGGGTTTCTACCGTTTCACCAATTTGCAATTCGATTCTTGCATCATGTTCGGCTGTGTATCATTGTTCTCCGCATAAGCAAAGGCGATCGTTACAATTTCATACGCGATTAAAGTTAATGATCCCTCGAACGGACGGACGGACGGACGGACAGGCTCCGCCATTCAACGTGCAATTCTCCGCCGGCAGTATCCTTTTCAACGTGCTCTTCAAAGTTTCGCGGACGAGATGCATCTCGAGAGGGAGAGAGAGGAGGAGAGGTGATCGCGAGAAGCCGGCGTTCACGTGTATCGCGGCACTTTTATTTAATTACGTCAGATTTACGTTGGTCCGCGCGTGCCTCGAGTTCTCACGGCTAGGACAATAAGGACATTCATTCGTGGGACTGACCAACGCGGGACGGAGACAGCGGCTCCTCTCAGGTCTTAATCGTTCGCCACGGAATGCGCGTTTAATGCAAAGGAGGACACTGTCGGCTGTGTTTGACTCGCTCTCTTCCTCCCCCCGCTGCTTCCTCGTTTTACGAGTCCCCCCTCCTTCATCTCCGTGCCTCTTGACGCTAATGGCGAGCTAGGATTCTCTCCGAAAAACCTCGCTCTCCGATCCTGCACGAGTCCTGGAGGATCCAATTGTGGGTGCCTCCACCACCAACCTCCTGACACCGAGGCGAATTTCAGCCACTTTGATCCGTGGATGACTCGAGTCATCTCAAGATTCATGTTTCTCGATAGTCGGTCCGTTTCCTAACTTGTGTCGGGTGTCCTTGAACCGTAGGACCGCGCGTGCAGAGCAAGCTTGTATCTCATTCCCGTGCGGAATTGTCCATTTTGAGATTGAGCAAACGCTCCTCCTCGCGAGGAGGAGGAGGAGGAGGAGGAGAGACGACGCTCCTCTCGCATATTGAAAATGAGCTCCCGGTAACGTTTGCTGGATCAACCCGAGAGTGTTTTAATTAAAGGCTCCTCTGCTAATGGCAGTGCTGCTGATCTTTCATTAGGCTTATTATTTTTTATCGGGCTGTTTAATGCTTTATCATTAACCTTTCGCGCAAAGTTGCTTATGGAACGCACAATATTGCAGTCAGTTCTTTCCGATCTCTCCTGTAATTTTTAATTTGCCTCTCGTCTCGGATCTTATCCCGCGGTTAGTACCCGATGAAGAACATCTCGAACATAGTGGATAATTCGGGATTCGTAGACTCTTAAAGATAAGCGTTTCGAGTGTGTAGATAACGGAAACGCTAACACTCGTGAGATCTCCGCCAAATGGACGTAGCGAATCCTTAACGGACTGGTTTAATTAAATCAGGTTTATCAGTATATTCAATTACATCTCAAATCTCGTGGTTGATGTAATTATTATCGTGCGAGTAGATTCGTGTCGAATATCGCTGCGTGATCAGGAAACATTCTTAAACCGATCGTTTCTGTGTCGTCGGGACCTTCCGCTAAATCTTAATTAAGAAAATCGTCGATTCTCGACAAAGTAGTCGAGACTCCCTCCCTTTCTCTGCCTCTGTCTCTTCCTCACCCTCCTTCCCGTTTTCTTCTCTCTCTCTCTCTCTCTCTCTCTCGTAAGCAAGAAGATGGAAAGATATTTTCATAACCAGGAATCAATGGGGGGTGACATCGAGTTCTCGTTACGCAAGACACTCGGTACATCCGCAAAACTCGAAGAGTCGATCACCCTCGAATATTTCGCCTTTGGCAAATTCACGTTGCACGGAGGACCGACGACGACGACGCGAAGCAGGAGCGGCGGGTGTAAGTCGATGAAGCGTAAGAAAAATTGTTGGAGACTGAAGGAAAGCGGGGGGGAGGAAGGTGGATCTGCAGTGGGAAGCCCCGCTCGGGCCGGACGCGAAACCGCACTTTACTCAATGGGGTATGCCCCGAACGTAGTAATAATACTTGAACGATATAGGTGACGTTAGGTGGTGGACGGGTCGTCGACGGGGGCACCCGTTCTGTATGAAATATCAACCAGCGTGAAACTTGAACGTCCTGAGAAAGTTTCGGGCGAGCAGCTCGGGCGATCGGCGCTGAAAAATCCGAGGAATTCCCGAAGAAAAGCGCGTAAACCCGCTGACCGTGGCCCACCATCCTGCTGGGCCAACCTCCTCCTGGGTGGGTCCTGGGATCCAGTAAACTATGCGCGAGTATATCAGCCCGTGGATCCTCCCCCGCTCGATGCCGCTCCGCTTTATGAAAAACTTGTAAAATTAATAAAGAATACCAGACTCCGCTTCTTCCTTCGACCAGGGTGGCTTCCTAGCCGGAAGATTGCCGGCGTTATTGGCTTCCCTAAGACGGCGAACGGCTCTTCTTCCCTCCCCGCCCCTACCCTTCCACCCCCGCCAACTTTTCGCCAGTATAATTGCCACCACGCGATTATTTTCGAGAGCGAAATAATTCCCTAGAAACGTGAGCGCTCGACGAAGGATTGTACAGCCCCCCGAGCGTTTCGCTATCGAGGGTGCGCGGCGGGAGGGTTGGTAGGGGTGAAATTCGAAGATACGCTCTTCCCGTTGAAACGACCTGGACACATTCGTCAGGAGCCTCCTGGTGGTCGTATAAGTTCGGCTTGGATGAAATGCCCGACGGATCGTGTGCCCCGCGGGATTATTAAACTAATATTGAAACTGACGATTCGAAAGCCGTCACTATTTATGTCCCCGTTTCGAGCGGCGAACTTCCGTCGAGGGATAATACGGTTAACCGCGTTGGCCATTAGTCTTTCCACAATCGATATACGCTGCTGGCTGCTATGGTGGAATCGACGTCGATTATCGTCCGGTATTCCGTGGCGACTACCACTCCATCGTCAGGTTTTCTCCACTTTTCTCCCTCCCCTCCCAAGATTTCTCTCACTTGGAACGATCCTCTTCTTCTTCTTCTTCTTCTACTTCTACTTCGATTTGGTGGATCGCGATACAGTTCCCTCTTCGTTTCGATCGTTCCGTCGCCCCCTTATCTTCTTCTCTTTCTTCTCTCTGCCTTCCCCTCGCTTCCCCACCCCTTTGATATCTCCGCGTGCGTCGGATAACAGGATCTCACGGTGAGTACCGAGCCGGCTAACTTGCTGCAACCCGATCCACTCTCTCGTTCCAGTCCCAGGCATCTCGCAGTCCGCTCCTCGGCTTCCTCTTTCAGCTTTGCTTCGCTGTAGGCCTATCTGCTCGTTCCTCTCGCTAGCTCATTGCTCATCCTTGCGAGAACCGATCTCGCTCGGTTGCGACTCGCTTCCGTCGCAGGTCGATATTTATCTGACAGATGTGCTCCGGGGAGGGGAAATCGCCCGAGGATCGTCGTGGGATCGCGCGATTTAACTGGGCCGAGTGAATTTTCGCGATCGATCGAATCTTCCCGCAGTTCCGGTGCATCCGGACGTCGACCGATCTCGCAGCCAATTAGGAACGATCTCGTTGGTTAGAGCGCGCCGTTGCAGCGAGTTCCGGCGAGAAGCTTCGCAGCAGGCGAGTTCAGGGAGATCGCGGATCAATTTGAAGGGAGAAACGAGGCGGCCGGAACACAGAGAAGTGCAGCACCGGGGGTTCGAGGGAAATGGATGGGTGCTCGAACCTCGAGGGGAGGAGGGGGATCTTCGCGTAGAGGGAGCCGTCAGTCGCTAGCGAGTCTGCGAACCCCATGAATTATTCAGGGTGTCTCGTGATCCGGTCGGCCGACCACAGACGAATTCCCGTCCTCTCAATCGACGACGAACTCTCCGATTTTTTTCTCCTCCTCCTCCTCCTCCTCCTCCACCTCCACTCCTCTTCTTGCCAGATTAAGATCGTAGCATCGGCTGTCAGCTGCCGCGGAATCGATCGCGTCCGCGCCTTAGAAGGCAGTTGACCATCGACGGATCTCGCCTCTTCTTTCTCCTCTCCTCTCTTCTCCGTGCATCTCGATCCTCCCCGAGATTCAGCCCCACCCCTCTCCTCCCCTTCTCATAGCGACTCCGCTACTTGTCGCGGGGAGTAGCGCGAGTGCCGAGGAAATTCCCTGCCGCGCGTCGATTGCCCTGGGAACCGGGATTTCCCTCCTGGCAAGGTCAAGCCGGTGGCTAATTTGGAGAGGGTGCCCACGGAACGGAGGTGCGTGCTCGGTAGGCATCGACGGTAGTCCCGAACGGGGATTAGCGCTAACAAAGTCGGAAGTCGCCGCTCCTGAACGACGCGATTCGCCTCGCTGCCGTCCACTCGAGATGTACACAGGGTGTCCCGCTTGAAAAGAAGAAATTTCGATCTCGTCGCCCACGTCGAAGGGAATCCTTCGTCGGTCCCCGGGTGCTAACGGGATCGATCGCCCGACACATCCCCGGTGCGCGCCGCGCCTACGCAACTCGGCGAATAATTTTGAAAATTAATGATGTTTCGGATGTCCTCGTTGGATCACTCGCCGGATAATCCGGCGGTATCAATTTGCTTGCTGGAATCTTTCCCGCGATCGAATAACTATCAACGATATAAACGTGACAGACGGCACTCGATAATCATCCGAATTTTTTCCGACGTCATCCGTCGATGATCGGAGAGTCAGCGAGCGCGAGAGTCCGATCGTTTCACAAACGTGAAACCGAATGACGATCGATCGCCGCGGGGCTGGACGTGTATCACCTTTTTCATGCGTGCCCGAGTCGCGCCGCGCGCGGCTCCCATCACCGACGCTGATCGGCTGTGACACAGGAACCCGCCGTTTACCCCGCCGACACCCGATTATTTCACGAGCTCAATTGACCCTGAGGAATTAATGAAACGACCCGAGTGAGAACATCGTGCGCCGTTTCCGCGCTCTTTCGTCTCGTCTTGTTCCGGACCTCTTGCGTCTTCTGGCCTAACTTAACCTAACCTGATCCGATCTGACCTGGCCTTACCTGAACTGTAGCCCCCCTCCGTTGATTCGTGCAGTGACATTCGTTCTCGAAATTTTTGATTTCTTTCCGCTACGTCGTCGGCCTTGAATTATTCATTGGAGATTCGTCGATGGGGTGAGGGGGAGCGTGAGGAATTAGGAAATTTTTCCGGTTATTCAGGGAAATCATTTGACTTTGGTGGCGTTTAATCCGGAAAAGGGCGGAGGAGGCCCTTCCGGTAGCTCGTAGTTCGTTGTTTCGTTCCACCCGGTGTATATTCATTTGGACGCATGTAAAGCGCCGCCACACTCCGTCCCTAAGGCGCGCGTCTTTGAGGTTCTTTTCACCGCCTAATTGTATCGGGTGTCTTAATCAGCGTGTAAGCTACTAAAGCGAAAGGGCCCGGGAGCGTTCTGCATCTCAAAGGCGCAATTTAAAAGTATGTTAAGCCGCTGGCATTATGCTCGCTGTACTTATCCTCCCCGAATCAGGTCGGGCATGAATTTAGATTATGGCCTGGCCATTGTGCCAGCTTTGCTCCTTCGATGCTCCCATACGGCAACGCGGGCCCTTTCCCTCCCCCCGTCTCCTTCTGCTGCTACTCCTACTACCGCTCCTTCGTCGCACGAGAAGAAAAAATGTTCGCTTTTCGCACACACGCGCACTCCTCTCACCTCCTGGAATTCTCGAAGAACTGCCAGGAAATCGTCTGGTTTTCCCTCTCACGAGGGGGGAGGGGGGGAGGAGGGAGGGTTGGGAATTGAAATTAGGATTGCCAACGGAAAAAGAGGATACGATCGAGGGAGATTAGTTCGCGCGGTGGACGTCGCATGAAAATATTTGAAAATCATTCGAACCCGCTAAAGTGGGAGTCGGGGATGATCCGATGTTTTGGGGTAGGGGAAGGGGGACGAGTAATTGGGGCTACCGGTGACCCGATCGGCTGCCGACACGTGCTACTTTTGCGCAGTAAAAAGCAATAAAGCCGAGCAATATCGCGGGAGATGAAAATAGAGCGATTCTCCGGCAGATACTCCTACCCCCCGCCCCCTTGAGCAACAATGGAACGTCGAGCTAGGATTCGGTGTCCTTGGAGATAATATCGTTCGTTCGCTCTCGACTGTTTGAAGTTGATCGCTAATCGCATTGTTCCTGCGCGTGTAGCCAAACGCACCACTCTTGTCGGTTATTATCAGTCCGCGTCAGCCTGGATAAATCGGAATGCATTTTCCCAGCCGAAACACGTCTATTTAGTTTCAAAAGATGCTGACAACATCATTTCACCTCGCCACACTAATAATTGTTAATTTCGAATCCCGACATTGTTCATTATCCAGGAGGCACTCATACTCGTGCAAAAATTCGAGCGTCCCCGTCCATCTCCGGCGTCCTTGGTTTTCCACCCCCCGGATTGTCGAAAGTCGATTCGTTGCCGAACAAACGGACCGGTCACTCGTTGGGGGTTTTATTTTTTTATTTTTTTTTTGCTTCAAGCATTTTACACACGTTAAACGAAAATCTCCCTAACAGTTTTCCAGATGGTTTTGGTGGACTAACCCCATTTCAGTTAATACAGTACATGTATATGTTAATCACTTGTTTGTTTTAGTCACGGCGGTGCTGGTGCGCGGAACGAACGAAAATCGATCTCGGTCTCTCTCCGATCTCCCGAGAGACCTCGCAAGAATTCTGTAGTTTCGGTAGTTCGTTCGCTCTCGTCCAGTCCACCGCCGTGACCCATTGCAGAATTTCATCTGGAGTTCAACTAATCGTCGACGATGACGATGACGATGATAATAACAATAAAGTAGTGTCGTAGGGTTGCCACCTTTTCCAGAGCGGGACTGAAAATGCACTTTCCCCAAAAGTCCTGCGGGGGCCGCAGCACTCGTTTCTCGCAAAGGTCGCTTTCGCTCGCGCAAAAATCAGAATTTTCGCGAAAACGAGACTTTGCCGAGAGAAAGAAAGAAGGGAAAGTCGTCGGGCTGCTTCGCTCGAGATTGGCAAAATCGCGTGAAATTCTCTCCACTCTTGCTTCTCGAGGGTGTTGACGCGTCCAGCGGATAGGGGTGGGCTGGGACGGATCGAAAAGGTGGCAGCTCTAAGAATCGATAGGAATAACAAACGAAGGCTGTACTGATCGATGATGACGACTGATGATTACGATGTGTGGGTGATGATTCTAGTGGGGCCTGTGTTCGGGGGCCGATGCGGCGCGGAGGCGCTCGGTCTGGGGTTGGGGCTGTCGCTGAGCCCGGCCTACAGGTTCGCTCTGCCCCCGGGACTCGCTGCCAAGACCACCCGATGCCTTGTATTCGACCAAGGTAGGCCTACCAGCCATCTTCATTACCGCGTTATCTCTTATCTCTATCTTCCGCTGCTTTTTCTTCACTCGCACACCATCAAAACACCTGCCCTGCTTTTTTCTCTTTAGAACACACTGTGAAAGACTATCGTCTTTTAGCGGCTTACCGACGCTAAAATCCATCTACCCCCATGACTCCTGCACGGAAAACCCGTCGATAAGAAGCTAACTTTTCACCGCCGACACCCCTCACCTCCCCTCCCCCCTGTCAACCAATAGCCCACTTTCCGAGCCATTAGCCCTTTTTACGTTAAACTTTGACGCTTTTAACCCAGTTCCTTGATCACCGTGTTTGCGCTAAACCTCGTCTAACGACTCTTCTTTCACCGACATTTTTTAATATTATTTATATAGCTCTGTGTATGTGTGTGTCAGTTTAACCAAAACGCGAAGCAACGTCTCCTCGACAACTGTGCCCTTCCTTGCCCTAACTTTTTTTTCCGGATCACTCTAGCAAAATGTGAGAGATGCGTCGAGGGTGTTTTGGGTACGGGGGAAGCGGGACCCGCGCACTCTATTATCGGGGCGGAGGCTTGTAGAATTTGCCAAGTGTTTTTGTCAGTGTGCAAAGAACGGGGGCGGGGGGTGAAGCGCGCAAGTTAATTCTGCATGCGATTCTTGTCACGCTCCGTTAGATAATAGTCGCTGTTACCTTGGGGGGAGGGAAGGGAGAAGAAGGGTGCTTCAGGGAGCCGGTACCGCTAATTTTCCGAGAGGAATTTGGGAAGGGGTTGGGCGGGTGCATCTTGTCGCAGCAATCAGGGCAGTAACTTATCGATCCGACAACCACGTCGTTCCCACACGGCTCCTGCTGATCCTGCGGGTCCATCGATCCTTCAAATCCAGCGGCAGATCGACTCGCGTGTTTGCATCGGTTAATCCTGCGAGCTACGCGTTGCTCATCTTCCTCCACGCAAATCTCTCTCTCTCTCTCTCTCTCTCTCTCCGTAGCGACTTCCGGTCACTCGCGCTACCCCGTGCACTTCCCGAACTCTGAAATTCGCTCACGCCCGGGATAAGCGCGGCCAAGGAACGCGCTAGAATTACTCCCACCCCCTTTACGTAATTCGCCCCGATTTACGGTGGATCCCGATCGTAAAATCGAATGCTCGCTCCGGAACGCGGGGTGCGGGGCTCGGCGTTTCGCGGATCTCTACCTGATTTATTTTCTCCGTTCGGCATTCGATGTATCGATGGAAAACACGTCGGAGAAAAACATATTTCAATATCCGAAGTACTTTAGCTCTTGCTTGCCAGAGTGTATTCGCGTTTCAATATCCGTTTCCTGTTGGAGCAGCTCTTTTTTTCGAGAGGCCGCATCTCCCCCCCTCCCCCTCCTCTCTTCACGCAATACGCGCGTTTTCAGGTACAGCGCGCGCGGTTGTCTCTGTGTCCGGCAGCTCTCGCGGAACAACATGTTTTTTGCTCCTCCCAAGCGCGCGCCTATGTTGTTCTCGCACTGACCCACTTTACCGCGGAGCGAAAAAATACCATTAGCCCAGAACTTTTCAGCGGGCATCCGGTATCGGGGAGCATCTGTTTTCTCGCAGGAAGAAACTGCGCGAGAAAACAGGAAACTATCGCGTCATCTGTCGAAAAACACCACCCTTACCACGGGACACATTCGGAAATCGACTGTTTCTCTCCTCGTTCATGGGACACCATGCTAGTTTTCGAGCAAAGCGCAAAGATAAAGGGGGAAGGGGATCCTTCGAGCATCTCGCGTCGATTCGATCCGACAAGAAGCAGAGCGGGGAAGGGGAGGAAGATGGGAAGAGGAAGAGGGTAACTTCCCTTTCATTCCACGTGTCGCGTATAGAACGCGTCGGCCGGCAGTGTCATCGGGATGGGAGAGCGAGTAACTTTGGACGACGGGACTCAAAGCGCGAAACGAGTGACGGCGCAGGAAAGTCACGGGTGACGAGCACCGTTGGCTCCTCCGCCAATTTGGCCGGGGCTAATCGCATCACCAGCCGATATCTCGACTCGTTTAATCGGGGGAAGGCGACGAAACGCTCTGACCCCGGCCACTTCAATCCCGGAGAAGCTTCCCCGGGAATCAACCCGGCGACTCCCTCGTCGGTTCTCTTTCTCGAATTAATTCGCTGATTCGTGAATCATGCCTGACGATAACCGATCCTGACTCTTGGACCGTCCCGGAGCTAAAAGCTACCATTGCGACCTACGCGCGAGGGAAGAATCCTGGTGCGGAGGTCCCATGGAAACTTTTCTCCCGATTAATCTCACTCCCCAAATATCACTTATGGAGGAAATCTTGCTCTCTTCTGTTTTTGATCTGCTCCCCGCCCCACCCCTTCCCCCGTTATCGCCAATCTATTCGGCGAATCGCGCGACTTTCGTTTCATCGCGTTTAATTAAATTTATGAAATTCTTGAGCGCGCGCTCTATCCAGCGTCTCCATTTTGCTCCTCCGAGATATTTCGAGCGCGGAGTTGGATTCTTCGGGGAGCGAATCGAAGGGAACGAGAGGCCGGGAAGCTGCGGAAAAGAATATCTTAACATTATTTCGACAAGGGCCATACCGTGGGAGAAGTCTGCCGATATTTTAATAAAGAATATTGCGAGGCGTCGCTCACTTACTTAGTTACACCGAGCGATTACGATAAATTAACAGGGACGCGTCTCGTTCCCTCGGGACTGAGAAAAGGCGGATATTATCTTACTCCACTTTCACCCCGGCTCACTGGTCTTTAATTACGAATTTAATTAGCTCCGATCGGCCGAGGATCGCAACGAATGGTCCAAGAGTTCTCCTTAATCCCCCGGCGTAATCCTTGCGAATGTCTGCGCGTCGATTATCGCTGCGTATTATTGCGTCAGAGTGGCTCGTCCGACACACCCCCACCCTCGTTTCGCACATCCGACAGACTCGAATCGACTCCGTTTCTCGCCTAATGGAGAAATTTCGCGAGAGGGAGTCGCGACAGCATTCGCTCGCGGGTAGACGGGGGAAAAAAGAGAGGCCGTGAGAAAAAGCGCGCTTAAAATATGCCGGAACATCGCGTAATGTATTCGCCAGGGTAAAAAATGAATTTATGCACACTCGTCGAGGTGACGGGGTCGCTTCTTACGCCGGTTCGCGTCTCCGGGTGTTTCGCGCTGGCTTGCAAAAATCAACGCGGAGACTCGCATGCGTTGCTAATGGGGTTTTCAGGCATTTTTACTGGGCCCCCTGATCAACGCTCGGGTGGAAAATCCTCATCCTCCCCCTCTCGCTCCCGAACTACGTCCCGGGGAAAACGGGAAATTGAGCCTCTCTTGGCTCTTCGAGTTCGAAGCGACCGAATTTCGGGATGACGCCGGCTCTGATGCAAGATTTTTTTCGAGTATCCCTAACGAGTGGAACGTACTCGCGCACACGCGCGCGCACAGACATTGAAACGGAGGAATATAGGTATAAATTTTAACGGCGACCACGAGATGCTTAATGCCTGCCGCTGGCCAGTTTCGGCCTTGAGTTAGTGCCGTTCCTAGTACAGCGATCTTCTCGAATCGCCATGCTCGTAATCCGCCATTGCAGGACCGGCACTCGCGTCTTGTAATCAAATTTTGTTGTTTCCCCGCGTGGATTTTAATGGGTCGTCGCGTACGAAAGTGGCCGACGGTATGTCGGTACCCGAGTCGAAACAACGAGACGGCAACTTAGCGAAAAGCCAAAGGCAAAATCGCGACGTGTGACCGCGTTCGATGATTTCTCGTGGTTCGTCACTCGACGGAGGATCACTCTGGGGTGCCCCTTCCTCCCCACACCGAAAGCTCCGTTCCTTCCTCCTCCCTCTGTGCACCGTGTACCTCCGTACGTTAGGAGATCTCTCACTGGAATATTAATTTTAATTTACGCTCAACCTCCCCTCGCGCGAAATTACCTCGTAATACTTTCTACGGTGCTTTCTGCCTTTCTTCGCGGGGTTGGAATATTATTACTGGCTATAATTTACAGTTACTTAAAAGTGCAGGACATAAACCGTTCTTCGGTTATTTGCGGCCCACTTCGAAGAAGTCTCGTAGGAGGATTTGGATTTCGCCGGAAAGTGGAACACGCGCGCATGGCGGGGAAATGTGGGAAAAAACGTCGTAACGGGAAAAATGTTATTACTCTATTTACCGACGCTCGGTTTTTAACGAAAATCCCATGCTTCACCTGACACAGTTATAGGTCGACGCTACGAAGGCAAACAATGAATGTTTCTCTTTCCAAATGCAGCAAACATTCGATATTTTTCAAATTTAATTATAGCGACTTTTCGCCCTCGCAGTTTACATTGAATTTTTCAAACTGTCCTCGTTTTACCGAGGGGAAAGTACGAGAGAGGTGACGAGGAAGAGAGAGCGAGAGAAGGAAAGATTATTCCAAAGTGTCAGCTAGAACTTTACGACGACTTGAAATTACACAAACAGCGAGACTGGAGCCGGAAGGCCCCAGTTTCAACTACTTTTATAAGCAATTTACGAGGAAATTCCCGATGCAAGGTTTATGCATGCTCTTCTACAAATGTAATCTCTAGCGTAAGTTCTAACAACGTTGATAATTCGATGGACGTTGAAGATTTCGAGAAATTGGAAGAAAACATCGGAATACCAAGGTTCAATTTATAATTTATGGTTCTCTCTCTCTCTCTCTCTCTCTCTCTCTCTCTTCTTTATATTCCAGGTCTTTATTATTATGATTATTTTATCTCACATGCACCAAACGATAACATTTCCCTCGTGCACTCCTCGTCTTTCTCTTTTCTTATTTCCGGTGAGAAATATATTCTCTGCATTTTTGGGAAAGATGTCTATATTCGCCGTCTTATCTTTGGGGTCCCTTGAGCGGCTCGACGCAAAAAGGGCATATCCGGTCTGAAGGCAGCAGCGTGCCGTGGAATGTTTAATTAGTTTTTCCATGAACGGCCGGAGTCCTTGCGTCCATAAATGTTAATTGCAGATGAAGTGGTAATAAGAAGCCCCGGCACCCTCTGGCTCTTCAATTCTTACGGTGCTTAACGACTAGCCGTGAACGTTGTACGTCGGGCAAAGCCGCGATAGCTTCAGGCCGAGGCTGACAAGTCGCTGCAACTTGTACGCTCAACATAAATCTCACCCCATCATCCTCATAAAATCTACCCCTTGTTACTGTGGAGAACCACGCAGAGAGAGAGAGAGATAAAGAGAGAGGCCAACCAGGAGAAAAATTCATTTCCTCCAATAGTTGTCGTTAAAAGTCACTTAAAAACATGATCGACGCAACCGATTATTTAGAGAGAAAAAAAATAAAATAACATAAAAAAAAGAATGATGAAGGGAGAGAGAGAGAGAGATAGAAAGGGAGGAGAAAAAAATGAAAAATGGCTCTCACTGACGTATCAGCGAGCGTTTAGTCGTGAAACGTAAACTCGTCCAAGTCTCAGTAGCCGACGTGGAGAGGCTTCCTGGAGAAAATTCGTTTGCTTTCTATTTCCCGTTTTTATCAGGGGACGAGATCATTACACTGGCAACCCCTCGGTGTAGCTTCTTGCATCGCCACCTTTTCGGGCCTCTCGCCTCTCGCGCGACAGTAATTTTACTTAATTAAATTCCGTTCTTTCTCTGCCTTTGCCACCGCCGCCGTCGCCACCCACCCACACCTCGCGCAAGATCGCCACTGATTTTTCTCTCGCCTCCGGTTCTCCCCCTCTTTTCACGCTTAAAGCTTAAAGCAGCAGCCCCCGTTTCCTACGGTTCGCTGCCGATGGCTGCCGAGGTGTGGCGCGATGCGTCGAGCTTTTACGCTCGATCGAATTTTCACTGATAATCGCGCAACGTGCGTTCCCCATGGATATTCTTGAAACAGCAGTCGTGTTGTATGGGGGCCGTATGGGAAATGAGAAATCATTAAACTAGACCGAAACCAGACGCGGGCTCGTCGCGTTGCTACTTTCATCCCCCCGAGGACCGATGCAATCACGTGGAATTGCCCATTTTCAGGGCGTTTATGAAAAATAATATCACCCTACCACCCCCCCGGCAAGCTCGTCAGCGTGCAACGATCATCGAAAAAACCCAGTGTGTCGCTCGTAATTTCATCGAGAGTCGGCTCCCCGCAGAAGAATTCCGAGAAAGAGCCCCGCGATTTTCCTGGTTAACTGGGAGCGCGGGCTCCAGGACTCTGGATAGTCGAGTGTCGGTAATCTCGTCGGAATTGGCCCGGTCCTTGTGGGTTTATGCTCGCGGAACAAGTGGAGCGTTTCCGTGGTAAATCAGAGGGCATAAATCATGAAGGAATCATGGACAAGCCGCCCTGTAAACACACAATCGGCAAGTGTTACCTATTTGCCGCTGGGTCGTAACGTGTGGCGGCGGGGGTGGGCGGGGGTTGATCAGGGGTGAGTAGGATCCGCGTAAGCCCCTCACATACGATAAGCGGCCCGATAACAGGAGAGCACATCCCTTCGGATCCCGCGTCCCCCGCGGGAACGCTTTAAATTTTCAGCGATTTTCTTTAAAATCGCCGCAGAGATACGGGCGAAAGTGGAAGGCGTGGACTGGCAGCAGCAGCAACAGCAGGGACACGGAGAGAAAACAACCCCCCAAGATAGCGCTGACGGATAGCCCTGACGGATCGTCGGCTGTTTAGAGATTTCGTTAATGATAAAAGCCCCAATGCGCAGGATCAAATCCGCAAATACTGGGATTTCATCCTCCTCCCCCCACCCCCCCTGATTTACTTTCCTTCGCAGTTTTCCCGCCTGCGCGCGTACGCTCCGTTCGACTTTTCTACATCTAGCGTAATTTCTTGGAATTTTTTTCCACCCCCGCGATCACTCCTACTTCGCGCTAATCGGAGGGGTGCTTTATTTTTCATTTCCGCGGTGACCGCTCTCCTTGTCTCTGTAAATAGCCCTGTCCCATTTTATGGGAAGCGAGCATCTCGCGTAAATCGCAGCGGTAAGCGCACACAAATTCGCTTAGCGAGTGTCTCCGGGTGACTTTGGGCAGCGAGCGACGGAGGGGGTGCGCTGGCCCCTTGCATGACATATGATCTTCCATATTGCCGGGGCACGCGGCACGTTCGCGCACCCACGCAAAAACACGCACGCGTTTGTCAACGTGCGTTTACACTGCCACATAATATCTCAGTGTTACAGAGCCCCTTGTCCCTCACCCTTCCTGGTCCCACCTTCGAGCTCGCGTTCGACTACAAATGGCCGGGTGGCTGCCCGCGATTTAATAAAAAAAACTCCAAGGAAACAGGAGCCGGCGTACGCGCGCGAGCGAGAAAGTTATGAAGCGGCCAGAGAAAACAACGACACTCTGGGCTAAACTCGCGTTTTGCCGAAATACACGCGTTGGGGGAGGGTGGGAAAAATTCTGAGCTCGAAACGGAGGAAACGATGTATGGACTAATCGTGGAGGAGGAGGAGAAGGAAGGAAGGAAGGAAGGGGTGTTTCTAGGAACAGCTCGCATTTCCGTAGATGGAAACGTGGATGATGGGAGATTCTCGGGGGGTGGGTGCGCGAAGGGGTGGGTTCAAGAGACCATGCGAGGCTTATTAATTTCACGCCTAAGCGATAAACCTGCCTGGCACCCAGGCGACAGTACCGATAGTACTTCATAGCTCAAACTACCCCCGTTGGCATCGCCTGCCCAATCTCGCTTCCTGAACGGAAGCCAGTGGACGTCGATTCATTATCGAAGAACAATAACAACTACGCACTCTGGAACTCCGCTCTCGAATATCCCACACACATTCATATACACACCCACACACACCCTTCGTTGCGCGGCACGTTTGACGAAAGAGCTTTTAGAGGTGGGAGAGGGATGATCGGTAATTGGCAATGGCCATGAAAACCCCGTGAAAATTTCGCAGTCCTGTCCAAACAAAAGTGTTTTGGCCATCGGGAGTTTTTCACGGGATTTCCCAGAGTTTCCCGGAGCGAACCGGGGAGAGCCCGTAGTTTCCTTAATACAGAAATATTATGGCTATCATTTCTTTCCGCAAATATCCGAGCGTAATAAGCGTCCTTCTTGACACAACGCCGGGGAACAAACTGGCATTCCAGTTAGCAGTCGTATTCCTAGTATTATCAGGTTGGAATGTCCTCGTAATAAATGGTGGAATCATCCTCCACCCTAGCGCGCCGCGGTGCAAACCACCCCCGACCGCGCGATTCACCCTTATATTGTTACTCGAACAAAGAGTCTCGCTACGGCTGACTTGTGCTATGTGCTTTATAGTAAAACGCCGCCTTCCCCTCTCGTTCCTCTCCCCCCGCGTTGCTCTTGCGACCCTGCGCATTCACGAATCACTGCCGTCGCGGCATCGTCGGCGGCAAACCTCTTCTGCACTGTGAAAACGCGTTAGGCGCGCGTGAAAGTCATTTTGCACGGTGGGAAAAAAAGAGACGAGCCAGCTGGAGAACTGGAGCACGAATCGATCTCGATGAAAAATCTCGATGGATCCAATTGTGCTTCGTTTCCGTACAATTTGCAGTTTGCCGGAAAGTCGGTCGGATTGGGGGTAGGGGGAGGGTCGCTCTCAAAATCGCCTCGAGATTCGCACCGACCGCTTTTGAGGTTTAACATTGAAAAACTCCAGGCGGGGGATATTGATCCAGCGATAGAGAGAGAGAGAGAGAGAGAGAGAGAGTCGAAGCTGGCCGAGGATATTGTTAACAAAACAGTAGCTTTATTTTTATCGCCTTCCGTATGTTTCGGGAAGAATGTCTGTGCTTACATTATGCAATGTCGGCTATTCAGCAACCCCTTGTTCGCTGTCCGAAAATCCAGCGGCGTGAAGCAATCGGTATTTATATGCGTGTAAATCATCGCGCCTTTGTTGCGCCCACCTAACGCAGTTCATCTTTCGCGTATTCTCGAAAAAGTAAGGGGATAGAGAACCGAGCGTAAATCTCGAGTTCCCGTTTCACGCATTACCATGCGAATTTATCGGGCGCGCACGAGAATAATTAGTGAATAATTGTTGTTTCCGGTACACGATAAAAAAGACGAGAGGACATGAGACGAGAGAAAGAAAAGAGTAGTACTCGAGATGGCGGTGCACAACGCGAGAGAGAGAGAGAGAGAGAGAGAGAGATAATACGACGGGGAAAACCATACGCATGGAACGCAAGGAATGATTTTCGCCGATTAAAGAGAGAGTCGTGGGAATATTCGAAAACATTCTTTTGCCTTTCCATTAAAAAAAAAAAAAAAAAAAAAAAAAATCGGCAAGCGCGTTATTGCTTATTGTAACGCGCATTTAGCGAATTCTCCCAGTTACGGATTCCCTTTTCAGCGCGCTTATTACGTCCAATCATTTTTCTCCCGTTTTTGTTTCCGTCGTCGCGCGCGTTTACATCGATTTATTACGCGTTGGGTTCCCGCATGCGACCCCTCCCCCTCCAGCCTCAGCTTGCGGCCCCGCCACCCTCTACCGCCAACTAAACCCAGCCACGTCCCGTGGGCGGAAATCGAACGCAGCCGGTTAAGTGTGGGTGGCGAGACACCGCAGAAACCGAGTTTTGCGGTGCTAAAATCAATTCCGTGTTTGCCTGTCAATTTATCGCTAATGGCCGCCCAGGTAACAGCTGATGATACTGCGGTGCTTCTGGCAGTTCAGGCCGAATGTCGATTTTAGTGTTGCAGCATTCAGTCGGCACTGGACTCTCCAGGTTAATGCGATGACGGTAATGGGCATGCTCCATTGCCCTGAGAATAGCATCGTATACTCCGCGGAATAATTACAAGTTTGCCCCCTTTCCACCCTCCGCTACTCGGTTCTTTCCCTCCCTCCCTCCTTTCTACTTGAGAAAAAAGATTCGCAAGAGTCTCACCGAGAGTTCGCGCTCGTTAATGTTGGACGACGTTAAACTAACGAGTTCTCGGTGAACAGCCAGCAGCAGTAGCAGCAGCAGCACAACAACCCCCGTTGGACAGCAACTTTAGGTTTGCCCGGACAGTCAGAGTGCGCGCGTAGCTGGAAGATGCAATATCGCGACCGTTATGACAAGCTCGTATTTTAGTAAGGTGAGGCGGTGATGCAGGGGGTGGCGGAGGGTTGAGGAAAAAGCAATGAGCGAGAGGGGAAAGTCCTATTGGCTGCCACGGCGGCGTATCGTAACACTGGCAGTGCTGCTCTGCCGCTCTGCCGCTCTACCGCTCTACCGCTCTACCGCTCTGCACGGTACACACATCAATCATCGGCATTTTAATATCGGCCAGCGTACAATACCAGCAGCGGTATTCCATAGAAGCACGTCGGCCCCTCGAAAACCAGTTTTTATGGCGAAATTCTTCTAATTCGTTCCCCGCACCCACCCCCATTCGCCCTCCGCAGATTTGCCATCAGCTACCCCCGGTCCGGCCGGGCCTCTCGTCATTTCACCCCTTTTTCCAGGACAACGCTTCTAAATTAGTGCTCTTTAACTTTTATCCTTTCGCTTTAACCCCCTTTCCAGAAGAGTCGAGGGCAAATTTTTCTCCGGGGGGATGCTTTTCTTGAAAAATGGAAAATCGCCGCCGAATCGCGGAGAAGGTGGGTGGGTAAGGGGGGAGGTGGTGTATATCGTTGCGCAAAATGTCACAAGCGTGCGAGCTTCTGGCCCTAGGGTAAATTTACGAGCGTACCGGAGAATCGTTCGTGCATGGATGAATCGGACTCGGAATCGGGATTGGGATCGGGATCGGGAACGGCCGGCAAATGAAACTTATTAATTACAACGTTTCCCGCGAATTTCACCGCCTATCGAATCGCACCTTTTTATCTACTACCCCTCCCACGGTTCTCGCCCGCTTTTGCCTTTGCGCGGGAATTTCACGCTCCTCGCCTCGCCTTGTTCCTTCGTCATATTAATTTAATCAGGGCTTGTGCCGCTAACGCTACGGAACGGAGCGAAACGAAACGGAGCAACGAAATATGTATCCTTTTTCCCACTTTTTTCTATTTAACTCTTTTTGACTCGTTCAGAATTTCCTCGAGCTCTCCCAACCCCCCAATTTATTCAAATAACGCATTCTATTTGGTTCTCCATTTTTCGAGTTCTCCCCGATGCAAGGGAAAAAGTTTAATTTGTTTGTTTTTTTTTTTTTTTTTTTTTTTTTACCCCAAAACTGCAGATGTATCTCGTTTGCAAGAATTTTTATATGTGCCAGGTTGTGCTGTCTTTTTATTTTGTTCCTTCTCTTTTGTTTGTTTTTAATTTGAACCCCGTCGAAATCCGAAGAGTTTTGCCGGGTCAAAATCAATGGTGGTTAAATGCACCGCAACAGCCTTGAGAAACGATTCTTAGTTCGTGCCGCACATAAGAATATCCACCCCACCCCGAGAATTTCCTGAGGGGAAATGAGCGGATCGCGCCTGACCTTTCTTCATCGAAGTCTAACGGCGCTCGCGTAGATTTTCATTTTTATTTTATTAAACTAAAAACAGATTAATATCTCCGGGCAAAACGAAGCTCGGGATTCGCGTAGTGTGGCGGCGGTGCCTTTGTAATCTCCGGGCCGAGTGCGTTCGGGCGGAATATGTATCTTTTAGTACCGTGAGAGGGTCGTTACGTAATGGCCGTACATGGCTGTACGATTAACGGCGCCTATCAGTTTTTCATGGAGGAGTAATCCTCTCAGTACCTACGTCATCGCTTCACGAGGCAGCCGCCAACACGTGTTCCAGTCGAATTTCGTCCATCGAATTTACCTCTTTCTCCCCTTACCCGATCCTCCTCTGCCCCTTTTCCAGCTAAACCCTCTTCCCATTTTATTGGAATTCGCGATAACAACCAAATCAGATATTAAGTTACATATTTCTAAAATTTTGCTCGAAATTTGATCCACGAGAGTTTGATTTGCTTTTGAAAAATTGTTTTCGATAAATACACCACAACACGGCCTTTTCGTTCGCCTCTACCTTCGAATAACGCGTATTTCATTCTTATTTCCATTTAATCTCGCGGATTGGCTTCGCGCTCGGTCGTTGTTGCGCATGAATTATTTCGATGCGATCGTCGAGTCTTTGGAATTAGTCGCGATACACAGGAGAGAATCCTCCTACGGATCTCGGGATCTTAGACATCTTGTTTAGAGGAAACGCGGAGCAATGTCATTCTCGGAAGCTTTGCGTGAAAAATGAAGCCGGGCGATTGAAATGGAATATTTAGGAGGGAAGGTTAACGCGCGCGCGCGCGCGCGCGTCCGCCCGCACACACGGACACGGGGATAGACGCATACATAAATATATATCCTATCGAAGAGTGGAATCTTGTCGGGGGAGCGGGCGAAAGAAGTTTAAAATACGCGAGAGAACGGTGTGAGAGGCAGCTTAACACCCTCGTAACCCGCGCTGGGCGGAAAAAGACAAGAAATTTGTATTTGTCGGCTCGTTTCTCGCTTTTACGAGGAGCATCCATCCACCGATTCCAGCTCTTCCACCTCTTCCACCCTCGCTCCTACCCTTCATCCGGCCCATTCTCCACTGCCATTCAGAATACTCGCTCGTTGTGTTGTACATCGCTATGCAAACTCCGAGATCTCATCCCTGATAGGATGCAACCACTCTTGCGGTAGCCCCAACCCGCACTCGACCCCATATATTGCTCTCTTTTCGTTTCTCCGCTTCCTAGACGCTTTTGCACCGTGAAAATATAACAGCTATTTAATCACACCTTCTCGACGGATAAATAGGCAAGGCGATGAAATAAAATTAGAAGAGGAATTGACAAATTCTCTTGAAAAATCATCCACGCTTAATCCTCCTCTCTCCTCCCTCCTCCTCCTCCTTCTCTCCCTCCTTGAAAATTTCCATAGGCTTGAGCAACGACGACGACTTTTATGTCGTGTAGTAATTTAGTGAAAAGACCGGAAACCAGGGAATTAGGAGAGAATGCCCGGAGACACCTTGCTCCCTCTCCGCTAATAGTCGAGGTGGGATATTTTTGGTTTTCCCCGAGGAAAGAAAACTGGTTGTCGATGTGACACGTCGGGAAATAGAAAGGGTTTCTCCCATAATGCCGGAGGAAGCTTCCATTAGTAACTGCGATTACCTACGAAATGGCGTTGAATGATTTACACGATGATTTATACCACGTACTTTGGCTAGTCCACGCGTGGGATTACGGGAATCTATGGTTTTTCGACGAAAAAAAAAACGCGAGCCCCGTTGGAAATATTCAGCACTTTTCCAGGAAAGCTGCGCGTAGGGGAAAAAATTCAAAATTCGATAATCCAGCTCGTAGTTAATCAGTTTAATTAATCGAGAGGTTTTTTCGGAGCGGAAAGTGGCATATGATTTGTCGGTAAACTGGCTCACTGGGCAACTGATATTACAAATTAGCATTTTATTCGGTGCCCGCAGAATAATTTGTTATTACGATTCTTCGGCGCGCGCGAGATATGTAATTTTAATATAACCGTGCAATTAGTCGTTTCATCGATTGCTTGCCCTGATGGATTTCGAGCCGAAAGAATTTCATTTATGAACAAATTTATTTTCACCCGATCCAATTTAGCTAAAACTGTGCAGAAAAGGTCCAAGTGGGAAATTTGACGCACCACCACCACCACCACCACCATCATCATCATCATCGTCCAACGAAACATTCGATGAAATTATAAATTTCGTCCGAGCCAATTTCCAATCGTTACACTTGCAATTTTGTTCAAGTATTGGCCAAGTCGGAGAGATGCGCCAAACTTTTCAACTACATTTCCCTATACTTTTACCTCTCTTCCGTAACTATTGTTTGCATTAATAATGCCGCGTGGGCGTATATGAATTTGACTTTTGAATCCTATCCCGAAGGCTGTGCGGGGTGTGCAGGGTGCGTCGGGGGTGCGGGCGCCGGGCTCCCTACGCCCAGCGATACTTTCGCAAAAGCTTTCGCCGAAATTTAATCCAGCGCGGCGTAGAATTACAGCCGCGAAATTCCTGCTGCAATGCAGTTGGATATTTCCATTGACAACGTTGTTCCGCGATAGTTATGCATTTTACCCGCTGGAACTTGCCCGCCCTCGACCACAGTGAGAAAATCCACGGAAAACTTCCCTGCACTTCCGTTTGCTCTTCCAACAGAGTTTTCCATTAAAAAGGCAACGCGTAAGAGATAAGGGGTCCCTCCCCCCACCCACCCACGGTGACGCTAGCGGCGCTTAATTCGTCGCTCTCGATTCGAGAGGGACGGGAGAGACTGCGAGGTCCTGCGAAAATTCAGAAATTCTTCCCCTTGTTTGACTTTTTTCAATAGTCCTGTTTTTTCTCTTTTTCCCTAGGAAATTCTCAAATTTCCTCGTAAATCACGATGAGCCCCGTCAATCGCGCGTGCCCTCCTGATGTTTCTCGAGGTCTTTGTCGAGTAAAATTTGCGGCGGGGAAAATTGGTCGATTCGATTCGATTCGAATTGATTCGATTATCTCGCGTGTGCAAGTACGATACTTTCACGATAGTAGTTTAGAAATGGTGAAAAGCAAATGCGCGAGCGTTATATCGATGTAAAACAATATCACTTGGTATTGTAAGCCAGTCTTTATGTCACTGAAGCTGCGGTCCGTTGTATTTCGCGCTGAAAACGAGCAAGCGAGAGCCGCAGCCCCACCCCCACCCCCGTCCCCACCTCACGGAATGCAATGGTGGATTATCCGACAGGGATATCATTTTATTCGACGTTGAACTCATTCCGGAATACATTTGTTATTAATTAATAAAAGCCAGCGGTCGCGCTACAGAGCTATCGGATTTAAAGCAACTCACCCCCTTCCGACCCCCATTTTCTCTTTCTCTAGCGAACTGGTTCATTTCAGTTCTCTCTGACATATGTGCAAACGCTGATTGACCCACGAGCGATTGTTCGCCCGTGAACGCAAACGGATGGCCCGCCGCCGCCGCCGCCGCCGCCGCCGCTGCCGCTCATTTTGCACCATGCCAGGTTCCGCTTTTACCACCACCCACCCCCTCTTTTTTTCTGCTGACAATTTGTCCCTCCGCATCCGGCTTACGCGCCGTCGTCGCCATTACCGCGGTCGCCTGCACGCACGCCTTCTTCGTGACGAGGACGAAAGTTTGGCGCGAGCAGAAACCCACCCCCGCTGACATTGAATATGCAGAGAAGTCGAGGAGGAGGCTGTGGTCGAGTTTGATTTTCGCGACGCTACCGCTGGGAATCCGCTAAAGCCACATTCGGTCTTGACGTTAATTACTAATAATATTCAGCGGGGTGGCAAGCGGGGGAGACCGGGGTGAGAAAAATATACAGGAGGGTGGTCCTCGCATTTCCATAGGCAAACAGTCGTCGAGCGGGATCGCTGGCAAGAAAAATGAATAAAATTATGAGCGGAGGAAAATTTCGCTGGGAAGGAAAAAGGAAGACTGTGGAGAGCTGCTGCACTGTCAGAGGACTGACAGGAGGGGGTGAAACGTGGCGGAAGAACGAGCACACGAGGGTTGCTACACGATTTTCGCGCGGAGGGTGCAAATCGCCAAAGAGGAAAGCTCCGTCGTGCTTCCTCCCTTTTTTCGCGAATTTTTGATGCGCCCGAGCTTCTTTCGCAAGCGAGCGCTTCCCGCTGCCCCCTCGTCATCTTCTTTTTCTCCGACAGATTCCGCGACTTCTTTTTTTACGCTCCTCTCGCGCTCCGATCGTTAAGCGCTTGACATTTAACGCGAAAAAATCTATCCGTCGGTTTATTCCCCTTTTAATCAGGTAACACCCCGGTGAAACTCGGCTGGGAAGAATAATGTCCAGGAGGAAATTTCTTTTCCACCGAACGGACTGCGGGGCCGCATTTATCCGTCCTCCCGCATGCTTTTTCCTATCCTCTCCTTATCCTCCTTATCTTCTCGACCTGCCTCTTAATGATCGGGGAATTCGATTTTACGCGACCGTGCCACGAAACGCGTGTTCTGTCGCTCACCGAAGAAACGAAGGACCGCGGCGCGAAAGCTGCTCGGTTCACTGACTCGTCGTTCCATTACGTCCGCGCGTGAAAAATAACCGGAAAACTATTTCGGGACAATTAAATGAGCACTTGACATTTTTAATTAGATTCCCTGTGAAATCAGTTCAAAGGGTTAATGAATGCAAAGCAAATGTTAAATAAATAGAAATGGCAGAATATAAAGTTGACCGCAGCGGGTAGATACAGTGGATGTTTATGGTGGCAGAAATTCGAACAGAGTGGTTGATGTCAAATACGTATAGTAGAGGAGAGAGTGTACGATGAGGGAGAGAGAGAGGGTAAAAGTGGAAGGTGGAAGGGGAGTGGCAGGGCGTAGGAAGAGGAGGAAGAGAGGGTGAAGCAAGGGCTCAGCGACGTGGGTGAACGATGCCTGGTATAAGTCAGAATGCGGACAAGCGTGCGGTTTCGGGGGGTGAGAAGTTTAAATGGCTCGTCCGTATGGTGCTCCTCCACCCCTTTATTCGAGTCACCCCTGCACCCTCTCCACCCACCCCTTTCTCACCGTTGGCTCTCCTTCTCGGATAACCGAGAAGTATCCTGAAAAGTATCTCTCAGAAAATTAATCCTGCTACTCTTTCCCTCTTCCACGCGACGTCAACCACCACCACCACCACCACCACCACCATCACCACCGCCAATATTACGACGCATGGCTTATTTTCAGATTTAGCCCAACTTGGTAAATTTCATCATATTTCTCGGATTCGTTCGTTCAACTCGGTTTATTTAGATAGGAGAGAGGAGGTTTTACGGTCTAAGTCCGGTCAAGTGGTGTTGCGGCTCGCCACAATCCTGCAGGCCAGATAAAGGTACCCCTGAAAAGCCTCGGTCGCTTTCCTAATTGGACGTAAAGATAGTGACGTGTCGTTTTCTGCCCGTAAAAAGGAACTCGCGGTCGTGCCCGCTCCAAAGAAGAGGAGGACCACTCGCCTCTGCATTAAAGCAACATTTTCGCATACTCCAGAGGTTCGTCCGGACGATTCGAAAATATCTACCACGCCCTGCCCGCGTCGTTCCTCGTCCTCTTACATCGTTGCAAAATCAAATCTTTCGAGTTCCAACACAGGAATTCGTCAGAATTCAGCCCCGGGAGGGGTGTGGCGTTGAAACGACGAGAATCGAGGACGAACGTTTCCCGGGAACTAGAGCGGCGACGGGGCCAATATAACTTAATTAATCGGGACCAGTAATGAAAGGTGGCGCGGTGGAAGTGGTGGGTCGGGGGTGGCGATGGCAAGCAGGATAGATAGACCTGTTTGACGGAGGAGCGTAAGGAGCGTCGGGGACCCGTCGAGAAGACGAGCGCCACGACGGACACTTATGATCCGCACAAGTTCTGTCGATTTGTCGCATCTGTGCACCTCAGGAAGTTACTACGTTAGCCTTCCGCTTAAATCACTCCGGCGTCCCGGACTCCCCGGACTCCCCTGGCTTCTCGCTGCGAACAACCTCGTCACCGAAACTTCATCCCCCTCCGCAACCTTCGAACTAGACTCTTTATTACGTCGCAAAGTTTGAGCTCGCGAGGAACACGTGTCACGCGAGATTATCTCTCTCTCTCTCTCTCTCTCTGTCTCTGCAAACGTGAACACGAGCGTTGACCTTGGCAGATCTTTTGGCCGACCGATGAAAATCCTGCGGGAAGAGCGCGCGTGGTTGTTCCAAGTAACCCGATGGTTGGAGGGCGGGGGTGGTGGCGCAAGTCCTTATTGGCTCGACGTAATCGCCGCGCAAAATTGTCGAGGCCTCCAAAAGCCGATTCCGCCGCAAGCAAATTCTCGGCCAAGATTGCGCTAACGAACGCTATCGTTTACAAGCTTGAACGGATATAATGATCGATTGCAATTCCGGGCATTCGTATGCGACAAAGCCACTGCATCGGGTGGATTAAATAAATTCCATAATACTCTCCAGTCCGATCCCTCTGAATAATATGCGAGGACTGCTCGTGTGGGTGCGTGTAGTATTTATTTACTAGGGTCGCATGTGCACGAACACAGCGGCACGCATTTATAAAGCCATCACGTGCCTCGGCGTGTCGATCATCGACCAACTCGCCGGAGTCCGCGCGCGTGTGATACATGTGCTCTTGGACTCCGATACTGCGGCGGCGGGGGGGAGGAAAATGGGGAAAAAGCGTAAAAACGCTCACACGGACAAACAGCGACACACACGGCGAGCGAAAAAAAGAGAGAGAAAGGGCGCGAGCGAAGGAGGAAAGAAAAAAACTTTAATTTTACGCGACGGATTATTTTTCGCCGGCCATTTACGTGTCGCGCTACGCGATTTAATAACATATCGCGCAAAATTGATGACGCTATTCCATTACAAACGTTTATTGCGCCGCTAAAACGGAAGCGGCCCGCATTCGTCGTCGCGCAATTCTCCCAATTTTTCCCAAACGAAATTATACGATTAGCGCTGCTGCTCACTCGATTAACAAATTTCCCGGGAATTTTTTCCTCGGTACCGCGGACAAAAGCGACAACGAAAACACCACAGCTGTTGCTGCTGCCGCTACTACTCGAACGAGAGATGTTCCCTCGCTCTCTCTCTCTCTCTCTCTCTCCCTCCCCCCTTTCTCTCGATCCTTCTCTTTTTTTTTCCATCTTGCCTGAGAAATTTTCCTCGGCGAATATTCCTGCGCTCTCCTCTCGTTGTTGGTGCGGGTAACAAGAGTATTTTATTCCGCGATGGTGGTGGCGTCGGCAAGGTTCGCTCGTTTGGCAGCTTGTATGGCGCAAGATGGCGCCGACGACCTTGCGGCTGTCGAGAAACGGTGACCAGGGGGTGAGAGAGCGAGAGAGGGGTTGAGTGTCCGTTCTCGGTGTTTGTTCGAGCGATCTGACTTATCGCTCGGAAACTCGCATTATGAATGACGTTGCAAAAAGCTGAGACGAAGGGTCGGTCGAGGGGCTTTGCCTCTTGCTCGGTGAGGGGTGGAGCGGGGGTTGAGGTGCCGAAGGGGATTAGCGGAGGTTCTCGTAGTTTTCGACAAGCCACTCTCAACACGGACATCACGCCGCGTGCCGCTGACCTGACCAGCTGTCTAATCTTTCGTCGATTACGGGGGTGGATGTAAATCAAACCTACGCCACCCCCGGCACCCTCTCGCCGCGATGGCCAAATCCAGAACACTCGCTATCTCCGCTTCGACCCTGCTCAACCCAGATCAATTACATTCATTATTCCGCGCTGAAATTACGCGCCAGCATTTTTATGTAACGCATTCGTTTATTGACAATTTTAATTGGAGAGATTGGATGGAAAAAGTGCACGCCCGTGAAATTATGGAATACAATTTGCAAGATGGGAGGAGGTACGCGCCCGGAAGTTGGAAATTCGATATTGCGAACTTCCGGCTGTTCGTCCTACGCGCGTTGCGTCGGTGTCATTAAAAAAATGAGAAAAGCCGAAAAACTCGAGGAATTGGTCGCGCCCTTTCACCTTCGCCTGCCCCTGCCCCTCGCGCTATCGCGTCCCATAGCGGCTTGCCGGTTCGTCGCTCGACGAAGATGCCACCTTAAAATTTTGTCGCGAGATTACTTTTTTACGGCCGCGTGCTTTACTGCGCCGCCTATATTATTGTCCGCGCGCGTAGACAGATGTACGACGTACAACGGGGTCCCCGTCCCCGGGGACTCGCGTTTCTCTCGTCAAGGCCAAGGCGATGGGAACTATTGGAGAGGAAAATCCTCGTCGCCTCTCACGTCGACGAAATTATAGAAAATCTGCCCGAGCGGAAGTATCGGATATTTTTCCGGAAAGAGTCCCGAAGGCGACGGAGGGAAATTTTCGGCTTCCTCGAGATGATAGTCGCCGTCGATAAAGAAGGAGAGAAGCGGAGGAAAAGTTCCTGCCCCGGTCCTCGGAGCGTCGTTTTGGCGAATCGTCGCTGCGTGAAACGAAACGGAAGTGAAATCCGCTCGAGGGCGACGTTCTCTTCTTCCCGATGTAGGCGAGAGCTTAAAAATACGCAATCTCGCGAGCCCGTCAGGCTGAAGAATTGAAATACGCACCAACGACCCCCCGCCCGTGTCATCCCCTTTGATATCGTTTACCCATAATCATTTAATTTTCCCCGAACTTCCCTCCCTCCCTACCTCTCTCTCTCTCTCTCTCTCTCTCTCTCTCTCTCTCTCTGGTCCTCGAGAGACTTCTTCCAGTCGAGTCTTTTAGCTTCTCACGCATCGCTTGCTCGATTGATTCTCCGTGCTCCACTCTGTTCGCCCAAAGCGAAAATCTCAAGGAACGCAAAGAAGAAATTCCCAGTCAAGTTTTCGTGGAATCCGACAAGAGGAGGCATCCACGCTCCTCTCTACTGTCAATCCTATTTCCTAATTTCCAGCTGGACGGGACGAGCGATTAACAGTAATTTTCATGCGGACAAATCGGATAATGTCCCTTGAATTCGATCGCAAGTAGATTACAAATTAATCGCGCGATGAAATCATCTCGTTGATTCGTCGCGCCCGCTGTTATTAATGCGATATCGACGATTACGCCATTTCACTGGCTCAGCCACGCACGGGCTTTAAAAGATCGGAGATTAGTCCAGATAAAAGTCACGCGCGGTGCTACCGGTTTCCGGGAGCCAGATTATTCCAGTGAATCCAGAGAAGCGCGAAGAGACAAAGACGGAGAGATGCGAGCTCTCTGACGCTTTTGCCTCGATTACACGAAAACCGGAGGTGGGATGGAGCGCGAACGATCAAACAGAGATTTCCTTCCGCACCGAAATTGACCCTTTAACGAGAGAAGACCGCGGAAAAACTACCGATGTATTTTCCGCGCGGAAAATCGCGCGAATCGAACATCGGACGTTCATTTTTGGAAAAGCGATTCCTGCTGGACAAAATGGGAACAGGAACGACGACGAGAGTTTGCTCGTGAATTCTGGAGGGAGGAACACGCGTGGGGAAGGCGGGGGGCAGGAGGGAGAAAAGACAATTAGGAGAATAGGTTCGCCTCTTAAGGCGATCAATCGGATAACGGGGTTCGGTTAACTTGTTTTTGTGGTTTGCTCTCCTTCGAGGACTCGTAATGGAGCGCCGTCCAATCTGTCCACTCGAGAACGCGCCTGGATTTTGGCAAATTATCCAAAAATTTCACTCTTTCCTTCTTCTTCTTCTTCTCATTGGCGAAACGCGAGAAACAAATAAGAGATCCAATATCGAGTAAAGCCGGCATGGTTCGA